>JABTTQ020002026.1:0-605159 GCA_016081115.2 Rehmannia glutinosa | reverse complement strand
TGGAGTCGGGAGTCGGGAGTCGGGAGAGAGAATTTTTGTGTGATTATATAAATTTTTCATACGGTAGAATTGCTTTGCGGATCGTGGTTTTTCTCCGGTTTGGAGTTTCCACGTAAATCTTGTGTTGTGATTTGTTGTTATTTTATTTCTCAGATATTTTTGCTTATCCCTAGGAATGAATCGGGATCATTTTTCCTAATATTTAGAACTAAAATTCATGAAAAACTTATTCAGAGTTACATAAAATGTTTTGAATTTCTTCTAGGATATTTATGCTAGCAAATAATAATTTTATCAATTAGGGTTTTCCTTACATTAATGCACAATTTTAAAGGAAAAAACACTTCTACGTTTATCTGTTTGATAAACATTAAATATAATATTGTACTCATTTTTATTATGTCATTTTTAGGTATGATAAATGAATCTACATAATGAGTTGGATTAATAATATACTGCTTTCTATTCAAAATAATTGTCATTTTGACATATAATTTTTTTCCCAAAAAAATAATGCTTTGATATTTTCAAGGCTGGTGAATTTTTTATTCCTCAAACTATCCTTAAATGCACTTTTCTTTTATGAGGATGGCATTGAATCATTCATTTATCAGACTAAACTTACAACTGATTACAACATCAAATAAAAGCAGTTGCAAGCCCTACAAATATAGACCTATATAGATTTGAAACAATTTTTTAATATCTAAACAAATCTAACTAATCCATAGAATTATAACTTCACTACGAAGGCACTGGACAACACACGTACCAAAGAACTTGATCTCGCTTCTGTCGCATATCGTCAAGTAATGGCACATCTGAATCTTCTGAACAAAATCCCACAAATGGGACAAACTTGTTTTCTGAAAATAAAAAACCACATATTAGGGACAAATAAAAGCCACCTATTTGCGACAAGTAAAAGCCACCTATTGAGGACAAATTTATTGAAACTAAAAGTATTGAAAAATACTTCCCCCATCATCCACTGGAGGTGGATGGGGGGAGAAAATAGAAAGAAGATGAAAGAGTAAGACTCGACTAGGGTTTAAGAGAAAAAAAAGGAGAGATGATTCAACTTTTATTAATTTTAGTAATAAGGTTATTTTAAAACTACATTCCTGGTGTCATAATCAAGTTTTTGGATATTTATTTCATATTTGCGTTGGGATGAGTTAAATGCATTTTTTTCAACTAACACTAATACCTAAATTTATTTTGTTGTAAACAATATTTATGACTAATTAAGAGTATATTGAGTATTTTAACATAATCCTTAATATGTGTGTTTTTTTCTAGAACGTCATTTATTTTGAATAGGATGGAGTACTAATTAACCCCTACAGGCATATTGTCGTAGTAAATCAGTAAAGTAGGAGGAGAAAAGGCGGAAGCTAATAGAGGATCGTTGGTTTGATTCCACGAGACTTATTTGGATTGATGGATTTGGAGCCAGGATTTCAAATCAATAATAACAAATTTGTTTGATGTTTTTAGATGGAATAATTGATAATAGACTTCAAATCATTGGGCGCTATTTTTGGAGTCATTTGGGAGGATTTCATATTCATCTTAGATGGAGTCATTTGAAATTCTTCCTCAAATCCCCCCCAAATCCAAATGAAACCTAAGTGTCTCAAAATGCCCCTTATGAATATCTTAATTGAATTCAACTCGCTCCAAAAAAGAACCCTAGTCGTCCCGCTTCCTTTTCTATCTTCTTCTTCAATTTCTTCTCTCATCCTCCAAGTGATTTTCAATGTTTTCTTTAGTCTCCTTTTATGATTAACTTTGTCACCAATATATGACTTTTGTTTCCAGTTAAATAAATTTGTCTACATGGAAATTAAATGTAGCTCGATTGGTTGAGCAATTGTGACTCAGGCTATTAAACTGAGACCAAATCCCACCAATCCTACCCCACCAGGATCATGTACTAAAAAAAGGAAATTTATGGGTGATGCTACTTTTTAGGGCAGATCACTCCAAGTCAACGGTGCTGGTAAAATTCTCATTCTGAAGGAGGAAGTCTTCAAGTTTTCTTTTCCAAAAGCTGCAATTTCTCCAATTGGGAACTTGTCTGCACACGTACGTAAACATTGGGGGGTCCTTGGGGTTGTCCAGGGAGTCCCCTCCGACGCTCAAGTCAGCTTGGTGATTGAGAGAAAATAATACAGTAAATGAATATTGAATTAAATGCATCAGAGAGTTATGAGACAGATTTGCTAGTCCAAGTGGCTACGAAAATCTAGAAGGGATGTGAATAGATTTTCTCGATTTTTTGATTTACGCCCTCTTTTTCGAATATAAAGATAATAACCGAAATAAAAGTGCGGAAATGTAAACAACACTTGATGATTTATAGAGGTTTAACACACCTAGGGTATAATCTTCTACAACCCGGTATGTTCAGAATGGATTTCAAAAAGGAAAAAATTTATTAATAGATATCAAACTATTACAACCTTACCTTGAACACCAAACTCTTCTTAAAATAATTCCTATGAAGATCACCACAATCTTCCAACTCGAAGAGCACCAAACTCTTCTTCACCTCGAAGAGCATCAAACTCTTCTACACCTCGAAGAGTACCAAACTCTTTAACACCTCGAAGAGAACCAAACTCTTCAACACGAAAAGCACCAAGCTTTTCAATCAAATCAACCAAACGTGTTCTTGCCAAAAGAACGCTAACAAGGATTTCTTGTTTTGGATGATGTTACAAATACAATCAAGATTACACTTTAAAAGAAATATTACAACCCAAAAGTGCAAGTGTAATCAAGAAGAAAAGTCTAATAAGAAAGACGTGAAAATGATAACTTAGGCTAATACAACAAGAATGTTAGAGTAAAGAACAAAATATTTGTAGAGATTTTTCTTGTTGTGTTGTATTGTGTTGTCTTATTGAGTTGCTTCAACCCTTCAATTATTTATAGGAGAGCTCTTGATTCAATCCCAAAGAATAGGCTCCTCCTTGAGATTGAAATCAGAAACAATTGCACGTTAAATGGAGAATTATAGTTGTTCAAATCAATCCCTAATTTCATGAAAATTGTTTGATGTGCAATGGATAGTTTGCTAATAAAACCTTATATCGATCGGTCGACCTCTAATATAAGAAATATGTTTAAAATTGAAAAATGAAAAATATGGGGGTGGACTAGGTCAGGGAGGTGTCTGCCGTCGACCTAGGTTCGATTTGTCGCCCACGACATGGACCGGTCACCCTCTTCAATTTGTGAAATAGAAACAGATTTTGTGCAATTTGTAAACTTCAAACCACCGACGCCTTCTCTAGGTCAACCGGTTTCCTCCTCATTTTCAAAGAAACATGTTCTTTGTTTTGCATAACTTTCATGTATGGGTTGCCTCTAGCACGTAGGATGGTTGACCTTAAATAGAGGAGTTGTCCGATTTTTGTCAAAAATAAAGTTTAAAAAGTACTTCAAACTCTTGGTAAAAATCATTGAAAATGTTTTGAAATATTAGGACAATATTTGGAGACATTATTTTGGTGTAAAACTCAATTAAATGAAATCATCAAAATTATGATAAAAATATTTATCTAACAAACTCCCATTTTTGATGATTACAAACCAAAATAATTTTAGGAGGTCGATTTTAAAAATGAAACAAGTTTTTCCGATCAAAAACAACTATCCATTGTGGGTGACACTTTTGATGATTAAGAATCATAAGCATAGGAGCAATGATTTTTCAAAATATTTTATGAAAGCTCCCCATCAAAATGCTAATAAAAAATAGGCATAGAAGCAAATAATTAAAAGCTAAAAGCTCAACTTTTATAATTATAGCTTGAAGTTCAAGAGTTTAATAGCTTCCCCTGTCAAAAAGAACTCATTAGTCACAATTTAAAAGTCAATTATGCATCTATTGGACTAAGTTTCATTCACAGTTTATAGTTTTTTTATTCGCGGCTTATAGCTTTTCTTGTGAACTTTTTCTTTGATCAAAACATAAGCTTGCGAGTTTATTCCATTTTTCCCCCTTTGGAATCATCAAAAAGACTATTAGCATGATAAAAACATCATAAATACAAATCAAAATGCGCATATAATCGAATTATCATGCTTTTGAATATACACCTTAAAATTCCAAATTGTAAGAAAAATTTTGAGAAGAAAGTTTGTAGAAGCTAATTTGATTGATAGAACATGGTCTTATAATACATTTGAAAGCAAGAGATTCATGTAAAGGGTGAAACTGTCATAGATGCATTTTATCGAACACTTGGTATGTGTAGGATAAAATTGAAGTTATATATAACATTTGTAAATGTAATGATGCCCAAAAAATCAACATCAATCCTAATTCTACAATCACAATTCATTAACATTCATAATTCCCGTCATAATCATACAATAATTATACCAATTCATCAAGTAAAAACACATTCTCAAGGTTTCAACCCAATTGAGATTAAAAAGGAATTAAACTTGTCAATTGATCGGAGAAGATGAATAATATGGAAGATATAAATATAATATAAGCCTAAAAAATGTAGAATTTGCAAGAAAGAATCATTTTGAGTGAATTGTGTGTGTAATGGGCGAAGGGGTGTGAAAATATATGAAATATAACGAATAAACTGAAATGAAGGACATAGACCACTTAAACTTCGAAATTTCCATGGTCGACCGGTCCAAGGCCAGTCATCCAGTCGGCCACCTTGGTCGACCGGTACCTATATTGTGGTCCAGTTTCTGAGTTTTAAGTAAAAATGTGATTTTTACACCTAAGTTTTAAAAACGATAAAAAATGCAATCATAGACCTTATTCAATATGCGTTATGCCTAAACGAGCTCGAATTGAAATAAAGGGCTCGGCGGTTAAAGGTTTTGTGAAAATATTTGCGAGTTGATCTTGAGACATAACAAAACACATCTCAATTTTTCGTTTAGAAACACAATCCCTTAGAAAATATCGTCGAACCTATTTTTTGTTCGATTATGATGGACCGGATTTTGAGCAAAGTTTATAGCGGACGTATTGTTACAATATTAGGAACATTTTTGAAAGAACATTTGTAATTCGCTATGGTTTATTTTATCCAAAGAAGTTGAGTACAACAAAAGGCTGCGGAAATATATTCGGCTTCAGTCGTTGATAATGATACACAATTTTGCTTCTTTGAAAACCAATATGTTAGGCAATCGCATAAAAATTGACATGATCTGGAGGTCAATCATCAAGATTTCCCACATAGTCCGAATCACTATATCCTTTTAAAGAAAAATTTCCATTCTTTGGATAAAACAAGCCATATGAAATAGTGCCTTTCGAATATCAAAAAGTTCTTTTAACGGCACTCATATAAGTAGTAAGATAAGATGATGGACATACCTTGATTTTGTTTGTTGAACAATTTATTATTATCATTCTTATCCAATTTGATGTAAAAAGGCATTGACCCCTTACGATCCTTTGTCCTTTAATACCAAAATATATCCTACAAAGACTTAAAAAAATTCTTGCACAAGAGTTTAGTAGTCATCTGGATAATATAGACAATATTGATACAAACCAATGTAGAAATTAGACAAGTAGCACATACTATGCTTTTATATTAATCCATAAGAGTTTGACAAAACATGTAAGTTCTAAAGCTATATAAGGTCTCTTTTGAACTTTGAAAATCCAAGAGTATATAGTTGAGACCTCATTTTTAAGAAACATTTTGAAAATGGATTTTTGACAATCAAGACAAGAATAAAGACATGAATGTGTGCAATTATTAAATAAAATGCATAATTCAAGAAGATGGTAAGAGTTACCAATTTTGCCATTGCCAAGGGTTGTGTCTTTCTCATTGTTGATCATACCTTGTTCTTGGAAAATAATTTTGTGGATAATATCTTTTCCTTTAATCAAATGATGCGAACATTCGTTGTCTATTTGACGATTTGAATTTCCTTTGACTTTTATCGCGTCGAGTACCTAACATGAAATTATCTTGTGGTATCCTCAAGTGTTTGGGTCCATTGGGATTAGCTTTGAGACTTTTAGGTCTCAATAATAATTTGAGTTATTTCTAGCCCGACAAGTATTTGCCCAGTGATAACTTTTACCACAATAAAAACATGTAATAATTCTAGAAGTATGATGATTGACATAAACAAATGTAGGTACTTGATTCTTTTTCATATCATTGATAACATTTGACTTATAACCAAGTCTTAGTTTCAAATGATCACAACGTTGAACATCAAGAATTTTGGTCATATTATCGATACTCAAACTAAACTTTAGTGTATCCTTTTTTCATGCAATCAAAATCCATAGTGAGAATTTCATTTCTTTTTCAAGAATTCTAAACTTATCAAGTGTAGTAGTGTGAGCACAAGAAAGTGATTCATATGTAACAAGTAAACTATCCTTTTTATTTTCAAAATGTTGAATTCTTTTTCAAATTTTTGTATTTAAAAAGCATGCTTTGAAATTCATTTTGAAGCTCATCATAATCATCTTGCAATTCATTAATAAAGGAGATAGAAGAGTTAAAGCATACATCATTGTCTTCTTCGATGCTTATTAGACATTGTTCGCTTCCTCATCATTGGATGTTGCGGGAAGCTCATCCCATGTTTTTGCTTCGGCTTTGGCATTCAAGGTTTTTAATTTTCTCAGGAATTTCTCCTTCTTCCTTTGTTCTTCCTCCCCTTTGGACAATCGGAAACATGGTGTCCGGGTTTTCTTCATCTAAAGTAAGACTTGTTTCTTGCTCTCCTTTCCTTGTTTTTATTTACAAATTTTGTAAATTTCTAATAAGTTCCTCATCTTCATCTCCATATTCTTCTTTATCTTCCTCAACATTTGAATAATAATTTTTTGATCTTGAGGCAAGACTTTTGGAATCGATCCCATATCCTATTGAGAAGTCGATGCCTTTGAATTACTCCTTTCATTGGTATAAACTTCATAGATGAGAAGATTGCCGATAAGCTCATCAAAATTTAGAGTTTCTAAATTTTGAGCTTCCGTAATAGCGGTAACCTTTTTTGGACCAAGAGACGGGAAGAGCAATTAGAACTTTTGTGACCTTATCCTCTTCGAAAATAATTTTCCCAAGTGCAACTAGAGGATTTACAATATTGTCAAGCTTTTCAACCATTTTGGAAATATTTTATCCAACATTCATAGTGAAATATTCGAACTCTTTGACCAACATGGTCTTTCGAGCTTGTTCCACTTTCTTTGTGTCTTCATAGATAACTTCTAATTTCGCCCATACATCATGTGCGGATTGAATTCCTCTAATATGATTATATTCCATAGCGGTAAGAGAACAATGAAGCATGTTAAGAGCTTTACCATTTACGGAGAATATTTTCCTATATTCATCATCGAACTCCTTGAGAGCTTTAGGAATTTGAGTTTCGTCTTCCTTTTTCTTCATCGGGCTGGATATTAAGTTTATAATCGTATTCAAATATTGAGCCCGCAACCTTGTAAGAAGCACTCCATTCTATCTTTACAAAATGCATAATTGTTGGAGTCAAAGAGAGGCGGTCTATTGAATGAAGCACCGGTTGGTAAATAGCTCTCGTTCATAGCCATGGATCTTTCCTCTTTACTCGCAATGAAGAACGAGCTTGTCAAAAAGTTTGGCTTTGATACCACTTGTTAGTCCAAGTGGCTACGAAAATCTTGAGGGGTGAATAGATTTTTCCAATTTTCCGATTTACGCCCTCTTTTTCGAATATGAAGATAATAGCTTAAATAAAAATGCAAAAATGTAAACAACACTCGATGATTTATAGAGATTTAACCCACCTAGGGCCTAATCCTCTATCACCCGGTATGTCCGGAATGAATTTTAAAAAGGAAAAAAATTTATTAATAGATACCAAACTATTACATCATATACCTTGAAGAGCACCAAACTCTCCTTACAACAACACCTATGAAGATCACCACAATATTCCAACTCGAAGAGCACCAAACTATTCAACACGAAAAACACCAAGCTTTTGTTGGAAATTTGGGTTTGAGAAAGTGGACGTCGACCCGACTTTGACCAAATTTTGGTGGCTAAGAATTTAATTTTCGAGGAACTAAATTGTATATTGTTAATCTACTTTCTAAGTAGATGTTCATAGTATTTTTTATTTCTCAAAATCGAATTTCGGTGAGTGAGAAATTAATATACGAAATTAGCCACATAAATGGGCATAATGTAAAGGGAGTTGAAATATTTTTTCTTCATCCCACATAGCTTAGAACGCAAAGTTTATCCTAGTTTATAAATTAGAAGATGTTATTAGTTGGATATACTATAACATGTTAGTCCAAGTGGCTACGATAATCTAGAGGGGGGGTGAATAGATTATCTCGGTTTTTCAGATTTTGCCCTCTTTTCCGAATAATCAAACAAAGACGAGAATGTAAATGCGGAAATTAAACAACACTCGTCGATTTAAAGAGGTTCAACCCACCTAGGGCCTAATCCTCTACCACCCCAAAGATATCCAGGATAGATTTCAAAAGGAAAAAGATATTATTAATTTACCAAAAATTAATACAACACCTTGAGGATTACCACAACCCTCTTACACCACCTTGAGGATTACCACAATCCTCTTACAACACCTTTGAAGATTACCACAACCTTCAAACACCTATCACCTAGATCACCCAGTGTATTCTTACCACAGAATACTCACAAGGATGTCTTGTGTTGAATGATGACCAAAATCAAGATTACAACTCAATAATGATTGATACAATATGAGTACAAGTGTAATCAAGAATTGAAAGCCTAGACCTCAAATTTGTGCAAGTGAAAGTGCTAAGGCTAATACAACAAGATATATGAAAGTGTTTGCTTTGTTTGCTCTTTTTGCTTGTATGGAGTGTTGTATCTTGTTGTTTGAATGAAGCCTCTATTTATAGGAGAGGTCTTGGCTTTGATTTCCGGACATTGGCTCCTCCTTGGGGAGTGATTTCTTTGCAAAAGAAACCATTTAAAATCATCAATAGAGTCTGTTAGAAATCAATCCCACAAAATAGGGAAAAGTCATGCGAAAATGCAACGGATAGTTTGGCGATAAATGTGGGGATTCGACCGGTCGCACGAGAGATAAGATTGAAATGAAATTCTGCGAATTTTTACACAGGGGACCTATCGAAGGGGAGTTCGGGTTCGACCGGTGCCCTTGGTCTTGACCGGTTGGGGTTGATAGAAAATCAAAACAGAGAAGTCCGCATTTGAGAGGGCACTCCCAGTGCACGGCGCCCGGTGGTCGACCAGGCCGCCACCGGCCGCCCACCTGGCCGACCGGTCGCTCTCCCCATTTTCTCTTACGACCCATTTTCTTTCAAAACTCAACTCAGTGCGGGTTGCCCTATAGGGCGGCCCCGGTCGAGCTGAAACAAAAGTGTTGTCCAATTTTAAATCGAATATAAACTTCAAGAAATACTCCGAAAAATAGTAAAAACATTTTAGATCGATCGGAAGTGTTGGGACAACATTTAGGGACATTGTTTTGGTATAAAAACTCATTTGAACAAAATCATCAAAATCATGATAAAAACATTTATCTAACATAACATAAGTGAATGATCACAAGTGGGCCACATGCACCGCACGCCCGGCCGGCCTGGCCTGGGCCTGGGGGAGGGCGAGGAGGTGGGCTTTGGCTGGCTCTATTGGGCCCGGATCTAGGTCCACTACGCTTTAACCTATATTCAAGTGACTTTTGGGTGTTGGGCTGTCCGATGAACCTGGACATTGCAGGTGTCCAAATTCATAGTTGACTATTGGAGTCTGTAACTTCTCAGATAATTGGGTTGTAACCCCTAAGATGTGGTCATGAATGTGATTGTAACACCTGACTGTTACAAGGAAGGTTAATGCCTATTAACTTACCATGTTTAATTCCCTATAGGTGGGTTTTTGTTGCCTATATATAGCTGGTTTCAGTGCAGTGTTTAATACAGAAAAATCGCATACATTCTGCATATTTCAAAGGTGTCGTGAAAGTGTTGTAACATTTCATATCACATTTTCAACAACATTTCACTCTGCATTCGAGTCCAGCAGCCAGTTCTCGCTTCTTCTAGTTCAAAAGGTGCCTTTGTGTCAGTGGTGCTACTGTACACAGAGGAAATTAAGTCGTTTCATCTTTGGGGACATGACGTCGTACCATGAGCACTAGCCGAGATGTATTTGTCTTGCGAAAAGAGTTCTACTCTACTCGTCTTTCTGTTGTTTCAAGTTGTAATAGTCAGATTTTTATTTCCTTATAATTTCAATTTTCTGTTTGTAAATCCATTGTTGAAGGCTCCCGTTGTAATCACTTTCTAATCAACAATTGCAAGACAAATATCTGATCTTCACTATGGCGAGCAAAAGCAGGACTCTGATCATCCCTCCCGCTCAGGCTGAGAAACCCAAAACGTTCATGGGTTTCGACTTCAAGAGGTGGCAGCAAAAAATGCTATTTTACCTCACCACTCTGAGCTTGGCGAAATATCTGACTGTGGACGCTCCAGTGGTGGCTGAAAACGAAACTAATGTTGAAAAATACGTTGCATTTGATGCATGGAGCTAGGGTGATTTCATGTGTCGTAACTATGTCCTTAACGGGCTTATTGATGCACTTTGCAGTGTGTATTGTGCAGTTAAATCCTCCAAAGAGTTGTGGGAATATTTGGAGAAAAAGTACAAAACCGAGGATGTCGGCACAAAGAAATTTGTTGTCGGTAAGTTCTTGGATTTTGTGATGGTTGATTCTAAAACCGTGATGGAACAAGTGCAAAAGTTCCAGTTGATCCTACATGAAATCTCTGCCGAGAGAATGGCCTTCCTGGAGGCATTCCAGGTGGTTGCGTTGATTGAGAAATTGCCTCCAAGTTGGAGCGACTTTAAAAATTATCTCAAGCATAAGCGAAAGGAGATGGGACTATAGGATCTGATTGTCAAACTCAGGATTGAGGAAGACAATATGAGGATTGACTCTAAGTCCAACTTCAGCCAATGGAGTCGAAAGCGAATTTTCTGGAGCATGGCTCGTCAAGCAATTCGAAGAAAAGATCTAATGACAAAGGAAAGAAACTGGTAGCTGGAAAGTTCCAGGGGGTTTGCTTCAATTGTGGCAAACCGAACCATATGTCAAAGGACTATCGTCAACTGAAGAAAAAGAAAACAAAATAACAGTCCAATGTCAATGTGGTTGAGCAAAGGGAACTAACCGACGTCGATATGTCGGCGATGATGTTTGAAGCCAATTTGGTTGATAACTCGAAAGAATGGTTTGTGGATACCGGTGCCACTTGCCATGTTTGTTATGAAAGGGATGGGTTTTCCTACTACATCCCATCGATTGGAAGGAAGCTCCACATGGGGAATCATGTCTCTTCTGATGTTGCTGAGGTTGGAACGGTGGTGCTAAAGCTTACTTCGGGCAAGGAGTTGAAACTGAATGATGTGCTGCATGTCCCAGACATCCATAAAAATCTAGTTTCAGGTTCATTACTGGTTAACCATGGATTTAGACTAGTTTTTGAATCTGAAAAGTTTGTATTGAGAAAGTTTGGACAATTCCTTGGTAGGGGTTATCTAGATAAGGGATTGTTTAAAATGAATGTATGATTGTACGCCGTTTTGGCGATATTGAGATGAATAAGAATGAATATTCTTCTATTTACATTCTTGAGTGCTCTGATTTATGGCATGTTAGATTAGAACATGTAAATCTGAATGCTATAAAAAGATTGCTAAATTTGGAATTAATAAATTTGCCAGAAGTAAACTCACAAAGAAAATGTGAAGTTTGTGTTGAAGCCAAAATGGAAAAGTTACCGTTTCATTCGGTGGAATTCAACACTTCACCTTTAGAATTGATACACACTGATGTGTGTGATCTGAAGTTTGTGCAAACTAAATGTGGTCAAAAGTATTTCATCACGTTTATTGATGATTGCACAAAGTTTTGCTACTTATATTTGTTAAGAAGTAAAGATGAAGCCTTGTAGGCTTTCAAAAATGATAAAAATGAAGTTGAGAATCAACTTGGCAGACGGATTAAGATAATTCGGAGTGATAGAGGCGGTGAATATGTCGCACCATTTAAAGAGTTATGTACCTAATCGAAATAATTCATCAAACAACGACTCCATATTCACCACCGTCTAATAGTGTTGCTGGACGCAAAAACCGGACTCTTAAAGAGATGATGAATGTCATGTTGATTAGTTCCAGATTGTCACAGAGTATGTGGAGGGAGGTTGTATTAATAGCGAACCACATATTGAATAAAATCCCACTTAAAGGAAAGATAAGACTCGCTTACGAATTGTGGAAAAATCGTAAACCTTCTTATAAATACCTTAAAGTGTGGGGGTGTTTGGCTAAGATTGCAATACCCAACCAAAGCAAGTTAAAATCGCTCCTAAAATGGTCGATTGTGTTTTTAATGGTTATGCACTTAACAATAGTGCATATCGATTTATGGTACATAAGTCGAAAAATCCATAAATGACGATTGATACCATAATTGAGTCAAGGAAAGCTATATTCTTTGAGAATATTTATCCTTGTAAAGAAATGATAGATGGAAGTTTAAAGAAACGACTGTATTCAGATGTAGCTGGAGATGTTACTTCCGTGTTATCACATCCGGAACAATTTTGCAAATGTTACTTGCATATATTGCTAAAGGTCTTTTAGGATGTTATAACATCCGGAATGAAATCTGGTATGATATATGTTGTCATATTTGACAGAACAGTTAGTTTAACACTGAATGATGAAGAACGAAGACGAAGTTAGAGGCCTAAGGTGGTTAAGTCCTTTGGACCTGACTTTCTGACATTGATATTGGATGGTGAGCCAAACTCGATTAAAGAGGCTCTAAGTATTCCGGATGCTCCGCTCTGGCAAGAAATAATCAATAGTGAAATCGAGTCCATTATGCAAAATCATATGTGGGAGTTGGTTGATCTCCCTGCTGGTCATAAACCTTTAGGATGTAATTGGATCCTAAAGAAGAAGTATAAAGCAGATGGAATAATTGATAAGTATAAAGCACGACTTGTAGCCAAAGGCTTTAAACAAAAAGAAGGGGTATGGCTTCTTTGACACCTATTCTCCGGTAACGAGGATTGCATCTATTCGGGTGCTTCTCGTGATTGCTGCTTTGCACAATCTAGAGATTCATCAGATGGATGTCAAGACCACATTTCTGAATAGAGAGATAGATGTTGAAATCTATATGGAACAACCTGAAGGTTTTGTTGCACCCGGTCAAGAAAAGAAGGAGTGCAAGTTAATAAGATCCTTGTACGGACTAAGACAAGCTCCAAAACAATGACATCTTAAGTTTGACAACATGATGTTGTCAAATGGGTTTAAAATCAACGAGTGTGATAAATGCATATATGTCAAAGGGACATCGGAAGCATTTTGTCATAGTTTGTCTATACGTAGACAATTTGTCAATCATGGGCAGTAGTCATGATACTATCATGGACACGAAAACAATGTTAAAGAGAAACTTTGACATGAAGGATATGGAGACTGCTGATGTGATCCTGGGGATAAAAATCAGCAGAACTCCTGATAGAATTATCTTGTCACAATCCTACTATGTGGAGAAAGTGCTCAAGAAATTCAATGCTTTTGGCAGTTCACCGTCAAAGACGCCCATTGATTTAAGTGTAAATCTGGTTGGTAATGAAGCAGAACAAGTGGCTCAGATGGAATACGCACGTATTATAAGTAGTCTGATGTACATTACAAATTGTACACGTCCAGACTTGGCCTACCCTGTAAATATGTTGAGTAGGTTCACGAGCAATCCAAGGCACGAGCATTGGAAAACGTTAACCAAGGTGTTAAAATACTTGAAGTATACCTTGGAGTATGGGCTATACTACTCGTGATATTCGGTTGTACTTGAAGGGTAAAGTAATGCTAGTTGGATTTCGGATTCAAAAGATTCTTATTCCACTAGTGGATACATATTCACTATTGAAGGTTGTGCGGTATCGTGGAAGTCTACGAAGCAAACGTGTATAGCTCGGTCCACCATGGAATCAGTGTTTATAGCTTTGGACAAAGATGGTAAAGAAGCAGAGTGGCTTCAAAACGTTTTGGAAGATATTCCATGTTGGAGGAAGTCTGCCTTCTATGATGATTCGCTGTGATAGCCAGCGCTATATAGGAAGGGCACGAGTAATATGTATAATGGTAAGTCTAGACATATTATTCGTGAGACATATACCGTTAGACAATTGATCTCAAATGTTGTGATGTCAATTGATTTTGTAAAGTCGAAAGACAATTTGGCAGATCCTTTGACGAAAGGACTGAATCAAGATCAATTGAGTAAATTGCTAGAGGGAATGGGCTTAAAGTCCACTAAGTAAAATAACTATCATATTGGTAACCCAACCATGATGATTGGAGATCCCAAGAACTTGGTTCAATGGGAAAACTAAGCTATGAAGGTTATGTTGTAACACTTGGAAACAATGTCTCAACCCATCCCTAGATAGCAATGCCAAGTGTTGAAACACCTGCAAGTTGTGGTGAGGCTAAGTCATTTGACTTTTAATGATTCCTACACCTCGTTGAGGTAGAGTATGGCAGGATACTTGGATAGGAAATCACCTATGTAAGTGAGAAGTGCGGGTCACTTCAAAGTAATACTTATGAATCCAAAGAGGTGTCCATGGCCGAAACGGACACAAAACGTGAGAACAGAAGGTGTTGAGACCTTACTTTGTTAATGTTGTTGTCTCGGTATACACCATGGAGGAATAGTTCAAGGCATTTCATCCACTAGGCCGCTAGTGTACCCGATAGTCTTGACTATGGAAGGTTCAAAGCCACAAGCTACCTGTCTGGATGCAGTGTTGTCTCTTGAGGACTGGTTTGCGTGTCTGCATTCATGCATGCATTAATTTTCACTCATGTGAGGGATTGTTGGAAATTTGGGTTTGAAAAAGTGGGCGTCGGCCCAATTTTGACCAAATTTTTGGTGGCTAAGAATTTAATTTTGGAGGAATTAAATTGTATATTATTAATCTACTTTCCGAGTAGATGTTCATACCAAATTTCGGTGGGTGAGAAATTAATACACAAAGTTGGCCACATAAATGGGCATAATGTAAAGAGAGTTGAAAGGATTTTTTTTCATCCCGCATAGCTTAGAAAGTAAAGTTTATCCTGGTTTATAAACTAGAAGATGTTATTAGTTGGATATACTATAATATAAGTGGATGATCACAAGTGGGCCACGCGTGCGCGCCCACCCAGCCCGGCTTGGGCTTAGGCTTGGGCCAGCCCTATTGGGCTCAGGTCGAGGTCCACTACACTTTTGTCACTCTAAAATGGGCTTGGCCCATTCAAGTTTTGTTGGGTGTTAGGCCGATGAACCTGGACATTGCATGTGTCCGGTTCATAGTTATGATTGGAGTATGTAACTCCTCAAATAGTGGGGTTGTAACCCCCAGGATGTGGTCATGAATGTGATTGTAACACCTGACTGTTACAACAAAGGTTAATGCCCATTAGCTTACCATATTTAATTCCTCTGAGATGGATTTTTGTTGCTATATATAATCGGTTTCGGTGCAAAGTGTTTAATATAGAAAAATCGCATACATTCTGCATATTTCAAAGGTGTCGTGAAAAGTGTTGTAACATTTCGTATCACATTTTCAACAACATTTCACTTTGCATTCGAGTCCAGCAACCAGTTATTGCTCCTTCTAGTTCGAAATGTGCTTTTGTGTCAGTGGTGCTACTGTACACATAGGAGGTTAAGTCGTTTTATCTTTGGGGACATTATGTCGTACTGTGAGCACTAGCCGGGACATATTTATCTTGCAGAAAGAGTTCTACTCGACTCGACTTTCTGTTGTTTCAAGTTGTAATAGTCAGATATTTATTTCCTTGTAATTTTTATCTTCTTTTGTAAAGCCATTGTTGAAGGCTCCCGTTGTAATCACTTTGTAATCAACAACTTTTCAATCAAATCAACCAAATGTGTTCTTACCTAAAGAAAACTAACGATGATTTCTTATTTTGGATGATGTTACAAATATAATCAAAATTACACTTTAAATGAAATATTACAACTCAAAAGTGCAAGTATAATCAAGAAGGAAAACCTATGAAGCAAGATGTGAAAGTGATAAGCTTAGGCTAATGCAACAAGAATGTTGAAAGTGAAGAACAAATTATTTGCAGAGATTTTTCTTTTTGTGTTGTATTACGTTGTCTTATTGAGTTTCTTCAAGCCTTCAATTATTTATAGGAGAGCTCTTGGATTTGAATCCCAGCAATAGACTTCTCCTTGGAGATTGAAATTTGTAAAAAAAATTGCACATTAAATGGAGAGTATAGCTGTTAGAAATCAATCCCCTAATTTCATGAAAAGTTGTCTGATGTGCAATGGATAGTTTGCTGATAAAACCTTAGGTCGACCTCTAATATAAGAAATACGTTTAAAATTGAAAAACGCATGAAAAAACAAGGGGTGGACCAGGTCCAGGGTGGTTGTCTTGGTCGACCTGGGTTCGACCGTCGCCGCCTTGACCTAGACCGTCGCCCGACTGGACCGGTCACCTCTTCAATTTGTGAAACAGAAAGAGTTTTGTGCAATTTGTAAACTTCAGGCACCGGTCGCCCTCTAGGCCAACCAGTTGCCCTCCCCATTTTCAGCAAACATGTTGTTCTCTGTTTTGTACAACTTTCAGGTACGAATTGCCCTCTAGGGCGACTGGTTGACCTCAAAACAGTGGAGTTATCCAATTTTTGTCAAAAATAAAGTTCAAGAAGTACTTCAAACTCTTGGTAAAAATCATTGAAAATGTTTTGAAGTATTATGACAACTTTTGAAGACATTGTTTTGGTGTAAAAACTCAATTAAATAAAATCATCAAAATTATGATAAAAATATTTCGCAAAATACTTACATGAGACCGTCTCACACATGAGACGGTCAACTTTCGGTCAACGCTTGGATAAATATATAGCGGATCGCAACTAAACATAAACAACACCATGCAATTTGAGCAGTTTTGAAGTGTTAGGAACATAAACAACTTGGGTTCGAGTCCTCATATCAACATTTTTTTGTCAATTTTCAATTCATGCATTTCTCGAAATCAGAAAGTTTTCGTTGATTTTTTTTCTTGAGCTAATTTCTTCGTCAATTTTCAGTTCAATAATTTTATACAAAATGCAAAAGGCCTATCTGAGTGTGGTTTTTTTACCACTTTTTTTGTCTCCTTTTTCAATTCAAGTACATTAATTATTATTTACAATCCCATTATATTCTATATTTGTCTTCCCATTGCTTATCAACCTTAAGTTGAGAAGGCACGTGTTAGATGATATTTGTATCGTTGACTGAACAAAAGTATTGTGAATTGCTTGTATTGTGAAATATTTTTCCCCTCATTTGTTCAATATTAGATTTTTTTTACTATTAAAACAGGCGATCGAGAATTAATTTTAATAGAAAAAAGTTATACTTTATACTTTCCAAGTATTATTTACTATCTAATTTAAGAGTATCATTTTTCTTGAAAAGTATCACTTTTACTTTGAAAAGTATTAGTTTTAAAGTTATACTTTTAAAGTAAAAATTGATATTTTTAAAGTAAAAACCAATACTTATTACCTGTAAAGTCGTATCTATAGTGTTATTTATGAGTACGACTTTTTATTCAAAATGTAACACTTTTATTTTGTAAAGTATTAACATATACTTGAAAAGAAAATCAACTAATATATAATAATGTATCAATTCCAATATCAAAAGTAACACTTTAATCACTCAAAGTTACACATAATGGAGTAGCATGATGGACAAGCATGATGGACAAGCATGATGGAAATAATAAAATACAAACTTTGATAAAGGAGCACAAAGAAAGTCATTGGAATTCTGCAGAATATGGATAGGAATTTGTGTCATCAAACATGAGAGAATAATATTTTGTGTTACTAATCATAGAGCAACACGTGTCATAGTCTAGAATATTCTCCTGACTTTATATATGCGAAAGAGAAAACATTGTACCTATCATCATCAATCTATAATTAATGAAATCATTTCTCTGTAGTCTAAAAGCATAAGTTTTGAGCTCTTTCCTTTTTATCTTTTTAGCTTTTAGCTTTTAGCTTCTAAATGGAGTCTATAATTTCTCAATATGGTATCAGAGCGGGGTAACCTGCTTCTGATTCATATCTTTTGTTCATCTTCTTTATTTATTTTTTTTTTTTTATCTTCTACTTTTTGGTTTTATAAATGGCACTCACTCAAGCAGGGAATGCAACTGAAGAACAAAACATCCAGCTTCAAAGCCAGCTCGTTACAATTAAGTTGAATGACAACAACTATTTACTCTGGGAACAACAAGTATTAGCAGCAGTTAGAGGATATGGATTAGAAGAGTTTCTTAATGGAGTAAAAGCTGCACCAGAAAAGTTCACAGTAGGAGATCCAGAGTCACCACAGGTTATAAATCCTGAATATCTAAAATGGGTAAAACAAGATCAACTTATTGTATCTTGGTTATTGTCCTCACTCACGGAAAATATCCTTATTTCCACGGTTGGTTTGAGCACATCCAAAGAAATCTGGGATTGTTTGAAATCAAGTTTTGCTAGTCATAATAGAGCTAAAATTATGCAAATGAAATTGCAACTGCAAATGCTCAAGAAAGGGAATCAGTCCATTAAAGATTATTTTAACAAAATGAAATCCATTTGTGATATGCTTGGTTCAGTTGGACAAAGAATTGATGAAAGTGATCAGGTTCTACATCTCTTGACTGGTCTAGGACCAGAGTATAACTCTGTGGTTGTGTCTCTTACCACTAGGATTGAAAAATGCACACTAATGGAGGCTTATTCTGTGTTATTGAGCTTTGAGAACAGGCTAGAGGCCATCGAAGGAAACATAGAGGGATCACAGTTCTCTGTGAATCTTACAACACCATTCCACAACTCAGGAGGAAGAAGAGGTGCAAGTAATTATGGTAATAGAGGCAGAACAAGTTTCTATAGAGGAAGAGGCAGAGCTGGAAGTTTTAGAGGAAGAGGAAGGTTTGGGAACAACAACAACAAACCAAGATGTCGATATGTGGATACAACAATCACACAATGAGACAAGTGTTATTATAGATTTGATCAAAGCTTCTCCTTATCCTCCTCCTATCACAATAGTAACAATCAACAACAAAACTCAAGCAACACCAACAACAATCATTCTCGCTAATGTTGCAAGTTTTGGAAACACTTATGAGGAAAATATTCGAGGACTTTTGTTGGTACCCGGACTCGGCGCTACCAACCACTTGACATATGATTTGGCTAATCTTAACATGGCGTGATTATCAAGGAACGAAAAGATTCAAACAGCTAGTGGTGCAGGTATATCAATTTCTCATTTTGGTAATGCTTTAGTGAGTTCCAAAGACCAACAATCACATTCTTTTCTTCTCAATAATCTACTTCATGTGCCAAACATAACCAAAAATCTCCTTAGTGTTTCACAGTTTTCTAAGGATAACAATGTGTTTTTTGAATTTCATCCTAATATGTGTCTTGTGAAGGATCAATCAACAAGGGAGGTACTGCTCAAAGGGAAGCTTAAAAATGGACTCTACAACTTTCAGCTCATCACCAACCATAGCAGCTTATCCTAATGACTTTGAAATTCTATCAATTCAAGTTTTTGATCAAGTGTTAATGCTTTCGAGCTTAAAAGTAAATTAGACTTAGATGTTTGGCATGCTAGGCTTGGACACCCATCTTATGACATTGTTAAAAGAGCTTTAACACGTGTAATATTCCTTTTGTTGTCAATGAGAAAAATCGGTTTTGTGTTTCATGTTTTCAATCTAAAATGCACAAACTTCCCTTTTCGTAATCGCATGAACATAATTATAAAACTCGGACCTCATACATACGAGACTATGGGGCCATCTCCTTCCTTCTCATAACGGTTTCAAGTACTATGTTAGTTTTATTGACAGTCATACAAGGTTCACATGGATTTACTTGTTAAAGGCTAAATCAGACACTAAAAATGCATTTCTTCACTTTCAAGCCTTGGTTGAGAATCAGTTTAACACTTCCATTAAATCAATGCAAAGTGATGGTGGAGGAGAGTTCATAGCACTTGCTAATACATTCTCTCACTATGGGATCATTCATCGGATGTCATGTCTTTACACACCTCAGCAAAATGGTTTGGCAGAAAGAAAACATAGAAACATAGTTGAAGTGGCACTTTCTCTCATTTCACAATCTAACTTACCTCTTAAATATTGGGATGAAACCTTTACCAGTGCTGTATATCTCATTAATAGGACCCCCAGCAAGCTTTTGAATTTCAAATCTCCTTATGAACTGCTCACAGGACATAAACCAAATTATTCCTTACTCAAGACCTTTGGATGTCTTTGTTTCCCTCTTCTTAAACCATATAATAAGCATAAACTGGAACCTAAGAGCTTACCATCTACCTTCATTGGATACAACCCTCAACACAAAGGGTATAGAATTTTGCTTCCCAACAATAAGATCATAACAAGTAGACATGTTATCTTTAATGAACATTCATTTCCCTTCACCAATAAACACATTCCACAGAATGAAGTTTGTCACAATCATTCCCAACCAACTCTCATAAAATTTCTTGATCCTTCTGAAATCACTCCACCTCAGATCCCAACACATGCTCACAGTCCCATCCATCATTCTTCTGATTCCATTGATTTCTCTTCTTGTTCAGCTCACTCACCTCACTCAACTAGTCCTTCTGGTGGTCAACTCACTAATACATTGCCTAATAAGGAAGATAATATACCTGTTTTTACTGAAAATACTATACCTGTTCCTACTGAAAATAATGTTGTTTTGCAGCCTCTAACAAGTACTCATCATATGCAGACCAGATCTAAATCCGGGATTTTTAAACCTAAAATTCTCTCTGCAGAGTCTCAATCTTTATCAGAACCTCATTCCCCTCATGAGGCACTTCTTATCCCAGAATGGAAAGCAGCTATGCAAATAGAATATGATGCATTGATTAAAAATCAAACTTGGGAATTAACTACTGTTCCGGATCATGCGAAGGTTATTGGATGTAGATGGGTATTCAAGGTGAAACAAAATGCTGATGGAACAGTTGCTAAATATAAGGCCAGATTGGTGGCCAAAGGATACAATCAATCTGCTGGTTTGGACTATTCCGATACGTTCAGTTCAGTTGTTAAACCAGCCACCATAAGAATTGTTTTGTCTCTTGCAGTGACAAAGGAGTGGTCCATTAGACAAATCGATGTTGATAATGCATTCCTTAATGGAGATATTGATACAGATATTTATATGGAACAACCATTGGGATTTGAGCAGTGTAGTTCTCAACAATTGGTTTGTAAACTGAAAAAGTCTTTATATGGATTGAAGCAAGCTTCTGGAGCATGGTCTAGCAAATTTGGCAACATTCTTATTTCACTTGGCTTCAAAGTTTCTCAAGGCGATACATCTCTATACTACAGACATCATGAAGACTCTTGTGTACTTATTATGGCTTATGTGGATGATATAATAGTTACTGGTACTCATGACCAAGAGCTGCAATCTGTGATTCTTGATCTAAGTACTCATTTTTCCCTAAAAGATCTTGGTTCCCTATCTTATTTCTTAGGGATTGAAGTGTGTCATGGACAAGATGGTTTGTTCTTGAATCAGAGAAAATATGTCAATGATCTTCTTGATAAAGCTGGAATGAAGGGGGCAAATGGATTGAGTTCTCCTATGATAGTTAGTCCATCTTTATCAAGATATGTGGGACAACCTATGGAGGATGCTCATCTATACAGACAAATTGTGGGGGCATTGCAATATGTTACTTTAACACGGCCCGACATCGCTTTCGTGTGAATAAGGTTAGTCGGTTATGCAAACTCCTCTTGACACACATTGGAAAGTCATAAGAGAATTCTCGGGTATTTAGCAAGGTAACTATTGACTACGGATTGCGATTTCATCTTGCAAGAATCAAATATCACCGGATTCACTGATGCTGATTGGGCATCCGATATTGATGATAGAAAATCAACTTCAGGATTATGTGTTTTCATGGGAAATAATTTGATATCATGGAGCTCAAAAAAGCAACATATTGTATCAAGGTCATCTACTGAAGCTGAATACAGAAGTTTGGCATTAGGGACTTGTGAAATTATATGGATTCATTCACTGTTGCAAGAATTGAAAGTAGAGCGAACTAGGACCAGTGTTGTTTGGGTTGATAATCAAGGTGCGGTGTCTCTTGCTGCAAATCCTGTCTTCCATTCTCGAACTAAGCACTTTGAATTGGACTTGCATTTTATACGAGAAAAGATCATGAAGAATATTATAGTTGTACGTCATGTTCCCGCATTAGAACAAGCTGCAGATATTCTTACCAAGCCTTTGACAGGACAATTCTATGCTCATCTTCGTAACAGACTTGGTGTTGTTCCAAAAGGAAGCATAGAATTGAGGGGGCATAATGGAGTAGCATGATGGACAAGCATGATGGACAAGCATGATGGAAATAATAAAATACAAACTTTGATAAAGGAGCACAAAGAAAGTCATTGGAATTCTGCAGAATATGGATAGGAATTTGTGTCATCAAACATGAGAGAATAATATTTTGTGTTACTAATCATAGAGCAACACGTGTCATAGTCTAGAATATTCTCCCAGCTTTATATATGCAGTAGAAAACATTGTACCTATCATCATCAATCTATAATTAATGAAATCATTTCTCTGTAGTCTAAAAGCATAAGTTTTGAGCTCTTTCCTTTTTATCTTTTTAGCTTTTAGCTTTTAGCTTCTAAATGGAGTCTATAATTTTTCAATAACACATTCCATTAAGAAAATTATTACAAAAAACAATTGATGATTAGTCAATAAGTATCATCACTAAATAATATTATGTATGATTTTTCAATATCACTTTTTATTCGAAAATCTATACATTTTGCGCTAAAATATATTACTTTTTCAAATTGATACCTTTAAAGTAAACATCAACACTTATAAAGCAAAAAATGATACTTGATAGCTAGCTAAAAAGTAATATTTATGGTATTATTTCATAGTATCACTTTTTACACGAAATATATTACTTTTATTTTGAAAAGTATTTGTATCACCCGAGAATTTATTGAATGCATTGGATTTAGGCTCATCCAAAATATCAATTTTACTCTAAATAATATTATATATGATTAGACACTAAGTATCATCACTAAATAATATTATATATGATTCCAATATAACTTTTTATTCGAAAATCTATACATTTTGCGCTAAAATGTATTACTTTTTCAAAGTGATTTCCTTTAAAGTAAACATCGATACTTAAAAGCAAAAAACGATACTTGATAGCTAGCTAAAAAGTAATATTTATGGTATTATTTCATAGTATCATTTTTTACACGAAATGTATTACCTTTAATTTGAAAAGTATTTGTATCACCCGAGAATTTATTGAATGCATTGGATTTAAGCCCATCCAAAATATTAATTTTACTCTAAATAATATTATATATGATTAGTCAATAAGTATCATCACTACATAATATTATATATGATTTCAATATCACTTTTTATTCGAAAATCTATACATTTTGCGCTAAAATATATTAATTTTTCAAAGTGATACCTTTAAAGTAAACATCGATACTTTTAAAGCAAAAAAATGATACTTGATAGCTAGCTAAAAAGTAATATCTATGGTATTATTTCATAGTATCACTTTTTACACGAAATGTATTACTTTTATTTTGAAAAGTATTTGTACCACCCGAGATTTATTTAATGCATTGGATTTAAGCCCATCCAAAATATCAATTTTCTTTCAGTAACAAAATATTTTACGAAGTGATACTTTTAAACTAAAAATCGATCGTTTAAAACAAAATTTGATACTTTTTACATATAAGGTGTTGTATATGGTATCCTTTAAGAGTATTAGTAATTACATAAAAAGAATCACTTAAAATATAAAAAATGTATCAATTTCAACATCTAAAGTAACACTATTGTCATTCAAAGTTACTCTTTTCAATAAAAGAAAAAAGATCACTAAAACATGTTAGTAATTATAATATAAATATATAAGTATTATTTGAAAAATAATTTTATTTGAAAAGTGATACTCTTTATCTATAATGTTTTTAATCGTATTAGTAATATTAACTTTAATCTACACATTTAGTTTTCTAATAATAATAATTAAAAAAAAAGAATAAGAAGAAAGAAGTCTCACAAAAATGGAATGAACAAAGAAAAAATGATCAAAAACATATTGGCAAACTGAGAAGGGACGGGGTGGGCTCGAACACAGGACCATACGAAGAAAAAAATACATGCATAACCATTACAACACATGAGTAATTGTCTAATTTTGCTCCAGTTTAATTAATTCAACGTATCCCTCTCACGGGATTCAGTCAATGAGACTGTCTCACAAGAGACATGCCCAAAATATTTATCTAACAAGATCATACTTACAAATGAATAGGAATGACCTTTTTATACATGGGAGATGGCCATTAGTGGTACATAGGAAGAAATCGGCCTATGGGCTACCCATGTAGGAGAAATTGGCCTATGGGCCAAACTCGGACTCCTTTGGGCCGGGTTATTTTATTAAGAGTCCATTGAATAATTAATATTAAATTAATATATAAATCGTATTATATATTAAATAAATTAAATATTATTTTTGACCCCAACAGTGAGGTTTAAAAAAAATAATAAATTTGTCAACATATGTGGACTTTTGTTCATAAAACTCAGATAAGTCATTGCCCGATGATTCATGACAAAAATGAGATCAATTTCATTGGTACGTGTTTTGTCCAGTGCATTCGTTACGATTTTCTAATTCTAAGGATTTGTTTGATATATCTATGTATAATTTTTTGTTTTAGATTTGTATAATTTTTTATGTAAACACTATAGTCTATAATTGTTTCCTACTCGATGTTGTAATCAATTTTATTTTATTCTGATAAATGAAATTCATTTGATGCTAAAAAAAATGCCCCTTTTGAGTGTTGCTCATTCCGTAACTGTACTTGTGAGCCATAAAAAAAAGGGAAAAGGAATATTTTAGCTAAATTGTTTCGTGTCAATTGGTATTTTGCAAGATGGAGAGAACAGAAAGTAGAATCGCATTTTCATACTTGCACAAAATTAAAATAATGAGAAGTTAAAAACAAAGTCATGTGTTGGCAGTGTTGCTCTCTCTGTTTTTAAGGAGCTACAAATATATGAAACTAAAAGGCTAAAAGTTGTTAATAAAGGTACTAATACTCAATAATTAAAAGACTTAAACAAGAAGCTGAATTGTTTTACTCAATGTTGTAAAAAGCGTTAGGCGCTGCTCGTTAGGAAGCGATTAGGCTGGCGTCAGGTGGGCTGGCGGGCTGTCGGAAAAAAAAATCGTAAACGGACAAGGAGGGTCTGTCCTAGCGCGGGGATTAATCGGGGAGGAGAGATTTTTACAATGAGGGTTTTACTATGCATTAATAGCATACAAAAATTCCACCAATAAACCAGGGTTCTAACCTATTGGCCATCACGACTAAACTCTACAAATATATCATGATTACAAGAGTCTATCCTAACAAATCGAATGGAACAATACACAGACAAATAAATTGTGGCACATTCCATCAAATACTTCGAGAATGAGCATTAGAACTCATCTTGAATAACATCCGTAATCATTCTCCATTTCTCTTTACCCAAAAAAATATAATTCGACCAATAATTTGTATCATTATAAAGACAAAAAAGGAAATAGGAAGGATATTATGGTAAAACACTTTGCATTGGTAGGCCATAGGGCCAATCATCTTTTTTTAGTTTTGGAGTTTTCTTAAAAGCCAATGAATAATTCGAGTGTTTGACTGAGTTGGCCCAAACAAATCCCAAAACAACGTTACAATCGAAATACTCCTTTTCCCTTCCTCAAAAAAAGAAATACTCCTTTTCCCCTTCTTCCCCCAAATACCCCTCTACTCAGTATTCTCTCCACTCTCACTTCTTATATTATCTTTAAACAATATTTATGCAACTGCATTTCCATTTTTTTGGGAATATTCCGGCGATCCTGATCAGTTTCCGGTGAAGTTTTCTTATTCGGTTAATTCATTTCGTTTTTTCGATGTATTAGAGGTTTCTGGATACCCTTGTTTTGGTTTTAGGAGGGTAATGTATCGAAACTAGCGCCGATTAAGAAAAAATATCTAATTTTGCATTAATTTTAGTGTACATCATGGAATAAAATGTGAATCTGGTGAAGTTGGGTCGAGACTCGAGAGAATGGGTTCGTGTTTCAGTGTTGAAGAAGATGGACAACTACAATCCCAGAACAAATCTTCAAGTAACAAACCAGGTTTGTTGATTGATTGTATACGCGGATATATTTTTTTCGATCTCAATAGTTTGTTTTACTTCGTTCGCATTCTTTCACTTCATTTGCAGGGAATTCTCTTTATCCTTTTTTGTCCATTTTTTTTTTCCCTTTCTTTGGTTTGGGATTTGGGTGGGGTTTCTCGCTTCCAGTGGGAACTGAGAATACTACGTGATCATTTCTATACGATTTGCTAATCTTAGAAAGTGATGAAAGATATGATGCAATCTGATGCTTCAAAAGTTGGCCTTCAATGCTGACTTGAATGACATGATATGTTAGTCACTAGCAAGAGTATAATTGGATCCTAAACTTGGTTTTGTGGTCAATGCTGGTAAACTGAATTTGTAAAATGAAAACATAGAATTTTCAAAGAAAATGACTCATCAATGTTGGATAATGGTTACAGTTACAGTGTGTTCTCAAAGTTATTATGCAGAAACAACATATTGCATTCCTTTTCTTGACAAATTTATTTTCTTTCTTTGCTAAAAGCATTATTCCAGACCTCACCAGTTGATTATTAGATGTAAAGAAATGCATCATTCTGATGGAAAATACTCTGTATCATGGTCCCAGTGCAGGTTTCATGGACAAGTATAGATTCTAATGTGAGTGATGATTTATTTTATTTACATTATCAGGTAAATGCGGTGATTCCTCATCTCATTCGAAAGGGGGCTCTGGGAGTTCAAACACTATTGTGATAATTCCCAAAAATGTGAAAGATCTACGTCAAAGTCCTGGGAATGGTGATCTTGATATCTTCACGTATGAGGAGATGAGATTGGCAACCAAGCACTTCCGTCCGGATCAAGTTCTCGGTGAGGGTGGATTTGGTATTGTCTATAAAGGAGTTATAGATGATAATGTGAGGCCGGGCTACAAGACGACCAAAGTTGCTATTAAAGAGCTTGATCCCGAAGGTCTACAAGGGGACCGTGAATGGCTGGTAATTTTTTGTGATTCATTTGATTTCATTATTTGTGAATAATTAGGATTTGCATTGCTTGTACTGCTAGAAAGTTTAATGATTTATTCAGAAGCTTTTCTTTACTTGACTACTGTCACCAAGCAAGTGACATTAATTATGTTGGTACCTTGTCGTGGGTGTTCATTTTTCGAATGGATCCGAAATTCGATTCGGTTCGAATTCGAATTTTAGTTTCGAATTAGGATTTTTGAATTTCGAATCGAATTTCGAATCAACTCGAATTTCGAATATGAATATTTGAATCGAATAACGAATTGGGGTTTTTTCGAATTCTATTCGAAAATCCTAATCGAGGTGAAATTCAACTAAATTGAATTCTAGTATTTCGATTCGAATTCGTATTACAATTCGAATTCTTATTTTAATTCGAATTCGTATTTCAATTCAAAATTTATATGTATATATTTCACACTATACATAATTATTTATTGTATATATGTAAATTATACACATGCATTTCTAATATATATAAATGAATAAAATAATAATATTTTAAATGAAAATATAAAATTATAAATATATGCTCTTTCCTTCTTGTTGTTTTAGTTTTTGTTAAAAATAGTTATACTTAATAGTATATGAAATACATTTTACATTTTAATTCAAAATTTTATCTTTAGACCATATTCAAATAATCATTTTTTGTGCTAAAAAATATATTTTAGGTAAAATCTATTTCGCTCTTACAGTCTCACGTGGAGGGCATATGGTGAAATAATCTATAAGAATATTCCATCAGCTATGTACATTGTATGGAAAAGTACAAAACTTGTGTACATACACTATACAACATACATTATACATTTATACAATATAGTCTTTGACTTTTTTCCTTTGTTTTAAATTCTTATTACAATATGCATTATATATTATACATTTGTACACTATATTACATATATTTATCTTCAGATCATATTAAAACAATAAATTATATGATAACACACACTATATATCTTTATCTACACACATACACTTTGTCAATTTGATATCTCATACTTGAGTATAAAAGTTTTTTATCAAGTAACTAGTGCTGGTATAAAATTGGCACAAAAAAATTTATTAAATTTATATAAGGGAGTTCGTTATGAATTTATGATAGTCTTTAGTTAAATTAAACAATGAAAAACGGTTAGTCGATAATTTGTAATTTTGAAAAAATAAAATCTGGAATTTTATTGGGTATAGCCCAAAAATATTATGTTATGAATCCAAACCTTATTCACTTTATCGCAAAATTTGGATTTTTGGATTGACTCGAATTCGATTCGGAAATCGAGAAATCCAATTCGTTTAAATTCGATTCGAATTAATCGAATTAGGATCGAATTTCGAATTGAGGTTTAAAATTTTCATTCGATTAAATTCGATTCGAGGAAGTCGAAGAATTCGGAATTCGATTCGATGAACACCCCTAGTCGTGGAGATTCCCCTTTCCTCTGAAAATCCATGCATGTTTTTTGTTAGGTGATAAATATTAAGTCACATATTTTATCAACAACTTAAAAACAATGCCTCAAATACTCAAAGGCTGATATGAAGCTGACAAGAGTTCTGGAATATGCTACTTATGTTCATTGCCTAAACAGAGAATTGTATCCACTCCACATTGTAAATTTTTGTTTAGTTAATATTTTTTATTTACCACCCCCATTGAAATTTCTGAAGGTCTTTAAATGCAGAAAGGTAGTCAGTTTCTCACGATTAAGGTGTTCATTTGCAGGCAGAAGTCAATTATTTAGGGCAACTTCGACACCCTAACCTGGTGAAACTGATTGGCTATTGCTGCGAGGGTGACCATAGGCTGTTGGTCTATGAATATATGGCATCTGGGAGCTTGGAGAAACATCTCTTTTTAAGTAAGTAGCAAAACCAATACTTTTCTAAGCTATTGGTAGAGAAAATGTCACAGTAAAATTAGCATCCTTTGATTTACTTCACCTGAGTTCCTTGTGACAATTACCTTACATAGAACTATGTCCAGGTTGCCAATTAATGGCCATCTGACAGGAGCTTTATTATATAATCTTCACTTCAGAATTGAATATTCTGTAATTTAATTTGACACAAAAGATGATTGGTATATATAAATTAACTACGCATAGAACTAAAAAAGACATTAATGGTTATAGTGCGCAATTGTACATAAAATAGACATTTTGGGAGGCTGCTTCAGGTCTAGATCATTCCGGTTGTAATTATCTAATTTATGTCAATTATTAACTTTAGATTACAATCTAGATGGTTGAGCCTAATCTCTTTCAATTTTTTATATGTTTATTTCTTGTAGGAGTACGTGCCACTTTAACATGGGATAAAAGATTGAAGATTGCTTTGGATGCTGCAAAAGGGCTTGCTTTTCTTCATGGTGTGGAAAAATCCATTATATACAGGGATTTTAAGACTTCAAACATTTTGCTAGATGTGGTTAGTTGAGCTCCATCTAATGCAGAAATTCCATAAGCGTGTTTAGCCAATTTTTTAATGAGAAAATTTTCTGTGGAAAAGAGCAGTATCATGATACTTTTGGTTCAAAAATTTCTCTGTATGTGATGTCCCTTTAATTATGCAAATGCCATTTAAAATTTGCATGAATCCTTCTATGGCTAAAATAAATAGAAAATCTGCAGGATTTTAATGCGAAGCTTTCTGATTTTGGACTGGCAAGGGTTGGCCCCACAGGAGACCAAACTCATGTGTCAACCCGGGTTATGGGTACCTATGGTTATGCGGCTCCCGAGTATGTCATGACTGGTGAGTTTTTATTATAGAAGCCTTGTGCTGCACTTTATGTCCAATTCATTTACCGAACATAGTTTTTGAATCACACTGATGGATTCCTCGGAAAGTTTAAGGATCAGTAATCTTTTTTAAAAATCGAATAGATTTGGTCTAAGCCGACTTGGGTATTGAGTATTTACTTACTCTTAAAAAGTCTTTGCAATGGATAGCTGCAATTCGAAAAAATTGTCAATTTTTTTTTACAAACCTCATTATCATTTTCATCTACTGTTCAGGACATTTGACAGCAAGAAGTGACGTTTATGGCTTTGGAGTTGTTTTGCTCGAGATGCTCATCGGACGGCGAGCTATGGATAAGAGCCGGCCTAGCCGAGAGCATAATCTCGTCGAGTGGGCCCGCCCGCTCCTCAACCACAGCAAGAAGCTTCTAAGAATACTGGATCCTAGAATCGAAGGGCAATACTCGACTAAAATTCTTATGAAGGTGGCTAATCTTGCATATCAATGTCTCAGCCAAAACCCGAAAGGGAGGCCCGTTATGAGTCAAGTGATCGAAATACTCGAACCCCTCGTAACACAAGAAGTGAGCCGAGAAAACGTGGTTCTACAGAACGGAGGTGGCAGCGTAACACTTTATGAAGTTCCGAAAAGCGTGTCAGAAAATCCTAAGGAAAAGAATCCATTGAAAAGTGAGAGCGAAAGAGACGAAGGTGAGGCTGTAAAGAGTAAACAGGGAAATGGAAGGAGTAAAAGCGAGCCTCCGAAGGAGTGTGACCTTTATGAACCTTCTCCAGATGCTTTGCAAGTTGAGAGATCATCTTCTGATGGACGATGAAGCCTATGGTTAAGATATTATTTACTATTTTGAAACGAATGCATCTAGTTCAGCTGTATTTTCGTTTGCATTTGTTTACAGCAAGAACCTAATTTTTCTATAAGAAAGCTAGTCAATTACAACAGGGTGCATTGAGGAATACAATTTAGATTGTTTTCTTTGAAGTTAACCATGAACTCCAGAAACTAAAATACTGAATTTTACATTTTTTTAATTTATTTTGCGAAATATTAATTTACAAGGAAAAATGAAAAAAAAATGCCATATCAACAGCCATGTGGGCATTTTCTCTATGTCAGCATCCACCTCCTGAAGTTTTTGGCCGAAAAATTGAAAATCCCCAATTTGAGGGTGCTGATGTGGATGTCACGTCATAAATTCCAGCTAATTTTGAAATTTCCGACATTTTTTGAATTTTTTGGGATTACAGTACCAAAAATGCAAACCCCCATAATCAGGAGACTAGATTTCCAATTAAGCCATGCGTTTAATGGGGTTATTTTTGGGTTCCCCTAGAATTATTACATGCGTCTCATTTTGATTTTCTTTTTTTTCAAAAAAATTTACATGCACATGTTATAATAGGACATTTGACAAAATCACGAGTTAGGTTATACCCACTTGGGTAGTATCTCATTACCCCGCTTAATGTTATCACTGAACAATGTATTATGTATATGATAACAAGCATAGGGTTGTGCATGAAGAAATATTCAAGTAAATCAAAAGGAAACGAAAAATGAAAGGCCAACTGAAAGGCAAATCAAGGTGGAGATTCGCTATAATTATATCATATAGATGAATTTGTGGAACAACTGAATTACTGGAGTTGGATTCCAGTTTAGCATCATGAGACAATTGTAGACAACTAACAAGTATTACACATTTTCATTTTAGTTTGGCTTTTTTCTGTCTAAACCATGAACATTGTCCATCTCAGTGCATGTATCCACAGCATCACATCCATGGCATGCTTTAGTGAACAGGCTAGCAATATATATTTCCTGCACAAAGGAAACAGATGAGATCTGATCGTGTATTTTTTCCAGACAAAATAAGAAAAGTTCGCTTCCCTCTATTTTTTATGAAAGAAAAGGTCAAAAGAAAAGCTTTTTCAAAATAATAATAAGGGATAACTACAAAGAACTACTCTGAAGTTTAGCTTAATTACAAAAAAGCTCCAGTTATTTTTCAAAAGTACAAATATCCCCTTAAAGTGCTACAAAAATCTCCTTGACGTTTGCATTTACCTAACAAATACCGCCTTCCCAAGGGTGCAATTTGTAAAGTGAAAACAAATGTCAATTTGGTATTTGTAATCTTGAAAGATAACTGGGATGTGTTGTTATAATTAAGCCAAAGGGGTAGGTTTTGTAATTAACCTAATAACAATAATAAATGGTAATAAAGCTGTTAGACCCTTTAAGCCCCCAACTACGAGGCTAATGTTCCTAAGGAGTTACTTTAGAAAGTTGAAAATCAACCTGATTACACAGATATGCTCTATGTGTGACATTATTCCTAACAATCAGAAAGCTAGGGGATCAAAGGGAATCGCTTGGTAGACTAGTGGTAAGCCCAACTAGATCTCTCCCCTACCAAGTTTTGTACTTAAAAAAGAAAAAACTAGGGGGTCGAAGCAAGGGCTATAGATCCTATCCGAAAACTTGTAACTGATAACTAGCAGAAACTCTTGCCCAACAGCAAGTGCGCAAAATCTCGATGCCATATCAGAAATTTAATTGATACGGCTCAATTTCTCATGCTTTTAAACAGTTAATCATGAAATGAACACTTACTAGATAATGTTTAGTTTATCAAGCTTCTTACAGTTAAATATGAAATGAACATCTTCTGACTCCCAAAGGAAATGAACATCTTCTGACTCCCAAAGTAAGATATGCTTCTTCCTTATTTCACATAGTTGAGCAACAGAATCATTTAAGAATTCAAAATTTTGAGGAAGCTTTAGACACATTCTGAAATTTTCAACATTGTCATTCGAACAAAAACATGCAAATGGACTACGCTTAAAATGTTTGAGAAAGAGATTCAAACATGAAAAAGTGCCTAACCCCAAATCTGGTGCAACATTTTGCCAAGCTCAATAAAAAACTTTCTTTCTGCAGGAATACAAAAATCCAGTTTCGTAGCTTCCAGGATTGCAGATAAAAGGCCTCTCTTTGCTTCTGCACTGAGCACCAGGTAATTTGGTCCATAGATGTTACTGATGTGTACAAGCTGAAGAAAGAAAATAAAGTAAGTGATGATATGTGCTTGCCTTGTGAAATCAACACAGAAGATTGAATATTGAACAAGCATAAATGTAACTCCCTTTCTGTGATAGAGAAATTAGCAACCAAAATAACTTGCCTGCTGTAACCAAGGAACTATAGAGTTCACAAATCGTTGATCCAAAAAGTACGATGCCAGAGTGCTTAATAGCTCGGTTGCAGTCTTGTTTGATAGGTTTTCCAGAACGGGGCCTGTTCTATCCAGAAGATCAAATAAAAGAAGTTCATTCCTTGAGCACAGAGCTTCATCATAAGCCGAGTCCAGATCCCCATCAAATAAATAATCCTTCACAACTTTCCATGGGCTATTCCTAGTTTCCAGTTTAGTTGGAATTGCCTTAGTAGTAGCAATTGAATTAAAGATATTGTCAGTTTTTCCAGAAGAGGTTCTACTTAGCTTGAGGGTTGCATCAGTCCACATATTAGAGTTTTGTTTTCTAAAACTGCTCGATCTGCTTCTGCTAAATGTGTGATCCTCCTGAACACTCGTATGTTTAATTGGAAGTAATGGAGGTCGCCTGACACTGTCCACAGACGACCTCGGAGTGCATGTAGAAAGTCTTGGGGAAGCAATGCTAGGACCTCTCTTCTGAAACTTGGACGCCAACGGTTCTGAATATCTTCCCCCATGAACAGGTTCTTGTGCCATTTTATCAACCACTAGTTCAAGATTTGACACCTTTAATTGTAGCTTTGACATGCTATCCACTATGGTGGTTGTTAATGCCTGAAGGAGAAAAACCGAAGTTTTTCAGTTACTTATAGAATATCAAATTTCTTGTAAAAACAACTATCTAACTTCCCTTTAGAATTGTTTGTAAAGTTGAACTCAAATGGCCAGAGGTCTTCCCCAGTGTGAGGCAGTTGGGGCCTGGGGGAGGGGGAGAGTGGTAAATTGATAATACAAGGAAAAACCATTTGCATTCACTATTATATTTCAAACACCCGAAGAATCTTGTTTTGATGACAGCACTAATTAACTATAAGAATCTCATTTTATTTCTTTATCAAAATTAAAAATAGTTCTCTTAACAGAGTTGTTTTCCGTTCTTTAAAATTTTAAATTAAAGGTCACTAATACAAGGCCAAGGCAACATTTGTAATTCTGTATCCTTGTAAGGCCTCTACTATGAGGAGAAATAAACAATTGATGAAGTGGTCAAAAAACCTTAAAAATTACCTTTAGCACATCCATCATATTAGATTGCTTATTTTCAATCTCCAAAAGTTGGTTTCTGATTAACGCCATGTCTTTTTCCGTTTGTGAACAATCTCGCATGACATGTGAAGTTGATTCTGTCACTGTGGAATCTAAACTTCTACGATCATGCATTCTGGTCAAGTATCTTTGCTCTTCAATACTGACTTCATCTGCTGCAAACTGTTGACTAGTTCCAGTTGACTTCACCAAACTGGCATCATCAAGAGCATCACAATGGGCCGTGACAACCTTTGATTTGACGCTTTCAGGAAAAACATTAGAAACAGACGAGCATTCATGTTTGTCTCCCACTTCAATGTAATCATAGCCAATATTTTTGATACTCCAGACATCAGCATTGTTTCTTTCACATCTCTTGGTAACAGAACTACCCTCAGATTCATTATTCTGATTCTCTCCAACTGATGCAGTTTGACTCTTTGGAATTGCAATTTCTATATGCCAGTCATCTGTTACAGATTGCTGAGATTTCTCACTATAAGTTCTCGCAGCTTTTCTAGAAGAGACGGGAATCCTTTTCTTAGCCAATTCATTTATTACTGTAATATACTTCAATGTTGGGTCACTGGCACTGGTAGTATCACCATAATCATCTCTATAGGAAATTTCTGCAGGATTAAATAACTCTCACATATGAAACCACAAAAGCCTGTACTGCCAAAGATGAAGATAAGACAGAGGAACAGGCGAAATTGACATCACATCAAATCACAGAATTTACAAGATTGTATGAAAACTTACATGTAATATGCAAATGAAATACTGCAAACAGATCATAAAAATCATTTTAAAAATTCCAAATCGACATAATGATGAGGAACTAGACAGATCAGCTTCAGTAATAAATGTGCTGGCGCCAGTCCTCTTGGTTTCATGATTTATACTTTTTAGTTTATGACCTTATGAAGTCTCCTATATTCTTCTATGGATGGACCTGTAACAGACATAGTAATTTAGGGAAGCTCATATCTTTTTGCTGTTATGAGTGAAAGGTAAAATAAACTGCAAATGACACAAAACTTGCTCCAAATTCACCTTCTCATGGAAAAAATATGATTTAAGTAGCAATTAGAGCATCCCCGAAAAACATGTTTAACCTCTTCTTAGATCCAAATTCCAAATATCTATTCGTGAACAATTCCTATTTGTCGAAATTCTACAGCATGTAAATTATTTATAATGAGCGGTAAATTAAGATAGTAGACTAGTAGTAGATATTAATGCAGGAATTATTTAAATTCAAAAGAAATATCTACAAGAATAATTAGCTACGTTAACCATGGGTACCATAGAAGCACTGAGAAAATGAATATATCCCATCAAAAGATAGCATGTAAAGAAAATTAAATTAACTTCTAGAGTTGAAATCCAATCTTTCGATCTGGCAGTTCCTAGCATATCAAAGAACAGAGCATTTACAAGAATACCTTTGATAGAAGACCCAGCTTCAGAAGGTTCAGGTGTATCAGGCCTAGGAAGATTTCTCCAAAGCTGCAACGCTTGCAAAGCTATGTCTCTAACTGGTTTAACCTATTTAGGGGCGAAAGTCAAATGAAACTCTAAATTAGGCATTTAAAAATGAAGATTTAGGAGCAATGGCTTGTTGAATGACACAGCTAACCTTGTCAAACCGACATGATTCGAGACAGCGGAGACAAGATGTGCGAAATGAGCTTAAGCATGCTACTCCACAAGAAGCAATATCTCCTAATGCTGCACAGGCTGCTTTACGTGTTGACCAGTCACTGTTCTTTAAGGATTCTTGAATACTTGTTAGCGCAGTAGTTAAAGAACTATGAGTCAAAGCACCACCAGCCTGAAACATTCGACTAGAAACTGAGTTTTTTTTATTTTATTTTGTAGTACAGATCCCCTGCTGACTGACAGCAATATATGCTGAAATTAACTGTTGAAATGCAGTATGAGTTTGAGACCACTCAGAGAATGAAGATGAATCTCATGCTGCAAAAACCATTTTTGACTAGATTAAAGCTTCCGTCTAATTTCCACTATGAGCTATTTATGGGCAAATTTTTTGCCTTTGAGTGTATAGTTGTATATAACTGCAAATTGAGGAACTAGTAAAATCCGATGCATATTTCAGAAGCAAGTGCTGATTAGGCAATTCCATGAGCAGATGTAACTTATCGAATGCTTGCATAAAAACTTAGAATAAAGAGCTATATGCCTGCTGCAAGTGCAAAAATAAAGAATAAATATACATGCGTTGGACAAAGACATACCAAAACAATACTCCTATTCAACTCAATGACGGCTGGCTTTGCCATGAAATGAGGATTCTTCAACAACTTAACAGTTTTTGACAACATATTCTGCAAAACTAAAGGAGGAGGATCATGAATGTTGTCGATGATCCGCGATAAACACAATGCCGAACCAGACTGCAATTGCTTGTTCTGCTCACTCAAGGCTTCAAAAAGCGGCCTCACAAGCAGGACGAAAATCCCATCATTTTCAATCCTACTACCACTCAATTTGGAAGCTAAGACACCAACTGTTTCTATACATGATTCTCTCACAAGAGAATCCGAGTCCTTCAGCCGCTTAACAATGCTAGCCACCATCTTTCCAAGATGGGGTCCCACAATTCCCTCATGGAAAATTGCGAGAGTGCCCATCAAACGAATGCATTCTTTGCGAACTGCACTTTTCTGCTCAGCATCTGTGTCTAAAATGCAAGACAGAAATGGGACAACCCCATCAGGGTTCAAGCATTCAATGGTTTTCTCGAGCTCCTCGACCGCAATTTGGTAAGTGTCCCTATCTGCAAGCTTGTTAAGTGCAAGAACCACACGCTGTTTCAGCTCAGAAACTGCTTGCTGGTTGCTCACCCTAGAATTTGCTTTCCTTTTCACCATATTTATTTGTGCCTTCATTTTCATTCAATTTTATACTAAAGGCTCTCTTATCTTGATTCTGGCATGAATTGATCAGCTACCGCTTTGCATGATTATGCCCTTCAATTTTCAAACATAATGTGCTAAGAAACAACGGTAAAACTGTACCACGTTTTAAACCAAAAAAAAAAAAAAAAGGTATGTATCGAAGCTAAGATCATACACGGTAAAACTGCAAAATTAGTCCTCTAACTATATAGGTAGCAAAAAAGTCCTATAAAAACCCGTTTTGCAAAAAAGTCATGTAACTATATGAATATCTCTGTTTTGGTCCTGCAAAAAACACAATTCGCAAAATAGTCCTGCAATTATACAAAAATCTCAATTTTAGTCTCAATTTAACCAGAAATTTGAAACTACACGTGGTGCTCACATGATTCAAATACAGTGAAATTAGTAAAAGAATCAAGATTTTTATGTAGTTACAAGACTATTTTATAAGTTGTGCATTTGCATGATCAAAATCGAGAGTTTGCGATATCTACAGGATTTTTTTGCAAAATGTAATTTTTGCAGTACTTTTTTTGCTACGACCCTATAGTTATATGACCAATTTTGAAATTTTGCCGATCATACTCATACACTCATTCACATTTTTTTCCTAAAACTAGTAATGCTGCCCGTTTTCCCCATCCCACGAAAATTAACTATTGGGATATAAACTATCCTCGGACTGTAAAAATAAATATACATTTTCTTAATTTTAAAAACACCGTAAATTCATTAAATGGAAAGCAAAAACTTACAAGAGAGGCCAACCATTTCCAGCCCTGAGAGCAGATCAAGTTTACCATGCGCGAGAATATTTACAGCAAAAGTAAGAGCATCATTGCATTGAGGTTGAAGAAACAAAAGCGAAAAGGGAAAATCTCCATCCATAAAAGGTATGGCTGGTTCCCAGTACTGCACTTCAAAAATTTAAATTCAAAATCTGATGGCACTAATATAATAATTTAAAGAGAAAATATCAAAAGAACGAATCAGAGTACAGTGCACAAGAAGTCGAGAAGCGGAGTTCGAGAAAAGGCCACTCTCTCTCACTGTGTGTGTGTGTGTGTGTGTGTGAGAGAGAGAGAGAGAGAGAGAGAGATGCGGTATGAATGTATGATTTTGGCGCTTTGGGATGGGTTTTCGAAAATTGAGCGGCGTTAGTACGACGTGGACCTTCTAAAAATTTAGGTCATGCCTCATTTCCTTTCCTCTATTGAAAAATGAATTTTGAGATTAATGTTTTTAGTATGAAAAATAAAATTATGTTTGGATAAATGAATGAATGAATGAGAATGAGTTTACATAGCTTTGTAAATGAGATTATATTTGATTGAGTAGTTTTTGAAATAGTATTTTATGTATAGAATATGGATCCAATGGGTTCACCCAATTGAGGTGAGTTCATAGGAATCAATCATAACCATATATTAATATTTTTTGGTGGTCCAGATTTTTAGGGAGGTTTTATATTTATTTTTTTGTTTCAGCAATTAAGAAGGATAGGGTGGTCATTTTTCAATATAGAATCAGTTATTGAGATCTGATGAGATCTCAATCACGTTCAATTTTCTTCCCCCTTTCACGCAACACGTGCTTTCAGTTTTTTAGTAACTCATATTCGCTCATATTCACGTTTTTTTTTCTCTAACGTGTTTTGTTATTAACTGTTTATGTAATATAATCATATTGCATATGCAGTATAACCATATTGCATGTGTAATTTAATCGTATATGTGTTGCATATGTAGTGTACATTTGTTGCTTATATAGTATCACAAAAACTCCTGTCAGACTGTCTTACGGGTCTTTTCCATTAGACGGATCCAACCCGACTCGGGTTTTTTTGTAATTTCATATACCAGTGGAATGTTTGTAATATTCTGGGACAGTGCATCCGAAAAATATTAGTAGTTCCTCGAAAAAATATTAGTAGTTCTCTGGAGAGTATTTTTATAGTTCTCCTGAATATAATTAACTTTGTCTCCCGAAAAGTATTAGCAGTCCCTCAAAAAAGTATTAGTAGTAATGATGAAATGTATTAGTAATCTGCTTGAACAGTTTTTTGAGTAATCCTCTTGAAAAATATTTATTTTTCCATCAAGAGTATTTGTATTCATACTCAAACGTATTAGTAGTCTTATTTAAAAGTATTATGTTTTCTGATTAAATGTATTTTAGTATTCCTCTTGAAAAATTATAGTTTTTCTCATAAAAAGTATCAATAGTTCCCCATAAAAGTATTAGTTCTTCCCCCAAAAAAAATCAGTAGTCATCCTGAAAAATATTTGGTAGCACCCCTAAAAATATTAGTTTTCCCTCTGAAAAGTATTAGTAGTCCTCCTATAATGTATTAGCAACTCTCCTAAAATGTATTAGTAGTGGCCAACAAATGTGGTATTGGTACTTGTGCGGGCTGTTGGTGGGCTGACGAGTCGGATATTTGGACCCATCTAACGAATTAGATCCATTAGACCGTCTGACAGGAGACTAACCCATATAGTATAGGGTTGTTGCTTATTACTTGCTTATGTAGTTAATGTATTTGTGTTGCATATGTAGTGTATATTCGTTGGTTATGTAGTATGAATTTGTTGCTTATGACTTGCTTATGTAACTAATGTATCTGTGGTGCATATATAGTGTATATTTGTTGCTTATGTAGTATATGTTTGTTGCTTATGACTTGCTTATATCGTTAATGTATCCGTGGTGCATACGTAGTGTATATCCGTTGCTTATGTAATATAGGTTTGTTGCTTATGACTAGCTTATGTAGTTAATGTATCTGTGTTTGTGTATATGCGTTGCTTATGTAGGTATATAAAAGCACCATGGCACATCTATACAAGCAATAAATTACATCTTCATAAGCAACCTTTCGAACTGTTGTCGAGTTCTAGCAACTATGGCGAATTGTCTGCAACTTTTTTCACACAGTAGTGCGCTGAAGAAGAAGGAGGGAAGATTTCTCACAGTAGTACGTTGAAGAAGGAGGATGAGGGTTGTTCACGTTGATTTTGCTATGAGATTGCGTGATCACAATGAATCACCTGAATCCCGTGAATATTGGGCTATTTTAGAGGATGACTAGTTCGCCCTTGTGTTTAATTGACTAGATTGTAATCTGTAATTTTGCCTCTTAAATCGCAACCCTTGAAAAAATTAGATATATGGCTAGTATTGGTCCTCATGGACTCACCCTATGAGGTAGTCTCATATAATCCTCGCCCTTATGTATATAATAATTTGAAAAATTGATAGGGATGAGGTCCACTTTCAATATTTTAATTTGTATATATAATATTATATTTCGTAAGATTGTAGATGGTGGTCTCATTATATACACATAATTTAAAAATAGTAATATTTTAAGTAGGTAGAGTTTCCACTACTGGATCCCACATGTATAATTGGATGAAATATGAGAATAGTAATTGATAAAGTGGTGTAAGGTAGTGAGCTGGCTCAAAAGAACTTGGATGGACAACAACCTTTGCTTAGGGAATATGTTGGGTTAAGTATGGGCCTATTCACTCATCTCTTTTAGTCGCAAGGAACTTCCACACCGGATATATCGTATAACCCTTTTAGGCTATCCTGTGCTCGAGAAGGTCCCTCAGTTCCCGTCGAAAGAGCTTTAGAACAGAGAGGAAAATTAAAATTATAAGTTTGAGATGTTTTATATGAAAAATAGAAAATAAAAATGATGACTTCTATCTAAAAATTTATAAACAAATATGATTCCAATTTTATGAATAGTTGGAAAATGGAAATAAGTAATTAGAAACATAAACGAACGATGGATGAGATCTCCTATTCCAAGATTGTATTTCATCTTCTATTCCACCGCACGGATGATTGATATGTATATATAATTTTGCATATTAAAATCCCACAATTTATGCTTGATCTATGCTTGAAAATTATTATGGAAAATTATATACAAGTGTCAATCATCCATATGTTGGAATAGGAGACAAAACATAATTTTGGAATAGAAGATCTCATCCGACAAACAAGGCCTTAGGCTTTGATTTCTTGTGTTTCCATTTCCACATTTTTCAACTTTGAGAGAAAGTTTGTGGGATGTGTGATTGTTTATGGAAAAAAATATTTTTTTTTAAAAAAAAGATCTCATATTTTTTTTTCCAAAATTAACTCACTTTTCTCTTTTTCTTTCACACTTCTCATTTTCCAACATTGAGTTTGCTAGTATACAACCTGCATGCATGACATGACACAAATTATGTGTTTATGTACTCTAGTAAAGTGTCAGAATAAGAGACTTTTTGATGTACCTACGGTGGTGCAGTTTTACTTGGTGAAATATGAATTTGTACCAAATTATTATGTTTGGATTTTCCAATCGGAAACAAATCGAAGCCTCATTGTTCACCATGATATCGAAGTTGGTGGATCATCGTATATGGCTGATGAAGAAGCATCAACTACGTACACCATTATAATTGAAGATTCTTCCAGTCTAGGTTTTAATGTGGATACTGATAAACCATCGAATCGTGAGGCTCAAAATTTCTACGACATGTTGAGAGTTGTTAATGCAACCAACAAATGTAGACAATTTCATATTGTATATCTCTGTTCTGTTTATTTTCACATATTGAATATTTTTTATAATGTAGAAAATATTTTACGTATTTTTTAAATTACTTTATAGCTCTATTCTGTTTACTTATGTTTTTTTTATTTACACTCCATGTTCATAGAAACTGCAAATGTAATAATATGTTAATCATTTTATTTTTTCATATGTGTAATATCCCGTAATTTTTCAATTATTATTATATGAATTATAATTTTATTAATCAGAAAAATATAATTTTAATTAGCCACATTTAATAGAATTTATGTTATGAATTTAGAAGGACTCAAACATAATTAAAAGAATATGAAAGGTGAAGGGTTATAATTTTTAATGTAAGAACTTAATTCTCAATCATAAATTCCAGAATTCAACTCTATAAATTGAAAATTTTCCTTTACAAACTTCACCCCATTTTTATTAAAACTTTTCAGGTTGAGGAGCCCAAGCGAGGATTGGAGGCGGTGGATGCAAAATCAACGATTTTTATTTAATTTGAATTTTTAGGAAACCTTATTTATTAATTAATTTGAGTATTTACTGTTAATGTTAAATTTTTTAGAATAAATGTTTTGGTTTGAATTAAAGTACTTTTGTTTATTTAGAAATTCTTTTTGAATTATAGGCCATGTTTTATAAAATATGTTCTTTTATAAATCTTTTATTGAATTACTTGTATTTTTAAAAACCGGGTCGTTACAAATGGTTTCAGAGCAGGTCTACGGTTCTGTAGACTTGGAAAAAATATATCTTTTCAAATTTTAAAAGAAAATTATCTAGTGACATCCACCTCCGCCATATCTCGTCGGATTCCTCAAGGTACGCCATTTATTATGTCACCCTATTCATTTTATTCATTAAATATTTTATATTATCATATTTTAAAAGTACATTTTATAAATTTAAGTCATCATTTTTTAAAAGCATTATTGCATGAGTACTTTCAATATTAGACAAGAATCCTCGTGTAAAAAAATGACATATTTTTTTCGAACTTTGGTAAGACAACAAATTTCGAGGACGAAATTTTTGAAAGGTGGATAGTATGTAATATCCCGTAATTTTTCAATTATTATTATATGAATTATAATTTTATTAATCGAAAAATGTAATTTTAATTAGCCACATTTAATAGAATTTATGTTATGAATTTAGAAGGACTCAAACATAATTAAAAGAATATGAAAGGTGAAGGGTTATAATTTTTAATGTAAGAACTTAATTCTCAATCATAAATTCCAGAATTCAACTCTATAAATTGAAAATTTTCCTTTACAAACTTCACCCCATTTTTATTAAAACTTTTCAGGTTGAGGAGCCCAAGCGAGGATTGGAGGCGGTGGATGCAAAATCAACGATTTTTATTTAATTTGAATTTTTAAGAAACATTATTTATTAATTAATTTGAGTATTTACTGTTAATGTTAAATTTTTTAGAATAAATGTTTTGGTTTGAATTAAAGTACTTTTGTTTATTTGGAAATTCTTTTTGAATTATAGGCTATGTTTTATAAAATATGTTCTTTTATAAATCTTTTATTGAATTACTTGTATTTTTAAAAACCGGGTCGTTACAATATGACTAGAGCTTAGAGGTTCATGAGCCACAAGGGGACGTGAATGGGGACGAGGGGATGACCCATCCTCGTTTGCATCACACCAACAGGTCATTTCGTATATGCTTGCAGACGTGGGAGATGCAATGGATTGGGATGCAACCACACTATCATTTGATGTCGGCCCTTCGAGCTCCACTTCTACCACACATGCAAGACGTGCTTGTTGATTGTTAGTGGAATAATAGTGTAAAATATAATGCAAGAAAATGAAATAAAAAATAAAAAACTAAATCAAAAATAGGCAATATGGATTCATATCTTTTGCTATCAAGATTAAGAAAAAAATAGTAAATTAAAGAAAATATTGAAATTCTTTATATGAATATGATGGAAAAGGAGAAATAAATAGTAAGAAACTCTTAAGCCCGTCACCAAACTTCTCGATTAGACGCCCCTTTTTATACGTCTATACATGCAACTATGGTTATAACTCATTTTTGCGATGTTTTGTGTTAACTTAAGATATTATAAGTTGCATTCGATATGTATTAACTGCATGTAAGGAGCAACATACCATTTTCTTATATCAAATACAACATATCTATATTACTCATCAACCGAACTTTGAAATTCCTCTCCACTTCTCCTCCATCATTTGGTAATGATCATTTATTATTCAAGAATGTGCACTTACTTAATATGGTTTCGTTAGTATACTAAGTGTCTTATGTATGTTTTAAAATTTCAGCAGCACCTCCCTTTAGTTCTTAAAGTACACCCAATAATAAAAAGGAGATACGAACCAAAAATTTTAATACATACACAAAACAAATAGTATACTAACGAAACCATATTAAAGTACATATTCTCAAACTGTCCAAATAAGTGATCAATTCAGAATTCACAAAATTTGATACTAAAACTCAATTGGGTCTAAGGTGTTTGAGCGTAATGCATGAGATAAATAATTAATTAAGTTAATTGTAATGAACTAATATGTAGTTAATTGTAATCAGTAAACAATATTTCCTAAACTATATTAACTAATATCTTTCATCATCTTCTCAAATCCAACACATATATATAAATAAATTCATCCACCAACACTGTTTATTAGATTGCATTTCATTTTCCATCCATTTCATATATATACCAATACACACATATACAATATATATTATTCATATACCTATACATGCATTAAGTTTTAGATGTTACCTTGAAAAGAGATATTGACAGCGATAATTTTTGGCAGACAAAATCAACTGAAACTGAAATTCAATGAATTCTTTCATCAACACACATTATTTATACATTTTTTATGTAATCAAATAAAAGATTCAAAAACTATACGTACATGTATCTGATAACAATTAATAAATACCAAGCCCTAATTTTAATTTGCAATGTCAACAAGCCATAAGTTTAATTGAAATAACATCAAGCCGAATTTAAGTTAAAATATGAACAAGCCTAATTCAAATTAAAATATGAACAAACCTAATTTAAGTTAAAACACAAGCCCAAATTTTAATTAAAAGAGTTAATTCCAAAAATACCCAACATTCCGAGAGAAAAGACACTAAATACACTTCCCGCTCTTTTTTGGATATTATTACGCTCCTACATTTTCCTTGGACATTTTTACCTGGATTTTTTTCTATGTAATTATGTTGTTTCGTACTTGTTTATATTATTTCTTGGTTAATTCTATATTGTTTCTATTTTGTTTGGATGTTTTGATGCAAGTTTTACCTATTTTTTACGCTCTTTTTTGTTTATATATTGTTTTATATATTGTTTCTGTCATTTCTAGGTTGTTTCTATACTGTTTTTAATGTTGTTCTGATGTTTTTTTTATTGTTTTCATGTTGTATTCGATGTTTCAATGCAGTTTGTTTTACCTATTTTTAAGCTCCTTTTGCTCTTGTATTATTTTTTAGATTATTTCGGGGTTGTTTCTATAAGTTTTTAACGTTGTTATGTTGTTTCTTAGTTGTTTCTATGTGTTTTTCGACGTTTTTCTTAGTTGTTTTTTATGTGTTTTTCGATGTTTTCTATGTGGTACAACCCTGTGTGAATGATGAGCAGAATAGAGTTTTAACAGGTAACTTTTCTTTTGAGGAATTTACCAAGGCTATAAAACAGATGCATCCGGATAAATCCCCTGGCCCCGATGGTTTTAATCCCGCTTTTTATCAGAAATTTTGGGGATTATTGGGAAAAGAAGTTTTTAAATCTTGTACTCGCTGGTTAGATTGTGGAGTTTTCCCTGAAGCCTTGAATGATACGAATGTGGTGTTGATTCCGAAGAAGGATAATCCAGAAACATTGAAGGATTGGAGACCTATATCTCTCAGTAATGTGATCTATAAAATATTAGCAAAAGTGTTGGCTAATCGGCTGAAAAGTATATTACCTCTGATTATTTCTAGTAGTCAGTCGGCGTTTGTCCCGGGGAGGTCGATTTTGGATAATGTTCTAATTGCTTTTGAAATCATCCACGGAATGAAGAGAAATACTAGAAGAAAAGAAAGAGATGTGGCTCTTAAGATTGATATAAGTAAGGCGTATGCTAGTATTAATTGGGAATTTTTGCGAGGAATGATGAGAAGATTGGGATTTGCTGAAAAATGGATAAAGTGGATTATGTTGTGCGTCACAACAGTTAGATACTCTATGGGGGTGAATAATGAGTGTGTTGGGCCCATTTATCCTAAAAGAGGGCTTATACAAGGCGATCCACTATCACCTTACTTGTTTATAATTTGTGCGGAAGGGTTGTCACTGCTCATTAGAGATGCTGAAAGTAGAGGATTCATTCATGGTAACAGAGTCTGTTGTCGAGCACCTCCGGTGTCTCATCTATTTTTTGCCGATGATAGTCTATTATTCTTCCGGGCAAATAATGATGAATGTGACAAAGTAAAGGAGCTGTTGGAATTATATAAAAGGGCTTCGGGTCAAAGTGTGAATTTTGGAAAGTCGGGGGTGTTTTTGAGTAATAATATAAACCAGCAAAGAAAGGATGCGATGTGCAGCAGGTTGGGAGTATGGCAAAATCTGAATACGGGCAAATATTTGGGTTTGCCGTCATTAATTGGGAGAAATAAAAGGTCGATTTTTCAGCATATTAAAGATCGTGTCTGGAAATGTATACAAAGCTGGAAAGGAAAGAATTTATCTCGAGCAGAAAAAGAGGTACTTCTTAAATCAGTTGCTCAATCTATTCCTACATATTTTATGAGTGTGTTTATGCTTCCTACCTCTTTGCTTGATGAGTTAGAAAAAATGATGAATTCTTTTTGGTGGGGTTCGAACAAAGATAAAGCAAAAGGAATTAATTGGATGAATTGGAGAAGAATGTGTATGAGAAAAGAGTTTGGAGGATTGGGGTTCCGAAATCTATCATTTTTTAATTTGGCGTTGTTAGGGAAACGGGGGTGGAAACTTCAAAAAGAACCAAATGCGTTGATGTGTAAGATTATCAAAGCTAAATATTTCCCTAGAGGGGAGTTTTTAAGTGCAAAATTAGGAAATAATCCTAGTTTCACTTGGAGGAGCATTTGGCTTTCTCAAATAGTGCTTAAAAAAGGTGTTAGATGGAGGATTGGTGATGGTGAAAAAATCAGAGTTTGGGGGGATCCTTGGTTGCGAGATGATGCAAACTTTCATATTGAAACTCCCTTGAATATGGAGTTACAAAATATCAGAGTTAAAGATCTTTTTATTCCAGGGGCCGTCGAATGGGATGTGGAACTAATTGAGGAATTTTTCAGTAGCAGAGATTCTGAGCAAATCAAGAGCATTCCTTTGAATCAAGGGGCAGCTGAAGATGTTTTGGTTTGGCATTTTGATAAGAGAGGTAGATATTTGGTTAAGAGTGGTTATAGGATTGTGGCGGGGATGCTGTCTGAGGAGCAAAGTAATAGTAACTTGTGGTGGAGAAAGATTTGGTCACTCCAAATTCCACCAAAAGTTAAGCATTTTATGTGGAGGATGAGTAGAGATGTGTTACCTACAAGATCAAATCTGTCGAAAAAAAACATCTTGGTGGATCAGTGTTGTGTTCTCTGCCAAAAAGAGTTGGAAAATGGATGGCATATGTTTTTAACATGTGAATATGCTGATAGGTGTTGGGAGGTTAGTAAGCTGAAAGTTGTGATAAATGATTGTTTGATAAATGCTGAATCAGTTGCAGGTTTTATGGAGAATTTGCTAGGCTCAGGAGATCAGAGTTGTGTGGAAAGAGCTGCTATGATAATGTGGAATATATGGAAGCAGCGCAATTCTGAGTTATGGGATAAAAGCCATAATTCTCCAGCTCAAGTTGTGGTTGCTGCTACAGGTTTTTTACATGAGTGGAGAGCTGCTAAAGGGATGGTTTGTGCTGGTACTGATCTAAGTAATTCTAATGCTACTGAGAGAGATAAAAGACAATGGAATAGACCAAAATTTCCTTTTGTAAAGTGTAATGTTGATGCCTCTGTCAGTTATGCATCGAAGCAGACAAGAATAAGGATGGTTTTGAGGAATGATAGAGGAGAGTTTCTTGTAGCCAGAACTATTACTTTTCCTGGTGCATATCAGATTAGAGAAGCAGAACTTATTGGTTTGAGAGAAGCTCTTTCATGGATTTTTGGCATGGGGCTTAAACATGTTATTTTTGAATCGGATGCGAAGGTGGTAATTGATAATCTGAGTTCAGTGGATATCGGGGAATCGGAATATGACGCTATTTTAAAGGAATGTCGTATCGTTCTTAATGGTGAACCGGACTTCTCGATGAATTTCGTCAGACGAGGAGGAAATATATGGTTGCTCATGAGTTGGCAAAATGTTCTTTTTCTTTTGCTAATCCATCAGTGTGGACTAGTCCACCTCCATGTATCGATCGTTTATTGTTGGTTGATGGTTCTGATTAATAAAATTCTACTTTTGATGTCAAAAAAAAAAAAGATCACAAATAAAATTGTGTTTTTCTATTCATGTATTGTTTCTATATTATTTTCAATGTGTTTTGTTTAATATGTGTTGTTTTATGTGCATTTTCTTGATTGTTTATAAGATTTTGAGTATAAAATTAATTATTTAATTGGGGCAAAAATTAGTTTTTCACTGAAATTTTATTAGATGATGAACATGTTTGAAACATGTTCGAAACAACCTTAAAACAACAACGTCAAAAATCCGGAAAAAAATTGTCGGGAGCGTAAAAATATCCGGAAAAAAAGACGGGGGCATACAAATGTCTAGGTAAAGGACCGGAGTGTAAAGGTGTCAATTTTTTAGGAATATTGGGTATTTTTGTCCTTATCCCAAATTAATATCAACAAGCCCTAATTTTAATAAAACTTCAAGAATCCCTAATTTTAATTTGCAACATCAACAAGCACTACGTTTAATTAAAATTTCAACAAGCCTAAGTTAAGTTTAAATATCAACAAGCCTAAGTTAAGTTTAAATATCAACAAGCCGTAATTTTAATTAAAATATGAACAAGCCCTAATTTTAATTAAAATATCAACAAGCTCTAATTATAATTAAAATATATCAACGACCCCTAAGTTTAATTAAAATTTCAACAAGCTCTGAGTTTGTATAAAATTTCAACACGCTGTAATTTTAATTAAAATTTCAACATAATAAGCAAAACAATAAACAATAAACCAAAAAAATTAATGAAAGTGCATTAAAATTTAAGCCCTAATATTGACAATGTAAAAAGACTACCAGGCATCAAACTATGAAATTTAAGCCTAAATGATATATGACCTCTTTTTTTGGTTAATTCAACCGGTGCACGTGACCGGTGTCGGCGACTGACCAACAGTGGCGAGCGATATATATCGACTTCCGGCGGCGAAGTAGAAAGGGGGGAAAATGGAAGAAAGGGAGAATGGGCGAAGAAATGGGTAAATTTAGCGACAGATTACCAACAGAAAAATCTATGCGGTAATTAAGTTGTTCAAAAACGACCTATTTTGTTTAATAACTGTCAAAATTTTCAAAATTAATTACCGACGGATGTTTCTGTCGGTAATTAGATGTACAACAAAATGACGTTGTTTTGTTTTAAATTTACAAACTAAGGTGGCAAAGTGTAAGTTATTCAAATTTCTAAGATGACAAGATAACAATCGCATAAAGTTTAGATAGCAAAATGCAATAACTTTAGTATAAGAATAAATGAAAATTTTACCCCCATATGCAAAACACATGATAAGATCCCGGTGAAATATTCCATTGACGGTGAGTCTCAGGTGGCGATACGCAAATCCCGTAAACTTCAGGAGGCAAGGTGTCCAAAAAAAACTTATATCCAAAACGGTGCATAATTTGGAGGGCAAAATTTTTTTTCCTCTACTTCTTTAAAATTTCAGAAATCAGATTTTAAACTTTGAATAGATTTTTTTTTTCCTCTTTTGTCTCTTTGATTACAATTTACTGATAATCAAATGAGATTTTGCATCCTCAATAATTCTTGATGGAATTTTCTTTGGGAAGGCTGCGTATTGAAATGCATCAGTGGTCCACATTCCACATATAAATTAAAAATAGACAACACATGAAATATAGTTCAAGTAAACTACAAATGCACACATTACTCAAAAAAAAAAAAAAAAAAACTACAAATGCACACATCCAAACTTAGCTATTTTAAATATTGTTTATGTCTTAATCTGTAAGTTAGTACATCAACTTTGAGAAATGGCTCCATCATTTCTATTTTATAATATTTTTGAAATAATGGAATGGTAAACTTATTAACTTAACCCATTTTAGGACAAATAAAATTACGTGACTTAATTCTAGATATATATTGACATGAAACCATTTCCTTGTTATGGCAAATAGGCAAAGCCCCCAAGTCAATAAATGTAATAAATGATGTATTAAAATTTGCAATAAAAATCCAATTCGATATAAATATATGTACACTTCAATATGAGAATTTTGACGCCTAAACACATAAATTCGAAGCATGATTTAATATATGGATCAATATTACTAATCCCTTACGTACTATTCTAGTAATAACTAGGAATCATATTTACTTACTTATTTCCCTACATAGTACATTGGGGTGACAATTTTTAATACAATATGAACACTAACCCAAAGCTACAAGTTATAAGTAGGTTACCCTTGAGGCTTGGTGCGTTAGGGTCCCCGAATAACACGAATAATAAACAGGTAGGGTGAAGGTTAACTTGAAATGACATGAGATTTTGATGTTATTATATTGCTTTTTGCAATCTTTTTGAATGATTGAATATGTTGTTAGTATAATAGTGGATTTTAAAAAATTATCAAATGTATGTATATAAGTTTCGGATTAAAAATAGCTCATACAATCCATATAAACCATATAAATAGTTGAGTTATATAGTTTTTTAAAATATACATATTATTTTGGGTTGACCCAAAAAACATAAATAATAAACAGATCGGGCTAGGGTTGCATAGACGGATGCACATACCCCTTTGTGGGGACACGTGCCCCCATAACTTTTTCTTCTTTTCTTTTTTTTTTGTCTTTTTATTATTTTTAGTAATTATTTTTAGTTGTATATTAGATATGTTTAAAAAAATGTGCCCACTAGTTTTTTTAATATAATTTTTTATTTTTTATTATTTATTTTTAAAAAGTATTAATTAAATTAAAAAAACAAAGTGTGTCTCCATCAATTATTTTGACATAGTTTATAATTACGCTAATTTTGTGCTCCCATTATGAAAAATTCCAGGATCCTGGTATATCAAGATCAAGTTCTTAAATATTCATTTAAATTTGAAATGCATCTGATAGGAGAAAAAGTGGCCCCTGCCAAGCTTCTCAAGTTGATTGAGACATCTCACTTGAAACTTTGCTATTCTCCAAATTGGCTCAATATATAAAACATTTACATTATTATCTGGTACTGTGGAAAAGACATTGCTGTTTGTTGGTTATGAATTTGTGCTTCTTCAAATCCATATTTATTATCAAGTTGATGTAACTGATGTATTATGCATATTTAATATCTAATACCTTGTTGGTTTATGTTTTCTAATGGCATAAGCTATCTTACACTTTTGTGCCCCCAATAAATTGTCGATAACGTGATAGCAACAAGTTACCTGATTGCTTATAACTAAAAATATTTGAAGCAGAGATTTTAAGATCTTAATGAGTGAAAATGAAGGAAGATGTCATTGACATCTCAAATTTTAATATTTGGAGCATTTGAAATTTATGTCGATTTATATCCTGGAAAACTTTCACACGGTTGGGCTACAAAATTATTTTTTCTATATAAGCCATGATATTAACATAATCTGAATGCATAATTTCTAAAACTCTAGATAACTACAACAGCTTAGGTGAATAGAAAGAAAGTGCAACAAAAAGAAAATGTGGAAACTGAGAGTTTCTGAAGGGGAAGATGATCCATGGCTAACAAGTTTCAATAACCATATTGGAAGACAGTATTGGGAATTTGACCCAACTTCTGAAACAACTGAAGAACAAGCTCTGGTCGAAAAAGCACGCGGTGAATTTCAGAAAAGCCGTTATGAGACGAAACACAGTTCGGATCTCCTAATGCGAATTCAGGTCACTGCAAAATCCCAAAAACTAACTTGTCTTGATGAGAAATTTTTTAAGAACTTTTCGCCGATTTTTTTTTTTAATGATTTTGTAGTTTGCAAAGGAGAATCCTTGTGGGGTGGATTTGCCTCAGGTGAAGATAGAAAGTGAAGAAGAAATAAGTGAGGAAAAAGTGGTGCTTACATTGAGAAGGGCATTGAGATTTTACTCAACTCTTCAAGCTGAAGATGGACACTGGCCTGGTGATTATGGTGGCCCTTTGTTTCTTCTGCCAGGCCTGGTGAGAACTTTTGTTATTTCATCTGAATCAGTATGCATTAATTCTTTAAGGTATAACTACAATAACTACCCCCGAGTTTTAGCCTAATTACAATAAATTCCATTTATATTTCAAAATTACAAATACCCCTGGCGAGGGTGTAATTGTAAAATAGAAACAAATGTTAAGGGGGTAATTGTAATTTTGAAACATAAGTGGATTTTTTTGTAATTAAGCTAAACCTCAGGGGTAGTTTTTATAATTAACCCTTTCTTTAAACCGGTCAAGTTAGTGTTTCACTAAGGGGAAAAGTAAGTTAATGTAGGACTGAAAAATAGTGCCTTTAGGGATCATATGCATCAGAGCTTCACTAATAACATGAGATACTTTCACAAAAGGTGATAAACTCACTGATAGACAAAATCAGATCACAGAGATGCATCTTTCTGACTTGGCAAATTTTTCAGCTTCAAAGAAAAAAAAAAGAGATCATGATTTAGAAAAAGCCATTTAATGATGAAAACAGAAAAATATTAAATTTTCGTTGCTATAATATTATTATGTGTAAATCCAAAATTTGTAATATTGAAAGGTCAGAAATTTATCAGAAACTTAGCCTATACTCTAGTAATTGAATCCTTAGAAACAGAAGGTTAGTTGAAGGAAGAATTCATAGTGCAACCTTTCTGTCTTTCACTCAATCTATTTAGTTTTCACTTCCATAATGTCTTTAGATACACAAAACTCTTAGAATTTACCTCTCACCTGAATACTACCCTTTTCCTGAAAAATTGCCAACATTTTCAAAATCATTAGACACAATAAGGTAGTCACTATTTCATTACATAACAGAAAATCTTCTTTGCTTATTTGACTTGTAAAAAGAATGAGAGATTCATTAGTTTTTCAAGAATCACAATGTTTCAGGTTATAGCTTTGTCTATAATGGATGCTCTAAACACCATCCTCCCAGGCGAACACAAAAAGGAGATATGTCGTTATCTCTATAACCATCAGGTGATTCTTCCCCTTTAAAAACTTTTTGCAAGACAGATAAGAACTAATTATTGCTATTGGTATTGATGAGAATATTTAACAAAGCTGTAGAATCTTGATGGAGGGTGGGGATTGCATATAGAAGGGCGTAGCAGCATGTTCTGCACGGCCCTGAATTACGTTAGCTTAAGGCTTCTGGGAGAAGGAATGGACGGTGGAGATGGATCCATGCAGAAAGCCAGAACATGGATTCTTGATCATGGTGGTGCTACCTACATTCCTTCCTGGGGAAAGTTGTGGCTTTCGGTAAATACAATCTCTATACCCCTGTCCCCCCAATAACACACTCAAAATTCCCAATTCAAAAGTGTTTTTTTTCCCAACATATAGGTTCTTGGCGTGTACGAATGGGATGGGAATAATCCTCTACCACCCGAGCTATGGCTTCTTCCCGACTTTCTCCCGATGCATCCAGGTTCACTTAAATTTTTCACTATTTTTCTTTATAGTAGCAAATGAAAATGCTCCAGAACATGAATACAACTTACGAGATATTCTGAAGAGCTTATAAGCTTTGTCAGACACCCTCTTAGATAGCTACAATTTTGAGTCGACAAACTTTGGGAGTGTTTGCAATTACTTAAAAAAAGTGCTTCTTAGCTTTTGGCTGAAAAAAAAAATACTTTTTTGTGTTTGCAAATGTCAACTTCTGCTTCTGATTTGGCTTCATTTAATCAAAATCTACAAGTGTTTTAGATTTTTGATTCTGCTTCTGGTTTGACTTTACAAATAAATAAGCACTTTTACAACTTTTTCACCAAACACTCTCAACTTCCAATTCTCAACTTCTAATTCTATTTGCAAGCACGACCAACTTCTAATTCTGTCACAATAAATCACTTCTTCTAAAAGCATAAGTTTTTCCAAACACTCCCTTTGAACCACTGCAGCTGATGGATTTTCCTAGTGTTCCAGTATACGTTGATTTATATGGTTTTTGGTAATAAAATGGATATTTATATGACAATGCAATGGATGTAGGGCGAATGTGGTGTCACTGCCGACTGGTGTACCTGCCCATGTCGTATTTATACGGGAAAAGATTCGTAGGGCCAATCAATGGTATCGTTCTATCTCTTAGGAAAGAGCTCTATACTCAAGCTTACCATCAAATTGACTGGGATTTAGCCAGAAACCAATGTTCCAAGGTGAAGATGAAGGCACATTTATATGCTCATTCGATAAATTCACGCATTAGAATAGATTCGTCTAATGCCATTATCACAAAATCTTGATAAGCCTGCACAAAATTTTCTTGCAGGAGGATTTGTATTTCCCACATCCACTTTTACAAGATATTCTATGGAAATGCCTGCACAAGTTTGCAGAACCTCTTCTCATGCAATGGCCTTTATCTAAGCTAAGGAATAGAGCACTAAGCACCGTGATGAAACATATCCAATATGAGGATGTAAACACTAACTACCTCTGTATTGGACCAGTAAATAAGGTATTAATCTTCGTTTTTGTTCTTTTGTCTGCTAATGTTCGACTTCTATAGCTGCATGAGCTAGCTATATGACTCCCCATGTTTCTGAATACTAATTGATAATTGGATTAAGGGATGATTACAGACCACCTCCAAGGTTTTGGGTGATTACAAAAAAACTAGAGGTTTTTGAAAATTACAAAAAAAACTTGAGGTTTGATTTTTTTTTTTTTGTGGGGGTGAAATTTTTTTGCTTACGAATGGGGAAAATGTAAGACGAAATCAAACCTCTCAAGGGTTTTTCTTGTAATTTTCAAAACCTCAGGGTTTTTGTAATTAATCCGAACCTCTGGATTTTTTTTTGGTAACTATCCCTTGGATAAATTAGATACTCTTGAGGTCCAGTGTAATTACATAAAACCCAATTATTTTTCAAAATTACAAATACCCCCTTGGTATTTGTTTCTGTTTTTGCAATTGCACCCTCGAGAGAAGGGTATCTGTTACGCAAATATAAAACTCAAAGGGGTGTTTATAATACCTAAAGGGGATATTTGTAATTTTGAATAATAACTGTTTACCCTGATAATTTGATATCTATCTATAACTGAATGCTAAAAAACAGGTACTAAACATGCTATGCTGCTGGATAGACAATCCGAATTCGATGGCAATAAAACGACATCTTTCAAGAATAAAGGATTATCTATGGGTGGCTGAAGATGGCATGAAGATGCAAGTAATGGATAATACACACAGCTAACCTCAGTTTCTTTTATACAATCTTATTTATTACCAAGCAAGTTTCTTGTTTTTTATGTGGATAAATTGAATGACAGGGATATAACGGTAGTCAGTTGTGGGATGTTGTTTTGGCTGTCCAAGCAATACTCGGAACAAATCTTCCTCAAGAATATGGTTTGATGCTTAAAAGGGCTCATGAGTTCATTAAAATGTCACAAGTGAGATTATGAAAGGCTTGAACTATTGTACTATCATATATTTCTTCTATCATGTAACACATTTTTCTCTTTCTGTAATGAAGATGAGAAGAAACAGTTCAGGACATTTGAATTCTTGGTATCGCCACAGCTCTAAAGGCGGGTGGTCCTTTTCTACCACAGACAATGGCTGGCCAGTTTCAGATTGTACGGCAGAAGGACTTAAGGTTTGATTCCCTAAGAATTCCGAGACTAGGCTTGTTCTTATTCATATCATATAACACTCATGTCTGGTATAGGATTTATATCATTATTACTATATAAAATTTGATTCGAAATATGGTTACTTCAGGTAAGTTTCAATTGTCCATTTGTCTTAAGCTGAAGAAAATAAGATGATTACTATCATATATTATACTGCTGTTACGTGTAAAAATAACAGAAATTATCCCAGTTTACGAATTTTAATATCATTATGAAATAATAAAAGGATAATTATAAAAAAAATCTCAGGTTTTGGGTAATTAAAAAAAAACAGAGAAGTTTTAAAATATTTAATGATCTCGGCAAATTCAGTTAGTTCAACTAACAGTTGAGGTAAAAATGTAAGACTGATCAAACATCAATGAGGTTTTTGAAAATTTTAAACTTTTTTGGATTTACTTGTAATTACCCCAAACCTCAGGGTTTTTTTTTTCTTCAATTATCCTAAATAAAATGAAGAAAAAATTAACAAGACCCTCAGAATGCAACATTCATAACACAGTATGGAGGGTGCATACATAATGTTCAACTTTTTACCAGATGGTTTCCTGTTTGAATGACGACGTATGATGGTTGCTTACATGCAGGCAGCCCTTCTGTTATCACAGCTGCCATCTGAGGTTGCTGGACAAGCATTAGAGACTGATAAGCTCTACGATGCTGTCGATTTGATTTTATCACTTCAGGTTTCATCTCTGACTTTCTGCATGCATTTTAAGAGGACCCAAATCTAATTAGTTCTTCTCCGAATATTTAGCTTTTCTAAGAAGACATTTAAAACAAACTATTTTACTGAGGAATTTTTAATTTTCTCAATCTGGTGCAGAATAGTACTGGAGGTTTTGCATCATATGAGCTCACAAGATCCTACCCTTGGTTGGAGGTAATGAATGAATGAATCAAAAATACATGCGCTCAGAGTGTTTACAGAGGAAATGCTTTGACATGATCAAATATATATTTATGCACAGATGATTAATCCAGCAGAAACGTTTGGGGATATTGTTATCGATTACCAGTAAGTTTCACTTTTTTCAGCTCTCTAGTTTACATTCTTATTGTATTGAAAGCTGGTATAGAAAGAAGAAAATGAAGCTGAATATGTTATTTCCAGATAACTCAATTAAATTATTCTCTGAATAAAACAATATTCTTATGAACCTTTCAAAATCTAAAACCTACCCGTGAGGAATTGCCGAATAGCACCGACAAGCCATTCAAACTGTCAAGGTTTCATCTGCCGATCGAAGAAACAACAAACTATCTTTTGACGCTTAGACGCCGGAGAAGGAATTTCGTTATCGGCGGAGAACTCGTCAAGGTGCCCAGCCGTAGTACCCGACCTTCGATTGTGAGAGAATGGAAGAAATTGGGTTGTGCTGTTACCTATTTCTGCTATTAATTCTAAAGCTGGGATGGTTGAAATTCTCTTCTGAGAAGATGAATTATTGGATGGGATGGAGAGAGTGCAGGGGAGTAGATATCAGAATAGAGTTTGAGAATTAGTAAAACTGTGAATAATGTGCAACTTTTGAGAAGAAGATAAAATAAACAAACAATACCCCAATATTATGAACAGTCTAGAAGAGGAAATGAAACCATATAGGGACTAGTATGTTGTGCATATTGTTATCCATCTGAGATTGAAAACCTGCTAATATAGGTACGTGGAATGCACATCTGCAGCAATTCAAGGTTTGAAACTGTTCAATAAACTGTATCCAAAATACCGGGAAAAGACGAGAGGCATGCATTGGGAAAGCACTCAACTTCATTGAAAGCATACAGTTATCTGATGGCTCATGGTAAGTCCCTTTATTTTAGTGTATACTTGGCATTCTCATGAACCCCATGAACAGAAAGCAGCCATTCAATAGAGTAAACCATTCTATTTGAGGGAAATCTAAGGCACAAATGACCTATGATGCCCCTGGCAAAACAGGCGTGGGAGAATTTTCACATCTAGTTTGTATATTCTAGCAGATGATAGGAAAGAGCAGAACATATGCTTCCATTGAGAAGCATATGATTTGGTTCTGAAGTTACTTTGTTAGTCCTTTAACAAGTTACTGTAGTTCACAAGAGAAGATAGACCAATCATGAATCCTTATTTGATGCTATCCATTCTGTATACACTGTTATGTGTCAGCATTCAAGTTAAAACTAGAATCACTAGTTGATGATGAGTATAGTTCTTTGTTCCAGAAGCATATGAACAGATAATGTCTAGCTCTTTAAAAAAATCGCTTATTCATGAAAAATAATAATTAGGTATGGATCTTGGGGAGTTTGCTACACCTATGGGACATGGTTCGGAATAACAGGGCTAATCAAGGGTGGCAAGACATATGAAAACAGTTTATCTGTTAGAAAAGCATGTGAATTCTTGCTATCCAAGCAACTTCCCTCTGGTGGCTGGGGAGAAAGCTATCTTTCTAGCCAAAACAAGGTAAAAATGTGTATACGACTCCATTAGTTTGTGCTTGATCTGAAGGATCTAGTAAGTTACTTTAAAGAATTTGAAAAAAAAACTAGTGCATGACAACAGGTATATACAAATATTGAAGAAAACAAATCCCACATAGTAAACACTGGATGGGCTATGCTGGCACTTATTGAAGCAGGACAAGTAAGTCTTACACAAAATATGCAAGGAAATGTCAACACATGATGTAATGAGAAAAAAGATGCTATTGTAAAGCAAATAGTTTTCTTATTCTTGTGTTAACATTGTAATGATTAGGCCAATCAGGATCCCTGTCCACTGCACCGTGCTGCTAAAGTGCTGATTAATTCCCAAATGGAGAATGGAGACTTCCCACAACAGGTATTCTGTATTTTCAGGTCATTAAATATGTCGGCAACACATGTTCAGAAAGTCATGCATTGTCCATTCTCTTTGATTTCACAGGAAATTATTGGTGTATTCAACAATAACTGTATGATAAGCTACTCAGCTTACAGAAACATTTTCCCCATATGGGCACTCGGAATTTACCTGAACAAGGTGTTGCGATGTTGAAAGAACAGACTATATGTATGAACTTAAGAGAAATCCAAATACTCTGCTTGTTGTATGTACTTCAAGATGTAAGTATAATAGTGCTTGATAGTGGATGTAAGTCTTGTGACGAATATCTTCTTTATTTGTAGTGATTAAACTTATCATCACTTTACAATTTCCAAAATCCGTGATCGTGTTTCTTCTTTCTCTTACACCATCTCCCATGCTACATGCAACTCTATAGATTCAAGTTAGGGTCGAGAAAGACGTACCATCGGCTCATACAACGAAACTTATTTGGATTTTGTGAAAGAATTCTTTAACATGTAGTTGATGGTCATTGTTACCGTCAAGAGGCCGGGACGGTGATTCATACAACAAATATGCATAGAATTTTGACTCCTAATACATACTGCATAAGCACGATTGCAGTATTTTCATACCCTTTCACAATTTATGATGTTATTTAATTTTCTTATTTGCGATTGCCCCAAACATACAACTAATATAAGATATTTCTTATATCCTAGAGACAACTCCACACAGGGCCACAAATTCAGTAGAATCTTAATCTATCTAATCCAGGGCTTCTACACAGGACCTCTTAAATCTTAATCTTAGGTAGATATGGTTCTTAACATAGATAGCTTGCATAATTTCTGAAACTCTTAGACTCTACAACATCTTAAGGTAAACAAAAGAAAGTACAGGAAAATGTGGAGTCCGAGACTATCTGAAGGGGAAGATGATCCATGGCTTACATGCTTTAATAATCATATTGGAAAACAATATTGGGAATTTGATCCAAACCCTAGAAACGCTTAAGAACAGGAATTTACAAGAATACCTCTGACAGAAGATCCAGCTTCATCTGGTTCGGGTGTATCAGGCCCAGGAAGATTTCTCCAAAGCTGCAATGGACTGCAAAGCTACGTCTCAAACTGGTTTAAACCTATTTAGGGGCAAAAGACAAATGAAATTCCAAATTAAGCCTTTGCAAAATGAAGCTTGAGGAGCAATGACTAGAATGTTTACGACACAAAACAGACCATTATTGCACTGAGATTGAAGAAGCAAAAGGGAAAAACTACATATATTAGATAGTTGAATCTCAACAGAACTGCGATTCTACTGCTTCAAAACTTTAACTTAAATTCAACGACACTAATATAATTATGAAAGAGAAAATATCAAAAGAATGAATCAGATTAGAGACTACAATGAAGAAGAAGTCATGAAGTGGAGTTCCGAGAACATCACACCCGTATGTAGGGGTCGCCGAGCCGATTCCTCAACGGTTTCTGTTCCGATTTTGACCGGAATCTTCTCTTTTTTTTTTTGGTTTTTTTTTTTTAATAATTTATCAAATATAGTTATAAAGTAAAAATAAAAATAAAAAAGGGATTAGCCTTAATATTCCTAATAATATTAAATTTTGGACTTGATATAAATGATAATATTAAGTTTTCTATTAATATAAAACATTATATTAAATTTCTTTTATCATAATCTCACCACATAAAAAATAAAAAACGTTGATTTTAACCTTAAAACCGACGGTTTTAACCGCCAGTTCCATCGGTGGTTGAAATCGCCGGTTCCATAGTTTTGAGACCAAGGAACCAAAACCGATCTACACGATTTTGGTTCCGATTTTGGAACCTGTATCCAGTCAACGGTTTTGGTGCGGGTTCGGAACCCAGTTTCGGTTTCATTTGGCCACCTCCACCCTTCCGTGGGCACATAAAAAGTGACTATTAACCAAGGCTTAGCCCATTGGCCACTTAGTAATTGATAAAGAAGAAACTAATATTGAATAATGTTCGTGCGACCTCGATTCCCAAAAAAAATAAAATATAATTAGATTCGAGGATCAAATATACTTATTCTTGTTCTACTGGGAGACTCAGCACAACCTATTATCAAATATAGCAGGTGTTAATCTTTTAACAAAAAAAAAATTGACTCCCTCTTTCTCTCTCTACGTGTGTGTGAGAGAGCGCCTGTGAGATAGAGACATAGGGTTTTGGCGCTATGTATGCATTTTTGAAATTTAAGCAATGTTGGGATCAGGGGCGGAGCTAGACTCGAAATATTGGAAATTTTTTTTTGAAATTAAATCAATAAAAATAAATATTTAGTACTAAAGATTAATATTTAAAAATAAAATATACCTATAAAAAATTAAAATTTCAAAAATTTAGTCGAAAAAGAATATTTTTAGTGATTGTAAATATTAGGCCTTGTTTGTTTATGTTTCCAAGAGCCTCTATCCATTTTCTAATTTATTCATAAAAGTGGAATCATGTTTGTCATAAATTTTTTAATGGAAATCATCATTTTCATTTTCTATTTTTCACATAAAACAACTTCTCAAACCTATAATTTATATTCTCAAACATATACACTACCTTACATCACTCATCAATCACTATTCTAATATTCTAACCCAATTATACATATGGAATCCACCACTATCAATTATATCTACTTAAATATTACTATTTTTAAATTATATCTATCTAATGGGACCCACCACCTACAATCTTACAAATATAATATTATATATTCAAATTAAAATATTGAAAGTGGACCCCACCACTAGCAACTTTTCAATTAATATATACATAAAATAATATTTCAAAACTACTCAACCAAACACAATCTCATTTCCAATCATACATAAAACACATTTCAATTCATTCATCCAAACATAATTCCAATTTCCACTCGAAAACCAATAAATTCTCAAAATTCTATTTATAACTCCAGAAATTGGAAATGGACCGTGGAAACATAAACAAATAGGCCCATAGCTTTTGATTTTCCTTATACTTCATTTAATCAAATATGATTGTTGATGGTGGATCCCTTCAGATTTTGAAAAAGTGTGTTTGATAATTTCGTATATAAGAACTTTGTTTTTGGAATTCTTATCCTTGAAAAAAAGAGGAGAAATTCTCTTTTTTTCTCTCAAATCCTAGTCGTTTTTACTTTTTCATCTTTCTCTTTTTTCTCCTCCATTTTCCATAGGAAGATGGAAGAATTAATTTTCATTACTTTAAGTTTCAATAAATTTATCCGCAATTTGTGGCTAGCCTATTATCTCTCCCCACTATGTGGCTTTTTTTTGTTAATAAGTATGTCTATATATGAGATTTTGTTCAGAAGATTCAAATGAGTCATTACCTGATGATACGTGACAAAAGCGAGATCAATTTCTTTGATACATATTTTATCCAACACCTTCGTTGGGATTTTCTGATTCTATGTATTTGTTGGATCTATTTATATTTTAAGAAATTTGTTTTAGATCTGTATATATTTATGATCTTGTAAGACTTGCAATTATGTTTCCCACGATGTTAATATCAGTTGTAAGTTTCTTCTGGTGAATGAATAATATTCATTTTGATTCTAAAAAAAAATTCTTATCCTCAAATTTTTAGCATAACCAAAATTGTCATCCCTATGCTTATCTTAAATATAAAATTACATATAATTCATATATGAGACTTTTTGTCTTTCTATCCAAAAAGCTAACTTGGAAAGTGTTGTTTTGCTAAATACTTCAACTTTTATTTTGTCAGGGATGAGGGGTAAAATCATAATATCTAGTTACATATTTAATTCACTTTAATTATTTATTTGCCCATAAAAATTATTAATTGGGCTAAGTCAACAAAAAAGGCTCACGTGGCCTAACTCGTCGCATCAGTCCATGAGGCTCAACTTATAATATCATGTCATAGAGGCTCAATTCGTTATATTCGACATATAGTCACAACTCACACGTATAAATAGTCCATCCTTTATTATTTAGACAAAAACTCCCCTGTCGACGGTCTAACGGGCCAAAATCCGCTAGACGGATCCAAACTTGACCCGTTGGCATTTTTGTAATATTAGGAAGTGACATAATATCTCTATGAGCTGCGCGCACTTTGTTATTACTCTGGAATGTATTAGTTTTATATATGAAAAGTGTTAGTAATCTCTCTAAAAAATATTACTATATTTAGTAGTTCAGCTGAAAGTATTACTGTACTAATATTCCCCGAAAAGTATTTAATGATCATCTGAAAAGTATTAGTTTTTTCTCTCAAAAGTATTAGTAGTCCCCCTGAAACGTAGTATGAGTTCTCCTGAAAAATATTAGTTTTTCTCCTTTGATCAGTTATTAAGCAATTATTCTGAAAAGAATTATTAGTCCTCCTAAAAAGTGTTAATAGTCAGCTTGAAAAGTATTAGCAATTTTCCTGAAAAATATTAGTTTTTTTCCTAGAGATATTTATTAGTTGTCCTGAAAAGTATTAATTTTACATTAAAAAGTATTAGTAATTCTTTCGAAAAATATTAGTTTTCCATGGTAATTTGTTGTAGCCATTAACCAAACTCTTGTGTTTGAACAATTATTTTACAAGAAAATAACTTTCCAATCTCTCCAATTATATAATCAACGTGGCTATAAACATCATCTCCTTCCTAATAGGAATTGAAATCATATGAACAAGCATAGAACGAAAGCCTACCCAAATGAGATAATACCACCTTGACATCTTCCTTCAAGGAGGAAGAAGTATCATTGATGAGTTTTCCACATACTTCTTTTGAGGGGGAAAAATAAATTAGGACATTTCTCAGATATGTAGGATAGCAAAAGGGAATGCCGAAAAGTACTGTTAGGAATAATAATATCACTTTGCTAGAGAAGAATTAAGAGTAGAATAAATCCCACCAGAGAATGCATTAAGAAAGGCATAAAATTAAAATGGCCTGTAAAGAAAGCAACGAAAAATATGCGGATGAAGTCTGCAGACCGCAGAGTGGAATTATGGTTTAACACATAAGCCCAAAGTGGGTTAGGGTTGGGGATTCATCTGATGAATTAGATCCGTCAGACGGTCTGATGGGAGATTTACTCTATTATTTTTAATGAAGTAATGATTTTTCATTGACTTTTTGACCGACCTTCAGTTAGTTAATTAAATCTTGAATTTGGTTATACTCAAACAAATCGGATTGAAGCCAATTTGTGACTGGTCCTTCGAACAAATCAAATATGGTTAAGAACATGGGTGATTTAACCAAATAAATCAGTATATCTGAAGGCTATCTTCGAGGTCAATCTTCAGGGTTACTTCGGATATTTTTAGATGGATGACCTAAAACATGAATGCACGTTAGGCTAGTCGGGGGCCCCTCTACTAAGGCGTTCCGATAGTTAAGTCAGTTCAAGTCGTGAAAGTAAGAGTAGTGAAGTGATGAATGAACAGTAAAAAAACTTAACCCCTTGATATTTGTGTATGACTTTTATAGTGGTGATTATGTATGAACATACTAGTCCACGTGGCATCATTTGGAGAGCCTTTTTGTTAGAGGATCAATGGTGGGGATGAGCTCGGGTCATTTCGGTTCGGGTGAACCTGACCCGGGTGAACAATCCGCAGATCTTGGCTCTTTTAGCCATCTTTTGGACTTTTTAAGGGTAAAGTGGTAAAGTCACATTATTGGTTTATCATTATTCCCCCAACTTCTTTTATTTTTTTTAAGTAATAGAAGTTTTGATCTAGTTCGTTGAATTTGAAAGGATTCGCATCCAAGCCATCGATCTGTTGACTATTGAATTCTCCAAAGATAATAAGTATTGACAAGGGGGTAAATTTTTATCTACCTTACCTTAGTGAATATCAAGTCCGGTTTGCCCTAGGATTTCTCTTTGACGTCATGTGTCTCTCACTTATCCTCTCGTTGACTTCGTGATCGTCTTCTTTGTTCGATTCCAGGTAGCTTCTTTCTTCCCATTAATGTCTTCTTCTAGTTCTTTCGAATCTGACTCGGGGTCGGGGTCATCCTCTAGTTCTTCCCATTATAACCATGATAGTGAGACATATCTCGAGGTGTCCGCCCCTTGGGCTCTTATTAGATCCTCCATAGGGACTCATGAGATTCCATCTATACGTAGAATTGTTTTTATTCCAGATGATTATGAGATCGTGATCCCTGGTCCTGAAGATAGAATTAATGGATAAGCCTCATGCCTAATGCCTTGCTTTCCACGTAGCTAGCTTAGAGGCAGGGCTCAGTTTCCACTTTCGGACCATGTAGAAAACATTTGAATGGGTTTAGACATTTGTCCCGCTCAACTGGTACCCACTCTTTTAGACATATCCTCGGGTTCATCATTATTATGCGGCTCTTTAATGTGGACCCCCGTTTCGTCCATTTTTGGTCTTTTTATTCCATGAGTTCATTTACCAAGACTGGTGAGGTTGGTTTTTTTATTTAACACATAAGCTTCATTGTAAGTTGCTTGATAAACCTCCTTCCTTTCTTGGGACATGGAAGGATTCTTTCGTATATGTCCGGCCTCCCTCGGATCGCCCTTGGAGGGTACCCTTGGTGTGTAGGATTGTGGGCCTCAACCCTGAGGCGTTGGGCCTCCTACTTGGGATGGCAAATTTGTTTCTCGTTGATTAACTAAGTGATGGTTCAAGGCATCCAAACTACTTGATGAGAATCCATGGATGAAAGACCCAGTAATAGTGCCAGTTGGTCCGATGATGAGGCTCGAGTAAGAAAGTTCAAGGAAGCACTCAATGGGTTGATTCAAGTCATTCAAAAGAAGACCGAGAGTGTGTTTCTAATGGAGGAAGATGTTCGGGTGGTCCAGCTGATTTCGCATCATCAACATTCAAGAGCCCACCTCAGACTGAGCAAGTGAAGGATGCCACGAATACAAGTCATTTTGCGTCTTGAAGACTTTGTAATCAAGTTCTCAATAGTGTCTTGTATTCGTTCATCGAAGTTAGTCGTAGTTTGATTTATTTTGAGTCATTTTGATGTTTTGGAGGCCAAATAAACCTTTAAGGCCGCGTCTTAAGTTGGTATTTCGAGTTTGGGATGAAGCGGGGACAAATCAAAGACAAGGTCGAAGGGCGGGCAGTACCGTAAGAAACACGGCTTGGTCGTGCTTAATTACACTGTTGTGTTTGGAAAAGTTGTCACGAACACGGCCTGGCCGTGCTTATTTGCACGACTATGCTCAATAAGGTCGTAACAAACACGACCTGGCCGTGTTCAGCAGAACGGCCGTGCTATTTGGGTTTGTTTTGTTTTTTATTTTCTTTTCAATTTTTAAGTATTTTCTAGTAGGGTTAGGGTTTAGGATCCCATATAAGGGTGAACACTTATTCTTTTTCATTGGTCATCAATTGAATTCATAACTTTACTCTCAAATTGAGTGTTTTTCCAAGTGCTTCAAGATTTACGTTTCTTGTTGCAATTATCGATTGTCAGGCAATAATCCATAATTGCTTGTGGCGTCTTTGCATACCGGGTTCTTGATTGGCTAAGCGGTCGAGGTTATTCCACCATCTTTAACCGAACTAGTGAAGATCTTGGGTTAACAACACATTGTTGTTTGGGTCGTATGCACGTTCGTTGCTACGGTTCACACCAGTTGGTAATCAGAGCCATCTAGTAAGGTTAAATCTATCCTTGTTTTCTTTATTCCTTGTTATTTTCCAGATTTTCTTATAAACCCTAGTTATGAGTGATGCAGGAAGGAGATGAGTGGAAAGCTACTTTTAAGACTAAGCATGGTTTATATGAGTAATTAGTTATGCCGTTTGGGGTAACTAATGCACCAAGCACATTTATGAGATTGATGAACCATGTTTTGAGGGCATTTATTGGGAAGTTTGTCGTGGTTTACTTCGATGATATCCTCATCTATAGTAAATCATTGTACGGACATTTAGATCACTTGCGTGTTGTATTAGAAGTGTTAAGGAAAGAGAAACTATGTGCAAATATCAAGAAGTGCACATTTTGTTCCGAGAAATTGATATTTGTTGGGAAATTTATTGTTTAGATTTTGATGAATGCCATGTAAAACTTAGACTAGAAAGTTGGCACCCCATTTTTTTTGTAATTTGTATTGTAATAGATAGGGTTGTACTAGCTGAGTCAAGTCAGCTACGCCTGGACATACTAGAAGTCAACTGAGAACTGAGATGAAGACTCATTGTAAGCAGCGGTGAGTATAGAAAGAAAGAGAAGACAAGAACTCGATCAAGAAGAATAACAACTGATAATCTGGTGTGTGAAGTGTCGATCAAGTCAACTCAAGACGCCAAGTCTCAAGTTGAAGTGACAGATGAGTCATCAAATGATTGGGAGGCGACTCAAGTCACCTGGGGAAAAGGTAGTCAAGTCAAGACAATCAAAAGAATCCGTTGCGTAAGTCAAGAATATTACCTAAACAAGTAATACTTCCATGTTGCCATGTCTTAAAGTGCTCGATCCCGAGAAGCGTGCAAAAGGAATAAACCAATGGGAAGCATTGCACCTTGTGTCGACTCAAAAGCTGAAAGTTCATTTAAATACGAGGAAATGTCAAGATCAAGGACTGCAACAAGACAAGCCAGCGAATACAAGTGACTTTTGAAATCAGTCTATCTCTTCAACGGGCAGATTTTTGAAATTTTACTATAAAAGGCCGAGGAATCACTTAGAGAGAGAGGTGACTGACCACGAACATTCAAGTTATTATTCAAGTCAACCTGCAAAAATATTCTCAAGTTATTCAAGCAAATCCTCAAGCCTAAATTTAAAAGGAAATCAATCCAACACCAAGCTGTGAAGGGAAGACAACTTCAAACTGTTGAAGAGGAAACTTTTGAAGAATCAAAAGGGGTCTACATTCCAAGGAGGATTGTAGAAAGGTTCAAGGTCGAACTAGTCTCAAGTTATTGGAGGGCTTCGTGATCAAATCCAAGAAGCTTGAGCAAGTATGCTGAAGTAGCAAGGCAGCTGCCCTGTGAAGAAGCTGAGTCGGACAAGAAGCCAGCTGTGTGACCAAGGCATCTCCAGACTGAGTCCCAAAGGATCAAGTCAGTTGTGTGATCAAGACTTGCATCTGGACTAATAACTACTTTGTACTTTGATCAATACTTAGTGGATTCCTCCAGGAGTTGGAGAAGAGAGGATTAGAAGAATTACCCCATCTTCGAACCTCTATAAAATTTATTGTGTCATTTACATTTCAGCATTTACTTTCTGCATATAATTTAATATCTCATGATAATTTGCTATCCAATTGATATTTAACAAAGTGCTAAAATCAAGTGTTAAAACAAATTTAAACCAAATTCAAGGGTGTTAAGTCTTTCATTGAAAATCTCATCACAGTAGGAGTTAAGTATTAGACTAAACAACTCGAAAGTTATTCTATCAACACGGTCAGTGCATTGGGTGGCTAACTCTATTTGGTTAACTAACTTAGTCATGTCCATCAAGACATAGTCAGTGAAATTAACTCTGAACTAATTTAAAAGGACTAAATCAAAAAGTTGGTAAGGTTTATTCAACCCCCTCTTCTAAACCTTACTCACACCCCTTGGGACCTACAAGTGGTATTAGAGTGGTTGGTTCATTGAGCCTTCCGCACTGGTTACTGAACTAGATCTCCAATCTTTCAAAGAAGTTATTTTAACACTTGTTCTTTCAAAAGTCTTTTTGCTATGTTATTATCATGGAAGCAAATTTGACAGGCATTCTTATGTTTACCATTGAAGAATTTGATGACTGGAAAATACGTATGCAGGCTCATCTATCTGCTTTACATGATGAGATGTGGATAGTGATAGAGGATGGGCCACTGCAAATAATGAAGGTGAACACAACTGCAAGAAGAGCTGCTGCAGCTAAAGGAGAGGAGGATGCTCCTCTTAGACCAGCTATGGTTGAAAAACCAAGAGCTGAATGGACAAATGATGACAGAAAACGATACAACTTGGACAATGTGGCCAAGAATATACTTTACAAGACTTTGGACAAAGCCATGTTCAACAAAGTCAAATCTTGCAAGACAGCCAAAGAAATATGGGATAAACTAACCCTAATTTGTGAAGGATCTGAGCAAATCAAGGAAAACAAATTATCTGTTGTTGTTCAGAAATTTGAAAACTTTAAAATTCTTGCAGGTGAAACGATGGACCAGCTGGATGCTAGATTCACTGAAATTACAAATGAGCTCTCAACACTTGTGAAAGAATACACACAGAAGGAGATGTGTATGAAGATACTAAGGAGCCTCCCAGCTGAGTGGGAGATGAAGACCATGGCTCTAAGGCACTCGATGGACCTATCAAAAACATCCAATCATGAACTATTCTCAGACCTCAAAGCCTATGAGTTTGAGCTGAGAAGAAAGGATCAAGAGGAGACAACTGTACCCAAAACAACTGCACTCGTAGTAAGGAAGGGAAGAGAGCTGAGACCAAAGAAGTCATTGACCAGGAAGAGATTGCCTTAATGGTTAAAAGATTCAACAAGTTCTTCAACAAGAACTACAAAAGAAACAAAGGTGAATCCTCCAGAAGGCATTCAGCTCCCTCCAAGTCAAGGGAAGATAGGCCAACAAAGAGAGCTGACTATCAAAAAGTCGAATATCAAAGAGCTGACAACCCAAGAAATGAGAGAGCTAATCAAAAAGTTGAAAACTTATGTTGGAATTGCAGACAACCAGGACACTTTGCCATTGACTGTCCATATCTTTTAGTCAATAAATACAGGAATGAAGAAGAAAGAAAAGTCTTCAGAGAAAGAAGGCAAGAAAAGAAAAGAGCAATGTTGGATGTTGAGATGCGACACTGACTAAGTCAAAAGAAAGCGGCGACTCGAGAGTAGTGAAGCTGACTACTCAAGTGACTCTGAAGAAGAAGCCCTAATCTGTCTAATGGCCAAAGGACAAGATCAGCCTGACCAAGGAGATGAGGTACACTCTAACTCATCTCATTCAAATTCTAGTAATTGTGACACACACACTTCATCACCCACTGATCTTTATGATTCATTAGGCAAAATGATGAAAGATTTTGAGCACATTAAATCCTCTCACTCACTATTAAATGAGGAAAACAGCCATCTCAAAAGTCAAAACTCACAGCTGACTGAGGAGCTAAGTACTCTAAGTCACATAGCTGATGAGAACAAAGAGTCGACGATCGAAAATGCTAAACTAACAAAGAGAGATAGTGCTATAGAAAAGAGAGAAAATGATCTCAAAAATGTGATTGCTTCATTCACAAAGGCATCTAAATCATTGGATGACTTTATCATGAGCCAAAAAGAATGTGGAGACAAGACAGGCATAGGATTCAATTCCTTTGTGCATAGTCAAACTCGAGAGTGATCTTGGAAAAAGAATCTTCAAGTAATGAAGCATCTCAAAATTCCAAGACACCAAATGTTGCCCACACAGTTATTCCAAAGCAAAATCACAAACAAACTGGCGTTGGATATAAAGGAAAAGAAAAATAGCCGATTGAGTATCTTTGAGAGGGCAGTGAGAAGAAACCCAATGAGTTCCTCAAAGAAACTCCAAACAGGAAGTACTCTGTGAAGAAGAAATAGAGCTACCAAAATCCCCAGAAGTTCTATCAAAGAAACACAAATAATGGGAATGGTAGAAACTACCCAAGTCATGCTGATTGGAATAATGTGAAATATCAGCAAAGACCTATGGAATACAAGCCTAAATGGCAAAGGCCTAGAACTCAACAAAGGTCATTCCAAAGGCAAAAGAGTTATTATCAGCACACATATGCACCCAAGCACTACACTCAGAGATATCACAATTACCCAAAGAAGGCAATTGCTAAAACACACACACAGGCATACAAACAAAAGAGACAGCTGTATGAACCTAAAGCCCCCAAACAATTTGCCAAAGTAAATTATGATTATGGCACAGATAGATGGTAACCCCTTAGAGTCAAATCATTTGGCTATAGGTTGGTTGGATCATCTTACAACACTAACCCCTCAGGACCCAGACAAGTATGGGTACCTAAAAACTAATTTCCTTGATTGCAGGTTCAAGGAACAGTTGAGTGCCAAGGAACTTGGTACATGGATAGTGGTTGTTCCAGACACATGACAGGAAACAAGAAAAATCTGTCAAAATTCAAGGAGATTAGAGGTGCAAAAGTCATATTTGGAGGAAATAAAGCTCCAGGGGAAATAAGAGGCACTGGATCCATCAAGAAAAATAGATTAGAAATCACAGATGTTGCATACGTTGAAGGCCTCAACTTTAACTTGTTGAGCATCAGTCAACTCTGTGACAAGGGCTACAATGTTGGATTCAATATGGGAGTATGCCAAATCAAAGACACTGAATCAAATGAAGTGGTGTTGCAAGGATCCAGACAAAAGAACATGCATGTGGTAGATCGTCAATCACACCAAACACTTCTCTTGCAGCAAAGAGTACACCCGAATCAAGTTGGGTTTGGGCACAAGAAGGTCGAGTCACCTAAATTTCAAGACAATCAACAAGCTTGCAAGGAGTAATCTTGTAGAAGAATTACCAGACTCAGTGTACAAGAAAGAAAGTGTTTGTGATGCATGCCAGATGGGAAAGCAAATTAAATCATCATTTAAAGAGAAGTCAAGTCCATCTTCAACAAGGATATTGCATCTGTTACACATGGATCTATTTGGCCCAGTTGAGCCAGCCATCATAAGTGGGAAGAAATACACTCTAGTAGTGGTGGATGATTATTCAAGATATACATGGACAATCTTCATGTGTAAAAAGAAGAAAACCTTGCAGAAATTTCCCCAACTGATGAAAAGAGTTCAAAATGAGAAAAGTCAAACCATTATAAAGATAAGATCTGCTAGAGGAACTGAGTTTGTCAATGGAATAATAACTCAGTATTGTGTTGAAAATGGTATTGCTCACGAATTATCTGCAGCAAGGACTCCACATCAGAATGGAGTTGCGAAAGAAGGAATATAACTCTCAAGGAAAGCAACAATGACCATGTTAGGTCAAGCAGGGGGTTACTAAAAGATTTTGGGGTCAAGCTATAAACACCGCATGCTATACTCAAAATAGATACATGATTAATAGGCAAAATGACAAAGACTCCCTATGAAATTTGGACGGGGAGAAAGCCAAATGTTGGGTACTTCAAAATATTTGGATGTAAATGCTTCATCCACAACAATGGGAAGGATAATCTAAAGGCTTTTGATGCCAAAGTCGATGAAGGTATCTTCTTGGGATACTCACCAAAGCAAAGCCTATAAGTCTTGAACAAAGGACTATGGTCACAAAAGAGTCCATCCATGTAATGTTTGATGAACCTAATGTTAATGGAGAAGACTTTGAGGAGTTAGGCGATAAAATTTGAATCACCATTATGCGAAGAGTCCCTATGTTGAAGTGAAGTCCGAGCAATTAATTAAGGTGAAGATGAGATAGCCGAATCTCAAAGACAATTGGAGAATCTGCGGTAAGTGATGATGAAAGAGTGCTCAAGAAAACACACGATTGCAAGACGTCTCAACCCGTTAACTTACTCCAACCTGATGTGAGATGGCCGAGAGACCATCCACCAGAGCTAGTCATTGAAGATATAAGAGATGGTGTAAGAACCAGATCCAGAGCTCAACAAGAAGCAATGTCCACTTGTTTTATTTCCCAAATAGAACCTAAAGATGTGTCCCAAGCACTAGATGACACACATTGGATTCAAGCCATGAAAGAAGAGTCAATCAATTTGAGAGAAATAAAGTATGGGAATTGGTGCAAAGACCAACCCATCAAAATGTTATTGGCACAAAATGGGTGTTTAGAAACAAGATGAATGAAGACGGTTACGTGGTAAGAAACAAAGCAAGATTGACAATGACCAAAGGGTATTGCCAAGAAGAAGGGATAGATTTTGATGAAACCTTTGCCCATGTTGCAAGATTAGAAGCAATAAGGATGTTTCTTGCCTATCTTTACAAGAACTTCACTTTGTATATCAAATGGATGTAAAAAGTGCATTATTGAATGGATTATTGGAAGAAGAAGTCTATGTTGAACAACCTCCAGGATTTGAGCAGAAGACTCTTGGAGATAAGGTGTACAAGCTCAAGAAAGCTCTATATGGATTGAAACAGGCACCTAGAGCATGGTATGATACATTATCTCAATTTCGACGATAATGGATTCACCAAAGGCAAAGTGGATAGAACACTCTTGAGAATTCAAGATGGAGAAGTATAACGCTTGTTCAAATATATGTGGATGACATTATTTTTGGATCCATAAACAAAGAGTGTGTGATAAATTCTCAAACCTCATGCAAGGCAAATTTGAAATGAGCATGATGGGAGAGTGACATTCTTCCTAGGACTTCAAGTTAAGCAAACAAGGATGGATCCTTCATAAGTAAAACAAAGTATACCGAGATTTAATGAAGAAATTTGGTATGGAAGAGAAGTCTTCTATGAAAATACCAATGAATACATCAGTCAAGATGGATATGGATGCAGATAACAAGCACATGGATCAAACAAGATCTGAGCACTCATTGGATCAACTGCGCTATCTCACAGCAAGTAGGCGGACATCACTTTTGCGGTAGGTGTATGTGCAAGATTTCAATCTGCACCAAAAGAAAGCCATATGACTGCAGCTAAGAGAATCCTAAGATATTTGAAGGGTTGCCAGGAAGTCGGCTTATGGTATCCAAAGGAAGGAGGATTCAAGCTTATTGGTTACTCAGACTCTGACTATGCTGGATGTAGAGTTGACAGGAAGAGTACTTCAGGTACATGTCAAATGCTTGAAACAGATTGGTTTCTGGTTTAGCAAGCAAAAATTCAATAGCCACATCCACAGCTGAAGCAGAGTACATAGCTGCGGGCAGCTGTTGTGCCCAAGTCTTATGGATGAGACAACAACTGAGAGATTATGAAATTGAAGAAAAATATATTTCAATTATGTGTGATAACATAAGTGCTATTGCGATCACTTAAAATCCTGTGTTGCACTCAAGAACAAAGCACATTGATGTCAAATATCATTTTATAAGAGATCATGTTGAAAAGAAGGACATCACCGTGGAATACATCTCAACTGATAAACAGTTAGCTGACATATTCACAAAGCCATTATGTGAATCAAGATTTGAAGAGCTTAAGCATGAGCTAGGGTTAATTGAGCTGAATTGACACTCAGAAGACTCAAAAAGAAGATATGGAATGAAAAAAGATGAAAATAGAGCTGAGGTCATGAACCAACTAAGTACATCAGTCGTATCGGAAAATCAGCTGCATCGAGTTAGCTGACAGCTGAGTACCTATGTAAAAAGAGCGAAGAAGAATTAAATCAGCTAAGGAGTAAGCTGAATCATTTATGAGCTAAGTGACAAAAACGTAGTCGTTTTATTAAGCGGGAGTGTTTTAAGAATGACGTCAGCATAATAATGACAGGTACAGTCAAAAGCTGCACGACCAAGCCTATGATTGGATATAAATGTTGCCGCATTAAATGCGAGAAATTAAATGCTAATCGGCGTGCTAAATCTGAGCCGTTGATCTTGATCAAATTTCAAAAACCGTATGCACGTCCTTTCATAACCCATACATATATCATTCCGTCTATTTTCTCTCTCACATTACTCAAACTGTTCATCTCTCCAAAAGCAAAGACTGTATTTTTCTCTCAAAACCCTATCAATCTTCAAGGCAAATTTCTAAGGTTTCATTCGGTAAAACTCAAAAATGGCAACTACCTATGATTTCGCTAAGTTGGGAAAGCAAATCCACACTAGTTCTACCGTGGATTTCAAAGGGATGATCAAACAGGGGTCCGATGAAACCCTTGTGAAGAAGATAGCTGAGAAAGTGGAGAAATCTGGACTGAAATCCTTTCTCACTATGGAGTTTCAGATGACGTATGTGGAGGAAGTAGCGCACAGTTCTATGTGAACGCCGAGGTTCACGATGAGGGCATCAAGTCCTCTCTCACTTCACGGAAAGGAGTTTACAATCATCTGCAAGACCTAGCGGGCATTGTTTCTTCCGTCGGAAGGTGTACCGAAAATATTTGAAGGCGATGTATATCCGCCGCCGCATGGAAGGAAGTGGCCAAACCTTTGTCTTCGAAAGTTGTCTACACAGCAGACAAGAAACTGCTGAATGAAGATTACCATAAGCTATTGGACATTGTTGCCAAGTGTGTAGACATAAAATTTGGAAGCTTTAATCAGCTGTCCAAAACCAAGTTGATCGTGATGGCTGCGATCATGGAGGAGAAAGAAGGTAAATCCGGCCGAGTTTGTATACAAAGCAGACTCTTTGCCAAAATGTTGGAAATAAGTCATGGAGGTGAAAGGAGTTCCACTCTGACATGGAAAGGCGTTCCATGTCAAAAAGAAAATGTTCCGATCAAATCTTTCCGAAGCTCAGAAGAGAGCTTACGCCAAGAGAGCGGATACAAGTGAGGGGGAATCAACTGACCCAGAAGAAACAACTGTCTCCTCCCCTCCAAAGAAGAAAAAAGCTGCTCGTAGCGCAAAGAAGAAAGATCGCCCCTGCGGCGAAAGAAAATAATCGCACCGCCTGCGTGCCTCGCATTGAGAAGAACCTCAAATACCTTCTCCATTGTCAAAAAGAAGAGGACCGACAAGCCAAGAAAGCCAGCTCCTCAAACCAAGAAAGTGGCACCTGCCCCCGTTGCCCAGGACTCTGAGAAAACCGAATCCGAACCAGAAATTCCTCTGGTGAGGACCAAAAGAAGAATACTCTTCAAGCATTCAGAGCTTGAGAAAATAGCTGAGTCTGCCACTCCTAAACGAATTGTCTTTGAAACAATTTGGAGAAGTAGAGTCTCCGGAGATAATTGATGAAACCGCCAAGTCTGTTGGCCGATCAGCAGAGGCAAGTCGAAGACCCAGTGTGGGCCAGAACAACGAGAACAAGTAACAACCGAGAGACTAAGTCTCATGTCGACAGGTTGTGTCTCCGCCCACACGGAGATCTTTGCGAGGTGAAGAAGCGGCCGGCTCTGCTACCTTCCCTTCTTGAGAAAGATGTAAAGCAGGAAGATGATGACGATGATGTGATCATGCTATCTCCACCATACCCAGACATTCAAAATCGTCTGCGAGAATGGAGGAAGTGGAAGCTAAGTCGCTCAAGGGAACAGTTCCAGAGACCTGAATTTATAGAAGAAGAAGAAGAGCTGTTAAATTTCCTTGGGTTGACAACAGTGGTTCAAGCACTCGATGAAGATAACTGCATAGATATCTTGAATATCTTCAAAGAAAAGGAGAATGAAAGGTTGGCAGAAGAGGCTGAAGCTCGTTAGAAGGCCAACATCTGTCTCTTCACTGGAACTACTAATCACACTCATCCCCACTTCGATGTTCTCTCTGGAAGTGATGAGGATCTGGACCCTGCTGCTGCGACAGAAAAACTAGAAACGCAACAAGCCATGCGGGAATCCAGAATGATGCATGAGCAACAGCTGATGGAAGGACCTGGAGAGTCTTCCAAATCTCAGCTGGAAATTGATCCATTGGGAGTGGTGCACCAAATTTCCACTGTCATTGCTGCAACCACTTCCCCAGCTCATTCATAGGATGGTTCTAGGGGACATGGCGATGAAACTGGGAACTTGGGGACCCAAGTCGAGCCTACCCCTATTGAAGGTATCTTACCACCTGTCCCCATGGCTGAACACTCAAAGGACATAACCAGGAGTTTGGAGAAGAGTGACCCCAACCCAAGTCACTCAGCTGGTGTGCCAACTGAGGGGGAAACTCTCTCCACTGCAGCTAGGTCGGAGGTTGCTGCAGACAACTCCACCATGAATCTCGGAGGCAAAGTGGAGAAGGAACAAGAAAAAGAAACACAACAAGTTGTCACTGAAGAAGCTCGGACAGTTGAGACTGTCTCAAATTTGAAATGTCAATCGCTCTATGACGAGGACGCTAACGATGCAATCGAGGCACAGGATGGATCTACCCCGGGAGTTAACACTCTGGGAAATGAAAGTGCAATCCATGGAGTTGAGGCTCCTGTGGATGCCACCATCGAAGACCCCAAGACAGCTGAGTCTATCTAAGGAAATGTCCAAGGCCTTGCTGCAGTTGAGACTACAGGAGGTACTGCGAAAGCCTACGGAGGTTGAGACTTCCCAGGTAAAGAGGCGTAAGATCTGAGAACATCCCTCCCTGTGCTATCATTGATGCAACCGAGAAGGAGATAAGTGCCCTTCACGATTCCCAAGACAACCCCGACGTAACTTTTCCGGATCCGAAGGTGAAGATGAAAGAGCGAGTCATCTCCTGTTGCAAGTCCAAAAGACTCACGGTGAGGATGTTCTTCCTAGCATGAGTAAGCGAAATTCAAGATCGCTTTCGTCAAAAGTTCAATTTTGATGATGAGCCAAAGCTTCGGGACTCATCATCGTCCGATGATCTTGATGGTGCAATCGAGGACACGCAAATTCATTTAGAAGCAACCACGAGGCCAAAGAAGTTTGCTCGCATACCAAACCAAGGCCAGTTGCGGCCAAGTCATCTGCACGCGAGGCTCCCAACGCCGCAGGCGGGGATCGACTCAACCAGAACATCACGCCACGAGTCACATTGAACATATTCCCTATGTCCCGATGATACATTTGAAGAAACGTTCATTTTCTCACTGGAGGTACCTGACCTGGATGAAGAATCAGCTAGAGAGTAGAGACGCTTCCACAAACCTAATCCAGTCATTCCCACAGATACCATCGTCCCAACAAATTTTGATTTTGATGATGCTTGGCCGCTAGCTGAGACAGAGGTGACAGCTGAGGTTCGAGAAGTCTTCAAGGCAATCTTTATAGAGATCGAGAAGATGGAAAGGCACCAGGCCTCACTGGATATGCGGCTGGATAACATATATGCAAATCTTACAACTGATCTGCGTGGAATAATAGTCAGAATCCGGGAATGGTAGCAACAACAGCAAACAATGCGTGTGGAACAAGTTCGATATTTCAAAGCATTGTACAATAAAATGCTAGTCTGGAGCTCTGATAATGCTGACATGAAGACGAGGATGCAAGAAAATATTGATAGGATGCATGCCTCTCATACCACTGAAATGGAACTGCTGCGAGAATTTCATCGCAAAGAACTTCTGCGCGTGGAGGAAAACATGAATGAAAAGTTCAACCTCCTTACGGTGAAATGAAGGCTGATGGCGGCCGAATCCAAAGCCACCGCTCGAGAATTCCGTGTAGCATACTCCGCAGCAGACTCCAAGCAAAACTCAGCTATCAGCCGCCTAGACTTCATGCTTGCTGGCATGTTTCCAGGAGTTCCTCTCTCCTTTGATGATGCCCAAAAGGGGGAAGAGGAATACCTAAAGAAATTGAAAGGATCGATCACGAGAATAAGGACGCATCTGTTGAGAAGTAGAAAACAACAAAAAGAGCAAAAGAAAGAGAAGGAAAAGCGATTGAGGGGAAGGTTCAAAAGACATGACTTTAATGATTGCTAGAACCCCTCAACAAGGACTTGTCACAGCTGACATCATCAGCAAACTTCCAGTGACTCTGCCGCTCCAACACTCTGTTGTGCCCATGTCTGAGAAGACGAAGATAGTAGAAGCAGAGATGAAGGAGGTTGAAAGAAAAATGGATGCCCGTCGATGGACATACTAAAACAATACGGAGGCATTCCAAATAGAAGAGACACCGATGCCATTTGACGTTGGTACCGAGCCTAGATCGATTGATGAATTCAAAATGCTCACATCCGGGATACTTGAAGGCATGACCATGGACCAAGCACTGGACTTGTATTGGGAAAAAGGATCAAGTGCGAAGAAGGCGACAGCACGAGACTCTAGCGATCCTCTGGCGGTCACTGTTGGGAAGAAAAAGGCCCCGACAATACACGCCCGGAGGAAGAGGTAGAAGCGAGGAAGAGGTTTCGGACCTAGACCTCTACCCAAAAACATCGAATACATAGATCCGGGGAAAGAAATGAGGGATCTATTGGTGGTATGACGAAGTAGCCAACATGGAAGTGGCCGGGAAGAATGTTGATTATATAAAAAGGATTGAAGAAGAAAATAAAAGACAAACTCACCGTGGGAAGAAAGACAAGAAAGAAGAAGAAAAGATGAAGGCTGCCGGAAGAGCCAACGAGAAAAGAAAGAATTAAAGAAGAAAAGAAGAAAAGAGACCGAGGAAGACGATAGGGTGGAGAAGAAAAGAAGGAGACAAAGGCGATGAAGTGTTCTTTATCCACCCTTCATGTACTTTACTATTGTAAATACATATTGTGTAAGTCTTAATACAATAAATAAAAGTTATGCAATTTCTATATTTTTTTTTGCGTAGATATAGAACGCCATGATGCTCACGATACACTTTGTAAAAAATTTGTGTAAAGGACAAGAATGTTATGATCAATAAAAGGATCAATTCTACGCATACATTCTCTCTGTTTCTACATTGTCTGTATGTATCTCTGCTATTTACATTTTGTATGTATGTTTTAAGTTTTGGCATCATCAAAAAGGGGGAAATTGTTGGGAAATTTATTGTTTAGATTTTGATGAATGCCATGTAATACTTAGACTAGAAAGTTGGCACCTCATTTTCTTTGTAATTTGTATTGTAATAGATAGGGCTGTATCTAGCCGAGTTAAGTCGCCTACGCCCGGACATACTAGAAGTCAACGAGAATCGAGATGAAGACTCATTGTGAAGAAGCACTGAGTATAGAAAGAAAGAGAAGACAAGAACTCGACTGAAGGAGTAACAACTATGATACAGCTGTGTGAAATGTCAGTCAAGTCAACTCAAGACGCCAAGTCTCAAGTTGAAGTGACAGAAGAGTCATCAAATGATTGGGAGCTGACTCGAAGTCACCTGGGAAAAAGGCAGTCAAGTCAAGACAACTGAAAAGAATCCGTTGCACAGAAGTCAAGAATATTACTAAACAAGTAATACTTCCATGCTTTGCCATGTCTTAAAGTGCTTTCGATCCCGAAGCGTGCAAAAGGAATAAACCAATTGGAAGCACTTGCACCTTGTGTCGACTAAAAAGCCGAAAGTTCATTTAAATACGAGGAAATATCAAGATCAAGGATCGCAACAAGACAAGCCAACGAATACAAGTGACTTTTGAAATCACCTATCTCTTCAACGATTTTTGAAAATTCACTATAAAAGGTGAGGAATCACTTAGAGAGGGGTGACTGAACCACGAACATTCAAGTTATTATTCAAGTTGTAACCTCGCAAAAATATTCTCAAGTTATTCAAGCAAATCCTCAAGCCTAAATTTAGAAGGAATTAATCCAACACCAAGTTGTGAAGGAAAGACAACTTCAAAATGTTGAAGAGGAAACTTTTGAAGAATCAAAAGGGGTCTACATTCCAACGAGGATTGTAGAAAAGTTCAAGGTCGAACCGTCTCAAGTTATTGGAGGGCTTCGTGATCAAGTCAAGAAGCTTGAGCAAGTAAGTCAAGTAGCAAGGCAACTTTACCTGTGAAAGAAGGCGAGTCGGACGAGAAGCCACCGTGTGACCAAGGCATCTCCGTGATCGAGTCCCAAAGGATCAAGTCACCGTTTGTGTGATCAAGACTTGCATCCGGGTGATAACCACTTTGTACTGATCAATACTTAGTGGATTCCTCCCGGAGTTGGAGAAGAGAGGATTAGAAGAATTACCCATCTTCGAACCTCTATAAAATTTATTGTGTCATTTACATTTCAGCATTTACTTTCTGCATATCATTTAATATCTGCTGATAATTTGCTATCCAATTGATATTTAACAAAGTGCTAAAATCAAGTGTTAAAACAAATTTAAACCAAATTCAAGGGTGTTAAGTCTTCTGCTGAAAATCTCATCACAGTCGAGTTAAGTATTAGACTAAACAACCGAGTTATTCTATCAATAGCTCAGTCGAGTCTGTTGGGTGGCTACTCTGCTGGTTAACTAACTTAGCTGTCCATCAAGGACATAGCTGTGAAATTAACTCTAAACTAATTTAAAAGGACTAAATCGAAATGTTGGTAAGGTTTATTCAACCCCTCCTTCTAAACCTTACTCACACCCCTTGGGACCTACAATATTCTTGGGGTTTTGTAGTGAGCTCGAGGGGAATCATGGTGGACGAGGAGAAAATCAAGGCTATTTAGGATTGGCTTAAGCCAACATTGGCCAGTCAAGTCCGTAGCTTCCATGGGCTTGCGAGTTTTTATCGGAGGTTTGTACGGGATTTTAGCACTATCGTTACGCCATTAACGGAGATAATTAAAAAGAGTGTTGCGTTTTAGTGGGGTGAAGCCCAATACAATGCATTCAAGTTGCTCAAAGAAAGGCTAACACATGCACCTTTGCTAGCATTGCCGGATTTCACCAAGGTTTTTGATATCGAGTGTGATGCATCGGGAGTTGGGATTGAAGCCGTATTGATGCAAGAGGGGCGACCAATCATGTTATTTAGCGAGAAATTGAGCGGGGCGGACTTGAACTACCCGACGTACGACAATGAGTTGTATGTAGGGATGACAATGGGGCGGGTCTGGGATGGGTTTGGTCAAACCCGGGACCCACCCCACGAAGAAACTCACGGACCCAGGACCCGTCCCACCCCATAATGGACCCAGGACCCGGCGAGTCCAACCCGTCAGACCCGCTGAAATTTAATGAATTAGTTTGCTGCCAGTTTTTTTTTTTTAATTTTTTCAATTCTACATTTGAGAATCTGCAAACATAAGAACTCTTGATTCAATGTATTTCAAAAAAAAAAATTTGACTCAATGTATTTAAAAGCCACCACAGGCTTAGCTTCAGAAATCAGAATACAGAAAAAGCTAAGGAATGACAAGCGCTAGTACAGTTCATTTTCTTGCAATCGGAAATTGTTCAAAACAAATAAATTAACAACTAGTCTATTAATACATATTAAAATATATGAATTGAGTTCAGTCTTGCAAAGAAAAATGCGAAATAGAAGACACTGAACTTGAGTGAAAGACGGAGTCCCTATATTCTATTTAAAAGTTATTATTATATTACTTAATTTAATTATATACGGGATGGGTCCCACTACAAGAAACAAGGGCTTTTGGGACGAGGGTATTAGTGACAACAAAATATCATCACAAAAAATAGGTTTTTGTGACAACAAGTTGTGACTAATAACTTGGGCGACAAATTGTCAAAAATATTTGTTGCTTATAGCAATATTGACGACATGTGGAAAAGTACCGTCTTAAAAAGTTAATAATTGTGACAACTTTGTTGTCCCTAAAATTTTTCGTCGCAAAACTGATATGCGTTTCTTTTGCAACGCCAATGTCGTCACTAATAAATATTATTAGTAACGACTCTATTATCGTCTCTAATAACTTGTCCCTGAGAAAACTATTTGTGACAATATTTTATGTCTCTAATATTGCCCTAACTAATTCCCCTATTTTCCCAGCTCATCTTCTTCGTGCCCTAATATTTCTTTTCCCAACAACCATTCGCGCGTCTTCAGTGTCTCTCTCGAGTCCTCGACGCTCCCAAAGAACCTTCGCATCTTCCCAAACTATTTGTGACCATTGTGATGATGATTGAAATACTCCGAGTGAACATCGGAGCTTGTTCCGAGTATAAACCAGGAAAAATACTATGCTCAAAAGTCCGCGGCTGTTTCCGAGTGAACTCCGAGTAAGCTTTGGAGTTGGAAATACTCTCTGCGCTGTATTTGAAAGTTTTCATTGGACATCCGCGTCTGTTTTGATTTATTTTTACGTTTGTAAATTTTGGAAGCTGAAGATGCTTCTCTTTTTCCCCCATTTAAGCTTTGTTCGCTAGAAATTGATTCCATTCCTCTCTCTGTTAGAATGTTATCCCATTCTTCTTGATTTCCCCTTCTGCTATCATTGATTAGATTTGTGATTTCAATGTTAATTTTTTTTCTTCTCTCTATTGCAGGTTGTCTCCAAGTATTTGGTTGGTGTTACAACAATTTCGAAGAAAAAGTCTCGTATCAGCTTACCGACTGCCATCGTATGATCTCTGATCTATGTATTTAGTTTACGATTTTTTAATTCATTACCAGGTCTTTGCATTGCAATGATATTTCTTCTTTTTTTTGTGGAATTTTGATATAGAATATCATATTTATCTGGGACATAGAAGATTTTGAATTATATATTCTAACTCATTTTAATTAGTTTATATGTTGTTTGATCTCTTGTATTGCTTGGGGATCAAAATGCATTTGAAGTGCCCCAGCACTAAACCGAATAATGGACGGTGTTTACTCAGCACTGCTGCTATACATGATTTATAATATCATTCTCATGCCTTACATTGAATGTGGAATGTGAAATTGATGACTTATTCTGATTTGGCAATTTGGAGTTGAGCTTGTTTTTGTATGTTCTCACCTGGTTTCATTCTTTGGTGGCATTTATGGAGAACGTCTTTAGTTAGTTGATTAGCAGTGAACACTGCATAGACTAATGGAAAATTTTGGGACATAAGAATGTGTCTGTCTGTGTGTATTTAAATAAATGAGAAGAGTGACACAGTCACAGAAAAGTTGGAGAGTGGAGAGAATTTGAAAATTAGGGAACAAAGTCAATTATAATGAAATAGTATGGATGAGATTAGATAAGGATTAACTTTAGAATAGTAGTGTAAAGTTAATTTGTAAAATAATCATAGGTAATGGAAGTACATGAATAGTTAATTTGTACATGAAGATAACTTGTTCTTGTTTGTCCTTCAAACAGGTCCATCATTCATTCTGATGAACTCATTGGTAATGGAAGTACATGAATTTTTGGCTTTGCGTTATTTGATTCTAGACATCCTTTTTTCTGCCTTGGTCATGTCCAAACTCTTTCGTTACAACTACAGCACGAGCCATAGATTTAAAATGTTTGTTTTTTGACTTAATATTGGGGCTTGTTTGTATTATAATCTGGTAAATGGGATATATTTGTGTAGGCTTAATTGAGTGTGTGATATTTTTGGATGTTGGGCTTATCTTTGAAGTGAAGTCCTTATGAAAGAATATTTGGCTGATTAGAGTGACCTCGTTTATCCAACACGATTATGCAATCTTCTTAGTTGATTTGTCGGCATTTACAGATTGCGTTTCTGAAGGTATGTTGCTTTGCTATAATGGCTATTGTGCTGCTGGTGTATTCTTCTAGAGGCTAGATATTCTCTTTGTTGCTTTGAAATTGTGTATAACATAGAAAATAGTGGAAACAAGAACCACAAATAATCATCATATATTTCATTAAGCACCATGACAAATATAGTTTGTCAGATTTGAAGAACTCATAATTACAAAATACCTTGAGCAACTCGTGCTTTATATATTTTCCCAAAGAACCTCAAGAATCTCGTCTTGGAAGAAACGTAACGTCATGTTACATCCGATTGAGCATTAAAACAACCAAATAATTATGTTCATGGAAATGTTTTAAAACATAGGCATTAATTATGGGTTCATTACCTTGAGCTTTAGTGTAATTACAAAAAAAATCCAACTATATTTCAAAATTCCAGACTAATTTCATTATAATTTGTTTTAAAGCATATGAATTGTTTACTGGCTCTAGAGTTAATTTGCTCCCAAACTATTAAATAAACCCATTCTGATGAGAGTGACAAAGTTGTTGGTTGATGTCTTTTGGAATTGTTTACTGGCTCTTTGGCTTTCTATTTTATTGTTTGTTTATATAAAGGTTATATATCCTCGGACCGTACTATCTCTGTATATAGAACTGGCCATGCTTATTTTGCTGTAATTTGGTGTAGAAAAGATGGATTGTTGTATTCTGCATATTGTAGTGTAGATTTTGCAGTTGTGCATGTAATAATTAGTCATTCTAGTGATTTATGAGTTAAAGTAGAATGACTTGTTGAAATTATATATATATATATATATATATATATATATATATATATATGATGGGTGATTTAGATACACAAATGTTTGCACTTTGTACTGTGGAGCTATACATTTACTACAACTGGAGTTTTTAGTTCACCAAATTCTCTACAATTTGTTCATCATATAGGATAAAACTGCATTTTGGCCTATGAGCTTTTTAATTGATGTTAAATTAAATTGTTATTTGAGTTTTGTCATTGAAAAACCAAAGAAATAATAAGTATTGGTACTGGAATCACCTTGTTAGAACTTAGGTATTTGTTAAAGACTCTGCATCTCCTTTTTTTTCTTTTTTCTGTTATTTTCATCTCTCTTTTCTTTTCTCAAATCTTTTTCCATCTTGGTATAATAATTTCATCCCTCACTTGTTGCAAGATGCCAGTTATATACATGTCTGGTTTGTTTTGGTTCTCTTTAGCCCTTTACCTGAATCAAGAGACAAGACTTCATGCTCTAGAGCTGAACCTGTGTTTCAATAGCCTAGATAAAAATGAGATGATTAATTTTAGAAGATGAATAGAAAAAACAAGAGATAAAGCAACAAATAAGCTGATCTACTAATAAAATTGAAATGGGACAGAAAATAAATGTACTTTCAACTTATTTCTTCTACAAAACAATGAATGGACTTAAAGCACTTAATTCATCGTATTACATTCAATTTAATAGTATATATATCACTAAGTTAAAACTATTTATCATGGTGTGTATCTCAATTATGTGCGCTCAAACATTTTAGCCCCGTTTGGGATTTAGCATCAAATTTTGTGAATATTTACAATTTGATACTGAATTCCGAATTGTCCACTTATTTGGACAGTTTGAGAATTTGTATTTTAATGTGGTTTCATTAGTACTGTTTTGGTATGTGTTAAATTTTCGATTTGTGCCTCTCCTTTGTTCTCGGGTGCACTGCAATATGTGTACTTTCAGAACTAAGGAGAGATGCTGCCGGAATTTTCACGTGCATGAACAAATATTGTATACTAATAAAACCATATTAAGTAAGTACACATTCTTGAATGGGATAGGTCCATTACCAAAGAGAGAGGAGAAGTGGAGAGATATACATGTATGTCGAATATAATAAAACATGATATGTTATAAAGAATGATACATTGCAAATTTTTATGCAGTTAGTGAAAATCTGACTTGTGATGCCGATCGATAAGAGTTGGATACACATCAAAAACAAAAATTCAAATGAATTCTGAAATGGGTTGAAAGGTTTTATAGAGCACGCAAAGAATTATACTAATTCTATAGGTCAAATCAGTTGCCCTTGCAAAAGGTGTTTGAATAGAAAAATGGAAATGCCAAAAACGGTATTTGCTCATATCCATAGTTATGGATTTAATCCAACATACACAGTATAGGCTTTCCACGGTGAAACTACTACCGCCGCATCAGCATCACCAAATCTGACTTATACTGATACGCGAATTACATTGAAATGAGGTGTCAACTTCTAATACATAGTTTTCTAAGCATCATCAAAATCTATATAATAAGTTTCCCAACACCATTTCTATTGCATTTGGCAAAAGACTTGTATGAGACCGTCTCACGGATCTAAATCCGTGAGACGGAGCCCCACGTGGCCCCCCTTTATTTCTCTCTCCTTATTCACCCTACTCTCTCTCTCTCTCTCTCTCTCTCTCTCTCTCTCTCTCCGGTCCCCCTCATCTCTTTCCTCACGTCCAATTCTTTCTTGGGCCTCTCTCTCTCTCTCTCTCTCTCTCTTCTCATGGTCTCCCCTCTCTCCCCACATCTCTCATCTATCTCTACATACATAAAACAAGTATCACTTCTTATGAAAAAGTTCTAAAAAAAATAACTTTTTATTAAAATAAAATATCACTTCTTATGAAAAAAGCATATCACTTTTTATTTAAAAAAAATATCGCTTCTTAAAGAAAAAATATCACTTTTTATTAAAATAAAGTTTCACTTATGGAAAAAATATCACTTCTTATTAAAACAAATATTACTTTTAGTTAAAAAAAAGTATCATTTCTCATTAAAAAAGTATAGATTCTTATTAAAATAAATAATTTTTTCATTAAAAAGTATCATTTTTTTAAAAAAAAAACATCTTTTGGTATTAAAAAATATCCCTTTTTATTAAAATAAAAATCACTTTTTATTTAAAACAATATCATTTTTTTATTAAAAAAAGTATTGATCCTACTTTAAAAAGTATATATTTTTATAGTAACAAATTTGATATTATTTACCTAAAAAATATTATATTTATCAGTGAAAGTATTATATTTTTGTTTGTAAAACTTGGCGTAGAGGAGAGAGAGGAGGGATGTGAGGGGAGGGGAGAGAGAGAGGGCAAGGGGCCATGAGAGAAGTGGATGGGGCCATGAGAGAAGTGGATGAGAGAGAGAGAGAGATGTGACTGAGAGGAGAGAAAAATGAGGGGGGACTAGGAGAAATGAGAGAAAATGGAGGGGTCAAAAGAGAGAGAGAGAGAGAGAGAGAGAGAGAGAGAGAGGGAGGGGCCATGAGAGAAGTGGATGAGAGAGAGAGAGAGAGATGTGACGAGAGGAGAGAAATGGATCGGGGATCGGAGAGAGAGAGAGAGAGAGAGAGAGAGAGAGAGAGAGAGAGAGATGAGGTGAACCATATGTGGTTCCATTTGACAGATTTAGATCCATAAGACGGTCTCGCAAGAGGCTTCCCCGTATTTTAGTCGTGTTTAAATTATTAATTAGTGTGAAGATCAAAATTTGAAAGTTAAATATCAAAATGTGTTGATAAATAATAAAAAAATTCTATCTTGAAAAATATGTTAATAAATATAAAAATTAATTTTTTATTATAAAAAGTATTATGAATAAAGACTATATAAATAAAAGTTTAATTTCTTCTTACATTATTATAAATAATACTACGTATGGATATATGTAATATATATATATATATAATATTTTGAGACATTTTTTTCAATTAAAAAATTTAATTTTTAATTGAATTTAGTCGACTTAAATACAATTATATATTTATGACGAAATGGGCTATGCCCAGATAACAACAATAAATATCTCATAAACAACCAAAATACATTAATATACAAATTGATGTCCAATAGCCTGGATGCATAATTTTCAAAACCCATGACAAAATAAAATTTTGAGCAAACATATTTTGTATTTTTATTTATAATATTTTTATTCTATTTTATATGTACAATATGAGCATCAAACTGAAGATCATAAAAGAATAATTAATTTGATATATTGTATATTGAAAATGGATCAAAAATAAAAAAAAATTATTAAATTAAGAAGAAAAAAAAGACAAATATAATAATTAATGTTGTACATACTCATATTTGGAAATCTAATTTTATATAATTCTAATTAAGGCATCTTAAAAGTTGACTATCAAAAACTACCATTTCAACAATGATCAACCTTTTCTTAATTGTAGAGATTTTAATTATTTTTTATAGTAATTGAAATGGGCGGGAAAATTTAAAGCCAGTATTTTGATAGACTTTTCTTTATATATATATATATATATATATATATATATATATATAGATTATTGAGGAGTTGACAGTATGTGTCCCCGTACAACAAATTCCACAACCGATTGAAAATCGCGAATAAACCTATTATTCTTTGTTAAAATTTTAAATCCTTCAATTCAAATGTATAGTGTTGTTGTAGCTCTTGTAATGTAGCTAAAATTTAATATATATGTATATGTATATCTTTGCCGTGTACTGAGGACGGACGCATAAAGTTATTCTTGGGGAGGCAAAATCCGGTGGTGGCTTTGGGGCGGCAGAAGATGGTGCCGCAAGACAGAGGCCCCTCCGGCGAGGGCCTCCAAATTTGTTTTTATATATGTATATATACAATCAATGGCGGAGATAGGGGGCCCAACCCGGCCCCCGAAAAATTTACTAGGTAAATTTTTTCAAAAAAATAAATTAGTTAATATTATGTGTATTTTTTTAGTTTCTTTTTTATCTGGCCCATCCCAATTTCTTGTATCGGTCCACCCCGTAATAGTTTCTAGCTACGCAAAATTGGGGTGGGCCAGATATATCCCGTAACAATTTTTTATCTAGGAATTATCATGGGTAGGCCGATACACGAAATTGGAGTGGGCCAGGTAAAAAAACAAAAATAAATACAAATAAATATTAACTAATTTTTTTAAAAAAAAGAGGGTCTTTGGGGCCGAGTTAGCCTCCCCTATCTCTCATCATTGTATATATATTATTTTTCTTTCTACGCCCTGAAACCTTGGGACCTACTGCTGGAAAATCAAATCTAATATAAATAAAAACAAAACATAAAAGTTTTTATAACTAAATTACATGAAAATTGGGGAGGAGGGTCAAGATATTTTGGTTTATATGTATATATACTATATTAATTTATTAAATAATATATTATAGGGGTTGCTCAATCGCAAAATGAGGGGTTGGTGGTGGCAGTGTCCGTCCCTGCTGGTGTAGCTCTTGTAATGTAGCTAAAATTTAAGTTGTATCTTCAGTTTTGGATGTATGTTTAGCTGCAGTCCACCAGCATTTTGGTTTATTCACCTCATTGAATGAGTAGGTATGGTCAGGTGGATTTATTTATGTCAATGCTTCCAGAGAAAGACTCGTTTTCCGCTTTCATGTTATATTTCTTGGAATAGAAAAGCTAAAATTAACTCACACACACATACACATATATACTAGCGGATGGGATCTTCTATTGCAAAATAATGTTTCATTTTATATTCGACCAGACGGATAATTGCCACGTGTTTATATATTGGGCTATATATGTTTTATTTAAAAATTTCTTATTTTTTCATTTAACAAAACAAAAATTAGCTTGTTTTTCTGATAATTTTTTTATTCAAGATTAGCAACTTAATTCGATTATCGAAAAGATATGAAACTTTCCAAAAATTACTTATGAAAGAAAACTACAAATTTTCTCCAAAATATATTCCTTCATGTTCAGATAATTGGCGATTTTAAATTATATCTGTATTTGTGTAAAATAATTTTCAAAATTGATATTGAAATAAGACAAAAACTTGTGTAAGATGGTCACACGGTGCGACGGGTGATACTTTCAGTATAAAAAGTGATATTTTTGGTGAAAAAAATGATACATTGTCTGAATACACTAAAATTAAGTGTATTCTCACAAAGTATCACTTTATTTTTGCACTAAAAGTATTACATTTTATACTACAAGTATCACTCTTTACCCTAAAAGTACAATCCGTCGCACAATACAACTGTCTTACAAGAGACCTACTCTTGAAATAAAGGCACAAAAGTTTCCCTTAGCTTTAATTTGAACGTCACATTTAATTCTTGAAAAATTACGGTAAAATTATAATATAAAGCTCTCAAAACGAAATGCCATAAAAAAAGAAAATTTTGAACTATTTTCTATATATCCTACTATAATTGCAATAAACGGATGTAATTTGGATGTATATACCTCATTCTCATATTTATTGACAACTTAAGAAACAGATTTGATACATATTAACGTAATAACGTTACGTACTCTCCATCAGTTGTCTGCTGTCAAATTGCCAACTTAGTTTAATTAATTGCAGATTTTTTCATGAATCATATAATTACCATAGGCCTGGAAAACTTATTTATTTCTCTTCATTAATTATGAGAATGTGCAAGTGCATGCAGCATTTTCATAATTAATGCACAAACACATTTTCCAAATATCATTTCTACTAATAAATTGATGGATTATTATTATTATACTGTTTAGAGTTTACATTACTCCTCGCAAATATATTAAATGTCAAATATTTCAATTAAAAAAGCATTATATCGGAAAAGCGAAGTTTCCAAATATATGTCTAAATTAATCATCTCAAATACTAAAGCTTGAAGTAGAAATTAACTAATGTAGAGTACCACAAAATTACTGAACAAAATTAAGACAATGATAGAATTTATTAGTTAAAAGAAAAAAATAAAAAATAAAAAAATTCAAATTACAAAAAAAAAAAACAGGAAAATAGATTAAAAAAAACAAAACAAAATAAGAAAATTGGAAAACATTGTCTAAGAATGTCGCACGTGCACGGAAAAACAAAAGCAATATTTTTCACTGTAAAAAATAATACTAGTAAGGTATGTATTAATTTTTACCTTAAAAGTATTATTTTCTACATTAAAAAATATTATTTTGTTTTCTGTGACACGTGCGACCGTCTCATAGACCTACACCAACAGAAATGGTGCTTATATGTTCTCCAATTTCTCGTCCCCTTCATCGGATTCGGCAAGACGATGGTCTTTGCGGCTCTCCCGACGACGCGTCGTCGAGAGGGACCGGTCCCGATTCAAGATCGGCCATTGGAGCGGTGTGCCTGGAAATATTCATGTCGTTTCGCTTTCTCCTCCTTGATCACCAACCTGCCGTCGCTCGTGTAGTATTTCTTCATTACCCACGGCATGTGGGGCGGCGGCACGAACGGAATCGGCGGCGGATACACTTTCTCCGCCACCGATTCCCGACACCGCGGGCCGCCGCCGGTGCGTGACGGCCGGGCGTCGGCTACATCGGGTTTCATATCCACGCAACCGAGAGATTGGGAAAAATGTTTTGTGGGTTTTTCAATGTGGGGGGTTTTAATTTTTGCATGGGGGCTGAGGTGGGTTTGGTGGGTCTTATGTAGCAAAAAAATGCACAAGAGTGCATGACAGTGACAGCTAAGAGTGTGTAGTCACACAATGTGTTGTGGGATTCAGAAATTTGGATATTATGTGCTTGAAATATATTCAGTATTTTGAAAATTAAAAAATAGAAAAATGTACTTGAATTACTGGTATTTTCAGTATTGGTGAAATTTGGGTTTGAGTTGGGACATTATGTGCTAGAAATATTTTTCAATTGGTGAAATTTGGATATATTTGAGTTGGGATATTATGTGCAAGAAATATTATTATCAGTATTAATTGGTGAAATTTGGATTAGAGTTGGGTTATTATGTGCTAGCAATATTTTCAGTATTGGTGAAAGCTGGATTTGAGTTGGCATGGGAATATTATGTGCTAGAAATATTTTCAGTATTTCGAAATAAAAAAATTAAATAAAGTAATTGATTTTTTTTTTTCTTTTTTTGAACATTTTATGTTTGAAATAAAGTAATTGAGTTTATTTAAATTTTATGCATTGTGGAAAATGTGAATGTTTGAACAGTATTAAACGTGTAACATTATATAAGAGTTAGTTTAAAATGCAAACACCCAATTCGGGGGGTTTGATGCTACCCAAGTGAGTTGTGCCCAACCCCCTTGTGATTTTGCCAAGTGTCCCACTATGACATATGCATGTATTTTTTTTCAAAAAAAGAAAATCAAAATGGGATACGTGTCACAATCCTACGGGAATTGGCACTACCCACTTGGGTAGCCAAATAGGAGATAATGGATATGATGGTTAAAAATGTGAATGTCTGAATAGGATTCAACGTGTGAATCATATTATGACAGTTAGTTTAAAATAGAATCACTCCAATTTGTAAAGTTTTACAAGTCTCAATCCTCTATTCTAAAGTGTGTGTTTTATCGTATTCCAAATATCTTAAATATATATAAAATTATAAATTAACGACGTCATCAATACACTTGGCATGTATGAATAATATTTGAAACACGAGATGATACATTCATACGTACGTAGATTGGAATAGAAAATCATGTGCGAACTTTTACTGAAGAAAATTTTCTCCCAATTACAAATTACAGATAGGAGAAATTTACCAATTGTATTTCAAGTATATATTTGAGGCATACTCATGGAGATTTATATACCAAATATGGAGAAATTTACCAATAAAGTATTTTCAAATCACGAGTAATCATAACTTGTGAATCAGTCGCAAGTTATCATTACTCGTGATTTGGAACCGACAATGTCAAAGAAATCGATAACTGATATTGTAAGTTGTGTCTGACAATCAAATTGAATTAAATAAAATCCACATAAAAAGACGTAAACTCACACAAGGTTGGAGAATCAAATGATACTATCATGAATATCCACTTCAGGGTTACAATCACTTGCTCTTCTTAGCTGATTAACTTGATAAATTTACTCATTATTAGAGAATTTATTGAACCGATTTTTATAGTACCTAGCTAATTATATATAATCCTAATTCCAAAATATAATCCTAATTCCAAATGCTAACACATTTGAAATAGTACGTCCACCTTCTTTAATTACACAAATTCTGATAGTATGGGTCTTTATCGGCTCAGGGGCGGGTTGGTGAGGTCCAATAGCAGTTAGATGAGAGCCTTAAGTTGTGATGCCTAGAATCTGGATTATTAATAAACGGCCAAATATATTCCATTACAAAATATACATTTATTTTATGTACAATTAACTTGCCTAGTCGATCTTTTATTTTAGAATTTGCACTTATTTATTAAACAATTAATGGACATAAATCGAAACTGATATATAGTTTTACTATTCCAAACTCTACCATAAAATAACATTTTTCACGAAGTACTTTTAATAACTAAAACATGTATAATTAATTCCCCAATAGCTTTAAAATTTATTTGTTATTTAGTAATAATATTTAAATATTAATTGAACACGATCAGCACAAATATATTGATCTGCATTGATGAAAGTACTAAGTAATGTTTAGTTAATGTTTTAGTAATTGAAATGTATAGTTGTTAAAGTAATTAAGTTCTATGGGGAACTACGGTAACGATCAATACACAGGCATACAAGTAGTATACAAACGCACATCTACGTACGATTGTACGTAGAGATTTCAAACGGTGAAGGTGTATATATAGCAGTATACACGTAGTCATCTGAGGTTACATGTTGGTGCCTATGGGTAACACGTGTTACCCATCTTAGAATCTAAAGGGGGAATATATTGTTTCCAACCCAACGTCATTTCACCTGAACTCACGTCACTCTCAGCTACCTTCGCGTGGATTATTAGTTGTTTCTATTTTTTTTGTCGACCCAAAATATCCCCACAACAGCTATGAATACAGGAACTTAATTGAGGTTTGTAACTGCATTTTAAGACCGCTAGACCAAACCCTGGAGGTTAATTGTTTCTCTTCTTTATTCCTTTTATTTATTGTCTTCTAAATGAAATTTGAAGACTTAATGCATATTCATGTTAGTATGCGCTAAGTCTTCAATTTTTTTCTTTTTTTTTTCAAATTTTAGAAGACAATAAATAAGGAAATAAAGAAAAGAAACAATCCATAGACATACTGACAAACCCATGTTATTCTCAAAAGGAAAAAAAAAAAAGAAAAAAACCTCGATCATGCTACTCGTAACATAACTAAAGAAATTATGTTTTAAGTACACTAACCAACTTCAGTGCTCAATTAATCTTTTAGCTCATTATAAAATTCATTAAGGCGAATAGCACTTAATGTTAATTACAGAATTACATAATTAATGCTATCATTTACTAATTTTACCAGCCTTAAAATTAATTATCATAATTTAGAAGTCGAGTTATTTTCATTTTTTTCTCTTTTTTGAGAGGGTATTTTGGGAGTTAGTCGATGCTACCCACTTGGATAGCTACCCAAGTGGGTTCTATATATATCATTGGATTAACACACACCCATGCAGGGGCGGAGCTAGACTCGAAATATTGGGGGGGCTGAAAAATTTTGGGGGGGCTAAATCAATAAAAAATAAATATTTAGTGCTAAAAATTAATTTTTTAAAATAAAATATACCTATAAAAAATTGAAATTTCAAAAAATTTGGGGGGGCTAAAGCCCCCCCAATCATAGGGCAGGATACGCCCCTGCACCCATGTGGATATGTGTGTGTGTGTTGATCTAACGGTATAGAACCCACTTAGGTAGCTGCATCTACTTACCCGTGTTTTGGAGTGAAGTTTATAGAGTAAGACTATATGAATGTTAAGATAACGTTCAACAAGTTGATTAGATTGATTTTTGAAACTATGAATTTCAACAATAATGTCTGAATAGAAGAACTTACCTGTCAAGGAATTTGCTACTTTAGAACCGATATAGTTATGAGCGTCGTTCATAGGCTCGGCGGGCATAGTGGGCTTCAACGGGCTTCAATGGTGATGTGAGTACAATACCGCCTTTCGCAGTAGCTTCATGATTAGGGATAAATTGAGATCGAGTGCATAAATTGGCTAAAGACACTAGGGAAAGGGGATTCAGACACCTAGTCCAAGGATGATGGATTTTAAAATGTTTCAAGTTGAGAACCGATGAGATACATTAAATGTAAAAAGATTTACTCACTTATATGACTTACACATATGAAGCATTTTTGCAGCGATAATATTTTATATCGTAGACATCATTATTGTAAGTTAAATAGGTGTAAGAAACAGAAAAAATTGAACAATTAACACATATAAATTCCACTACAAAATAAATGACAGGTAACACAAAATTGTTGCACTTTTCACATAAAGCACACTATGTAGCACATGTTTGTAGCACTTTTACATTATAATATTTATGTAGCACTTTACAAATATGTAACACTTATTTGTAACAGTTTCAAATAAGTATCACTTTTTAAGTATCACTTTTTTTTGTTATTTTTTAGTAACACAAATAGGTATCAATTTAATTAAATAACTCTCCAGGTAACACTATATTTAGTTAAATATTGTAATACTTTTTTGGCTATATTTAGGTAATACATGCAAAATTACGTTGCTTTATTAATTAAATATTACGAATGATTTAGTTCATTGATATCACAAAATTAGGTAAAGACAAAAGCAATATTGTTCTTAATTTTTTTTATTCAATAATATTAATCTATAAATATTAATAAATGCAAATTTTCATAGATTCTTACTCTTTATTTTTCCTTTTTATTGTATACGAGATTTTAGTTAGTTTACTTGTAGCATCAACATAATTTCATATTTCATAAATAAAATATATTGATTATTTATTTGTTAATTTTTAACTTATTACTATTAATTCTATTATATGGAGTATATATATAAGTGTTACATAATTAATTGTTAAATATTATATGACATCACAAGAATCTTATATAATACCATGAATTTTATCTATGAAAACTATTTGTATGTATTACCGAAGGTTTTTTATTTTTCTTTTAGCTTTTTTTTTAAAAAATATCAATGTAATTAATTCCGTCGTAATATCTACGAAAAGATTCCTAGGAAAATTTATTATTCTTATTAATATTTTTAATTTTAACAATTAAAACTAAGTTCATCGGCAACCTTTTTAGAAACAATTACCAATGAGAATTAGTATCGCCGTTAATTACTTATGGATTTTTTCTATCGGTAAATTAATTTTCTCATTTCTATACTTTGTTTTATTTTTACAAATGGAAAATCAATTCGTTGATAAATTTATTTGCTATTTTTTATTATGTTCTTTAATATATAATATAATATCTAGTATACAATATAATTTAGGGTTATTGATTTTTTAGTTCTTGGCCAATAGACACTTTGCTGGTTTGGTATTTGACATTTCTGAGTTACCAATTTAGTATCCATACTTCACATTTTTTTATAAATTGGTACCTATTCACTTTTATGCCCCCAAGAAACATAAGTGTATTCAAAATAAATTTGTGAGTATACTTTTTTAAATTATAAAATTATTAATATTCTAACTAATTTAATTAATAAAATATAAAAAGAAGTTTCTAAAAATATTAATGAATTTTTAGAAAAAAATAAAATTAATTACATTAAATTAGTAAATTAATAAACATAAATTAAAAAATTTAATTAATCAAACAGAAAAATTAGTTTACTTAACAATTTTTAAAAATTAAAATGAAAAAATAATTTAAAAATTAAAATTTAGATAGTAAATAAGAAAATTATAGCAATCTTTAATTAATATATTAAATTTTAATTAGTTTTTTAATCAAATTTTACAAAAATAATTAATTTATTTTATTTTATTTTTTACAATGAAGAATTTAATAATTTAATATAAATAATAATAAGTTATTTCTTAATTAAATTTATTTTTAAAATTTAATAATTCTAATAAAAATTAACTTTTTAACAAAAAATAAAAAATTCTTGGGGATATTTACGTCCTTAAAAGTTAATAGGTACCAAATTAGCAAAGTGCCTATAGGCCAGGTACTAAACAATCAATAACTCTATAATTTATAATATATAGTATATGATATAAATTTATATTTATATTGTACAATATAATTTTAATACATATAGTATATAATATAATTTTTAATATATATATAAGAATATAAATATGTGTATATATAAAAATCAAAACAAAAGATGTAATAAGAATCAACTTAGCCCAGTAGCAAATTGTCATTTCCAAATAGCATAGGTCTTGGGTTCGATGCTTTTTGGGAGCAAAAAATCACTTGTTAAATGACAAGGGAAGTGCTAAAAGTGCTACAAAAAAGTGTTACATTTTAAAAAAAAGGTGTTATATTTTGACAAAAATAGTGCTACATTAGATGAATACTTAATGTAGCACTTAGAAAAAATACCACTAAAGCTATTAAAAGTGATATCGTAGACTATAGGTAGCACGGACAAGTACATCACCATAAATGTGCTACCTATTGTCTATAGTATATTTTATGGCTATTATGTAACATTTTTTGGGTGTTACCTTATGTCACTTATGTTGTAGTGTTCATAAGTAAAAGTAAACTACTATTGAATATGGAATTTCTATGTTTTGATAATGCATTATTAGTTCTTGAACTTGAGGCACTATAACATATAGTTAGAATTGCTTTGAACTAGAGACAGTCCTAGGTTTCGAGGGACTTGCAGCGCAAAAAACAAGAGTTCTTGTGTTGACCTAAAAAAATTAAAAATAATGAAATCAATGTTAAAAATGTAATTTTATTGATTTAACATATAAAATAATATATGTAATAATGAAAACATCATACTTTAACCTCAAACCTTCATTGTGATTAAAAAAAAGCTATAAAAAAGACCGCTCAATATAATTCATCATAGAAAAAAGACAAAAAAGAAATAAAAACTACTAATAAATTAGCTATGACAAAAATTATCTTCTTGCATTTTTACCTATAAATTCATAAATCTATCTTTCATAATTAAGTTTTTCTAGAAATTCACTCAATAGATCGTTTCTTATTTACTAGAAAATCACTCTTCTTGGGCGAATTGGGGGATGCAGATGGACAATACAAGAAAACTCCAGCTTACCGACAGAATTTACCGACATAAATTATTTTGGCACTAAATTTTACAGTTACTTGTAGAATACCTACATAATAAAAAAAATATTATTTTTTCTCAAATTATACGACAAATTATCGACAAATCACTGACATTTTTAAAATTTACTGACAGAAATACTGTAGGTATTTACTAACAATTTTAGGTCTTGTTGGTAAATATTTACCTAAAATTTTTTTACCTACAATGATTTTACTTACATTTTACAGTTATCTTAATACTTATATATATTTACTTATATTTTACAGTTATCTTAATACTTATATATCTACGTATTGTTTTGTAGGTAAATTAAAATTTTCCTTGTAGTGAGAGCTCTGTTTTAATTTGGGGCAATGATGACATGATATGATGAGGTGGACATGTGCTTTGCCAAAGGAAAAAAATAATAGATACAATGAGGGGATAAAAAAGTCTTCGATCTTTGCGTCCATTTGGAATCAAAATCTAAACCTCTAAATTCAAGCATGATATATTTGTCACTTCACAAACTTATAATTTTATTACTTACGTCAACTTTTATATGCATATAACAACTATGTATTTATAAATATAATTATGGGGGAGTCTTATAAATATAATTATGGGGGAGTCTTGCCGGTAGGAGGCCTACTACGGCGGCACCACCCTGATCGCCCCAAGTCGTCCCTGCTTTGAACTGTTCTCGGACCAATTATAAACTTAATTAGTATCTTGAATAATTTTACAAATTGCCTGTGGAGTTAATGAGTGGTTATAAATAATTTATATATATCCAAATGAACAGATCATAGTTCTTGTAAATCTTGCCCCAATGTTGGATGATCTTTGAAAAGATTTTATTTGATAGTCAAGTCAGCTAACAAGAATTGACATTTAGCTTTATGGTTATTTGGGTTAAATCAAGATATCTACGGTCAGTGACGAAGCCAGGAATCTCGGGTAGGGGCCCAACTAATATTAATATAAAAAAATTCGGTGGATTTTTGGCCACTTCTCCGTAATAAAAATAGTTTTAACCATATTTTCTTAGTCATTTTAAGTTCAAATTTTCACTTTGTCTTTTTTTCCTTTCTAGGGACTGGTCCATGACATGATACAGAAAAATTTACCGCATCAATTTTCTGAAATATAACTAAGTACCTCATCAGAGAAACAAGAAGGGTATGACCGTGTCAAAATTGCTAAAAATATATTTTCAAAAAATATGACTATTTTTTTATTTTTACAAAACATAAGTGGACAATTTGTCCATTACCACATCTAAAAATTTAAAACATTACATTAAATTTAAAATAAGTAGAAATTTTGATTAAGTCATTTTATTAATTCAATCACATCTTAATATTAAAAAATAAATAACAAAATACAATTACATCAATATACCAAAAGAGAAAAATAGAGACAAAAGAGAATAATGCAAAACTTCAAGTTAAATTTTATGGCGGAGCTTAAAAAATATACACAGTTTATAAAAATTGCACAAAATGACCAAGACTAATATTTTCAAGATTCACAAATGAAAGCAGGAAAAAAGAATGCAAGTTAATTGAAGAATTTTTTTCTATTTTTTTATATATATTTTTATTTTAAGATAAAAAGTGAAAAGACCAAAATACCCCTATATTTTTTCAAAAATTGAGGGGGGCCCAGTGCCCCCCTTGGCCACCAGCCCACCAAGTGGATTCGTCCCTGTCTACGGCGACACCACCCTGATCGCCCCAGGTCGCCCCTGCTTTGAATTGTTCTCGGACCAATTATAAACTTAGTATCTTGAATAGTTTTACAAATTGCCTGTAGAGTTAATGAGTGGTTATAAATAATTTATACATATCCAAATGAACAGACCATAGTTCTTGTAAATCTTGCCCCAATGTTGGATGATCTTTGAAAAGATTTTATCTAATAGTCAAGTCAGCTAACAAGAATTGACATTTACCTCTATGCTTATTCGGGTTAAATCAAGATATACCTTTGTCCCAGTTCATTTGATGGAAAAATAATAATTGCTGAAAGTTTTGAAGGTCCCAAAATATTCGTTTTACCAGGTGTCAGAAAAAGTGTTAAACCAAATGTTAAAACACTTTGTAGAACATGTAGTGGAACAATAACACGCGATGTAAAATTTATCTACAAGTTATAAATAACTTGTAGAAATGTCAATATGACGAAATCACTAGTTGAATTTGTACTGTTTACAACTCAAATCTCAAAGTATCAACTAGTCTAGTAAAATAAACTCCTATTGACTAGATCGTAACTTTGTAAATCAGCTCGTCCAACAAACTAATTAAAAAACTCGTAAACGCCCGTGAATAAAATAATATGGACGAAAACCTAACAACAAGATTCTAATTTGGACAAGGTGATGATTCTTGATGTCAGAGACACTTCGAATAACACCTGCTTCAGTAAACTCCTTTTAAGCTCGATCGTCTTGTTGCTTTCTATCAACTGAATCTCTCTTTGTTTTTATCTCTTATTTCGTGCATCTCAGTTATGTTCGAATGAGAAGACGAGCTCCTCATTATATAGGCCAAATTCCTTGTGTCCCAAGAATCTTACAAGTATATGGAAACAAGATAAGCTCAAGTGTAGAACAAGTAAAATTATTTAAGTTAGGAAATAAGATAATATCTATTGAGAGTTATACCTTATCAATACCATATCAATATAAGTCATAACATTTCTAGATATAAGATTTGTCCAAAACTTACCATATATACAATATTCCAATCAAGATATTTACAAATTTCCACATCTATTCAAATCATATATTCTAATTCCCTAAAAACAAAATCCTATATACTAGGAATAAATCCAGAAAGGTAAAATACAATACAACATAATAAAAATACCACAAGGTGGCGATATGCTACAAATCGTAAATTCTAACAATCTACTCATTTTGTCTTTCTGGACAAAACCAACAAAAATTATCCAAGTGTACATAACTCCCCCTGAGTTAAAAATTACTCTATTTCAAATGTTAGTCAGTATGTGACTATAAATATTATAACATCCTCTATAACACCTGCATTTAGCAGAAAACGGTACAACATAAACATATATAAGTATTAGAGCAAAAATGACAACCTTATTAAGATCAAAATCAAAACTATCAGAATATATCATACTAGAGCAAGAAATCAATAGTTTTAACAACAAAAATAAGTATCCAAGAAAAGGTAGAATAACATCGCAAATACAAATACCAACAACTTAAAGCTCTAAAGCTCATCAATGTTAATATACACATCCTCTTCAACTGCAACCTGTTCACCTTCATATGCATGTGCTCCACTCGTATTTGCACCAGGATCACCAGCAACTCCAGTAGCTTCCCTTTCATGTGTGTTCGGCTAAAAAATGTCATCATCTTGACCAAGTCCAAATATGGAACACTTGCACTTGCTTCTCCCCTTTTTGTCCAGAAAGCTTGAAGAGAAGACCTTGAAATTGCTCTTTGTATGCAACAAAGTAACCCAACTGCTTTTGAGCATTAATAATAGTGGTTTGAGATAGTCTGTTGAGCAAAGATAATTTGGTGCTCAACAAAAGAAATATGGCCCTGCACAAAGTCAAGTGAAAGAGGGACAAATCATGCAGAAGAGATGTTAGCAGCAGTCTCAACTGAAATGTTAGGAGCATTTGGCATGACATCCGAATGACATCCTCCTCAACAGCGCTTCATCATTAGAAAATGCGGAGGAATGTCAACCTCTCGCTTCTTCTTACCCACTAGCTTAGAGAGACAATGATCAATTCTGCAGTTTGTGAGGTAATGCTCAAAGGATAAGTGTAAAATCTCTGTGCGTTTAGAGGCTTATTTGAGTATATATTTGATACATTTGCATGAATATTTAGTGTGTTTTGGTTGATTTTCTTTGTTGGGCGTGATACTACGTATTCTTATATATTTTTACAGGAAATAAGGCTTTGTGTGAAAAGATATTAGTAGGGCGACCCGGACAAGAATGACGAATGCCAAGAGACGATCAAATAAGCAAAGAAAATGACAAAATACAAAATAAATGGTCTACCCGTGTAATAGTACACGGCCGTGTATTATGTTCACGTCTCATTTTACACACACGTACGACTTGTTTAAGGGTATAATTTTAGAGAAAAAGTACACGACCTACCCGTGTGAAAGTACACGACCAGTGTTCGAGGTAAAACCAAAGACTAAAACAGAGTACACGGTCTGACCGTGAAAATACATGGTAGTGTATTGTGTCATGCGACTGATTTTGTAATACCTGGCGTTAAATTTTGAATCTCGAAATTTAGGGTAAATTTTCGCAATTTTTAAGGAATTAGATTAGTAATTTATTGGGTTTATAGCTAATTAAGATTATTATTTAAATTATATAATTCATGTAAAAATTATAAATTTAATTACTTTAACTTCCTATTATTTTTAACTCAAAAACCGAATTATTTAAAGTCCAATTACGATATAATTAAGCCTCATTTCAAATCATTTGTAGCCCAAATCACCAAACCCATTTTCATGGCCCATTTTATACTTGCTAATATATAGTTATTTCCTTATTTGGAAATAACCAAAATTGGAATTCTTCTAAAAAAGGCAATCTTTCTCTCTCCTCACCCCCGGATATCTAAGCAGCAACGCCCGCCGCCCACCGTCACCACCATGTAGAAATTAACAACACATACCTTATTCGAACTCTTTTGTCGCCCTCATTCCAAATACGAAGTCGAATTTCGATTTAAATCCCCGCTCACCTAAGAATCGCAGTAAAATTGAAAATTCAAATCTTTGACTAGAGATATCCGGAGATCCGATCATCGGATTTTCACAAACCTTATACCGTTAGAAAGTCCATTCAATAAGGTTTCCAACGCCATCTCCCATGAAAAGATCCGAACTTTAGATCATCGGTAAATTGCCGACAAAATTTCTGCAAAACCGTTCGCGAACTCGTCGGGCTGCCAGCTTTGACCGCTGATTCCCGGCGATCCACCTGTCCAAAATTGATGGGTAAGGTCTCATTTTGTTCGTCTCTTCATGGGATTCAATAACCCTCGATCAATTTCATGAACGGAGTTTGTTTCCGTCGTGAATTAAATTTTGAAAATTATGAATTTTCTTACTTTTCTTCATCTTTTTTACCAACTTTTGTGCGGTCTATCTCTTTGTCCACTGGAAAATGATTGGGGGTGGGGCGAGAAAGGACACCCTCACTGATTGGGGGTGGGGCGAGAAAGGACACCGCAGTGAGGGCTGCTGGTTCAGGGCGGCATCGAAAGACATGGAGGTGGCAAACGGCGGTAGGGGTGTGAAGTAATGAAAGTTGAAAGAATTGGGGAAGCCAAACAAAATTTGAAATTCTTTTAGACTTGGTTGTAATTTACAAAAACTTCATTTTGACCCATGTGAGTTTCAGTTTAGTCTCCCCCCAATTAACTCTTCCATAATTATGATTTGACCCCAACTTATCAAAATTTCAGATTAGCCCACAGATTTTTAACTAAATTTTTGGATTTTACTAAACTACCCCCAACCTTTTTAATTAAAATTCTTTAAGTCCTAACTTTCTCGTTTTTGATCCAAAATGGGTCAAACGAACTACGATTGAGCTCAAATTTGAACCATAGTCTCGTTATACCATTCTCATAAGCGAAGTCTATTCAAAATTACAATATTACCCCTCAATCATCCAACTCCAAGAAAATGAGACCCGGACATCCTTATTTATTCCACTTCGCTTCTAATTTCTGCATTTCACATTCAAATGCCCCCAAATTTTAAGCATAGATTTCTCTAGTATATTTAAATTATTATATATTATTATATTTCTATTCCAGGCTTCTAAGATATATTATGCTATTTTTATGTAGGAGACGGGATCGAGCCTGACAATTAGGATCTGCATCATGCACTATCATTCTGCACGTCATTAAGGTGGGGTTACCTTTACATTTAACCGTGTACTATTGCTATTCAATGCAAGTTGACTGTTTAACTAATCATGATTAGTATGTTTTGCATGAATTCCATATTGCGGTTGTACCGTATATGTTACATATTTATGTGTTGTGGTGACGATCACTTCACATTATGAGCTCGTACATATTACAAAGTTACGGCTTATCCATACAAATGCCCCGTATGATGCATCTCTGCTATTTGTAATTAATTACGCATTCGCTTAAATGTACCCCACTGAGTGTAGTGCAAAACACTCACCCCACTATTTAACATTTTCAGATACAGGGCAAAGTATATGTGACGGCCTGGGTTCCACCATTTCTTAATAATTCCAAGATCCCCATTTTCTTTTATTTATGATGTAAGAAGTTATTTTTTTTTGTTTAAATTAAATGTGGGCTTATTTACATTTTGTAAAAATAATGTGTCGAGTTATGAGTAATTTTATCGCTGGATACACTGGTAAAATGAGACCTCTTTTGTGCAGGCAAAATGCGAGTATGACGAACAAGGCGAATCAAGGCAAAGCGCGATGCAAAGAGACTCAAGGGCGTATAACATTTGCTCGACATCGTTTTAGGAAGGTAAAAAGTCATTTTATATTTAAAATTAAGTTTTTATAAGTAATTGTGATACAAGGATGATTTTCAATTTTGTTAATACCAGACTAATGTTGGATAGGTCGACATCGAGACGCAAGATCCCTTGTCGTTGATAGAAAATTGGAAAGACATGCACACACGCGAGGTGTTTGGGTGAACTCGATCTTTGAGTCAGAACGCCCGCCTTCCGGATCGACGATCGTCCCCCACAAACCAACACGAGTCTTTTCGGGCCAAGCTTTGTCCTCACTCACGCCGCACTCGAGAGCAAACTTCCAGGGGGTCACCCATCATGACATTGCTCCGGGCAAGACGCTTAACTTCGGAGTTTTTACATGATGAGCACCGGAAAAGAAGATGACATCTTGTTGATATGAGTAGTACCTATCAAATCTTTTAAGCTCTCCTCAATCGTATAGTCCCATACCTACACACAAGGTCTCGAAATCTCCTCTTATTCGGTGTAGGATCGGTTTATTCATGTCCCCCCGCCTAGAAGCTCGCCAGAGCCGCTCCTTCTCCGTGCCTTCTTGCACTGCCGATCACTCCCTCGCCTTGGCTTCTACCCGGTGTCACATGCCCACTAACTCCGCTTGGTTCGTCCCGAACCACACCGTACTAGGAGAGGTCCCGCTCTGATACCATCTATAATGGCCCGCCTTCCGGATCGACGACTGTCCCCACAAACCAACACGAGTCTTTCCAGCGCGCTTTGTCCTCACTCACGCGCACCCTGAGAGTAGTTTCCCAGGGGGTCACCCATCATGACATTGCTCCTGCCAAGCACACTTAACTTCGGAGTTTTTACATGATGAGCACCGAGAAAAGAAGATGCATCTTGTTGATATGAGTAGTACTATCAAATCTTTTAAGCTCTCCTCAATCAGTATAGTCCTATACCTACACAAATTTCGAGAATCTCCTCTTATTCGGGTGTGGGATCGGTTCATTCATGTCCCCCTCCGCCTAGAAGCCTGCCAGGAGCCGCTCCTTGTCCATGCCTTCTTGCACCGGCGATCACTCCCCGCCCTCTTCGGCCCCAGGCGTCACACGAGCAGACCTATGTAAGTATAAATAATTCCAATTAATATGTATTGAGTAAGTTAGGTTTTATAAGTTATCTGATACTTCAATTTTCAAATTTATAGCATCGTCTTGTAGAGAGATTTGGACAGGAATCAGCAGCAGACCCTGAGCATGTAGATGAGCATGCTATCATGCAGGAGATTTTAGGACAGCGGAGAGCACATATGACTAGAGTTGGGCCCAGTCTTCCATGTAGGACCTTACTTGCTTCCCAGCCAGCAACAACTGGAGTTTTAGTCAAGGTCTTCGAGGAGCAGCAGCGTGTGATATAGGAGCTATGAGGACAGGTGCAGCAACAGACTGCGAGCCATGGACAGTTGGCCGACTTGGTCTCCACCATGAGAGACATGCTCACACAGTTGCATCCTGACATGCCCCTGCCAGTTGTCCCGCCTCCGCCACCCCATGTTTCTGGTGTAGGTGCTCCGTCGTCGTCGAGATCTTTTGGAGATGATGAAGCTGAGGATTTAGATCATTAGGTTTAAATGAGACGATAGCTTGCCTAGATACTTGTTATTTTGGAGATTTATGTTTATATAGATGATTAGTTTGATATTAAATGTTGCTGATCTTAGTCCATTTGATGCAAATTCAGATTTGAGGACAAATCCTTCTCAAGAGGAGGGGAATGATGAGAATCCATGGACGAAAGACCCAGTAATAGTGCCAGTTGGTCCGGGGACGAGGGATCGAGCAAGAAAGTTCAAGGAAACAGTCAATGGGTTAATTCAAGCCATTCAAAAGGAGACCGAGAGTGTGTTGCCGATGGAGAAAGATGTTCGGGTGGTCCAGTTGATTCGCGTCATCAACGCCCAAGAGTCTAGCTCAGACTGAGCAAGTGAAGGATGCCATGAATACAAGTCATTTTGCGTCTTGAAGACTTTGTAATCAAGTTCTCAATAGTGTCTTATATTCATTTATCGTAGTTAGTCGTAGTTTGATTTGTTTTGAGTCATTTTGATGTTTTGGAGGCTAAATAAACCTTTAAGACCGCGTCTTGAGTTGATATTTCGAGTTTGGGACAAGCAGGGGACAAATCGAATACAAGGTCGAAAGGGCGGGCACCACAAGAAACACGGCCTGGCCGTGCTTAATTACATGGCCATGTTTGGAAAAGTCGTCACGAACATGGCCTGGCCGTGCTTATTTGCACAGTCGTGTTCGACAAGGTCATAATGAATATGGCTTGGCCATGTTAGCGGCACAGCCATACTTACGGCCGTGCTTTTTTGGGTCTGTTCAATTTTTTATTTCCTTTTCAGTTTTTAAGTTATTTCTTAGTAGGCTTAGGGTTTCAGATCCCATATAAAGGTGAACACTTATTCTTTTTCATTGGTCATCAATTGAGTTCATATCTTTACTCTCAAATTGGGTGTTTTTCCAAGTGCTTCAAGATTTACGTTTCTTGTTGCAATTATCGACTTATTAGGCAATAATCCATAATTGCTTGTGGTGTCTTCGCATACCGAGGTTCTTGCTTGGATAAGAAATGGGTCGAGGTTATTCCACCATCTTTAACCGAACTAGTGAAGATCTTGGGTTAACAACACATGATTGTTTGGGTCGTATGCACATTCGTTACTACGGTTCACACCCCTACTTACTGAGGATATACTCTCTATCTTGGGGCAGCCCCGTGCCTCGAACTTTTGACCGAACTTTCGATAATTGTCTTCAAATTTTTACTTCTATTTCTCTTACGTGTACTAATATCAATGCTTTTTGTTCTCCGTAGAGATGGTTGTTCGTGCTTCTATGGTGGCCAAACAAATGAAGGCCCAAATTGCCAAGAGATGAGGGCTTCCCAGGCCCGAGCTACCTCCTGCTTCACCCCCTCAGGTGTCTTCTACGCTTGGCGCCACCTCTACTTTCCCTTATCGCTCTTCAGTTCATGTTTCTTATTTCTCTCATGATGAGGCTGGGGTGGAATCTCAACCCGAGGAGGGTTTAGGTGATATTTCCCCTTCAAGATACCCTACCCTACCCATCGACATGGAGGCTACACTGGAAGGGTGGTTAATCCCTCTCAAGGGGAGAAGAGAAAGAGACAGCTTTCTAAGGTGGAGATAAGACCCCTAAGCCTAGCTCAAGACCTTTAGCCTTGCCTCGGTCATCGGGTTCAGGTGCTCCTTCAGGGAGCTTCGAGGAGATCATGGAAAAACGTCAAAAGCGAGAAAATTTGTTGGCTGATCTTTGTTCAACTTAAAAGGATGGAGTCTCGCGTCCTCTTATCCCATCAAGTTCTCGGGTCATTCCCAATCGGAACATCACTTTCGATAGTTCTATTTTTTGTTCACTCATGGGGGGAGATTCTTTCAAGTTGTACAAGCATTGTCTACTCTCCCTGGATCAGATTGGGGTCTAAGGCTTTGGCCTAATCCAACTTGAAGAGGGCATCGCTAAGAATGCCATGTTGGTAAGATTTCTTCGGCTTCGACTTCGTTCTCTTTTTTCATTATGCCTTGTTTGTTATGAAACTAATTTCATTTTTTTTAATTGAATTTGGCCATGATCCACCAGCTGACTCTTCAGGTGGCAAATTATCAACACCAGTGGCTCGCCTACGAGGAGCACCTAACCAAGGTAGAACACGACCTAAGGGCCTCAAATAGGGAAGGTGTCAGGAAGCATTTGAGGCCTCCCTTCAAGATTGGGATTGTGAAATTGAGGTCTTGAAGGCCTCCTTACGCACCACTTTGACCGAGCTAGATGATGCAAAGAAGGGTTTGGCCGATGCTAAGAGGGATTCCTTTGAGGCTGGGAAGACTAAAAGGATTCTCGAGTTAAAAACTCAGAGGAATTTAAGAGTAAGTTAAAGAAGGCTCGTATGCAAGGGGCTATTGATTTCAGAAAGTCGGCTAGCTTCGGGGTCGCAGTTGCCAACCAAGCCTTCAACTATGAGCTCAACGGCTTTGTGAAATGCCAATTTCAGATTGCTAAGTTAAAGGACTTTGTTGTAGGGTTCGACTTGACCCAGCTGACGCCTTTAATGCATGAGCACTTGGGGACCCCTAAGCAAGATGAATTTAAATTTTTGGTGAAATATTTAAGTTTTGGTATCATCAAAAAGGGGGAAATTGATGGGAAATTAGATTTGGTAATGTTATGTGAAACTTAGATTAAGAAGTTGGCACTCTAATTCTGTTGTAAATTCAACTATGTAATAGATAGGTTCTATAAGCTGAGTCGAAGGAGCCAAGTTGAAGATTGCAGAAGTTGACTAAAGACCGAAGTGAAGATTCAGCTGTGTGGCAGCTGAGTGTCGAAGATGAAGGATCAGTCAAGTACCAAAAAGCTGTCTCAGTCAAATTGACAGCTACATCACTCCCACATAAGTGGAGAAGACTATCAAAGGGGTTCAACAGCAAAAAGGACTCAAGAAAGCTGAAGATGTCCATTGATAAGTAAAGTCAAATCTTTGCTGAAAGAGGAAAGAAGACAAACTGCAACCTTAAAGTTGTTTTGTTGAAAGAGTGCAAAAGGCTGAGAACCAATGGATGTTTCTGCACACTTGCCATGATTCAGGCTAACCTGCAGAGCATTATTACAAGATTGGGTCAACATCAAATGTTGCATAACAAGACAAGCCAATGACCATGAAGTGAAATTTGAAAAATGTATCTATCTTTTCAACGAGTACAATTTTCAAATTATCACTATAAAAGGCTGATGAATTCATTTGAGAAAGTACGAAGCAACAAACACATACATGCAAACATTCAAGCAAAGAACAAAATACTCTCAAGCAATACATTCTATCCTCAAGCCTGAATCTCGTAGTATATCGATCCAATACACTCAGTGAAGGAAAAAAAAAAGTTTCAAAACTGTTGAAGAGGAAACTTGTTGAAAGACAAAGGGGTCTGCACATTCAAGGTTGAAGGAAGTGTAGTAAGTTGCTAGTTTGAACCAAGGCTTTGTATTCGTTGGAGGGCTTTGTGATCAAATCCAAGACTCTGAAGGAGCTGAAGTAGCAGGACAACCGTATTGTGAAGGGTTGAGTCCCAAGAGTGAAGCCAGCTGTGTGATCAAGGTTTGCTCGGACTAATATCCATTTTGTAACTCATTGTTGCATTAGTGGATTACCTCCAGGTGTTGGAGAAGAGTGGATTAGAGGATTTGCTCTATCCTCGAACCACTATAAATTGCTCTGTGTCATTTACTTTCAGCACCTTTATTTCTTTCGTATTTTGTCTGCTGATTGATAAAATGTAGTGGTCGAACTAAAAAGTGGTATTCCTGCCATACCAGAACGCTTCTTATCTAGTGCTAGAAGCTTCTCCAGAAGAATGCTTAGCTCTGAGGTTGAAGAAAACTTCCTTAAGTGAGGTACACTCCTTTGGTCTCTCAGTGGAGTAAGAATCCTTGTGGAACAATGGTCTAGTTGTTTAGCCCTACTGGAGCTCTTGAAGTCAATTTGGTAAAAAGATAAAATTGCTAAGTCTACTGATAATAACTTAACCTAAAACAAGTGTTGAAAACATGTTTTAAACTAAAGGTATAAGACTTCAGCTGAATATCAAGTTAGTTGTTTTTATAAAAATGTCACTTCACTCAGCTGAGTTATCTTATCAACAACTCTCGCGAGTCTGTTGAGTGGCTAACTCTATATTTGAGGTTGAACTAAGTTGTCCCTCAAGGACTAAGCTGACTTGTGATTGAAACTCTAATTTAAAGGATAAAAATCAAAAATTGGTTAAGTCTATTTAACCACCCCCTTCTAGACTTAACACAAACACTCATTGGGACCTACAATGGCAGTCTGCAGGTGCTCTTTAATAGATTGAACCTCCTTGCCTTCATAAATTTCTTGCACTTTTATGGTAAAACATCGTATTTCGATGATATTAATGAATATCTTTCTTGGACACAGTGCAATAGAATTATTCAGTTGTCTTAGTCCATTGGATGTTTTACCCATGTTTGACTGATGCTTGAGTCTTCTGAGTAAGTCTTCTATCTCACTTTGATGTCAGTCTTCTGCTTTGATTTGGCTGGCATACTTTGCCGAGAGTCTTCTGCTTTGCTACTCAGTTGAGAGTTGGATGAAATTCCACCATTCAACTGTGAGCCTTCTGATACTGATACTCCTTTAACAAGTCTTCTTAGATTCCATTTGGCTGTTTTTGAGGCAGCTTAAGTCCTATCTATTACATATACAGGAATTACATTGAAATGAGGTGCCAACTTCTAATACATAGTTTTCTAAGCATCATCAAAATCTATATAATAAGTTTCCCAACATCATTTCTATTGCATTTGGCAAAAGACTTGTATGAGACCGTCTCACGGATCTAAATCCGTGAGACGGAGCCCCACGTGGCCCCCCTTCATTTCTCTCTCCTTATTCACCCTACTCTCTCTCTCTCTCTCTCTCCTCTCTTTTCTCACGTCCAATTCTTTCTTGGGCCCCTCTCTCTCTTCTCTTACATTCCATTCATCTGGTGGTTCCCTCTCTCTCTCTCTCTCTATCTCTCTCTCTCTCTCTCTCTCTCTCTCTTCTCATGGTCTTCCCTCTCTCCCCACATCTCTCATCTATCTCTACATACATGAAACAAGTATCACTTCTTATGAAAAAGTTCTAAAAAAATATCTTTTTATTAAAATAAAATATCACTTCTTATGAAAAAAGCATATCACTTTTTATTTAAAAAAAATATTGCTTCTTAAGGAAAAAGTATCACTTTTTATTAAAATAAAGTTTCACTTATGGAAAAAATATCACTTCTTATTAAAACAAATATTACTTATGGAAAATATATACTAGGAATAAATCTAGAAAGGTAAAATACAATCCAACATAATAACAATACCACAAGGTGGCGATATGCTACAAATCGTAAATTCTAACAATCTCCTCATTTTGTCTTTCTGGACAAAACCAACAAAAATTATCCAAGTGTACATAACTCCCCCTGAGTTAAAAATTACTATATTTCAAATGTTAGTCAGTATGTGACTATAAATATTATAACATCCTCTGTAACATCTGCATGTTAGCAGAAAACGGTACAACATAAATATATATAAGTATTAGAGCAAAAATGACAACCTTATTAAGATCAAAATCAAAACTATCAGAATATATCATACTAGAGCAAGAAATCAATAGTTTTTAACAACAAAAATAAGTATCCAAGAAAAGGTAGAATAACATCGCAAATACAAATACCAACAACTTAAAGCTCTAAAGCTCATCAATGTTAATATACACATCCTCTTCAACTGCAACCTGTTCACCTTCATATGCATGTGCTCCACTCGTATTTGCACCAGGATCACCAGCAACTCCAGTAGCTTCCCTTTCATGTGTGTTCGGCTAAAAAATGTCATCATCTTGACCAAGTCCAGCCTATGGAACACTTGCACTTGCTTCTCCCCCTTTTTGTCCAGAAAGCTTGAAGAGAAGACCTTGAAATTGCTCTTTGTATGCAACAAAGTAACCCAACTGCTTTTGAGCATTAATAATAGTGGTTTGAGATAGTCTGTTGAGCAAAGATAATTTGGTGCTCAACAAAAGAAATATGGCCCTGCACAAAGTCAAGTGAAAGAGGGACAAATCATGCAGAAGAGATGTTAGCAGCAGTCTCAACTGAAATGTTAGGAGCATTTGGCATGACATCCAGAATGACATCCTCCTCAACAGGCGCTTCATCATTAGAAAAATGCAGAGGAATGTCAACCTCTCGCTTCTTCTTACCCACTAGCTTAGGAGAGACAATGATCAATTCTGGTTGTGAGGTAATGCTCAGTGATAAGTGTAAAATCTCTGTGCGTTTAGAGGCTTATTTGAGTATATATTTGATACATTTGCATGAATATTTAGTGTGTTTTGGTTGATTTTCTTTGTTGGGCGTGATACTGCGTATTCTTATATATTTTTACAGGAAATAAGGCTTTGTGTGAAAAGATATTAGTAGGGCGACCCGGACAAGAATGACGAATGCCAAGAGACGATCAAATAAGCAAAGAAAATGACAAAATACAAAATAAATGGTCTACCCGTGTAATAGTACACGTAGTGTATTATGTTCACGTCTCATTTTACACACACGTACGACTTGTTTAAGGGTATAATTTTAGAGAAAAAGTACACGACCTACCCGTGTGAAAGTACACGACCAGTGTTCGAGGTAAAACCAAAGACTAAAACAGAGTACACGGTCTGACCGTGTGAAAATACATGGTAGTGTATTGTGTCATGCGACTGATTTTGTAATACCTGGCGTTAAATTTTGAATCTCGAAATTTAGGGTAAATTTTCGCAATTTTTAAGGAATTAGATTAGTAATTTATTGGGATTATAGCTAATTAAGATTATTATTTAAATTATATAATTCGGGTAAAAAATTATAAATTTAATTACGGGGCTTCCTATTATTTTTAACTCAAAAACCGAATTATTTAAAGTCCAATTACGATATAATTAAGCCTCATTTCAAATCATTTGTAGCCCAAATCACCAAACCCATTTTCATGGCCCATTTAATACTTGCTAATATATAGTTATTTCCTTATTTGGAAATAACCAAAATTAGAATTCTTCTAAAAAAGGCAATCTTTCTCTCTCCCTCACCCCTGGATTTTGGCAGCAACGCCGCCGCCAGCCACCGATCACCGGCGGTAGAAATTAACAACACATACCTTATTCGAACTCTTTTGTCGCCCTCATTCCAAATACGAAGTCGGAATTTCGATTTAAATCCCCGTTCACCGGCAAATCGCAGGTAAAACTGAAAATTCGAAATCTTTGACTCTAGATATCCGGAGATCCGATCGTCGGATTTTCACAAACCTTATACCGTTAGAAAGTCCATTCAATAAGGTTTCCAACGCCATCTCCCATGAAAAGATCCGAACTTTAGATCATCGGTAAATCGCCGACAAAATTTCTGCAAAACCGTTCGCGAACTCGTCGGCGCTGCTAGCTTTGACCGCTGATTCCCGGTGATCCACCTGTCCAAAATTGATGGGTAAGGTCTCGTTTTGTTCGTCTTTTCATGGGATTCAATAACCCTCGATCAATTTCATGAACGGAGTTTGTTTCCGTCGTGAATTAAATTTTGAAAATTATGAATTTTCTTACTTTTCTTCATCTTTTTTACCAATTTTTGTGCGGTCTATCTCTTTGTCCATTGGAAAATGATTGAGGGTGGGGCGAGAAAGGACACCCTCACTGATTGGGGGTGGGGCGAGAAAGGACACCGACAGTGAGGGCTGCTGGTTCAAGGCAGCATCGAAAGACATGGAGGTGGCAAACGGCGGTAGGGGTGTGAAGTAATGAAAGTTGAAAGAATTGGGGAAGCCAAACAGAATTTGAAATTCTTTTAGACTTGGTTGTAATTTTCAAAAACTTCATTTTGACCCATGTGAGTTTCAGTTTAGTCTCCCCCCAATTAACTCTTCCATAATTATGATTTGACCCCAACTTATCAAAATTTTAGATTAGCCCACAGATTTTTAACTAAATTTTTGGATTTTACTAAACTACCCCAAACCTTTTTAATTAAAATTCTTTAAGTCCTAACTTTCTCGTTTTTGATCCAAAAAGGGTCAAACGAACTACGATTGAGCTCAAATTTGAACCATAGTCTCGTTATACCATTCTCATAAGCGAAGTCTGTTCAAAATTACAATATTACCCCTCAATCATCCAACTCCAAGAAAATGAGACCCGGACATCCTTATTTATTCCATTTCGCTTCTAATTTCTTCATTTCACATTCAAATGCCCCCAAATTTTAAGCATAGATTTCTCTAGTATATTTAAATTATTATATATTATTATATTTTTATTCCAGGCTTCTAAGATATATTATGCTATTTTTATGTAGGAGACGGGATCGAGCCTGACAATTAGGATCTGCATCATGCACTATCATTCTGCACGTCATTAAGGTGGGGTTACCTTTACATTTAACCGTGTACTATTGCTATTCAATGCAAGTTGACTGTTTAACTAATCATGATTAGTATGTTTTGCATGAATTCCATGTTGCAGTTGTACCGTATATGTTACATATTTATGTGTTGTGGTGACGATCACTTCACATTATGAGCTCGTACATATTACAAAGTTACGGCTTATCCATACAAATGCCACGTATGATGCATCTCTGCTATTTGTAATTAATTACGCATTCGCTTAAATGTACCCCACTGAGTGTAGTGCAAAACACTCACCCCACTATTTAACATTTTCAGATACAGGGCAAAGTATATGTGACGGCCTGGGTTCCACCATTTCTTAATAATTCCAAGATCCCCATTTTCTTTTATTTATGATGTAAGAAGTTATTTTTTTTGTTTAAATTAAATGTGGGCTTATTTATATTTTGTAAAAATAATGTGTCGAGTTATGAGTCGAAATTTGTGTTGAAACTATTTCCACTGCTTATTTATGATAAAGTTGCGTCTGTGAGTGCAAAGTTTATGTGAATTACTGGTTCTTGGTGTTAATATCTTAAAGGAATATTAAATGTCGGTTTGGAGAAACTTTATTCCTATTTTGTTATTAAAAAAATAATAATTTGGATTTCAACTCGTAAATTTTCTAAAATAGTAACGCCTAAAAGAAAAATGACTTTCAAATATATTTGCAAAACGGGGCATTATAGATTTGTTTCCTAATTTCGTCGGGACTCTACTAGGGATCACTTAAATCATATGTAAAAGGAAGACTAAGCCCTAAAGCTGGGGATACAATTCACATACAAGAAAATACACATCAAAGAGAGAAAAACACAATACAACGACCAACAACACAAGACCTCTTCCAACTACGAAGGCACAAGGGTTCAAGATTGTGAAGAAGGGTTCTATCAACATAGTATATGGCTTTTGGTCTGTACTTAACTCCATGTTTAACTATTTATTTTAAGATTTGTCTATGAATTTGCAATCAAATATGTTAGGCTAAATTTATTGATCCTAGGGCATGATCAAAACTATTGATTCATGTTAATTCTAATTTGATTATTTTTTTCTTAATTGGTTTCTTGTGTTCTATTTATGAATTCGAGTGTGTATTTCTTGTAGATTATCTGGCCAATAATTTGCATGTCTTATTTGTTAGTTCAAAATTCGGGAGATGATATATAACTTACGTTAAATGAATTCATAACATAAACGGGTATTGAGTCGAAAGACCTATAAATATTTGTGTGGGTTTACTTCAATTCGAAATGCTTTTGGGAGTTAGAATTAATTATTGAGTAGGGATACCTGCAATTCTTATTAATCAATAGTTTGTTTGCACTCTGGAGAGGGAATAAACTACTTTCAGAGTTGAACCCATAGATACACAGAAACTGGTTTTGATGAAACATTAATTGGAATTAATATTGATGAAGCATGTTGAGATTATGTTCCTAAGTTTACTTTTCATAATTGTTTGATTTCTTGTGAAGTTTTGGTCTATAACAATAATTAGATATTTTACTTGATAATTTAGTATTAGCGTAGATAAAAACTTTTTGATTTCGATCGCTTCGATAAAATTAAAGTACGATGTTTACTGTAATTTATGTGTTTTTTATTCAATCCCTGAGGAATACGACCTTGATCACTGCTATCTGCTAGCTGCACCGTATACTTGATGTTCAGTGAAAAAAATTTTACGATCCCTCAATAGGGAGCTTCTTGAACCCTTGAGAGCGGAGGATCAGGTAGATAAATCTGGGAAACTGCAGAGCCAGAAGGAAGATTTGAACTTAGCATACCTCAAGACTTGATCAAAATTTAGAGGCAATCCCATACCAATTAGATAAATAACCCGTGCTTGTTCTTGTGTAACACTGGAACTATGAGATGAAGGAACCCAATTCGAAACATCAATCTTGTATAGCATACAATAAAAGTAAGTCAAAGATGAAGAGGAAAACTTCTTAGGGTGCAAAGGTCATTGTGTAACCCTATTCCTAGTCAACACTATAGTCACTTCATTAAAATCACGCAAATGTCCACCCTCTTCACAATTAGGAGTTCCAAAGAAATCATTGATCACCATGGGATTAAAATCATACAACCTATTTCTAACAAATACTTTCCCAAACTTATGTGATTTCTTCCACTTTACACTCTTGGTCAAATTTGCATAAAACTCATAAACAACTTCCTTAACAAATGGCACGGCTGCAGTTGTCAATTGTGCTAACAAGATTCCGACGAATGAAAATTTTATTTAAGTTGTACCTTTCAAAGGAAGCATGATCTTTGACCTTTTCCTCACCGAACTTACTCCCTTTCAACCCATGAACTCCTTCTTCGATAGCAGGCGTGTAGAATAACTCGAGAATGAGGTCGGTAAGATCATATTCGATTCGATGTTTCTCCGGATGACGAACGTGTTCACCAACATTTTCGAAACATTCTGCGGCAAACCAGGTTGCTCAACTTCCATAGTCTTGATTTTAGTAGTAGGAATCTCGGGGCGATTCCGGATGCACCACCATGTCCAGAACACTCTTCTTTAACTTGAGTAACACATTTGCTAAGGGGACATCATCACTAAAAACCGACACCTCCAGCCCGAATCGGACATAACTTGATCCCCGATGCCTCGTGCTCATCCACATTGGATAGAATCACATTGCCCTGGGGGTGTTTGCGATGGTGAGATACAACGAACTAAGAACCATCATCCCCTTCAGAATCACTTTCCAAAGGCATAGTGGGGATGGGTTCGTCTTCACGTGCATGTGAGCCTTCGCCCAAATCGGACTTCTTCTTTCTCACAACCTCTTCATGTGAAACTTCCACAAACTGACTTGAGGAATATCCATGTTGGCTTTTCGAATGGCGAGGAATGGGGGCTCCGAAAAGGCGACCAATAGGACCCAAAAAATCCTGTAAAAATATTAGATCAGGGGAATCATCAACATCAATATCATTACCTTCTTCTACGGGAACAACCATATGAATTGGAGAGGGAGGTTTTTGGAAAGACACGATTTCAGTTGATGATGGAGGCAAATCGGAGGAACAACCATATGACTTATAATATAATTTGATCTATGCGTAAGACCTTTGATAGAATAAGCAATGATTAACACATTTTGTATATATTCAATGAGAGCCTAATATAACTTCTTGGTCAAGATGTATATTTATGATTTACTTGAAAGTATTAAGTTATTGATGCGTGAATGTTTATAATTTGGATTCTTTTGATACATATAGAACTTTGGGATATTAAGTGACAACAAATGCGACTGACTGGAGTATAGAAATTATCATCGAAATTTTGAGATTTAACACATGAATAACTTACGAAGGAATTTGGGGACCAAATTCTTTTAGGGAGGAGTATGTGAGACCCCATATTCCGATAATGGTCTAAATATATATATAAAAAAAATAGTTGTATACAATGCCCTTAATTTCGAGACTTGTATGTATAAGTATATTTGTTTTGAGTTATTGTATTTTTTTTATATGGTTACTATTTTAATGGCATCAGTTCAAATTAGAAATTTTAGCGGTTTTAATTAGATCAAATTTGATGTTATTAACTTTGTTAGTTAATACATGTATCATACCCGTACAATATCCATACGTACGAATAATTGAAAAATACTTCCGTATCCCGTACAGATTCTGAAGCGGCGTTAAATACTCCGTACTTTTCAAATAAAATATTTAATACTCGTATTATAGTTATCCATATAATACTTGGCGAATAAAACTTCATTTTAATATTTTTATAGTATTTAAATAAATCAAAAAATCATTAAAAATCATTTATAAATATAATTACAATATTATAAAATAATAAATAAGAATATTAATAATATATGAGTATAGAAGTTATTATTAAATAATTATCTTGGATTTATGATAAGTTATAATTTAATATAATATAAAATTATATATTAAGTTTTATATAATCTAAGTATAAATACAATTCACTAACTATTATTAAATAATTATTTTTAGTTTGTGTTATAATTTAAGTAAATGAATAAAGTACCTAAAATTAATTTTAATATAATCTAAACATAAGTATGAATTACAATCTACGTAAATATAATGTTAAAATAAGTCATATTATTACTCCCGAATAATTATTTTATATTCGTATTAAACCCGTACGTCTGCAGATTCGTATATTAAATATTTCCGTATTTTTTGCCGATTTTTTCACCGTAACTTTCAAAAAATATTCATAATATACTCGTACGTACTAAATAACGAACTTTTTCCCTCTTGTATTTAATTAACAAAGGTTATTAACGAGTTTTAGTTAAGAATTATATTGAGGCTATTAAATATCCATTAAGTTGATCATGGATTTTCTTTTCTTTTACCTTATTCTGTTCGACCAACTTAAGGCAAAAAAAAAAAAAAAACCTCTTCATTAACAGTATTTAACTCTTAAACACAAGTCCACTACTATGATAGATATATATATATATATATATATATATAGAGGTAAAAGGATCAATACAACAACTTCCACTTCATTTTTTTCTTACCAGCTAAACACTCCCTCACGGCACGCTCTCTCTCATTTCGGTTGTGAGCCTCTGGAAGAGGAGAATAACTCTCTTCATCACTCCACTTCATATATCACCTTTCCCCAATTTCCACAACAGAGTATCACCTAAACTAATTGCTACCATTTGAGAGTAGTCTGGCCAGGAAGACCGTGGAATAATTTTACATGCAATTGGTGAATCAGATTATCCATCACGTCAGGTTTCCAATTTTGTAAGTTGATCATATTTTAGTCATAGATACATTGGGTTTTTAAGGTTTAAATTTGAAATTTATTGAGGGGTTTTGCTTGTAGGAAGCGTGGAGCTTGAAATAAGCTTGAAAGGTGGGCTAAATTTTATTTTATTTTTCAAATGGATTTCTTAAAATTATGTTAAATCATAAAATTGATTGAGTTATTATGTATTTTTACCAGTGAATATATGCGAATTGTGATGGTTGGATTATTTATAGCTGTTAATTTAATTGTAATGTCATTAAGTTTGGAGGCTAATTTTGTAATCACTAAAATTATGGGGTTGTTTTAAAACTTTAAAGAGGGCACTTTGTGGATCTTCATTGATTACTTTGATTAGTAGGGGTTAATTTTTAATTTATCAAAAGCTTAGAGGTGAATTTAGTAAAAATCATGAATTTTGGGGCCAAATTGAAATTTCCATAAACTGCCCTCCGTTTTATAAACTTGACATTGAACTGGACTTATCTTATTCTTTTAACTTTTAAGGAAGTTGGAGTGGATTTTGTAGTTTTTAAAAGTTCATTTTGTGGTAGTTTCATAAAAATAAAAATTCTTGGGGTCAACCTGTAAAATTTTGAAATATTAAAAATTAGGGCTGTCCAGATTTTCTTTGGAGGTTAGAATGGTAATCATGAATTATAAAGAGTTATTTTATAGGCTTATCTGTGAAAATAATGAGTTTAAAGAGTAAAATATAATTTTTTGAAACTGCAAAGTCATTTGGCGTCTGTACTACAATCAATCGAATATGTCGCCTGTTGAGGTTTATCTGACTACACATATGCCTATTCTTATTTTTTTGGTTTTGGTCGGGCCGAGACTAGCGATAACTTGGTTGTAGTATTGATATGTTCCAGAATATGACGAACTTTGAGTATAAATCCATAGATAAAGAGTCGTCGAGCCGCCCGGGAGGAATAAGGTGTATGTGAGGCTTCGGTCTGGTGTGTGGGAGAACGCAATAGGGTTTAGTGTTTGATCAATCGACCCTGCGTTTATTTTGTGTGTCCAGACCGTTGGTTTTTAAAATGGGGCATAAAACCATGCCGTTTTAAATTCGGCTTGCATCTCGTAATTTGTTTTACTGCATTTGTTGGTTTTAAAATGGGGCATAGAACTATGTCCATTTTAAATTCTTATTGAATCTCGTAATTTATTTTTCACGATTTGTTGGTTTTTATAATGTGGCATTGAACCATGTCCGTTTTAAATTCGACTTGAATCACGTAATGTGTTTTTATCGTACTTGTTGGTTTTTAAAAAGGGACATAACACCATGTCCGTTTTAAATTCGGCTTGAATCCTGTAACTTATTTTTATCGTATTTGTAGGTTTTTAAATTGAGGCATAGAACCATGTTCGTTTGAAATTCGGCTTGAGTTATTGTGATCCTTTTTACCGTATTTGTTGGATTTTAAAATGGGGTATATAAACCTGTCCGTTTTAAAATTGGCCTGAATTACCGAAACTATTTTTCCTGAATTTGAACTAGAGTTATATCTACCTGACTGCGATGATCATAAAAAATGTTTACTTATAGTTATTCGATAAGTTTGTGAGCAAATTTGTGTCCGATTATTTTGTATCTATTTTATACGTATGAAAACTATTTTGCACACCAAGTGCTCTGCTCGGTATTTTATTAAAAAAATAATAAAAAAATATGTGTTTCTCATTTTCGTAAACTACTATGCATTCTCATCCCCTACTCATTGGACTCATTCAGCTCACCACACATTTTCCTAAACATTTCAGTGATTTTTTTTTGATACATATAAACTTTTTAGTGATTGATGAGCCTAATACCGCACCACCTACGCAAGAATAATAGGAGGTTGAGATTGCTGGTTTGAACTAGTCTTTGGAGTCTTTGGATTTCATTTAAGTATTTTACTTAGGGATTGTTGTAATCTTATTTTATATATTATTGGTCATTATATAATTTTGTAAGTTAAGACTTCCGCTGTAATATTTGTAATATATTTAGTTGATGGGCTTGAGTTTGTTCGGTGTTTTTTCTTGTAGACATAGATTCTGTAATATTATAAGTTCAAATTATTATACGATTTGACAAATACGCTGGTGGAACTTAAGTTAGTAAATATTCAAAGTTGTACTCTGATAATTAAGATTATTAAGACTAATTTGTTGGTGTATTGAATTTAGGGCGTTACAAAAAAAAATGAAAATCATTTCATATTCAATCGCAGCCTAAAACACCACACACCAGGCCCAGAAAATTTTAATCAAGAAACACAAAACTGAAAAAGCCCTAAACCACAAAAACATAACCACAAGATCCTGCATAGTGCATATCATTTCTCATGTCCAAATTCCGCCGCAAATTCTCTTCGTTTTCATCTTTCTAAAAATCAGAAAAAACACTTCATCTCAAAAGAAAAAAAAAATCAGAAAAACACACACACACACATACACAACACAAAATATCAGGCAGACTACTTGGGAGATATTTCATTTCTATCAATATAAAGAGATCTCTGTTCCCGTTTCAAACCAATGAAATAGATCAGAATCCTGGACCATTTTTTTTTTTCAAAACAATGGATGGCTTCTGTAAAAACAGGTTCGTTTTCTCCGTTAGATGTTATATCAATTATTTTTTTTAGTGTAATTTATCGATATGTTTGTCGAACTCAAGAAAGAAACTTCAGGGCTAGACTTTTTTCTGACAGACCTGGTTATATTTAGACCTTTAGGGAATTTTCGTGACAAAAAAACTTTTGTTTTGATGAAAATTTTATGGCTTTTCATTTCTGAGTAAAAGCGCTTCAGACCTATATTTTTCTTGGGTGGAAATTCAGTTTTATACATGTTCTTCAATATTTTCATAAATCTGTGTTCATGTGCGAACAGAGGCCATAATCTGATTTTGCTGCTTGTTCAATTTTTGTTAATTGGGATATGTTCATGTTGCTGTAATTGATGCTGGTCATTTGACGAAAACTAGCATTTACGGTCTATATGTTAAGAAATAAGTATTTTTTTTTTTATTTTTCTTTAGTAATTGTTGTATTCTTTTGTGGTTCATAACTTTAGAAATATCAACATACAACTGGTCATGACAAAAGCACAAGCAATTAATTGTCATGAAAGGTAATTGCTTAAATTAATGAATAAGAAACTAAAAATGAAAAAATAAAAATTGATAATATTTGAATAGATTTAATGTAGCTCAATTCAATTTTATTTGAATAAATGTCACCCAAACAAACAGTGCAGAATTTCGAATTGGGCCAACTTACATCGGCGATTATCACTAAATAAGAGTTCTAATAATAAATCTTTTAAAAACTTGGGCTGACTTAAGGACAATTAAATGGAAAAGCAAAGAAAATGATGCCCAACTCGTACGTGGGCCAAATTATTTGACCCAAGGTAACTAAAGAATAAACAAAAAATAATAATAAAGAAATAGGTCTGCATTCCAGCGACACAAAGATTGATTTCTACCTCGAAATTTTTCTCACACAAAAATTTCCCTCAAAACTTCCTCTCTCTCGAAGCTTCATTTGTCTCTCAAACGGAAATCTTCCGTTTATTTTCGGTATGGAGAAATTTATATCGAGTTTTTTTATGAAATGTCCTGTTTCAACGAAAAAAATCTGTCAATTTCGTGTTTTCAAGCCAAAAATAATACCTTTTTTTTTTTTTTTTTTTTTAATTCAGGTATGTGTGCAGCAAACGCATTTTTTTTTGTTGTAAATCTGACTAGAATTACTTTTTTCTTTTCTTTTCTTTGTATCTTAGGGTTTATGGTCCTCTGAATAAGTAGAATCTTGTTCGAACAAATTATATTTAGAGTTTTCTTTAGGTGCGTTGATTCAGATATGGAGGAAGCAAACTCTATGTCTAATAGAATTGAAAAACTTGTTCGAATTACTTTTTTTTGTGTGTTTTCTTGTACTTATCGGTTTAGGGGCCTTTGAATAAGTAGAAGCAATGTTGAATAAATGATGTTTAGGGTTTTTTTTTAGGTATTTTGAATCAGATATTGGGAAGCACACCATATTGGTTTTAGATATGATGTTTTATATAACAGTACTGATTTTGTTTTTTTAATGAAATGTTTTTTTGTATTAGTGGGTTTAGGGCGTTCAGATCAGCCTATATAAGACCTGATTGGTTATTTTATGTGCTATTTTAATGTATATTTTTGTTCAATAAATATATTACGTACTTATTTATTTCCTAATTTAATTAAAATGTATTATTTTAATTATATGTTCTCTAAACACAACTTCAGTAAATAAACCCATAGGATTTTCCTGGTATTTTTAATTTCGGTATTATTTATTGATTATATTGGTTTAATTTATAAGTTGCAAAAATTATTATCAGAATTAAACCCTAAACTAAATATATATAATTATTGATGAAATAAACTGTCACTTCGACAGTCTAAATCCTAGAATTATTTGTATATTAGTAAATTATGGAAAAAGCAAATAATATAATTAAATATTATATGCCTATGTTATATAGTTTGACTTGGATTTTACTGCAAATTTTGATTTCGTTTTTCGTTTTCTTTACATGTCTACGTTATATATGTCTACCTACTTTATATCATTATATGGTTGCGTGTAATTATCTTATGCAAGAATCAATTGAACATTTTTAGATTTATATTTGATATCTACAGCTACTGACTGGAGATACAAAGATACAACAAACACATCTACTCTAAATTAGTCAACATCCGAGGTAAGTATATTCTTATTTTAAAATGCAAAATGATATTGATCTTCTGCCACAAACTTGATATTGCAACTATGCCTTGCATATATTCCTTGTCATAAGCCACAATTTTATAATCTGAAAAATCCTTTAATTTTGAGCATCATGAGAACTATATGATGCATGATCTCCCATGTGATATGTCATAAATGTTTTTCAAAGAGATTGTTGACAATTTATATAAATATTATGTCATTTAAATGGATTTCAAAGTGTTATTTGAATGACATGCTATTTTCGTTTTTGTTTCTTGAATTCTGTGATGGGACACTGTGAAATAATGTTGTCTCTATATTATATTCAATCTAATAGTTATAGTAATTCAATTTAAATTTGAAAGTCAATTAGCATAGGATAAATTTGGGTTGTGATGTCATTTGTTGGGGATCCATATTACATTTAGTTAATTATGGGTTGTGATGTTTTATATACTTCTAGTTAAATGACATGTTATACTTTTTTTTCACTTTATTTTAAGGAGATTGTTAAGAATATATATAGATATGCTGCATAATGTGATATTATATCATTTAAAAGGATTTGAAAGTGTTATTAGAATGATATATATTTTTTTAAATTTCTATGTTGGGATGGGAAATTACGTCATTTTTCTGATCTTTCAACTGCTATTTTAAATGATATGCCACACTTCTTTGTGTTTTGACTTAAGTAGATTATTGAGAATTTATTATATATGCGTCATGTGATCTTATGCTATTTAATCTGAGTATTGGGATTTCATTATGTTCATGAGTGTATTAGACTACAAAGTATACTTACACATTTTAGCTGCAACTTCATTTAGGTATGTGGTGTCTTGACAGTTCGAATCAAAGGAAGGCTAAGTTTTACATAACTGTACTTGCATGTATTTCTATGACTAAATGCAGAAAATTAAAAAATCTAATAATCTTTGTTGTTTATATTGTTCTCTGTCTTAGTCACAGATGTTTGATTTATATGCAAATGGACTGTGTTATATACAAATCTATATTCAGAAAAATGAAATAATCAAAAATAATAATCATACCTCCATGTCATGACACCAAACTGAAAATGTCTAAGTTGTTTTCATATGATTATGATGGAACATTGTAGACTATAGGCCGATCTTAATTTCAATGCCCAATACATTGTTGAAGGATTAAAATCCTAGGATTAAGACACCATCTTCCAGTTGTCCGGATGGTATTTTATTGGTGGGGACTTGTTTTATGATTGTATGAGAAACTGTTGAGGCTGGCTGTATTAAATAGAATTGCATACGCAAATTTAATTTCTATTATATTCAAAATAAAAAGAATCATATACAAAAAATAGTGAACATACCTCTATATATGTGCAATGGAGCCATGATGTAGATTTTGTGATTTGTGGTTTTCGCAGAAAATGAATTCTTAGTACGTTGTAGAGTGCAAGGTTATCTCATATGGGTTATGGAATTCAAATGAAAGTTGTTGCTATTTATAATGGCCTTCCCTCACATTCAAAATTTTGTAATCTGCAAGATTGAATGATGTGTTGGAGATATTTAGTACTATTTTATTATCAGTTTAAACTCTAATATTGAATGATGGGTAGCGACTGTTTATATTCTCAATGCAGAAATTTTCTTTATGATGCAATTTCAAATGTCTAATTCAACATTTTTTTATTGATTTATGAAATCAAGATTTATTTATAATTATAGTAGGAATTATAAGAATTATTTTTATATCACAATATTATAAAACAAAATATGTAAAGTCTTTTTATACTTCCCAAGGCAAACATTTGTCAATGAATGGACATTACCTTTATTGACATTATCAAGACAGACAATTGTTGGTAGTGCCAAGACAAAGTACAACGAATATCATTAACTTTTATATCTGATTTCGGTTCTCAATAAAGAAAAGTAAACAAATATCTAACAAGTAATGGCAACTTAATTTTTTTTTCCAGAGGATTTCCAAGAATAGAAATTGGTTTTTGGCGGGAAATTCCCCAAAATACCACTATTCTGCTTTTATATATTATATAGATTGTTAGGAACAATCACATTGTATAGAATAGTGTGTTTTCAAAATTTCACTGTGGCACTGTTTTCACATCTTGGTTTTTAAAAAAAATTCATTTTTAAATAATTTGAAAAACTGTACAGTGACACTGTTTTCAAATCTTGATATAAAGTGTTATAATTCAAATTTAAAATATATGCCCTATACATTATTTAGCCTATAATTGCTAGTCTAATTCAAATATAAAATTTGTGCACATTATACAATTTTTATATTTAAGTAACAGAAATAATAACCTGATTTATATATTGAAAAATAGAGTGAAACTCAATGAAAATAAAACATACAAATAAAAAATGAGACTGATGGAATGACCACATAACATTCTTGGAAGTGGAAAAATAAAATGTGACAATTGTTCGAGAATGTAACAGTAGCATAAAACATCAAACTATTGTTCCAAAAAAATAGAAAAAAACACGGTTTTTCTTAATATACATCAATCTTCAAATGACAAATGTTTGTCATTTGCAGTGGATGAGAACTCACCTGTAAGAGATCTCTTCAAACCCAATTCCTGCTTAATTTCATATGAAATGATGAATTGCAAACAATATACCTCATTATTGTTTTTAGCTTTTGTTCCATTCATTGATGAAAAACATATGAATCTTGTTAAATTTTAACAACAAAAATCAAAACAAAAAATTTAAATAGTGTGAAAAATCATGAAATAAAAAATGTATACCTCATTAAAAATCAAGCTGTTTACTTTCATAAACGTTATCTTGTTATTATAGCTGCTCAAATAATTTATCTATAAACCTTGCCCGTGCGTATATCAGTTTAGAAGGGATAGGTTGCGGTTAGAAATTTTTTTTGTTTACTTTTCCAGTGTTTTCTACATGGTGTTGACTATGAAAAGCTCTAATTCCAGTTATTGAATTGTTATCTTATGGAGTTAATCATGACACTGAGCTCTAATTTTGCTTGGATTATGTGTGCGTTTCTGATTATGCATGAACAATTTGTTACTGTGATTGCTCTTTGTGAAGGGTAGAAAAACTTGTATTTGTGATTTTTTCTTGAAATTGAATTGGTATAGTAATGATTTAATTCAACAAGTCAAGATGTAGAATGATTGACACATTGATTAAGAACAGTGTGCTTGAAAATTTTGTTTGAACCACTACGCAGATAAGGCGGATGCCATTGGATTCTGTAAATTAATGTGTAAAGAGTCTAACATCTTCTAAGTACAAGTGGTAAAGTCTAGAATTGCTTTGAGTAATTTTTGGAATTTTATGTTGCGTGCTAGAGAATTCTTTTCTTTCAAGTTTCTTTAGTGATGGCACATAAAGTTAGCCCTTAAAATCCAACATTTACTAGAATTTGACAGATGTTTTAATTTTTGTCATTGGAAGGAACACAGAATATAGCCTAACCACCTGGGAAATCAAACATTAAGTATTCTTCAATGTTCTCACTATCATATATCTCTCCACACATATTTTTATACCAGAATCAACCGCCTTACCTTGTTGATGCTCAGCCATCTAATTTGCCAAAACACAAAAAGCACTCCCAGAAAACAAAATGTTGTTCCGCTACCAGCCACAGTCACAGCTTAAACTTCTCCATGTCCGAAGACTTGCCTCTTTTGACCCAGTATTACTCCGTGTCTACATCTCCTGAAAATTTTGAGGGTAGCGACAATGTGCTCTTATACAACAGTAATCCTACCAAGCGATTCATAAACTCCAGCACAGCAGGCCATTGGCTGCAATCTTGTTCAAATGTTGAAGAGATTAGGAAAATACATGCTGTTGTCGTTAAGCTTGTGAAAGATCCATTACCTTTTGTTTATAATAACATGATCAGTAAGTATGTAAAGTTTGGGGATTTGGTGGCTGCTCGTCGGGTGTTTGATAATATGTCGGAGAGAAATGTTGTTTCCTGGACTGCAATGCTTAATGGCTATCAAAGACATGGTATAGGCAATGAAGCTTTGAGATTGTTCATTGAGTTTGTTAACAATGGGTTCCATGGGAATGCACATACATATGTTTGCATGTTGAATTTGTATAGCAAGACTTTTGATTATGAGCTTGGAAGGCAACTACATGCTTGTATAATAAAGACTCAAGTGAGTAATTCCATATTAGATTGTGCTATTTTACATTTTTATGCTCGATGTGCTGATTTGGATAGTGCTTTCGATGTCTTTGACCGAATGCAAAAGCGGATTTGATCTGTTGGACAACTATGATCACAGCTTGTTCACAACACAGACGGGTCAAGAAGCTTTTATCTTGTTATCACAAATGTTATCTGACGGACTTGACCCAAATGAGTTTACTGTTTGTAGCATATTGAATGCTTGTGGTGAAGAGAAAGAACTAAGATTTGGTAAACAACTACATGGTACTGTCGTTAAGAAGGCGTATGATATGGATGTTTATGTGGGGACTGCATTGGTGGATTTGTATGCAAAGTGTGGGAAAATTGAGGAATCCAGGAGAATTTTTGATGGAATGGAAAGAAAAAATGCGATCACTTGGAATTCTATTATAGCAGGGTATGCCTGCAATGGCCTTGGAGGAGAGGCCATAAGCCTCTTCCGCATTATGAAGAGATTAAAGGTATTGGCTAACAACTTAACCATGGTTAGCGTCCTTAGAGCTTGTGGCTTACTAAGAGAATTGTCAATGGGTAAAGAAGCACATGCACAAATTTTTAAGAATTTTTCACCAAGTAATATTTTCGTTGGAAGTGCACTCGTGTGGCTTTATTGTAAATGTGGGGATTATGCTTCTGCATCTAAGGTTCTCCAATACTTGCCTAATAAAGATGTAATTTCATGGACGACAATGATTTCTGGTTGTGCTCACTTGGGTCATGAGTACGAGGCCATTGGGTACTTGAAGGAAATGTTGGGTGAAGGTGTGGAGCCCAACCCGTTTACTTATTCATCGGCACTGAAAGCATGTGCAAAACTAGAAAATATAAAGCAAGGGAAACTTATTCATTCTTCCCTTAATAAGACCCTTGCATGGTCAAATGTGTTTGTGGGGAGTGCTTTGGTTCATATGTATTCCAAATGTGGACATCTTTCGGAGGCAGTTCAAGTGTTTGATAGTATGCCTGAGAGAAACTTGGTTTCCTGGACGGCAATGATTGTGGCTTATGCAAAAATGGGCTTTGTGGTGAGGCTTTGAAGCTCATGTATCGAATGCAAGCTGAGGGCATTGAGGTTGATGATTACATACTCTCAACTGTTCTTACTGCATGTGGAGATTTTAAGTGGGATGGAAAGTCCTCACCAGAGCGTTGTTTGCAGTCTTAAAAGATCTTACAGAAAACCAAAGTGTGATTTAGTGTTACAGATATAATTGGATTCTGTCGAAAGTCAGTGGTCTGGTTAAGCTGAAGATTTTCAAAGCCATGGGGCTACATTTTTTGCTGAATGATTGTTTTGTGATCTATGATTTGAAAGAACGAGAAATCTAGAAATGAAAATCAAAGACTAGGTGACTTTTTTTAACCTTAGAGTTTGTTCACCTCAGTTTATATATGATATATCTGGTCTTGGAGAAAGTATATATAAAACATTTGTAAGGTGGAAATTTGTAAAGTAATATTTGTTTGTAAACCGGTTACTGTGCAGGGGATATATAAATAAAAGTAACTTTTTGTTTTTGTTGATTGCAAAGTTTGAATTCTAATAAATAATTAAAAGATAATAAATAAATTTGATCCTATATCATAAGTTCTCTTTTTTGGTATTGTTTCAAAACCTCTTATAGTCCTATTATTTCAAATGACTGATTTTGTTCATGTGGTTTTGTTTCACATTTGATTTTTTACGTTTTACAACAGATTTTTTTTTTCTTTTTGTTCTAAAACAGATTATTTAGAAAATGTCTATCTGAACTGATCATTCGATTTACAGTCGACACGAAGATGGAAATTGTGTTGCATCTCAGGTATGTTGATATATATTTAAAATGAACTGTGCAAAGACCTGCAAGTATTCTTTTTTCAAATAGCTGCTTCTGTTCATTATTTCTTTGTACAAAATAACTTTATTTTTTGTTTTGAAACATTTTATCTGGTTACATTTTCTTTCACTAAAATTTGACAAATTTTACTATTCAAGAATGCCTCTGATATCTAATAAGAAAACTAATTATTCTCAATTTTTTTTATATCTAATAAGAAAACTAATTATTCTCAAAAAAAAAAAAAACTATTCTGTAATATCTGCTTCCATTTACAATCGGCAGAAACATGAAAATTAGGCTGAATCTCCGGTAAGTACACTCATCTCTATTTAAACTAAACTTAGCAAGTAAAAAACACACCATTTGTTGAACTATTGTTCTTCTGACGTGTGTTGGACATTATAGTAGATTTTGTGATCTTGATTTGGAAATGCTCAAACTCCCATTTTTTGTGATTTTGTTTTCTCTGATGTGAAATTGAAATGCTCAAGCTCCCCTTTTTTCTTCTCGTAATAGGTGTAGATGTCTTCAGAATATGTTTCTTGATAATCTGTTTGTACTCGAATAAGAAAGATTTATATATTAGTTGGATGAATGGTAGCAAGTATTTAGGCTTTAGAGAAAGAGTTGGGAAACGTCATCATTCATTTTGGTATAACTATATATAAGAATGTTAGACAAAATATGAAAGACTGTATTTAAACTTTTGATTGGAATATGTGAATATAACTGTCTATTGCACTAAATAGCACCAAAATGTTTAGAATTTTTAATTGGATTGTTGATGAATATTTATATTTTCAGAAGAAAAACACGGGTGTGGCTACTGTCATGCAAATGCAGCAAATGTTATTCAATCATATTTTTTTCCGTTCTCTTATAAATTATAGACTAATTTGTTAGAAAAACTAAAAAATAAATAATAAAACATAGGAATGCAAATTAACATATACTCATCCATACTTGATTTCAAAATTCAATTTTTTTTATGCACAAATGTGTTTTACATGTATAATCTAATATGTTTATTTTTCTACAGAACATTAAAATTTGAATGTATTTATATGATGCTTCCGAATGCATATATAGGAGGTCAAAATTTTTATACTGCATTTTATTTGCTAACAGTTATTGTACATGCCTGTATGATGTTTCAATAAGAACATAATGGATACTAGCCATTTATATGCACCAGACATTATAACATATGATTTTTTTTGTTTATTATCTGTATTGTATTCTGTTTTTGTTTTAATCATTTGATTACTGTATAATTTAGGAAAGTGCAAGCAATATGGGCGAAAATATACAAAACATACCTGTACACACTACAAGAAAACTAGCATAAATAGCATAAAAGACATGCATTATTAAAGAAAATATGATAAAAATGAACGTTCATTTTGAAAATATAGTGCACACACTACAAGTTGAAAAATAGTGAGGAAAATTTCGTTACAAATTAAGATTTGTCACCAAAAGTGCTGATTATGACGAAAAAATCAATTTCCTCTCTAAACTTTGTGAGGAATTGATAAGATTCGTTGCTAAGTTCTTCTGCCCTTTTTACAATAATTTTCTAAGTATGTGGCAACAAATATTTATATTCATTTCGTATCTAAAATTCTTTCCCGGAAAATAAAATTCACGGTAAAATTTTGCACAAATATCAGATTCATTTGTGCAAAATCAATTGAAATGTCAGATTCATTTGAAAAATCAGTAGCCGCGGTGTTGTGGTTGAGCTTCGCTCCATTTTTACCTTTACCTGGCTTCACATTCGCCAGAATTAGACGATGGGCGACGCTGTGCTTGCGGACTCGTTCACTTCGGCCGATGTTTTGGTTCAAATGTAAGTTAATATTTTTCTCGTAAACTGTAATTTGGTGTATAGCTTTAATATGCGGAACTAATTTTCAGAGAAGAAATAATCTTAGTCCTCATACGTAAACATCAGTTGACATTGTTGAGGTACTAAATTGTATAACAATCTAATACAACTTTAGCATTTTGGTTGATTATCATCAGATGTATGCTTGGATGGGATTTTTTTAGATGTATGTATTTTAATTTTGAAGAAGTATACTCTTTTTATTCTACATCCATCCACCTCTAAATTTGATCAGGTAAAGTCAACCTGGTTTTGCACTCGAAAGAAGTGATGTTTATTTTAAATTCCATTTTTTGAAGATTTATCTGCTAATTGTATATAAATGGATACCAGAAAATTGGATGCAAGACCTGCAAAAAATGAATGTAATGGCCAAGGCATTTGTAATCGTGATTTGGGTCAATGCCGCTGCTTTCATGGATTCAGTGGTGAGTCTTTCCTGACCTTATTTATGTTATGGTCTCCTGTTTTGCTTGATGATTATCCATATATATTACCTTAACCATAAGCATATACATGATCAATTTGGTTGAACTTGGTAGTAATATATATATATATATATATATATATTCATAATGATAATCGATCTCAGTTTTTCTATCATTTATGTTTCATTGTTTTTTAGTTGTAGTGAGGGTTTGGACGGGATGGCAAGATTAAGTGTAGTAGTGGTGAAGTTGGATATAAGATCTTATCTCCTCAAATTATATGATTACCTGCCCATTTTTATTTTAATGTCTTCAAGTACTTAGCTTGCTATTACTGTCAATTTATCAAGGAAAAGGAAGTGTCATATGTATAGTATAAATTACATGCTAAAATCATCTAGTGAGTAGTCAGTATGATGCAAAAAGCGATCACTAGTTCCAAAGATAAAAATAAATTCTCTATAATTGTTAGATGAAATGAAAGATTATAGAAAACAATTTAACGCAAATTTCTATTGCAAACTAAATTCTCAAAGAAATTGTTTTGAGTTTATCTTACAAGTGGTTTTTTGGTCATTAAAACTATTGTGTTTCAACGTCGTCTTTTTTTAAAAGATACTCACAAGGAATTTTTCATTCACTCTATCTGCCAATTCTTATGTGTCGAGACAGGGGATGGTGGTTCTGAAAGACTACATTTTATGTTTCCTCTGCATTTAAGTTCTTAGTATATTTTGTTCCCCTAGCTGCTGTAATCTTGCGCCTTTTTAGTGTATATTATAGTGGAAAGTCTGTATCATTTTTACTTGGTATTTGGCTCGGTCTGTGGCCATTCTTATTCGAAAAGATCAACAAAACTAGTTTCATTTTTTCTGGTGAAAGAGTTCCAGTAGAAGAGCGTGTTCTAAGTATCACCAACCATAGAACTGAGGTCGATTGGATGTATATGTGGAATCTAGCATTGCAAATAGAAAAAGGGGATTTCAAGAGTAGTTTGATGAAATTGCCAATCTTTGGCTGGGGATTTCATTTTTTAGAGTTCATCCCAGTCGATAGAAAATGGGAAGTTGATGAATCAGCAATGGGTCAAATGCTTTACATTTACCAACCCCCAGGATCCATTGTGTCTTGGTATTTCCTGAAGGAACTGATACGAGTCAGATCTCATCATTCCCTTTTTGTCTTCTTCACTATTAAAGTAAATGTTACATAGAAGCACCAACGAAAATCACCTTTTGTTAAAATTTAGCTTTTGACATTTTTTTGCTGTTTCTCAAATTAAGATTAGTGGTCATTTATTATTGGGTGATGTAAACATTATAAAAGAAGATGATTAGCTGAATATAGGAAGATATGCATCTGCTTTATCTGTTTCGGAAATAACTTAAATGCTCTTAGTATTGGTTGCATATCTCTGCATCTGGATTATGACGTGCATCACTTTTACTTTAATGCATAGCCGCAAAAAAGTGCACAAAAAGCAAAAAGTATGCCGAGGAAAATGGATTACCGTTGCTCACACTAGTACAAAAAAACACCATAAAAACTGCCCAATATGTATCGTTTCTAATGACAACACGATGCCTAATGTAGGCCAGTGGCAATTTTGAAAATAAAACAAAAACTTTAGGCATCATTTGTTAACATAGAGGCGCTGCATATAGTCCTTTTATTTTTTTTAATTAAATTAACAACTTTGAGTATCAGTTCCTCCCTAGAAACAGACGCCTAAGAGAAACTTTGAGTATCAGTCTTTGAATAAAAACCGATACTTAAAGTTTTTTTATTTTTTAATTAGTTTTAGGTTAATTAATGATTTCCAAACCCTAACATCATCATCATCAACTGGGTTTCACTCCTCCCGTCAAAACTCAAAGTCCCCGCCGTTCAATATTCAAGCTCCAATCCAAACATCATCATCTTCCCCAAGTCGTCCGTCCCCGTCCTTCTCGGTCACACGAGCCGCCGACCACCGTCAATTTCCTGCTTCTCGGCACTATTAGCCTCACCCGAAGAGTAAAAGAGGAGAGAACAAAACGAAAAGGCGCACTCGTCACCGTTCAATAGTTGGAGATGGAGCTGTTCTATAATCGATGGTTGATTATTTTGCGATTTTAGGTAAGGATTTCGTGAGTTTGTTTATGTTTATATTTGAAGCACAACAAGAATAAAGTCAGCCACACTAAGAAGAAAAGATCCTGAAAGTGTATTGTATTTTATAGTTAGATGTTTAATGTGTTTATTGAACAATATGATTTCAATTCCAGTTCCCAAGCTTCAAACAGAGCCAGCTACAGCTTGTTGAAAGAGAAGAAATTGAAGATGAAGAAGATTTGTTCGAAGCAATTGATAAACGTAAAAAAGTTCAATCCGCATTTTTAGCTCATTTAAATCTCATAGGCATTATGACATATTTTGTGTGCATTTTAGATTTGGATTTTCTTGCAAGGTTAAATTCGTGTGCGATTTGGCTCATTTTGTTATGCGATCCAGTGTATTCAGGAATTTCTCTGTAATTCACTGAAATAACTTTTTCAAATTAACATTTATATTCTTCTTGCGGAAGTTTTCTATTCCAATCCTTTGAACTGATAATTTTTAGCATATTTGCTACATTTGTTTAATACTCGAATGACTTTCCGTTAGTTTCAGAATCTCCTCACATATGTTAACTGTTAGTTATGATATTAATCGTTAACAGATGTTTTCTATTCATAACTCTAAATTCCTTCTGGTATTTATGGCGACATACTCGTAAGAATTTCTGCTTGTTTAGAGTGTAATCTGATGTTTTCCCCTTTCCTTTTCCTTCTTTTTCCCCTGGTATCCTGTTTTCTGTAATGATTTCAAGCGGATCGTGTTCCTTGTGTATGGAAGACACAGTTTCACTAGATTTTGCATGTCTGATAGTCACGTGTGAATAACTTATGGATATTTCTAATCTTCATGACCAACGTATTTCCTTTTAATAAATTAGAACCTCAAATTGACTTATGGCAATTACAGAAGCATTTGGAGAGTTCAGGTGACAACTACACTATTTTCCACCGACTTGACCCTTAATTGAAATGTAGTCTTTTTTTTTTTTTTTTTTTTTTTTTTTTTTTTTTTACCAAAAGCGAAAGATTTGCCCACTGGCACAAAGCCACCTTGCACAGATGAAGGCAAGGGAAACTCAGGGAAACTCAGTCCATTCAACTAAACAAAAACTAAAACACCTCCCAAGGAGGACTAGAGCGCTCCCAAAAGGAAACTCAACCAACATAACCCACCCACACACACAAAATCCGGGCACAAGCAACTACAACAAACTACAAATCAGACATGACTTGTCTATGAGCTTAACCCTTCAACCGGAAAAACAAAAAAAAAAAACAAAATCACAACAACACCAAAAAATCTAATCTATCTAAGACTGGGCAAAGCCCGAACAAGAAGCCTCTCCCCCTCTCAATCTGCTGCTATCGCCGCCCACCACCGCAACCACCACCGAGCCAAGGTCTGACCACCGCTGCCCGCCTCCACGAGATTCTGCCAAAACCCAGACCTGAACATAATCTTCAAGGACCAGCCAGATCTAAAAGAAAAAACACCGCGGGGCAAAAGAGGCTTGACCGGCGACAAGATGTCGCCGGCCGTGCGGCCGTCGCCGGCAAGATGATGGTGGGGATGGGGGAGACTTTGGAAGATGAAAGGGAGAGAGAAGATTAATGGAGGTTTTTGAGCTTTTTTAGAGAGAGGCGAGAGAGAAGAGGTAGAGAGAAGTTATACCTACATACTTTCACAATTGAAATGTAGTCCTTTGCTAGTTTCTTGCTGCTGATGAATTTGTATTCTAATATTTGTAATCAACATTTGACTCAGATCTGGGAAAATACAGCTGGCGCATACTCTTTGTGTCTCCACACAGGTGATAAAACAAGCATAAGTTTTAGGCAAAATTGTTTTTTTAGTCCTCTAAGTGGCACTATCGGAGATTTAGTCCCTTTTTTTTCTCGACTTTGAGTTTAGTCCTTTAAATGGACAAAATTCGGACTTTTAGTCGTTATTCATATATAACAGGTAAATGTTACTGCTAGTGGATTTTCTTTAATTCAAACTTTAAATAAATTTTAAAAAATAATAGAATATTATCCATGATAAAAAAAAATGAGTTTTAATTTTATACTTTTTATTTTTATTTGAATTGTGAATTTCATATTTTAGAAATAAAAAAATCTATTTCCTACAAATATTTTACTAACACATTTTTTACTAAAACTATTTAAAAAAAATATTTATTTGTATTTCCTTTTTTGGTTTAAGTTACTTATTAATTTTAAAAATAATAAAAAATGTAAAATTCACATATAGTTATTGGAAATATATTCAATTCAACTATAAATAAAACAAAATAGTTTATAATATTGAATAATTTCATAATTTATAAATATAGAAATTATTTTTAAAAATAAAAAAAATACTATTAAAATATTTTATATTTCTAGCTAAAAGTATACTTAAATTATAATTATATAAATATTAACAAATTATCCATCTTTTCAAAGAGAATAAATGGTTATTCAAACTTTAAAAATATTAAAATAATATTATTTTAATTTCTATTTATTTATATTTTTATTATATTTCTAATCAAACATTATATATATATACTCATATACATTAATATACACATGTTACATACGTATGCATAACATACATATATATACAATATACTTGAAAAGAATTATTAGTACATGGTAATTATAATAACTAATTATTAGTACTAATAATATATAATATCGATTAAAAATAAAAGAAAATTTAAATAAATAGAAATTAAAATGATATTTATTTTAATATTTTTAAAGTTTGAATAACCATTTATAATTTTTGAGAAAATGTATATTTGTCAATATTTATATATTTGTAATTTAAGTATACTTTTACTTAGAAATATAAAATATTTTAATAGTACTTTTCTTCTTTTTAAAATAATTTCTATATTTATAAAATATGAAATTATTAATATTGTAAACTATTTTTATTTTATTTATAGTTTTAGTAAAAGATTTTTTAAGTAAAATATTTGAAGGAAATAAACTTTTTAATTCTAAATATTAAATTGACAATTTAAATAAAACATTTAAAAGTATAAAATTAAAACTCGTTTTTTATCATGAACAATATTCTTTTTTTTTGAAATATATTTAAAGTTTGAATTAAAGATAATCCACTAGCAGGTAACATTTACCTGTTATAGCAGGTAACAGGACTAAAAATCCGAATTTTGTCTATTTAAAGGACTAAACTCAAAGTTGAAGAAAAAAAAAGACTAAATCTCCGAGTGGCTCCACTTAGAGGACTAAAAAAATAATTTTGCCTAAGTTTTATGTCAAAGTTGTTATCTAACTCTTCAATGGAGATATGTAATCCACATATATTTATCGAAGAAGGAAAATTGAATGTGAGTGGCAAATATAATCTAAGCTAATTTTCTGGATTCATTTTATGATTTGCAGCTTCCTATTAATATGAAAGGAGGAAACGGAAAGGTTGCTTACATTGACACCGAGGGGACATTGTATCCATTACTGATTGTTTATCCCTACCATTTAGTTTAAGATGACGCATAACTCTGTGGCATTAGATTAGAAATAAATTATTAATTCTGTTGTTGTTCTTTCCCGCTTGTTCTTTAAAAAAACCAACCTTTTTATCCATATGTACAGTAAAGTAGTGTTTTGTTCCATATGTTCAGGAAATTCTTAAGACTACAAGTAATCTTGGACTTATAAACTCATTTTAAAGTGCATTGATTATTAAATATTAGGAGAACAGGAGCAAAATCTTTTTTGGACGGCCTCCAGGATGAAGAGATTGTAAATTCAATGGATCATTTGCTCATATTTCTCCAGACTTGCCCGTTGGAACAGACACCTATAGTTGTTGTTCTGCTTCTGCATCTTGATCTTCTGGTAAGTGTTATTATTGATAGTGTTGCAAGAAAGAACTAATGTCTTGAATTCTTCTATTCAAGTTTAAAATGAAGGAACTTATTTGTACAGTCTTACACCGTCTCTTGCTGGTTCATCAAGTTTGTTATCATGTTTTAGAAAAAGGAAAAGACTTATTATATATATATAATATATATGAAATACAGAACCAATAATACTTGAATCTTTCTGGCTTGTGATGAGATAACAGCGAACGTGTTTTTCATATCTACACGTTATTGCAAGACAAAATGGAAAGCCTATTAAAATGGTTAAAACCGATGATGCTATATCAAATTAAATGTTAGGTATCATGTCAACTGAGCATGATCGTGATGAGAACCTTAGTATGAATCTGAGGTAGCAGAAGAAGATTAATGAACAAGTGTATCTCGATAATGTGGTTCCGATTAAAGATGAATTCAGGGTGAATACAGATAGTTTGGTGAACTATTGGGCTCTGATAGTACAGGGGAAGATAATATTGTTTGACTTGTAGGGCTCCATAAAAGATGATTTACTTTTGCGATAATCTTCATCTTCTCCAATATTTTCACAATTTTAATTAGTTTCTTGTGGTTATAATCACCAAAAAGTGTAATACTTAGTTGTTATCGAGTCTTATATCATCGAATGGAACACTTCTAGTTCACAATTAAAACAAGGTATGCAACTATTTGAACAAAATCAATTTTCTTTTTGAACAAAGAAAAGTCTGTTGGGCTGTTTTAGTATAGTGTAGTAGTATAGCTCATATCCAACACTATCCCTTTACTTCCCACTAGCTTAGGCAGATAGTTATTGTTCTTTATATTTCTCTGTTTCCTTTTCTACCAGATCTTACTTCCTAGCAGCACTCAAGAAATGACTCAAGATAAGAGTTTAAGCTCCTCAAAATCCAGGTATTTTTTTCTCCCTTTAAGAATAGATTCACTTTGTCTTTAAAAAAACCAACCTGTTTATCCATATGTACAGTAAAGTTGTGTTATGTTCCATATGTACAGGAAATTCTTAAGACTACAATTATCGAGTGCGAGACAAATTTACCAGATAGCTGATTGATCGGGAATGATTCAACTTCAACCCAAAATTAAGCGTAAAATTAGTAAGTATGAGATTAGAAGGACGACCGGTGAGGGTACATTTGCCAAAGTAAAATTTTGCTAGAAATTCTGAGACAGAACAATCGAATGGCTTTGCTCTTTTTTGTTGCATGTATGCGATTTCCATTTCTCTTATTGTAACCTACGGGAATGGTTTCACTTATTTTTACTGATCAATTGAATTTCTCTATGCCAATTTTCTGTATATGGCTTTTCTTGTCAATGTAGTTTTTTGGTCAGGGTGCTCCTTATGTGACAGGTCTACTCGAGGCTTGAGTAATAAATAGTTTATGTGCGGGGAAGTAGAAAATTGGAAGAGAAATTGTATTTAAAAAAAATAACAATAGGCATCAGTTGTTATAAACTGATGCCCAAACTAACTTTAGGCGTCGGTTGTTTGTGGAAAAACCAATGCTTTTGGTGAACATTATGCAACGGTTTTTGCTAGCAAGCGATGCTTATTTTTTACTTTAGGCATCAGTTGAAACCGATGCCTATACATCTGATTATAAGAATCACCTTCATAAGCATCGCCGTTGGAACCAATGCTTAAAGTCGTTTACAACCAATGCAAATAGTCAATTTTGTACTAGTGTCACGAATGTGCTGCTTCCAAAGACTAGGGGCTTCTATGCTTGCTTGGAGATCCTCAGGAGCTTTTTACACACACTGCACATATTTACACACTACACACATACTACATACAGTTACACACATTGCACGCATTTATTAAATGTCAATTAAGAATTTGAATAGAGCTTTTAAATTATTTTATCATACTTTTACGATTTTCAAACAGATTGGATTTGAAATCCCTCCATATTCCAAACGGACCCTTAGTCTTAATGGTAAATTTGGTGATTTTTTCGTTCAACTTTGATTTTCCTAGGAATAGAATAATCTGACATTTTTTAAGAAACGAAAAAATGGATACATGATATAGACATGTATAATAAGATTTGATAAGGAGCAAAAAACATATTAACATATAAAGAGCCGCTATTTGCACCTCAATTTCTTATAAATACACCTCTCTCCCTATTTTCGCAAAATTAAAATGACTTAAAATGACTATTATGCCATTATTATAAAAAAAAATACACCCACCAACTATTTTGAAGTGTGGCACGATCGTGCCCTATTTTAATACATGACACCATCGTGCCTTATTTTAAAGTGTGGCACGATCGTGTCATGTATTAAAATAGAGTACGATCGTGCCTATTCGAACATGGCGAAAAAATGCACGAACTTGAAACATAAAAATCCAAAAATTATAACACCATTTCTAACCCAACCTATAAAACATTTAATCTAATAAAAATGACATATTTTCGCACTTAATGCTACAATTAAAATAGCACGATAGTAAAAAATAAAAAATTAGCAATTGAAACCCTAGAGAAGAAGAAGAAAAATCTGGAAAAAAAAATTGAGTGTATTTAGAATATTTTAACAATAAGGGCATAATAGTCATTTTAATTTTGTGAAAATAGGAGATGAGGTGTATTTGTAAGAATTTGGGGTGCAAATAGCGGCTCCCTAACATATATAATCTATTATGCAAAATCTCTGCTTAAGAAATGTCCCAATACCAATCACACATTTTCTAAATACCAAAGAAAGAAAAAGAAAAAACAAAAGACCTCACACACCCACCAACCCACAAACATGGCTCAGATTTTGCTATTAATTAATTTACTTTGTTTGAGATGGATTTCGAGTTTAAATCCAACCCTTATTTACCATCACTAAATGGCGCTGGCAATGTATCTTGTTCTCCGGACAATGGCGCCGGCAATGAATCTTGTCTTCCAGGCAATATCATGCATAACCCAAACAGAAAGTTTTCTTAGTTCATCATTGTTTACTCCGCCCTTCATCATATATCAATAAGACAATAATTAATGTTAACAATAATATTTTCAGACAGACAAACTCGATTTCAAAAATCTCCTAATACTCTCTCAGTCTCTTGCATTCCAATGGATTTTGAGTTTCTAACCAAGAAGCCTTACGTCCCACCTTCATGGGCAGCCCACCTTAATCACGTGCCTACTCACATCTTTTCACTGGGCCACGTATGTTTAGAGATTCATTTTTTTTTTTAATTAAGTACTCTGATTTTGTATTCAATGATCAATTTGTGATTGAGTTTTTCTTTTTTTCTTGGGTGGATTATGGCATATAGTTTCCGACTCCAATCCACAAGTGGAACCTTCCTAATTTGCCTAAAAACACCGAGGTTTATCTCAAGGTAATCATGCTTTTTGATGCTTAATTATGTATTTATGTTGTGTATGTATAAGTGGGTATGGTGTAAATTCTGCAAAGACTATAAAAGTGGTTATTATATAGGTTAGCCACAAAACTTTATCTATATTTCACCCACTGTGTCCTAAATGGTTGCCGGAACCGACGGTTCCAGTTCCAAAAGCGTCGGTTCCGGTTCTTTCCAAATGAGGAACCAGAGGCTCACGGTTTTGGTATCGAAACCGGAATCGACGGTTCCGGTTCCAAACCAAAACCCGGTTCCTCCACGTTTCTTGTTTTGATTTTAACCGGAATCGTTTCTTTTTTAATTCATTTTTTACTTTTTTTTTAAATAATTTACCAAATTTAGTTAAAAAATAAAAGGAAAAAAAGGAAAATAGATAATGAATTAGACTTAATATTCATATGATATTAAATTGGACTTAATATAAATACTAATATTAAGTTGTCTATGTATCCTCTTAAGATAGATGAATCAAAATTCACATGATTCGCTTTCAACCTTTAGTTTAAGATGTATCTCATGCAGTTGCGAATATAAAACATCATAATAAAAATTTAAAATTTCTTTTATCATATTTTTACCCCAAAAATTTTAACCTCGAAAACCGTCGGTTCCACGGTTTTTCAGACCAAGGAACCGGAACGCCTACGATTCGGTTCACGATTTTGAAACCCTTAAGTCAATGGTTCCCAGAACCGTTGACCACGGTTCTAATTTCGGTTTTAAACCTTGTTTTGGTTCCATTTGGTGACCCCTAGTTTAAAGGAATTAAATACAAAGCCAATAATCTCAAAAATTTTAAAGCTACACTCTTTAAATTTTTTCTCAAGCAAAAATACAAGTGGTAGAAATTTCATTAAGCTCAAAGAGTTTACATTCGGAGCTAGTCCAATTACTCACTCCTTGTGGATACAAAGACGTTTCATCCAAATAGGAATAGAGAACCATTGCACAAAAATTGTCTAGACAATAGGAAACAATCGAGGGCCAAGTAGGGATGGCAAAATCCCCGTGGAGAACCATCCATGTTGGTACCCGAATAAATTGGGACGGAGAATCCCCCATTAATTTGGGGATAGGAGCGGGGATGGGGATTCCCCGCTTTTCTGAAACCGGGGATGGGATGGGGATGGTATTTATATCCCCGTCCCATCCCCGTCCCCGCGCCCGATTAGATGAAACGGGGATTCCCCGTCCCCGTTCACCGATATATATATATATATATGCATATATATTATTAATATTAATTATGTTTATATTTTTTATTTTTAAATTTTAAAATTAAACTCTAAAAATTATGTGTTTTATACTATAATGCTTTTTAATTTTTAAAATTACAAGATTTTGTATTTCGAAAATTATTGTATTTAACTCAATTTGTTAAAGTATTATACATTGTGGAGTTATTATAAGATTAGCTAGTGATTCATGATATTTTATCTATTTTAATTATTAACTATTTTAAGTAAAAAAATATTTTTTTTATTAAAAAAATACAAAACGGGGATTCCCCATCCCCGTACCAGATGCCCAAAATGGGGAATGGTACGGGGATGGTATTTGAAATGAGATTCGGGAATGTGGATGGTATGTCCCATACTAGCCCCGTCCCCGCCCATTGCCATCACTAGGGCCAAGCCTCATCTAGTCATCTGTGTGTGTGTATCTATATATATATATATATATATATATATATATATATATATATATATATATATATATATATATATATAGTCGAGCCGATCTGTTTTTCGAGGGCCTAGGCGGGAAAAAAAAATAGGGCTCTTGTGTTTACATAAAAAATTAAAAATAATAAAATCAATGTTACAATTTTCTTTTGTTTAACGTAAATAATAAGATATGTAATAATTTTTCAATGTTACTATTTTTTTGTCTATTTTATCTAATTTTTCATTTTTTCTTTTTTTTTTTTTTTATTTTAGGCGGGCTAGCCCGCCCGCCTTGCCAACCCGCCAAGCCCGCGGCCCGGCAGGCTAGCCCGTTAGGCCCGCCCTTTGGCGGGCTACTAAATACTTAACCCACCCCCTACCTTAGGCGGGCGGGCGGGCCGGCCCGACGGGCCTGGCCCGTTTTGACAGCTCTATGCTCCAACATTAATATTTTAGTCTTATTAAAATAAATTACGAAAAATGATTGTTCATTATAATTGACCATAGAGAAAATGACAAAAAAATAAATAACTAATAAATTAGCTATAAAAAAATGGTCTTCGTGCATTTTCACATTCTTCAATTCTATTTTTCGGTTTTGCAAAATGGAAAAAGAAAAAACCAAATATAAATGATAGAATAGAAAAACAAAAATAAAACTTTCAATTATGTTTTTTGGTTTGCAAAACGGACAACAAAATAGCTAGGGAGAGGGAAAAAAGAATCTTGATTTTTGATTCCATTGGGAATTGAACTTGAGACCTTATGGTGCATTTGTATGGGGGGTCTGGAGAAGGAATTTGAAATCCTTAGCTAAATCCACACCCCTGTTTGGCATATAAATCCAAATCAATGGATTTCAAATCTCTCTTTAAGTTTTAGTTCATTTTCAAAGGATTTCAAATTCCTCCCAAAACCTAGTCATTTGGAATCCATTATTTTTTTTTCCTTCTTACACACATTGCACACATATACACACACTGCACATATCTACACACACTACACACATTGTGCATACGCTACACATATTTACACACACTGCACACATTTACACACACACTGCATACATTTACACACATTACGCGCACTGCACATAAACACACACACACACTGCACACACATTTACACACACTCACACACACACACTCACACATACTCTCCTCACATATGTGCATGCATTATCATCACACACATATTCAGACATAATAAAAGTTATAGATTTCATATTTCTATTAGTGTATAAAATTATAATTATTTACAAAATAATAAGATTATATCTTTTATTTTTATTTATTAAATATCAATTAAGAAAATAAATACAGCTTCTAAATTTTTTTTTTATCAAAACTTACGATGAATTTGATATCCTTACACAAATTCACATTATCCAAACAAGAGGTGGATTTCAAATCCAATGACTTTGAAATCCATTCATTTGAAATCCCTTGGAATTTCAAATCCCTCCATTCAAATGAGCATTTAGGTCATCTCCAACCCACTGTACCAAATTTGGTGTAAAATTTACACCAAATTTGGTGTTTTGGTGTAATTTTATCAAAACCATCTAAAATCCATCACACCAAATCTTACACCAAATGAATATTTTATTCTTTCTTTCCATTTTATAGTAATGTTTTTTTGTTTATTTATACAAGTATTTCATTTATGTAAATTTTATTATTATTAATGTAATTAACGAAAAATTTACATTTAATTTAATAACATTAATTAATTATTACAAAAAAATATTAATATCTCTTTTGGTTTAAATTTATAATCATTTGTTAGTTATTATTAATTATAGAAGATGTAATTAATTCTTAAAAACATGTTATATAAATTAATTAATTATAAAGTGAGGATACAATTGGAATTTAAATTTGAACTAGAAGAGAGTTGGAAGGCAAATAGGGGATATTATATTACATCAAATTTGGTGTAAATAAATAGTGTTACACCACATTTGGTATAATACTATTCACTACACCAAATTTAGTGTAAGGTTTAGAGTTGGGTTGGAGAAGGATTTTGATGTATTTGGTGTAATAGTATGTATTATAGAATTGGGTTGGAGATGCCCTTAGAGGATATACATGGCACAATAGCCGTTGGGCCAACTCGCCCCTTTTATCATTTATTTCAAGTTTCTTTTATATATCCAATATATACATATAAAATAATTGAAAAATAATTTCGGGGCTCTTGCCGGCGTGGGGCCCTGTGCGGCGGCACCACTTTGGCCGCCCCAGGGCCGCCTCTGTATATAGCAGAAGTTTGTTTTCCCGCCTATATGGCACTTGCTAATTTTATCTATAATTATTTTTGTCAGTGTTTTTTCCTTATTAATGTGCTTAATAAGTGTAGTTTAAGATTAACTCAGAATCTTACATTTTTGGCATATATAGAAGATTGGAATACTTTAAAAATTAACTTTTGTTATTGTTTACATATTTCTGGCATCTAATAAAAAAAACATAATACACTAATTTTGTCTATAATTATTTTTGTCATATTTTTTCCCTTGTTAATGTGCTTAAAAAGTACAGTTTAAAAATTAATTTAGAATTTTATATTTTTGATATCTAGTTTATAAATTACATATATATATATATAATATGGTACTATGTTTAAAATTAAATTATTGTTGTCAGTTTACATATTTTTGGCATTTAATCTATGAAATGCATAATACACTAATTTTGACTATAATTATTTTTGTCAACCTTTTCTCCTTTATTACTGTGCTTAATAAGTGTAGTGTAGGATTAATTTGGTATCTTATATTTTTAGCATCTAATTTATAAAGTACATATATATTGAAGGTTGGACTATGTCTAAAATCAATTATTGTTGGCATCTAATCCATAAAATACATAATACACTAATTTTATCTATAATTATATTTTCATTTTTTTTTTGTTAATGTGCTTAATAATAGTACAGTTTTTAGATTTGTTTTGTGAATCTCATATTTTTTGTATCTTATAATTATAATTATACATTCTCATGCATTAATGAATTTTTCGATAATCATGTTTAGATTGATATAATTCGTGTAAAATAAATATAAAATTTTATTTATCTTATAATGACAATAAATACTAGATGTGACCCATGTGCCATGCACGAGCTGTATATTTGAGAGACATTTGTTTTCTTCTGTAACATGCGCATTCTTAATAGTTCTATGAATTTTACCCCCTTTGTAATAATTTTAATAACAAACAATGGGCGGGAAATCTAATTCATTATTTTTTAATTAATGAAGTCAATCAAGAAAAATGTAACATACCTTATAATCATGAAAAAGACATTCAAACTATGCCTTTGTCTTCTTACACACACACATAATGTATAGATATGTGTAAATATATAATATTGGATACATATTTTCTTCAATTAAAATAAGATTTTTTAATTAATTTTAATCAAATTAAATAAAGGTCTATAAAATTATAAAGACATAGGCTAAGTCCAAATAATAACTATACATATATCACAAATAACACATTATTATACAAATTGATACCCAATAGTCCGAATGCATAATTTTTAAACCCCATTACAAAATAAAATTTTGAGTAAATATATTTTATTTTTTATTTCTTATGTTTATTTTTCATTTATATATGCAATATGAATGTCAAACTGAAGGTCATAAAATTATGATTAATTTGATATATTATACATAAAAAGAGATTAAAATGGACAAAGTTATTAAATTGAAAAAATAACAAATATAATAAATAATATATTACACACACAAATTTGAAAAGATAATTTTTATATAATTCTGGACCTTAAAAGTTGACTATCAAAAACTTCATGTCATTTCGATAGTAATTATCCACTTTTATATACATATATTAATTACTTTTTATAGTATTCTAAAATGAGCGGGAAAACAATTTGTGATACTATTTATAAAGACCTCTCTTTATAGATTTTAAAGTTTAAGATTAGTTGATGTTAATGCATTAATTATTAATTATCATATTTTTACCTTATCCGAATAATTTTATCAGTTTTTTCATTATTAATGTGCTTAAAATAGTGCAGTTTTAAGATTAAAGAAGCCATAGCCCGTCAGCAAACCAGTAAGTTGCAAAACGCTTATCTTTTACACGGATACGCTAACTCATTGAATATACATATTGGATCATAACCAAGCGGAATGGGAGCAGCCCTATCGGTTGTTCCGAAGTCACTCTTGGACAAGCACCTCATGCTAATGCTCGAATGTAGGCCTAGGATTGTAGGAGCTTCTTACTTGAGAGTATTGCAGATCACTTGTATGCTCAGTGTCATGTTGGAACTTTTGCTCTCTTCGGTGTCATTCTTCTCTCTAAAGATTCCTCAACCTTTTATAGTGAGAGTTTGAAATTTGTCCGTTAAAGAGAGAGAGACAAATTCAAAGTTACATTTCTTGTTCATTGGCTTGTTATGTTTTTGCAACATTTGATGTTGACCCAACCATTGCATTTAGTGCCTGCAGGTGCTTGAAATGATTAAGAGTTCTGCAAGTATTCTATCGGTTCCTACTTCTTGCACTCTTTTAACAAGACAACTTTAATGTTGCAGGTCTGTCGTCTTATTGGTAAAGCGAGTCTTTGACTTTCTTCACGATGAACTTCTTTAACATTTTTTAAAACCTTCAGATGTTTTACCCCATAAATTGAGTTTTGTCCTTAATTTCTTCGATGACTCTGTTATAAGACTTCTCAAAGACATCTTGACCATTCAGCTACGACTAAGCTCAATCTTTTATGATTTCCCCTAGAGCTTCATTTCCTCCGAATGCGACTTTGGCTCCTCTTAATTCCTTAAAGTTTGATAAATTCTTTTTATTCTCTATCATATGGCTAGAACAATTACTATTTATGTACTAGGTTCCTTGGCACTCTGTTGTTCCTTGAACTTGCAATCGAAGAAATCAAACTTTAGGTATCCATATCTATTTGGGTCCTGAGGGGTTAGCACTATAAGGTGTTCCAACCAACTTATAGCCAATATATCCGACTCTAAGAGATTGCCACATTTCAGTTCTACAATCAAAATGAATATTAGAAATTATTTTCGTGCTTTTGGAGCATACAACTGTCTCTTTTATCTGTATGCCTATGTATGTGTCTGTGTATTTACTTTTCTGGGAAAATATGAAAATTGTTGTGCATGATATGCATTGTGTTTGGGTGCATATATGTGCTGGTTTGGAAATGAATTATGATGAGTTTGAGTTCTCTGCCACTTGGGCTTGTATCCCATAGGACTCTGCTGATATTTCATTTGAGGATTCCAATCAGATTGAGTAGGGTAATTTCTACCATTTCCTTCATATGATTTCTTTTGATGAAACCTTTGAGGTTTTTGGTAGTTCTGTTCAGACTTTACAGAATATCTTATGTTAGGAGTCTACTATTGAACCTTTTTGGATTTTCTTTCAGCTATTTTTTTAGCATGATCAACTTGCTTCTTTCATTTTCCTTTATATCCAATGCCATCATGTGAGTGTTTGTGATCGTGTGTGGGTACCATATATGGTGTTTTGGATTTTTGGATTCACTCATTGCTTGAGGATCCTTTTGCCAGAACCACTCTTGGAGTTTAAACATTGACAAATGAATTGAATCCCAAGCGTGTTTTATCTCTAATTTCCTTTTGTATCATCATCAACTCATCCAATGTTTTAGATGACTTGCAGAGTGATGCAATCATATTTTTCAGTTCTTGTTCCCTCTTTTCTTTCTCAGCAAGGTTTGCGTTGACCTTTTCTATCTCAACTTTCAACTCTTTATTCTCATCATCTATGTGACTTAGAGTACTCAGCTCTTCAGTTGAGTTTTGGCATTTGAGTTGGTTGTTTTCCTCATTTAGGAGTGTGTGTGAGGATTTAATGTGCTCAAAGTCTTTCATCGTTTTGCCTAATGAATCATAAAGATCAATGGGTGATGAAGTATGTGTATCATGATCACTATCATCCGAATTTGAATATGATGAGTTAGAATTTACCTCATTTTCATGTATTGTCCTGTGACATATCAATGCCTTTTCTTTTGTGTCTGAGGAGTAGTCAGCTTCACTGCTATCTGACTCTGCTATCTTCTTACACTTAGATGTCTCAGATTCTGCAACCATCATTGCTTTCTTTCCATCTTGTCTTCTTTCTGTGAACACTTTCTTATCCTCTTCGATTCTGTATTTGTTGACTAGTGGATAATGGCAATCAACTGCAAAGTTACCTGGCTGTCTGCAATTCCAGCATAAATCTTCAGCTTTCTTCTCAGCTCTCTTGGGTGTTCTTTCTTCCTTTACTTTGGAAGGAGTTGAGTGTCGTATAAAGGATTTTTCTATGTCCCTCTTATAACTTTTGTTGAAAAATTTGTTGAACCTCTTGACCATCAAGGCAATCTCTCCTTTATCAATCTTTGGAGTCAGTTGCCTTAGATTCTCTAACCAATAGAGCAATTGTCTTTGGTACAACTATTTCATCCTGCTCTTTCCTCTTGAGCTCAAATTCATATACTTTCAAATCTGAGAATAGCTCATGGTTGGATATCCTGGTCAAGTCTATGGAGTGTCTGAGAGGCACCACTTTCATTTCCCACCCAACTAGGAGTGCTCTTAGAATCTTCATACACATTTCCTTTTGTGTATACTCTTTGCCTATAGCAGACAGTTCATTTGTAAATCTCTATGAATCTGGCATCCAGTTGATCCAATGATTCTTTTGTCATCATTTTGAAGTTCTCAAATTTTTGCACTGCAACTGTAAGCTTGTTCTCCTTTATCTGCTCTGAGCCTTCACAGATAAGAGTCAGCTTTTCCCAAATTTCTCTGACACTCCTGCAAGATTTAACTTTGTTAAACATGGCTTTATCTAAAGTTTTATATAAAATATCCTTAGCCACATTATCCAGGTTGTATATGCATCTATCCTCACTTGTCCATTCACATCTTGGTTTATCCACCTCTGCAGGCCTTTTAGCATCATCTCCTGCAGCCCTTAAAATGTTCACCTTGGTGATTCTAATGGGTCCATCTTCAATGACAAACCATATTTCATCATATAATGCAGAGAGATGTGCCTGCATGTAAATTTTCCAGTCATCAAATTCCTCAATAGTAAACATAGGAATACGAGACCGATTTACTTTCATAATGATAACTTTGAAAAACTTTTGAAAACTTAAGTGTAGATGTTTTGAAAAGAATGAGATCTAGTTCAATAATCAATGTGAAATGTTCTTTGAAAACTGCTCTGATACAACTTGTAGGTCCCATGGGTGTGAGTTAAGTCTAGGGGATTGAGTAGACTTAACTAGTATTTCAATATTAAACACAATCAGAGTATTAACAAGAAAACAACCAAGTCTCTTAAGAGACATTCGGGTAAAACTTCAGCAGAAGAATTAACCACTCAATAGGCTCTGAGATAGCTGTTGAAAGAGTAACTCAGCTGAATGAAGTTAGCTATTTAAAATTTCAATTTCTCTTGATTTTATAGCCGAAGTTTTTGACCCTTTTTAAAGATAGGTTATCAACACTCATATTTTTAGGCTTGTTATTATCAGTTGGATAGAAAATATAAAACATGTAAGTAAATTGTAGATATTAAATGCAAAATAAAAATGGCAAAAAAATAATGGTTTCAGGGTGGGTTAATTCCTCTATTCCACTCTTCTCCTACTCCAAGAGGAATCCACTAAAGTAACAGTAACTTCGTTACAATAGTACAACAGTAAAAACTTAGCATTGATCACATAGTTGGCTTCACTTTTGGGACTCAGCTCTTCGTAAGGCAACTGCCTCACTATTTCAGCTCCTCAAATCTTCAAGACTTGATCACTTAGCCTTCGTATTTGAAACAGTTCGAATTGGAACTTAACTGAACTTCCTTCACTTCTTGGAAGAACAGACTCTTTTGTCTTGAAAATAAGTTTTTCCTCTTCAACTTGAAGTATGACTTCTATCTTCCACAAGGTTGTGTTGGATAAAGTTGCTTCGAATGTAGGCCTGAGGATTGTAAGAATTTCTTTATTGAGAGAGTAATGCAGATTGCTTGTGTGCTTAGTGTCACGTTTGAATTTTTGTTCTCTTCTGCGTCATTATTCTCTCTGAAAATTCATCAGCCTTTTCTAATGAGAGTCTGAAATTTGTCCGTTGAAGAGACAGACAAATTCAAATTACACTTCTTGTTTCGTTGGCTTGTCTTATTCTTGCAACATTTGATATTGACCCAACCTTTGCGTTTGCCTGCAGGTGCCTGAAATGATTCAGAGTCCTGCAAGCATTCCATTGGTTTCTACTTCTTGCACTCTTTCAGCAAGACAACTTTAAGGTTGCAGGTCTGTCTCCTTACCAAAACGTGTAGGTCTTTGACTTTATTCACAACATATTTCTTCAGCTTTCTTTAAGTCCTTCAACTGTTTTATCCCATAAGTTGAGTCTTCTCCTTCATTTCATGGATGACGCTGCTGTAAGTCTTCTGAAAGACATCTTAACCGCTCAGCTGCGACTTAGCTGAATCTTCTCTGCATTTTCCAACAAGTCTTTTGTATCTTCAACTTAGCTGCTTAAAGACTCAACTATTTTTCCAACTATTACAAAGTTGAAATTACATACATAAATTGGGGTGCCAACTTTCTAATACTATGTTTTCTAAGTATCATTAAAATCTATAAAATAAATTTCCCAACATGAATAGTTTGAGAAAAAAAAAAGCTTTAATATATAGTTTTCTCAATATCCAAAGAGAGGAAACACATACAGATGCATCTTCTCTGACCAACATAGGTTTGAATTCAGAATCTTGGTTGTCATATCTAGAATTGACGTTAAGTTGAATTATCATTTCTGAACTAATAAATTTGCGTTACAATATTCAAGAGTTTCAAGATCAACTAGTTTGGGCAACATGGTCTCAATAGTTTCTTCTTGTTGGATTATTCAAGTAACGAACATGCTTTACGCATTATATTCCTAGAGCCACCAAAATGGGCCAGGCCTGTCAGGTCAGCCTGTCCTGCAATGCCTAAGGTATGGGGGTGGGTTAGGTGTTTAGAGGCCCGCCAAGAGGCATGCTTTAACGGGCTAGCTCACCGCGGTCCGGCGGACTAGCCCGCTAGAAATAAAAAAGAAAAAATGAGAAGAAAAAATGAGAAGAAGTAGAGGAAAAAATAGTGTAATTGATATTTTATATTATTATTTCTTATAAAAGTGTATGTAATATTTTCTTTAAAATATGTATTTATCACCCATCATGTAATTTAACCCATAAAAATTATTAATATGCAAAAAAAGAAGTGTTTTTTTATTGTTTGCCCGTGGTGGGTTGGGTTGGGCCATTATTTTTCAAGCCCGCCATAATGACAGGTCGGCCCACCCCGCACCGCCAACTGACGGGCTTTTTTGGCCCGCGGGATGGCCCGGCCCGACAACCAGTTTTGACAGCTATGTTATTTCCCAAACGAAAATTGGCAAATCAAATGTGTTACTCGTGGACATTTTGTACACCCATGAGGATATGTTTGGGAAGTTGAGAGGGAGTTGGATAGTGGGAGATTTTTAGTTGATAGGTTTGTCCCACTTAAAAACCACCCATCTCTTGTGCGGGAAATACCAAATAAAATGTATTTCCAGTAATCTCACTTGAACATAACGCGAAATACATAATACATAAATTAAAATTCCCTCTCTACAAAATCATATTTTCAACATATTTTCACGTACTAAACCAAGAGGCTCTTGAATTGTGAACTATATAGCAGGGTCCATGTGGCTGCGTTGAAATTCAGAGTATCATGGTTTGTAGGAGGATTAAAACCCAATTTGATCATAATTCTGCTGCTAAAAGTAACATGTTGTTATATTTTAATTGAAGAACATGATGGTAATTATTAATTAATTCACCAACAAAAAGTGTTTCATTTAATACCCATAGGCTAGTGCATTGTATCGTTTTGGTGAACTTGATGATTATGGGATGCTGTTTCTATTCAATTTCCTGAGTATTCAGACTGGATTTTCCAACATATGTTGTCTAACATGTTGAATTTGCAATTGTATAGCGTGAAGATCTTTCAGGAATGCAATTAAGTGGTAACAAGGTCAGGAAACTCGAATTTTTGTTGGCAGATGCAGTAGCAGAAGGTGCTGATTGTATTATAACCTTTGGAGCAATACAAAGCAATCATTGCCGAGCTACTGCTGTGGCAGCCAAATATTTGAATCTTGACTGTTATCTTATATTGATCACTTCAGAGGTACCATCTTTTCCTGCCAAATGTTTTTCCGTTGAAAGAACTATTGGGAGCTTTATATGATGGATGTAGCGCTAAATTGCAATTTGAATCATGTAGGTATAGGGTTGGCAATAGTTGTATTTCAGAACCACTATATACAAAACTCCCCGTAATTCTAAATTTTTGGACAAACCTGCTCATGCGGAAACCAATTTCACTTATGTAGATATTCTCCAAGTGAGTTATATATTGATTGGGATCAAAACTTTATTAAAAAACTCAATTAGAGGATGTTCGTATAAGTGAGATTATTTTCTATATCAAGGGGTTTGTGAAAAATATAAACACATTGATTTTTCCGGTTAATTTTCTAACTTCTGGCAATCAAATGACTTAAATCGTGAGTTTTTCGAAAATTACTAGGTTAATTGCAAATAGTAGTTTCTGCAGGAGTATTATTGTTATCCCCATATAAATACTAAATTGCAATTTTGCCTAGATTTAGTTCTAATATTGGCTTTATTCCCTTGTGAATTTTCAGGTTTTATTAGACAGAGATCCTGGGTTGAGTGGAAATCTGTTAGTTGAACGTTTGGTTGGAGCACATATAGACCTTGTTTCAGAACAAGAGTTCACTAGCATCGGGAGTGTAGTATGTCTATTGTATCATAATCCATCATTATTCACTATCTCATAATTGTAATATAACCTCTCTATTGAGGCCATTAAATTACTTTATTGAATTTATGAGGGCACCATTTGTGAAGCTCGCCTCAAGTCTCAAAATCTCAAGTTTTTGCACTGTTGGTGAATTGTGATTTATATATTCTTCTTTCTTTCTTACCCTATAGGGTCTCACCAACTTACTGAAAGAAAGGTTGTTGAGCAAAGGGAGAAAGCCGTATGTCATTCCTGCAGGCGGATGCAATTCCTTGGCCACTTGGTAAACTATCTTGTTGATATGCATTATGAGTCTGACTTATTATTTTTTTAGTGACTACTCAATGTGAAAGTGGCAAAGGTAGTCACCATAATTGTTCTGTAATGAATATAATGAACATTAATTTGGATAGCTTGCAGTTTTTGTACTGTCATCCTCTCAAACTTGGTCAGCACAAGGGATCTATAATAATATAATTGCATTCCACCAGATGATCTTATCTATTAACAAAATAGTCTTTGGTTTTTTAGGGGCTACATTGAAACAATTAGGGAGATCAAAGATCAGCTTCAGAAACGGAATTGTGAAGTAGCATTTGATGACATTGTTGTAGCATGTGGAAGGTCTGTCCCGGTTCTGATGTTGCTTCTTATTGTCTACGGCTCCATTTGGATGGAAGAATCTTAAAATTACACATGAGGTTTAGTCTAATTAAAAAAACCAGTTATCTTTTAAAATTACAAATACCCCAACTTTCTCACAAACTAAACCCGTTGGAGGGGGTATTTGTCAGGTAAATACAAATCTCAAAGGGTGTTTGTAACAATTAAGGGTGTATATGTAATTTTGAAAGTCAACTGGAATTTATTGTAATTAGGCTAGGTCTCATGGAGTTTTTATAATTATCCATATAATTTTATATAAATTTGACATCCATCACATAACTCAAAAAATAGTTTGAAATAATCTAGAGTTCAAAGATTATAATCCATTGTACTATGTGACTATCCAAACAAACTCAATAATTGTTTTTACTAAAAAAAAAAAATAATCAAATTCATCAATCCAATTAAGTCTAATTGCTTGTCGGAACTCATGGATCTCAATATTTGTTTGTCAATGATTTTCAGTGGAGGCACAGTTGCTGGTTTATCAGTTGGATCATGGCTGAGTGATTTGGGAGCTAAAGTAAATACTTTTATTTCTCCTTCTGATATGCTCCCCCATCATCTTGAAAATCGCTCATCATATATAGATGTGTTGAATGCAGGTCCATGCCTACTCTATATATTATGATCCTAAGTACTTATATGAGTGTATTCAAGGCCTACTTGATGGACTTCAAGCCGATGTCTGCTCACTTGATATTGTCGACATTCAAACTGTGAGCTTCATGTTTATTATATTGTTGAAATTTAAGTATATTTTCTCATGTTTGAAAACTTGTTTATACTTGTTTGTTTCAATCATGGTTATTCGTTGGGAGATATTGTATCTCGACTAGAGTTATCGTCAGCTCCATTAGGATATCAATTTCACCCATGGTTATTCCGTGGGAGATATTATACTTTCTTACCCCAAATGTATCTTCTCTTTTCAAGATGGATTCTTGTCGGATGATTCTCTCCAGTGCTCTTCGTGAAACAGTCACTTGTGAGAATCCGACGAGGATGTCGTGGAAATTTTGCCTAACCTCCTTTTCCTTAGTAAGATTCTCATTGAGATGTGGTGCTTCCACCAGAGTAATAGACTTCATCCTCATAGATGCTTTCATCTGAATGAATATCCTCGAATAGGTATACTAAGATAAGGTCTCCATAGTATGTTTCTTCTTCAATTTCCTAATATTATCTCATGATTTCTTTATTGAAACTATCAATTGCTAGATGTCCTTTGGCTCTGTATGTCTAACAGTTGGAATCTTTGGAACTTTCATTAGCCTTGGTGTGTGTGCTTCTGAAAGTTCATCTTGTGGGTATTCGTTCGATACTTAGTTGATTTGATCTGGATGAACTTCTTCTAGAACTTCTATTAGATATCCTTTATTGGCAAGGTATGTAGGTTCTAGCCTTTGACATGCTCCAAAACGATAATCTGTGAAACGGCCGTCATCTTTGAAATCCACCACATTGGATGCATTGTGAAGAAAATTTATGCAGTTTTTCTTGTTGTGTTGTTCTCTTCCAATGACTATTGGTAAGTCATTGTTTTCACAACCCAATGATGCTCATTTATTTATTATTCTCAATCTCTAATAATTTTACTTGGCAGCCGCCATTGCACACCACTCTGCAAGTTTTTTCTTTAAGAAATATATTTGTCTTGCCAAAGTTTCTTGTGTCCCTACTGGGAGTTGATATTCATTTATCCGCATTTCTCTCAATGGGCTAGGGATTTTATCATAGAAAAGTTGAGTCGGTTATTCTTCAACCGATCCTAATGCCATTTATACTTGGTAAAGTAATATATGAATATATCAATATTACTCATATCAAGTAGTCCGAGACGATAGAGGGCCTGTTTTTATGTTTTTCGTTTATCTTCTCCTCTATCGTTAAAATATCGATCACCAATGAATTAGACTTTTAAGAGTAGTCACATTCTTTTGGCGATTCCGCTTTGAGTTTCTCTTGCGAGGACATCTGTTCTAGTTTGTTGATTTGTCATATCCCATACCATTTTGATAGTTCCCTCTAGACTCATTTAATGAAGTTTTATAAATCATTCGTTGTTGAGATTTAGTGCTCGTGATGCATTTGTTATTGCTAAAATCCGTTCATTGATGAGCTTCTCTCGGTTTTTGAAGTCGATAACGTCCAAATTGAGCATGACTCTATGTGGATGGATTAGATCCAGTATAGTGTTTCCCAAGGTGTATTATAGGGATGGATGATGGACGATGATCATTTCCTCCAATGTTGTAATCTCTTACTTCCCTCATTATAACTTCTTTAGGATTGTTAGACTTTATACTACTTGTAGGGTCCTGAGGAGTTTGTTGTGTCTGTCACGGAACAAGTTGGTTGTTGAGTCCATCATCAGTTTGTATTTTGATATCAACTAAGTCTACAATTAATTCCAAGATTGGAAAAAGACTCGATTAAATCTTGTAAATCTTCAAAAATTACTCTAGATAAATCCATCACTTTAAAGGAATGCTCCTAATGATATACCTTAATTTTTCTTCTAGACCTTTTGTCTTGAGAATTTCCTGAGCCTCCCCCTTTTGATGAAGAATGAGTTCTTCTCCATATGATGGTAGTAGTGTTCCACCTTTGTTTCTAGAGGAACCCGACCAGTCTCGCACCTTCCTACTTAATTCTTCCACTATAGCCGTCAGATCCTTTACAGAGGTTAGGATTTCGGGCATACATTTCAAAATTTCTTTGCTCTTCTATCTGATTCCCATATCCTTATACAATCTTTTTTGGATTATTCTAAGATCACGTATGATCTTTGATGTATCTGGCACAATCTCACTTTCCGAATTCATAGATGATATTGATAAGCTTCTTTCTGATAATTGAGTAGATTCGTCTGTAACATTTGATTCACCATAAGATAATTTAAGTGAACCCCCTTTCGTTTGTTGCAGTATCTTTAAGATTCTTCTATTGACCCAATAGTTTCTTGTTAAACATATTTGATTTTCCCTATATGTTATCTTTTCTTGGCGTTTATTTTCATGTATCTTCAAAATTTGAAGATAACATTTGTTGCTATTGCATCTCGAACAATTGTTCAGACCGTGTTTTCCTCTCAAAATCTCCTCACCATCAGTCAAATACTAATAATATTAAATAAAAGTTAATGTCACCAATAAACCTAAGCTCCGATACTATTTTACATCAATAATCTCAGGCAAATTGAGTACGGTGGTAGAAATCATATATTTGGGGTCAAAATCGCACAAAATAAAAAATATTGGACCAAGACTGCAAGATTAAGTTTTTGAGAGTATTTTTGGAACAAAATGAGTCTTATGGGACTATTTTAAAACCTACGAACTAAAGTTCCAATGCGAAAATTCATGTGATACCAGTTTTGCAATTAAGTTGGTTTATTCATGCAGACTTCTTTTCCAACTGTCTAGTCAAATTATAGTTTTGAGGCCTAATGCTTATTGCACCCTCTTTCCATAGGCCAAAGGTCTTGGTTGTGATGTGAACACAACAGAGGAGTTGACATTTATCAAAGAAATTGCGGAAGCTACTGGTGTTGTTCTTGACCCAGTCTATAGGTATGTTAGTATAAGCTTTTATGGTTCTTTGCAAAATGGCCAGACTTGCCTTATATGATAAATGCACTTGCTAGAGGGATTAGTGAAAATAAGATTTTTATGATATGTGAAATTTTGAAAATAATTACTACAATTGTTAATATCCTTTAATTTTTTAAATAAACAGAAATATATAAAAAAAAGGAAAAAGTTCTGATCACAAGTCGATCAGGTAGCAAAAGGAAAAGAATGCTAAACTTCGGAAAAAAAAAAGAAACAACAAAAATAACTTAAAATTGCAATCTAAATGAATGACGTTTATTTCTGGAGGATTTTCGAATGACAATGTCAATTGTTTAATATCCTTTAATATATAGCCTATTTTCATTTCGTTATTTATTTTTAAAAATAAAATATTTTGGGGCAATTGACTTATTAATTCTTGTGATATATAAATACAAAAACTACCCTTAATGTTTAGTCTAATTACAAAAAAAAACCCAGTAATCTTACATATTTACAAATTGCACCCTCAAGATGGTGGTATTTGTTAGATAAATGCAAATGCAAATCTCAAGGGGCTAGTTTATAATTTTAAAAGATAATAGGATTTTTTTTGTAATTCGGTTAAACCTGAGGGCTTGTTTGTAAACATTCATTTTCCATCTGATTTATGCAGTGGGAAAGCTGCTTATGGAATGATGAGAGACATGGCTGAGAATCCTAAAAAGTGGGAAGGAAGAAAAGTTCTTTTTACACACACAGGCGGACTCTTGGGTTTGTTTGACAAAACAGAGCAGATGGCGCCATTGATTGGAAATTGGCATAGAATGGATACCCATTAATCTGTAACCCGAAAGGGTAAATCTTTTTAAAATATATAAACAATAAACTTCATTTATTACTCAATAAGATAATAAGCAGAAACTCAATACAGATTCTGTAAAACGCTTTGCATAAGGTTCATAAGAAGGAAACACTTAAGACACCAACAGCACCTTGTATAATTATTTGTACTATTACCGCTTAATGATGCTAATATCTAATTAATCCAATTTTATTTTATTTTAAGTAGAATAAAATGAATATAATACATTTTATGACAATCAAGTTTGAAAAAAAGTAAAATATTCGAATCAATTCCATAATTATTTTACTGATCTGTTGCAATTTCATTTTTACTTCATTTATCGCATTTGTTGAATGTTGATTAACAAATGATAAATGTTAACCAGTTGTAAGGCTTGTATGATTTTATTTTTATCTATTATAAAATCCAAAATCATGTTTGTTTGATCTTTTTCAATAGATATATCAATTTTATCTTCTCCCATCACCATGCTCCTGGCGAGAAATTCAAACCCCACTACCATGTTGCTCTTTAAAGCTTGTCATTGCCACTGGCAGTGTCGATTCCCATTGGGAAAGACAACAAAGACAAAAAAGCCCCTGTGTCGCTAGGGCATTACCTTATGGATTGATATATTTTGATTTGAGTAAAGAATTTGTGGAAAGGATTTCAAATAACTACAAATAAGATGAATTTAAAAAACAACCGTAATGACTCAAGAAATAACTCAAAATTGAGCTAATGATTTGAAATCCATTGTAAAATCATACCAATCAAACAAATTCAATAGATTTATTATTATAAATTTGAAATACATAGCTTTAGATGGATCAATCCAAATAGAGCATTAGAGAAAAATCTTTTTAAGCTGAACACACCCTATCTTGCTAGAGTAATACTAGAGTTATCCAAACTAAATAGTTTGACAATCAATAATATTAACGTAAGTAATTAAGTGTACATAATATTAAATAAAATAAATTACCAAATAAATAAAACAAGGTTCCACAAGATTCATTAATTATCGCATTCATATTGTGTTCTTCTTTTCCATTGTCTCTTTCCTTATTATCTCCATTAATAATCCCTAGAATATTTGATGTGGAACATGATAAAAAAAATTAATACTTGTAATATATCCATTATATATATAGGAAATATACAAAGATAAAGGTAGTTAAAAAATTAAAATCACAATAAATCAATATATTATTCTTTTAATTTTTATTAAATAATCGGCTGGCCAATCCAACCCAACTTAACCTACAATCCAAATGGTTCAAACCGTCGTCTCTCAATTTTCAAATGAATTGCTAAAATTATAATCTAACCCACAATTTTAGAATGGTAGGGTAGACCAGCCCTAACGAGCCTAGCCTATTTTGACCCCTCTAGGTAACACAGTCTTGTAAACTTTTTGGAAATCATTGCACCCCTATATATTCTGATGAAAACTACCAATTTGATTAAAGATCTACATCTACATGCTACTAATTAATAATAAAGTGGCTCAGATTTTTCAGAACTCTTTTGAATAAAATACGTTGTTTATAAGATGAAAAAAAAATCCCAATATATATATATATATATATATATGTATATATTTTGTTAGTGTAATAAAGTCGCAGTACTCAATGATGCAGCGACTATTTTTTTCGGATGGCATCTTCTATTATTTATTCAATTCCGCATAAATAGTAGTATTAATTGATAACTTTTATAATTTAATGACATTTCCTATTGTAGTACACATAAAATTTATTAAGAAGTTACATGAAATCATATTTTTCGCTAAAGAACTTTATTTTTGTGGGCCCATCATACAATATTTATAAAAATTTCGAAATATGTAATATTCAAATTTAATTTCTCGTCTTATGAAAATATCAAGTCTTATTTGCCATACATGTTTAAGAAATTTGAAAAATCTTCTACTAAAGCTTGTGTGTGTCCAACTTTTGGTTTTGATTTTATTTAATTTTGCAAAATGTTAAAACTCTTTTATTCAATATAGAAAGAAAAAAAAATACAAATCATTTAAGGTGTACCATTTTGACAATAGTGATAAAAGTTGTCAAAATTTTATAATAGTATGTCAAAAATAAATTATAATAGTAGTAGTAGTAGTAGTACCACTTTATTTAGGTCTTGCAAGGTCTATCCAATTTGCCTAATTGTAGTTTTTTTTTTTTTTTTGAGGAAGCCTAATTGTAGTTGAAGTAATCATTATTTGAGATAATAATGAGGAAAAGGAGAATTATTTTATGTTCATTGCACATGCTCAAATTTTAATTTCTGGAGATAACATTACCACCCTGTAGGTCCCAAGGGGTGTGAGTTTAAGGTTTAGAAGGGAGGGTTGAATAAACCTTACCAACTTTTCAATTTAGTCCTTTTAAAATAGTTCAGAGTTAATTCTTCACAGCTAAGTCCTTGATGAATAGCTAAGTTAGTTAACCAAATAGTTAGCCACTCAACACTGATCGAGTGTTGATAGAATAACTCACCGCTTAGTCTAAAGCTTAACTCGACTGTGATATGTTTTTATTGGAAGACTTAACACCCTTGAATTTGGTTTAAGTTTGTTTTAACACTTGGTTTTAGCACTTTGTTAAATGTCAATTGGATAGCAAATTTATCAAATGAGATATAAGATAATATGCAGAATTGAAGTGCTGAAATTTAAATAACACAATAAATTTTATAAAGGTTCGAAGATGGGGTAATTCTTCTAATCCTCTCTTCTCCAACTCCTGGAGAAATCCACTAAGTATTGATCACAAGACAAAGTGGTTATCACCCGTAGATACAAGTCTTGATCACACAAATGACTTGATCCTTTGGGACTCGATCCGAGATGCCTTGGTCACACAGCTGGCTTCTCGTTCGACTCAGCTTCTTCACAGGGCAGCTGTCTTGCTACTACAGCTCACTTGCTAAAGTTTCTTGGATTTGATCACGAAGCCCTCCAAGAACTTAAGACTGGTTCGACCTTGAACCTTTCTACAATCCTTTGTGGAATGTAGACCCCTTTGATTCTTCAAATATTTCCTCTTCAACTGATTGAAGTCGTCTTTCCTTCACAGGTAAGTGTTGGATTGATTTCCTTCGAAGTTTTGGCCTGAGGATTAAGCTTGAATGACTTGAGAATATTTTTGTAGGTTACAACTCAAAATGATAGCTTGAATGTTCGTAGTGCAGGTAGTCAAGGTAACCTTTTCTCAAGTTGATTCTCAAAGATTTTATAGTGTTCTTTTGAAAATCACCCAAGAGAGAGACTAATTTTCAAATGACACTTGTGGTCGTTGGCTTGTCTTGTTGCAGTCCTTGGAATTGACATTTCCTTGTATTGAATGAACCTTCACTTTTTCGAGTTCTCGACACAAAAAGTGCGATGCTTCCCATTGTTTATTCCTTTTGCACGCTTCGGGGGATCGAGCACTTTAAGAAAGGCAAGATATGGAAGTATTACTTGTTTAAGTAACTTTCTTGACTTGATGCAACGGATCCTTTTCGATTGTCTTGACTTGATCATAGCTTCCTTAACTTCCTAGATGACTTCGAGTCGACTTCCAATCATTGGATGACTCATCCGTCACTTCAACTTGAGACTTGGCTATATTGGGTTGACTTGATCGACACTTCACACAAACAGCATCTCACCGATACTTCTTCAAATGAGTTCCTGTCTTCTCTTCCTTGCCATACTCACCGCATCACAAATGAGTCTTCATTCTAGTCTCCGATTGACTTCTTGCATATTTAGGCATAGGAACTTAACTCGGCTTGAATGTACCTATCTATTACAATGCAAATTACAAATAAAATGGGGTGCCAACTTTCTAGTCTAAGTTTTACATGGCATTCATCAAAATCTAAAAATAAATTTCTCAACACACCCGTATGCCCTTCCACCAAGTGTAAGAATTAGTCCACGAAATCGTATAATTTGTTGTATTTATTTTTTACTATCGATAAGGAAAGTGATTAGAAATGATTTAAAATAACGTCATGTTCTTATTTCATTATTCATACAAATATTTCTTAGTTCCACAAAGTTTATTTGAATTTTTACGGAGTTCCAAATATTGTATTGGAGTTTTGATTTGATTAATCAATTAGATCGAACCTGAGGAGTTTTAAGAAACGAATACGAATCGAATTCAATTTTTTTATATACTCTATTATCTTTTTATTAATGAGTCGAACTATAATTGTTATCGGGCGGGAAAAAAAATTTCAAGCTTGATTTGTTATGTTGATGAACCAAAGTTTAAACGAGCTTTTTTATGATCAATATTTGCATGAAGAATTTGATTTCTTGTCTAACAACCAGTTAATTCTTCTTTTTAGCTTAAGAGGAAAAATTATTAAACCCCCAAACTATACGCGATTTTCTACATTGCCCCATAAATTAATTTTTTTCTACTTAACCCCCTGAACTATATGAAAATTTCTACGGTCTCATCTCTCCTTCCCACCGGTGGAATATTCCGGTCAGATTCGCCGACGGGTGGAAGAGATGGGACCGTAGATTTTTTCGTGCAGTTCAGGGGGTTAAGTAGAAAAAAAAATTAGTTTAGGGGGTAATATGAAAATCATGCATATTTATGGGGTATATTAAAATTTCCTCTAGTAGTTAAATCAACTTTAAAATTTCATTTAATTCTTCCTCAATTCTTAGATTTACTAGCTTACCAGGTTCGACTTTTTCCCCTTGCGTGTGCACATCAAATTGTAAATGCTTGAATTTTGTGTGCCCATAAATATGTGTCGTGTGCTTATATAATATGTAATTTCATTGATTTTGTCAAAATAGTATTTCATTTTGTTGGGTTCTTGATTAGGGATGGCCCAACCCACCGCGGGGTACGGGCGGGTCAGGTCGGCCCCTCCTACCCCACATTAAATAAATTTAAATAGAAAAAATGAATAAAATTTTTATTTTTAATATACTTATAAAATATTCTTTACAAATAATATTAAATATATTAAACAATATAGGCGGGGCGGGGCGGGTACTCTCTAGGATGGAAGTGATACCCAGACACGCCCCGTCGGGGGTCATGGGACGGGGCGACTCAAACGGGACAGGGCAGATACTCGCGGGTTGTGTCGAAATTTTCATCCATATTCTTGACCATTCTATTGCTTATGCATAGAATAAAAACAGTCATATAGTGGAGATGAATGTCATTTCTATATTTGATTGAGTTTTCAAAGCTTGTATTCTTTATTTTGCTTTAAAGAAATGTTTATTTTAGTGTCTAAATATTTTTCAAAATCAGAGTAATTCGTTTGGAAATCATGCATAATAACTTGTGAAATTATAAAACTATGATTTAATTAATACTTTATTTGTATACAAATGCACAATAAGTATAAATATAAAAATCTATGAAAATTTTAATGTACCCCCCGAACTATGCACAATTTTTGAAACCAACCCCTAAATTATTTTCTTCTATTTATCCCCCTAAACTACATAAAAATTTCTACGTTGCCCTCTTCTCTTCCCCGCCAACGGAATATTCCCATCAGATCCGCCGGCGGGGAGGAGAAGAGGGCACCGTAGATATTTTCATGTAGTTGAGGGGGTTAAGTAGAAAAAAAATAGTTTATGGAGCAATGTAGAAAATCGCGTATAGTTTGGGGGTTATTAATTTTTCCTCTTAGCTTAATGAAGCAGCTATCTTTTGTTTTGTCAAGGGAGTCCTAATAATATTAGGGATAGATAATCAAAATAGCAAATTCTACTGAACATGATCATCCATATTTTTCCATCTTAAAATGCTAGTTGGACTGAAAATCGTATTTATATTTATTACTGATGTATTTAACAGAAATTAACAAATTATTATCAAATGAAAAAATTTGCTTCTCTCTCAATTCTCTGTAAATGAAAAAATATTGTCTAGTAGTTTGTTGAAAACTCAGATCTTTTATTTTTAATATTGACATACTAATTAAATGAATATCATGTATGAACACTACAAGAAAACAATCAAATTCCAACAAAACGAAGTAGAAAATAGTTGGAATTTTCACAATTCCAACGGAAATTCCAATGCTACATTATACCGTTGGAAAATTCAAATGAAAATTCCAACGATAAAGAAAACAGTTGGTATAAGTTGTTGGAATTTCAGTTGGAATTTAAAATTCCAACAGAAATTCCAACACCACAACAAACTGTTGGAAAATTCCAACAGTAATTCCAACGATAATAAAATTGTTGGAATAAACCATTGAAAATTTAAAAATTCCAACATAAATTCCATTGCTAAAACCCATACATTGGAAAATTCCAACAAAAATTTCAACGGTAATCAAAATATTGGAATTAATCGTTGGAATTTCCGTTGGAGTTTTTAAAATTCCAACAGAAATTCCAATGGTATAACATGTTGTTAGAAAATTCCGCTACAAACTCCAATATTCGTGATTGGGGTACAAGACATGCATATAAATTATTGTTAATTACAAAAATCTGCCCTAAAGTTTAATATAATTAAAAAATCTAGTAATCTTATGAAATTACATATACTTGTTAACATTTATTCTATTTTACAAATTCCCACCGATTGAGCCTTGAGGAGACTATTATAAAACTAATAAAACTTCAATGGCGTATTTGTAAGTAGACAAGACTTTAGGGGTTGTTTTTGTAATTTAACCATATCAACTATTAGCGAAAAATCAGATTGCAATCCAATAACGCCAAATCTGCGAATGTAGCCTCTGATTCTTGAAGAAAAAAATCCATGAATGGCATTGGAGCCAGGACTAATACTTGAAAAATAAATATAAATATAAAAATTCACGAAAAGCACAACCTAAGTTCCTTAGAAATTGGCCAAATGGCAAAGAGTTGTTGGTAAATAAGGGGAAAAAGAAACAAGGGACTAGTAAACTAAAATTGCAACTCGATCAGGAGAATGAAGTGGCAATGCATTCTACGTCCAAGCCAAAACAGCAGAAAATATGGCAATGCCCAAAATTTTTTAGAATTTCATTTACAGATCAGAGATGCAATCGGCCCAACCGCACTTCCTCTTACTCGGGAATCATATTCTCATTGTCTGCATCACCTTCTTGCTCGATCAGAGATTGCACTGACACCAGCCTTGCTAAAATAATGGCAAGCCAGATCACTGAGCCCCTTTTCAGTTATTACTAAATCTGGTTTGAACTTTAGGTTCTCGATGTATTCCTCTTCCATTTTCAGTAACACACTCCAATCTTCTTCCCTTAACAATCAAGAAGCATAATCAGTTTTACCAAATGAGCCCCCTTAATCCCGACTTAGTCTTGACCCTCAGCAAACTTTAACTAACCCCGCTAGGACTTGATAAGGTGTATTGGTGGTTATGTTCGCCTGAACCAGATTCCAATCTAGATCATTAAGTGTAACAAGTTTACCACCTCTGTGTCGTCACTCTGAATCAATTATGTCCCAAAACATCCCAGGCAAGAATGAAAAAATCAACAATCCCATGCTCAATCAGAGCAACTACTGTTATGTACTCTACATCGAAAGGGCATACCTTATTTCTGTTTTTAAACGCTCATCCCTCCGACAAGCCTTTTTCTTTTTAACAAAAAAGCCATTTATGGAAATACTTACAGCGATCATCAAATCCCCGAATTGACTGGTAAATTTTGTTCCAATACAAGTCCTAACATTGTTGCACCTGCCAAATGAGAAACATTCCAGAATAAGAGCTTGAAGAAAGAAATAACCAAATTGCCCATCCATTTACAAAATGACACATCAAAAGCTCTCAAACAGCCATATTAAGACTAACTTGAGCTATTACTCCAGTTTGATTAGGTCTATCTAAGCATTGAACCACTTACATACAGAGGTTGAAATGGATTTCCCTTAAGTTGATTTATACAAGTAGTTTTGATAAAATACAAGAGAGGGATTACACTAAAGAAAATAAATCTGATTGCAGTAGTCACTATCACCATATGCAAAAGATAAGTTGCTCATGCACTCATTATAACATTGAGCAACAGCACAATCGAATGATTCGATTCTCAAGGAGGAAGAGATAAGAGTAAAATAAGTCATTTAAAAAGAGAAACTGATCATCAAAGAGACATTTTCATAATTACATGAAAGAAAGACATGATACTATCTGAAACATGAGCATTGGATGTTGTAACAGAACGAGTATTCAACCGTTATTTATGTGCACATAACGAAGAGTATCCGGTCAAGTCCTGTGAAAAGAAAGACAAAGTCTGGAGAAATCCTATGTTGTACCACCTTTCTTTCCTTCCCTTGTGTGTGTGTGTGTGTTGGGGTCATGCAAACGGGGCCATTATCTTACTGAACAAAAGGTATAAATTCCTACAGGTGATAAACTCCAGATAGGACCCCTCCCACAAAACTGTTTGCTCAGTTAATATGGCAAAACACAACTATCCAGTTTTAATTTTTTAAATATACTATAAGATTAAACAACATTGACACTGGGTTTGACAAATAAAAGCAATTAATTAACTTACGATCCTTTACATCCACGGTCATTGCAATTTTGAAGATTAATAGAAACATTATTACCTCGACAGATGACTGTGGGATGATAGTTCTTGTCAATGAAGGCTTCCGCATTTCACCAGCTTCAATATATAGATTATTCAAGATAAAGAAATCAGTATATATTAATATCAAATGAAACAGTACTGCAAACTTACACAAGTATCACTAGTATCGCAAACAATTGAACTAAATTACAAGTTCAATGCATACCAAGGACAATCACAGATATTGTCCCATCTCCAACCTCCTCATCCTGAGTTCGGCTGATCAATGATCAATAACTCTGATAATTGTCCTCGGCATTCTAGGATTTGGCTCAAACTAATAGGCCAAAGTTCCTCATTTATATTCCTAGGTAGAATAATATACAAAAAATTGTTATGATATTTTGCCTAATCCACATGGTGAAGCACATGCCTCCCTTATCTTCCCCATCATCATTGTCTATAGACAGAGGCACCAAGGAACAGATTTGTGCTACTTACTGGAAATCATCCATATCCCATCAAGCTGGTAGTGAAAGAATCAAATCTTGTTTAAATACCAAATCATCATTCAATAACTTTATCTTTTAAGACGGTTTAACAGGAGTTTTTGTATTTTAAGAATCAATAACTTTATCTTTTCAAAAACAATCTGATTTTTGCTTCAAAAAAAGAAACCCTAAATTATAATTTTCTCTGAAAATATGCATCCCATTTTTATAAACATTATTTGTATTTATTTATGAAAACAAATAAACTGTGCATTTTTTTTGTATAAGAAATTTCATATCAGAATATTAATTTTTATTTTTTATCATAAAATGTGAACATAAAAATGAATGAAGTTTAGTTTAAAAACCCATATTAGCTTTTGCACTGAATTATTGATGTGGGCATCGACCCATTTAAGAAATTCTGTGATAAATCTAAAGTTTGCAGGTATTGGAAATTTCCAACCTCAAATGGTAAAAACCCAGATAAAAAATTCCCATAAAGCACCAAACTTTGCATTTTTTGAGCTAACCTTACTCCTTAAATTCACTAACTACTGAAATCATAAACTCTTCCACTTCAAATGAAGAACCTAACCTCAATTTTTTAATTCCTCATTACTATCACTCCACAATGTGCAGTTCTGGCATTTAAACAAAGAATGGAATGGTTAAATTAGTGAAGTTGTTGCCAATATCATTCCCACCACTCTGAGCAATCTCCTTCAAACTTGTCCATGGTTTTTTCCTCCTCTTACTTGAAGCCTGTTTACTCTTTTCTTCGTCACCCGCAGTGAAACTAGTTTCCGGTTCGGCTACTTTCTTCACACCTGATCTATTCCTTTTCCTCCTCTTTGAATCCAATAACGACAGAAAAGTGGTAGGCAATGGAGTTGCTGGAGAGCTTGTTTCAAGATTTTGTCCATCGACTGTCGGTAAATCAACAATATCCACCTTGTTAACCTCGGCAGTATTTGTTGTAGCTTTTGCCGAGCTAGGACACTTATCTACAGAAAATTTGGCGGTTTCTAATTTCAAAGTTGGTTTAGCCTTTGGTGGACATATCTCTTTCACATAACCCTTTGGTGTTCCTCGCATCAGATTTCGATGGGAACAGAAGTGACATCGGTAGACAACATTATTCTGCGTGGTGGGATTAGATTTCTTGCGTTTGTGTCGCGTCTTTGACTTATTCTTCTCAATCCGGACCGTACAATTAGAACCAGGTTGCAGAATAGATTCACATCTGTTGAACAACAAAGCATCATCAGAGCCTAAAGTAATGGGTGTATGTCACGTATATTGCAAGAAAGTTGTACATTTCAAATATATTTACGGTGTGGAACGTGGCATGACAATGTCAACAATAGACATGCAAGAGAGGATATTTTCAGGGAACACATTTATTGAGAAATGAAGACCTTTAAGAATAAATAGAGCCAAGGGAGCATACTGCAAGATGTTAGACTCGAAACTTACGTCAGATTGGCAGATCACAAAAATTGCAAACTTAGTCATCAAAAGCTCTCATGAGATGGAAAAATCACAACCATCACGAGGTTGCCACTCTAGAAACACAGAACACTAACTCGCCTTTGAACATTTAATTTCAAATTCAATTTTGTTTTAGAGCTATCTATACCTATTGCAAGACTTGCATGATTTTTCATTTTTAAAGATTTATAATATTCAAACTCCAAAATCTATGTAAAGGTTATCTTATATTCATGATTCTTGGACTGAATAATTTTCATTTTCCCTTCTTTGATGGTAAAAGTGAAACAAATGTTGCTTTCTAGAGACAATGGCATGCATATTATGGCTCAACTCTTACCACAATTATCTCAAAATGTGGGAGAACAAAATAAAACTAGTAGTGAGGAAGCAAACAAGTACAATATATACCACAGAGCAAAACCACCAGGACAGAAAAGAACACAAAAGCGAGGATAAAATAGTATTGTTATGTAGCAACACACAATCAAAACATCATCATAGATTCTTTAAATTTTGAGGACTAGCCAAAACTAATTCTAACTAACTATGAACATGGCCGATATAATTCAATCTAACAAAGTTCGACCACTTCGACATCAAAGTAACAACAGTTTTTAAAATGATACATAGAGTAAGGATATTGTCATCCAAAACATTGATGCGCAACTCCATGCATTTTAGCCGAAAGGATAGTTTACGAGTAGCTTTCTGTACTCACAGGTATAATGTCAGAAAGCATTACCAGAAAGATACCCAAGAAAAACTATGTGCGAGAATCAGAAACTAAAATACCTAGTTTAATCTCAAACCAAAAAATAAAGAAAAAGAAACACACACACACGTATATCTGTAGGAAACAAGAGTGAACCATGGAATCAACTATAACAGGAACAAGTTAGTTTCCATCGCCCACCAAAAACTACATATAAATTAATAGCGAAAGCATATATTATGTCATAGAGAAAGCATTCAAGTGCATTTACATGTATGCTCTCAATATTAAAAAACTTAACTGGCTCAAATTAGAAAACCAAAGATCTATATCTATAGAAAGGTAAATACATGGACCCACCACTCAAACACAGCCAAATCACAAGTTTAATAAATAAAGAGATAAACTTTAGCACTATATGGAAATATAATTGAAAGAACTTGAAACATTTGATTTCTGCTAGCCCCCAATATAAAGTCCTAATTCCTCCTATACTGTGCATAACATATTAAAAGCTGAAACAAATTTTCTGTTGCTTAACCACATACACAGAGATAAGTGTCCAGAAAACAGCACAAAATATCCTTCCCTTCCCGCAAATTCCCTAGAGGATACGTAAAAGAACAACCAGAAAAGACTTGGAAAATATAAATAAAAAAAAATCATCAGTTCCAAATTATAAAGATATAACAGATAAAGACATCACCTTTCGCACACAAACAAAGATGGGTCAGCGCGAATGCCCAAGGTCTCGGTCGTGGCAGCCAAACGCTCCCCAAAAAAAGCACCAAGTGAAGGAAAAGAGGCTTCGGTCGCGGCCCATACTGCAAGGCTTTTCAGATGGACAAGCTTGCACATAGTTTTGGCATTAACATTACCATGTTTCTTGCCACTTGATTCTTCCCTCAACGTCATGGAGACACGCGGCTGAGACCCGGGTGTTGCATTCAGTCCCTTCTTCTTTCCTCTTCCACCCATGTGGTTAAAGTATTGATGCTTGTACAAAATTCACAATAAACCGAAAAGAAATTTCCCAAGATAAAGCTTTCTGATGCAGCACCTCAGCCCACTTAATTTTTGATGCGGTTAACAATATTAAGCTGAAAAAAATAGCTTCGAGAATATAAGATTGTGCAATGCAGAGACATTTCTTATACCATTCCAGATGAAAAGGTTAGACAATATCCAACAAATCTTAGTGTTGGAAAAATTATTAGTTATCCACAGAACAAAGACACTTTATAAAAAGTAGAATAAGAAACTAATTGGATTTCTCGCTTCTTAATCTTAAAGCTCCAAATAATCCCATCCTCCAATATGATAAAATTAATTCAACAGATAAGCTAACTATTCTTTATTGTCTAACGTCATTCTTTATGGTTATCTTGAAAAAATACTTTAACATCATTCTTTATCGCTTTTATATTAGAGCTGCCAACTTGAAATATGAGCATGTCAATTCCTCCAGACTATGCCTTTCAACTACATATATAGGCCTTATTATCTATTGATCTTTATCCCCAACCTAAATTTCTCAACATTCAATTCTTTTACATGACCAGCAGCCAAACAAGATGGAACTAACACAACAAAAAAAAAAAAGAAAAAACGAAAAAGGAAGGCACAATTCAAGAACTTATGATGCAAAGAACCAACTTTTGTTTCTTCATACATCCCCCACAAAGAAAAGGATGAAATTCCGGATTCTGGGACCAATGACAAGAAATTGAGATGCAAAAAAACTCAAAAACTTATGTGAATCTCTATTATTTACATCACATATCCAATATTTTCCAACTTCCAAATGTTTAGCTTCATCTAAATCCAATCGATTCCAATGTACTAAAATTTACATCCATCTACATGTTCTGCCTAAACTTTCATAAACTAATTAACTAACAAGTAACAACTCAAAATGAATACGAAAACTGCTAGGGAACAGAAAAGAAAAAAAGAGAAGGTTATCATTTCTCGGGGGTGTGCATACGGTAAAACCGTACCATAGCATTTTTTGTACCATTTACAGAACCTTATTACGATTTTTACCTGAAAAATTTTGGCAATCCAGTTCGGTTTTCAGTAAAAACCAAGATATAGGGGGGAGGGGGAATGAAAAATCCTGTTTGGCATTAAACAATCCATCTAACTGAAGTAAGTGGAAAAAAAAATCCACTGTTTTGTTTAATTCAAAATGGCAAGGGAGTGGGTAACTTGTTTAGTTGATTATTTCTAATATGTGTATTCTATTGACACGTAAACTAACCCATTAAGGAGAAGCATTCAAAGACCCCCACCTCCAAAAGGATAAAGAGACATCTGTAGCCTACTATATATTCTCAATACATTTAAAACATATTCTCAAGAGTCTACTTGATCATGAAGTGGCTTTTTGCTCCAAAGATTTCAAAATATATGTATATGTGTACACACATTTTTTTTTTTTTAAAAGGCACCACATCCTTTGATCTCGACAGACATTCAATGTTTTCAAAAGACCTTGTGCACTTTTAACATACCCGAAAAAAGGCACTGGACCTGTTCAAATTCCCGTAGTTATGCAGGGGGGCAAAGGATAACTTAAAACATGAAACTTAAGTTTGCCGCTAATGCGAGATGATCAGAAAGGAACAAGCCAGGGAGATAAAGATCAGCCCATCCTTGTCAGAAGCTGCAACCCTCAGCCCTCCTCATTTCAAAAAAAAAAATTGCACTATGAGGTGAAGCCAAACCTAGCTAATTTAGACCAGAGCATATGATTAACAATAGCGTTCTCTCAATCTCTAAAAACTGAAATGCAGTATGTCCAGGCGCTTAAAATGTAAAAAATCGGCGCGGCAATTTCTCAAACGAGTTGTATAAACATGTCAACACAAATCACTGAAAATGAAAATGGAGCGCAAGACGCGAAGCTATGAGAGAAGATGAAGACTTACTGAGGACGAGGACTGGGGCATGCATCTCGGCTTCCGATTTGAAATTGCAAGACTGGTAAGATCGAGAGAAGAAGGTGCTTGCTTCTCTGGAAAACCCTGGAACTGGGTCTGAAATAAGGGGTTCTGTGTGTGTGTGTGTGTGTTACTTACTGTGTTATGTTCTGTGTACTGTGGGCGCGCCTTTTGTATATAATGTCGAGAGTCGCATTAACCTACGCACGTTTCTTTTCTAGTGAAATCGTAGACGGGAATATCAGTTCGAAAGAAATGTTTTTCTTTTAGAGGAAGTTCAAGAGAAATATTATTTTTTATTTGGCTTAATTTTGCAAAAATATTTCGAAATAATCCTATTCTAACTTCTAAGAATCAACAACCTACTAATTTTTAACTTTTCAAAAACAAACTAATTTATAATATTCTCTAAAAATCAACGGCGGAAACAGAATACGATAATGGGATGAATCGATACACGAAAGTAGGGTGGGCGAATAGAAAATCCCAAAAAACAAATTGTACAAATTATAATTAAAAGTAAAAAATAGAAAAAAGAGGGGGCGGGGCTTAGATTGGCCCCACTGGATTCACCAATGCTGAAAATATACATCCTATTTTCAGATGCATTTTTTTTATTTATGAAAGCAAATAAATTGTGCATGTTTTTTGTATAAGAAGTTTCATGTCAGCATACTAATTTTTATAGTGAAAATAGAATGAATGAAGCAAAGTTTAAGATTGTATCAACTTCCTATTTTTCTTACTTTCGTAAGATGAATATAATTTATGTGTTTGTCATTTTCGGTTCGGAAAAAATGTTTAGTTCTGTTTAAATTTTGCAAAAACATTTCAAAAAAATAATCCTATTTTTAAGAATCAACAGCCTAGTTCTTAATATTCTCTGGAGAAAATACATCCTATTTTTATATCATTTATTATATATGTATGAAAACAAATAAATTGTGTATATTTTGTAAAAGAAAATTCATATAAACATACTATTTTTATCATAAAGTGGAAATAAAATGAATGGTTATTATTGATTTCCTATTTTTTTCTTATTTTCTAAAGAAGATGAAAGTAATGCCAATGTATGTGTTTGTAGTTAAAATAAATATTGTCACTCATATTTGTATATGTAAAAGCTTCTCCAGCACAATATTGTCACTCATAATTTTTTAGAGTAGTGCTCCACCAATTCCCCTCCAGCACGGCGCCATCCTCTACGCCAATTGTTGATTTGCACAGTGTAGCGCCATTTGCGCACCATAAATGGCGTTGCACTGTTTTTGCACTATTTTTCTATTTTTTTTGCTTAAATTTATTTTCCTTTAATTGGTATTTTTATTAATTAGAAATTAATACAAAATAATGTTAAAATTAATTCAATTACATGTGATAATTTTTTGATAATATGGTGTGTAATTAGATAATACCATAATATTTAAAATACTACACACAAAACTATAAATCTTAAATAAAATACATTGCAAAATACTGAAACATAAAATTACAACAACAATAAAAAGGACATAAAATAGGCAAAATTACATATATTTCAGAGAAGTAGCCACTACCATATTGTAATTTTGTTTCTGTATTATTATGAATTTTTATTTTAATTTTTTGCATTAATTTCATTAAATTTTCTATTTTTTCAATTTGATTAATTTTAAAAATAAAAAATTAATAAATATTTTAATAAATAAAATTACTTATATAATATTTTTATCAGTTATAAAGTAATAAAAATCAAAATAAAAGATATGGAATATTCTTTTTTAATGCAGAAAGTAGTGTAGACTGCTGGAGATGAAATTGAGATTTTGCGCCAAAGCAGAGTGCTAGAAATGGTATAAATAAGTTACTCAGTATATTATAATATACAACTTAAATATTTTTGGCCCAAAAACAATCACAAAAATAAATCTGGACGAGGAAGCATGGAAAAACTGTGATCATGATATTGATTTTCGTCCAAATATATGGAGCAAAATTTGATACTTTACACTATGCCTCAGCCTAAAAACGAACCAAACTATTCAATACTCGACTCGATTGATCGTTTGAGTTCGGCTCATAGCATAACGAACGAAGTTTGAACACATTTTTCTGTTTGATAAAATATAAAGCTCTCTACTCGAGTTCGACTAGATTAGAAAGAAAAAAAATATGTGTAAAACATCAAAGTACAGAGCTCGATTCATATTCGACTTGACTAAGTTCATTCAAGCTCGATTCGAATGATAATCAAACAAGCTCAAAACACAAATTTTGAAGCTCGTCGTATTATATTCAAACAAGCTTGATTATTACTGTGTTCGACTCGATTCGATTCATTTAGATCCCTAGTTTACATCCTTACACTAAATTTATATTGACAAATTCATCATTTCACTCTTTTTTTTTTTTTTGCATCTTGAACCCACCTCAGAAATGAGCGTCTATCCTATCAATGATGCTTCTGGTTTCAGTATGTTACTTAGCAACCTGTTGAACACACATCAGAGACTCGTTGCACAAGCAAACAATATAGTCTCAATAGCAGCTTCTCATCCACTGACCAATAATAATTTGGATTACTAACTCAAAATTTTGTTTCATTATCACTAACTACTGAAATCATAAACTCTCCTACTTCAAATGAAGAACCTAAACCTTAATTTTTTGAATTCCTCATTACTATCACTCCACAATGTGCAGTTCTAGTATTTAAATAAAGAATGGAATGGTTAAATTAGAGAACTTGTTGCCAATATCATTCCCACCACTCTGAGCAATCTCCTTCAGACTTGTCCATGATTTTTTCCTCCTCTTACTTGAAGCCTGTTTACTCTTTTCTTCGTCACTCGCAGTTAAACTAGTTTCAGGTTCGGCTACTTTCTTCGCACCTGATCTATTCCTTTTTTTCCTCTTTGAATCCAATAACGACAGGAAATTAATTTAGAAGGTAGGGTTTGTTTTGAATGGAAAAAACGTTCAAGAAGGCAGACACAAAAATATTCAGTTTTGAAAAGACACAATTGAAATTAATTGGTTTTCCCTTCCTAAAAATCGGGTAACTGAAAAAGGTAAGATAATGTTTCCTTAAAAATAGTTATTAACGTGTTATTAGGAAAACTGATTATAAGTAAAAGTACAATCATACCCTTATAAGCCTAAAATAACAAAAGGGATCTACACCATCTAAAATTTTAAATCAAGGGTCCATAGGTATTCTTATGGACTAACCTAAAGGGGGTGGTCTCATTTGAACCAAATCCTATATATATATTCAAATGAGACCACCCTCCCTAGATGAGACAGTGTGGACTCATCTTACCTATTAATCTTAAAAAATGAAGGGATGTGATTTATTCAGTTTTTTTTTTAATTTCCCTGATTTCCGCCAATTTAAGGGTAAGATTGTAATTTTGTAATTCAAATTAGTGGTCCCAGCGGGTTTTTTGGTAAGTTTGACTTTTTGAAACCGTTTTTATGGGCTGAGATTGAAACTGCCGGATTTTGTGGCGGAATTTAAGGAACCTGTTTTCTTTCCAAATATTTTTATTTTATAGTATAGTTAGGGTTCTTCTACTGCATAATTAGACATCAAATAATGCATATTTAGTTGTTTTGTTGGCACTGTTTTACGAAAACAATACAAAATTAAATATAACGTACTGCATATTTAGTTATTCTACACTGCATAAATAGGTTCAATATAATGCATATTTAGTTATGAAAATGGGATGTTGCTTTTGGAAATTATAAAAATGGAATGTTACATAATGTACTGCATATTTAGTTATTCCACACTGCATAGATAGATTCTCACTACAACATAAATGACATTACGTAACACAAATTTTGTAGCACTTTTTACATAAGGTACATATGTAACACATGTTTGTAACACTTTTTACATTACAATATTTATGTAACACTTTTGTAGCACTTTGTCAATATGTAACACTTATATGTAACACTTTTATATAAGTAACACTTTTTAAGTATCACTTTTTTTGTTATTTCTTTTGTAACGCAAATAGGTAACACTTTTATCAATATATAACGCTTATATGTAACATTTTAATATAAGTAACACTTATTAAGTATCACTATTTTTTTGTTATTTCTTTTATAACGCAAATATGTATCACTTTATTTAAGAAGCACTCTTGGCAACACTATATTTTATTGATTGCAACACTTTTTAATATATATTTTAGTAACACAAAATTATATAACTATCATTAAATCATGTCAAAGATTTATTTAATTAATTGATGTCACCAAACCTAAAAATTGTAGACATCATGTACTCTATTTTTTTAACTGATTTTTTGTTTTCTTTTTACAAAGTATTTTAATTTTGCTTTTATTTTTTTATTTTTTACGAATGTAATTAATTCCGTCTTAATACCGACGGAAAATGCGCATGCATATATTTTATTATTATTATATTTATTTTTTAATTTTTACTAACGGAGACCAATTTCATCGTTAACCTAATTTTTATTTTTTTTACTTTTAAAAAAAAATTACCAATGAAAATTGTTGTTGTCGGTAATTACTTAGGAATTTTTTCCGTCGGTAAAATATTTTTTCGTTATTTTCTTTATTATTTAATTTTTTTACTGTTAGGACTTTTTTATCTGTCGGTAAATTAATTTTATATTTTTATATATCTTTTATTTTTACAGATTGAATATTTATCAGTCGATAAATTTATTTTATATATTTTTGATACTTTTAATTTGTTGTGTCCTTTAATATATAATATAATATGATTTTCAAACTATATACTATATAATATAAAATTTGATATATACAGTGTATAATATAATTTAATACATATATTATAAAATATAATCTTTATTATATAAAATATATTATATATACATATAATATATATATATGTGTGTCTGTGTGTATGTGTATATATAAAACAAAGCAAAAGTTGTAATAAGAATCAACTTAGCTTAGTGGCAAATTGCCACTTCCATACATAACAGGTCGTGGGTTGGAATCTACTTGGTGGCAAAAAATAGTATTTCTACGAAGTGCTACAAAAAAAGTTGTAACACTATAGAAGTATTTTTTTTAAGTGTTACAAATATAAAAAGTGTTACAAAAAAGTGTTACATAAGATTCATATGTAACACTTTAGAAATATTGCTTCAAAGTGTTACCAATAGAAAACTTAATGTAACACTTAGAAAAAGTGTTACTAAAAGCTAATAAAAGTGATACCTTAGACTATAGGTAGCACGGGCAAGTGCAGCGCCAATAAAAGTGCTACCTATTGTCTATAGTAACATTTTATGGCCATTAGGTAACATTTTTTGAGTGTTACCTAAAATCATTTATGTTGTAGTGTCTAGATAATGCATAGTTAGTTGATTTTGTTGCATAGTTTACGATATCTTGCATAGTTGGGTATATTGTACTACATATTAGTTTTTTTATGATGCATAGATAGTTTTCAGATAATGCATATTTAGTTGATTTTTGTTGCATATTTTCAAATATGTAATATCCTACAGATATATGCAATGTTTCATAAGTATTTATGCAACGTTTCATAAATATTTATACATCATTTCATAAGTATCTATGCATCGTCTTATTCGTGAAAATTACAGTTTTTTAAGAGTTGATGTTAATGACTTAGTTTCGAGTTCTCCATCGATGTTTACACCATTGATGTTGTTGGGTAGAGTTTTTTCTACGACTGATGATTCATCATGCATCATGATTCGAACATAAGCGCATCTTATTCACTGTTCTGTTTTTCACTGTTCGAGTTCTTCAAATTTGCGTTAATGGTGGAATTGAGAGAGAGAGAGAGAGAGAGAGAGAGAGACGTGAGACAGAGGGAGAGGCGTGAGAGAGGGAGGAAGAGAGACACGTGAGATGAGAGATTCATGAGAGAGAAAGAGATTTGATCCTCCTTATATATATATATATATATATATATATATATATATATATAGGGGAAGGGTTATATAGGACCCATCTATTATATGAGTACATAGGATCAAATCCAGACCACATATCTACCTATTTCAATGGCTATTATTAATTCTGATTAATTTTAATAAAATAAATGGTAAAGTCAAAATGGGGGCAAATTAGTCCACATAAAAATAGGGAGGTTGGCTAAATCTAGTAAATCCCTTGAAAATAGGGGAGTTACCCACAATTGGTGGCATCCTTCATTCAATCCACGCCGTGTAATTAATTTCCAAACAAATTTGATGATATGTTTCCTTAACTCCATGTGCTAAATCTAGAAAATCCCATGAAATTTCGTCATTCCCATTGTTTTTAAAAAAAAGTTGCTTGATATGGCTAGAATGTTGCTTATATGTGCTTAAATACTTGCTCACACGTATGCAAAATGTTGCTTAGTTTTTACTGTGTTTTAAACTCTCACATTAATGATAGTTTGTTTGAGAAGAACTTTCATGTTACGCAAAAAATTAAAAACTTATACTTATATGGACTCTTATTCATTCAATCGTTGGCGGTTTTTTCAACCCAGAAATTTGCTTGGGTGATACTAAAATGTTGCTTTTGTATGCATGAATACTTGCTTGTATGTATTCAAATATTTGATTACGTCCCCATTTGTTCTAACTCGGTACTTTGCTTAGATATGGCTAGACGTTTGCTTACATGTGCATAACTATACGCTTATGTATATTTTAAATGTTGCTTAATTATTTATTTTGTTTGAATCAGTTGGGATTGCACATGTGCCACGACAGCTAATTAAAATAACATCGAATTCATCTCCGAATTGGATACCAAAATGTGACGAAAATTTGACTCCATAAGAAGGAATTAATTTTGATAATATCGACAACGGAATACCATTTTAAAAATAATTCTTAATAAATAAAAAAAAGTATGTGTTCGAGAACATGTTGTGACTGTTTATTTATTTGTTTAATACTGCTTATTCACATATTACAAATTGCATATGTGTGGTTATTGTAATGCTTATTACTACTATGTACTCAATTTATTTATGACTGTTGTAGTGCTTTCGAGCAAATAATTCAACATTCTTGCAAAATTTGGTTACTAGAGTCTCATATGTTTAATTGTTTATTTGTGCGTAAAGTGTTGCTTGTGAAAGGATGTTATGGTGTTTAGAAAGCAATTAAATTATGCTTACAATACCATCAAACCATGAAAATAATTGCTTTCAAAGCAAATTGAATTTTGCTTTCAAAGCAATTTGAATTCTGCTTACAAAGCAATTGAATTCTGCTTACAAGACAACTGAATTTTGCTCACAAAGCAATTGAATTCCGCTTACAGTATCTAAAAACCATGAAAATAAATACGGCACTAACTAGAAAATATTCCTATATCAACTACGCATGTACGTCCAAACCAACCATATTTAAAATTGCTATAAAATACTACAATTTCAACATTTCTATACTTATTATAAAAGTGTGAATAGGTTTTAAAGTTTCTTGAAAATTTTGATTTGCCAAAATGGTCCTCATGGTAAAGTTAGCTTTAAGGGTAATTAAGTAGTTTTTCATATTGATTTTGTTTTTATTCGTTTAATAATATTGACAAGTCTCTTTATATTCTCTTTATATTCCAAACCCTTCTTATATGATTTATTTCAATTTTAATTCTTAGAATATTTTAAAATTTTAGATAATATTAATTTTATATTAAATACATAAAAAAAAGAGTATGAATTTACAGCAAAGTGAAGAGAAAAATAAAAAAAAAAATTATTCAATAAATAGCAGGACAAAATACATTTTCTAAACTTCACTATTGGTTGAGAATATCCATACAATAATAAAATTATCATCTGTCACACACCCTAAATTGTGAGACAATGTTTTCTTTGGTTGGAGTAAATGATTTATTTTTAGGTATAGGAAGATGGGATTTCAAGGAATTTTATGCTTTTCCAATAAAAAATAATTAGTTTTTAGGATAATTTAAATATAATTTTTTACTAACATTTTGAATAAATATTATTTTGTTTCTAAGATCTATTCATTAACCTTTATGTATATTTTTCCCGTAATAATGGATATACAGTTTAACATCATTTAGATTCAATTATTAGTTTATATTATTCATTTATTCTTTTGATAAAAAAACTCGATCATTATGACAATGTAAAGTTAAATTTGCAAAATAAATATATTATAAGTATATACTCTAAAATTTAAAAATTAAATAAACTTGGCTAAGAGTTATGTGTTTGAAATTAATGAAATGGAATTTTAAACTCAAGATGAAGTGCATGAGATGAGTAATATTTGTTTAACTTTGATTATTCACAATTGCATCTTTATAATTTTTTTACTTTTTTTTTAAGGGTTGACATATTTCTATTGTAAAACAAAATAAATAAAAAAGAAAAGAAAATTGATTTTATAGAGAAAACTATAATAACAATATAAAATTGTTAATACTAAGAGTTTTGAGGCTGAATGGAAAAAATGGTTCCAAGAAGAAACAATGTAAGATAACTATTTTTTCTTTAACATTTATTTATTCACATTTTTTATGGATGCACCATTAATTGACCTTTCAAATTCTATAATTTAGATTCGTTTATCAATTTTAATAATATATCATTACATATTTGTTTAGTTAAATAGGCGCAGTAAATATGATAATAAAAACATGAAATTACTATAAAAGATATTGAAAAGGATAAATATTTGTTCTCAAACTTAACGAAATGTAATAATAAATTATGTTTGAATATGGAGGCATAGATAATAGGAAAATATTTTTTTGATTTTGATTATATTTTCCTTGGCATATTAAATTTTTAATTAATAGGATGAAAGGTCTAACAAATTTAGATAAAAAAAGAAACTACGTTATTTTATTGTACAAAATATTTCATTTTAAATTATAAATAAGAAGTCAATATGACTTTTAATAATCTTATTATATTTCATATATCAAGAATTTTTATTTAGATTCAAATTATTGTTCCTATTTATTATTTTCTATTTTATGGCATTTTTCGTATTTATTACTTTTATAGAGGTGTATTGATTAAAAAAAGCTACACCAATAAATATACTTTGATTTAAAAAAATAAAAACTAACATAATAAATTTAAATAGATTTAAATAAAACATAGTTCAAAATGGTGTATATATATATATTATTGTAAGAATAATAGGAGATATATTGAAGAAAAATCACTTACATATGTACATTTAACATTTATGACAACACTTAGCTTTGCTTAAAACTAACATATACCCTTAATAAATTATCTAAGTTTAGGTGAAAAGATATGTATTATATTATTTAGGTAGTGAAATAATCTAACTTAACAAAAAAAAGTAATATAATATGGAAACAAGAATAAGAAGCATATATATATATATATATATCTAAGAAAAACTAAAAAAAAAAATTAATAATCTAACATTTATATCGTAAGTACATATTTCATAATCTACATATTGATATGTTAATCTTTCACTTAAAAAATATTGTATTAAGTTATGCACAATAAGTATAAAACTTATTTGATATTTGAATTTAAGCGACCACAACATTACATTTGAGTGAAAACATTTATCAAAAAATTTATTTATGGATCAAAGTAATATATTCGTTCTTATTTCAAAAATAGACATGATTTTGAAAATAAATTGTTCATTATAATTTAAATATTAATTTAATTAACAAAAATAATTGATATTAGTCACCTTTAAATCTTGAGTCTCTTTGAAGATATAAGTATTATACATTAATTTTTATATATAAAAAAATAATTATGATTTTGATCTAACATTTGTAGTGTACACACATATGTATTTGTCAAAGCAATAATTTAAATTTTGGTCAGACATTGTTTTCATAGTTATGCATTTTAAATCATGTCCCACTCTTGAACAATTTAATTTTTAAAATGTGTATTTTTCAAGTGCAACCAGATTTTATCATAAATGTTAAATTAACAAAGATCTAAATAGTATTTTCAAGTTTTTCTTCTAAATTTTACAATGACAGACATACCATTGTTTGATCCTCTTTACTTTTAACCTTTTTTCTTATAATTTTTCATATTATATTTTATGTTGTTAAATAAAATTCTATATATGAACAGCAATATACATTCATACAATTAATAAATAAACAAGTTGCGATGGAATATCAAGAGACAAAAAAGAATAAGTTTGAGTAAGATTTGAAAAGTTATATTATTTCCTTCTTTAGAATTTAAAAGTAAAATTTAAAACATTCATATATAATATTCTATATATGGATAATAATTAATCCTTTAATCAAATGCTCAAATGTATATATTGATATTTTTCAACATCAAATTCATCATCTGGTAAAGTTGATTTAATATTAGGTCGAAGATTTAAATTTATGAAGATATTTATTTTTAACATTTTAAGCATTCAAATACATGCATTATACTTTTGTGAATTATGTTTAAATTTTTATGCTACATTGAAAGATGATCACAGACAAAGATAAAGTGAATTTGTTTATACTTAAGACAATAAAAAGATAGGACTATCAATTTATATATGATGTCTTTTTTATTTTACAAAAAAAAAAATTAAGACCTATATTTTGCTTGAAAATGTCACATGCATAGAACACGATAACTAAAAAGTAAGGAGGCTTTTTTGTTATGCCATTCTTATGAAAATATTTTACTGAGTTTAACCTATATTTTACGGTTATTTGACACACTTCTGGACTATTATATTCTATATTTTATAATTTTATTGTAGAGCTCTGAATGATGGATTTTTCTTTGGATATACTCCATTGGATGAATTTTTAGAATGTAAAGTGATTTTCTGAAAGAAAACAACATGAAAGATGTAATTGAGGTCCTTCGTATTATTTATTTCAATGTATTAATTAATAAATTTTAATGTTATTAAATTTTCATTACTATATTACATAACTAATTTTTGATACAAAAACTTAAATAGAATAATTATTAGTCACATCAGCACACTCAATAATAAACAATTATTTGAAAATAATAAGTTTATGATGTCGTGCATGATCTTAATGATAATAGAATGAAGCATAAATACTGTTAGACACTCAATAATTCTGATTCTCTATGATGTGGTTCTGTCTTTTATTTGATATATAAATATGACTATTTTTTCAAACTGAATCAATTTACTAACTGTCGTTTTCAATTATATTTGGTTAGTCTATTTTATCTTCATTTCTATTATATGAATAATTAATTTAGTCATGGAGAACATGAGAAAATTAGATACCGGTCAAGTGGTAATTAAAGACTCTCATCCCAGCTAAAGGTGTGAGATTTGATTTTCGTCATCCCTCCCCTCCGAAGATATGTACTTAATAATCAAAATAGGAGAACATGAATCAAAATATTACGGAGCTAAGCTTCTAAACATAAAATAGATTTTTACTTTCTCATCGTTCTTAACAAAAGAGGCACATGTGATGAATGAAAAACTGAATCTTGTAGTCAAACCGATTTAAAAGATAACACCCATTAGGAAATGGAAATGGAGTAAAAGAGAAATATATCCATACGTCACCAATCGTGCTCGGACTAAAAGTGCATTAAAAAAATTGCAAAAAATCTCAAAGCTAAGTCCGAAGAAGTAGACACTCAAAAAATAAACAAGAGATGCATTAATTTAAAATGAGTTTTTGAATATATGCATATATATATTTTTTAATTTATATATAGATTACTCATCAATTTTTTAATATCCATTGTACTTTGTTGAGCGATAACATTATTTAAGTATCATGTTTTTTTAGTTCAAAATGTCTTAACCATATTTCACCAACAAATAAGTTTAAATTTTATCTTTTGCAAACTTTCTTTTAGGATCAAAATATATGAATGGCATTTATTATAAATACAAATAATTTAATACAAATTGATTCCAATTTATAGATTTAATTTGAATTAAATTAATAAAATTATTAGGTTCACGTGCAACGCACGTTCACCTTACTAGTTTGATCAAAAGTATGAAACAACAACGTTTCATTGTGATCCTAACTCGATTTGGCAAACTCCTTCGCCCGTCCAAAACTGACTTCCTCTGCTCGTTCATTACATCTTTTGTCATTTCCAACAGAAAATCTATCAAAAAAAAAAAAAAAACACTAGTCATTTATATAAAACATTTATTAACAAACAAAATATTTATAAGCATAAAAACCAACCAAGCATAAGCATAATATAAGATATGTATAAGTAGAAAACAAACTATATATAAGTAGAATTATCAAAAATAATAAGCAGTTGAAAGCATCAATAAGCAATCTCTCAATCTTAGAAAAAAATATGGCCATACTAATTCCCCCTAATTTGAGAGCATAATATAAAACATAGATAAGCATAATATAAAATATACATAAGCATAATTATCAACAACAATAAGCAATTGAAGCCTCGTTAATCTCCCTGACTGCTAACTTTGTTTTTCCAACTAGTAAATTCAGTAAATAAAAAATAATAAAAACCCACAAGATCCTGATTATGCATTTAGAAGAACATATAGATGCAGAGTCACGATTGATGTGGCGAAAGCGCTATCGTACCTCCACCACGATTGTCGGTCGTGTATATTATATTTAGACGTAAAGCCGGAAAACATCCTAGTCGACAAGAATTATCGCACGCTAGTTTCCGATTCCGGGCTTTCGAAACTCAAATGAAGAGACGAGAGCAACATGGTCACCACGATCCGTGGGACCAAAGGTTACTTAGCGCCGAAATAGATATTGGAGAACGGTGTGTCTGAGAAATGCGATGTCTACAACTACGGAATGGTGTTGTTGGAGATTATCGTGGGCGGAGAAATATATGTAAAATGTCGAAGAAGAAATTCGAGTTTTTTCCGAGAATCGTGGTTGAGAAACTGAGGGATGGGAAATTAATAAAGATTGTGGATGAGAGGTTGGTTATGGTTGGAGGGATTGATGAGAGGGTGTTGCAGAGAATGATTGTTGTGGCTTTGTGGTGCATACAGGAAAAGGCTAAGATGAGAAGATATGCAAGATTTTAGATTACACACGTCCCTCAAAACCGTTCCTAATTTTTAGCCTACTACCAAAAATAATTTTCCTCCCAAAAACTGGTCTTAATTAAAATTACCAAAAAGTCATTTTTTTATAAGTTATATATTAAAAAATGGTAAAATCTGATTAATCTCAACCGTTAAAAAATTAAATCAATATCGCAGATTTGGTCTCGTACTCGCATAAGTTATGTGGACTCACCGATCCAAATCCTATATATATATATACATATATATATATATATATATATATATATATATATACAAATGGTTTTTTTATCCATTCCCAACAAACCAAGATTTTTTAGCCATCTTTTTCAAACGCATCTTTTTAGCCATTTTGGGGTGTAAAAACCCAATTTTGCCCTTGAGCCAATTTAATCGCACAAAAACACACATCCATGTTACTCGAATTCGAGTCACAATTTTTTTAATTTTTTTAGTGACTCAAATTCGAGTCACAAATTATTTTTTTAATTTTTTTTTAGTGACTCGAATTCGAGTCACAGTTAATCGAATTCGAGTTACAAAGATCCAGCTTCTATCACGTATTATAACCCAGTTATTTTTTTTTCCAAAAAACTTTGAATTCACATAACTTTTTCGTTTTAAATCCGTTTTGCATGTATAATATATCAAATTAATAATCTTTTCGATATCCATATTTCAACAGCTATATTGCATATTTAAAAATGAAAAATACAGGTTCGATTCCTTAAAAAAAGTTTGAAAAAAAAAGAATAAGAAGATACATAGAGATTAGTGAAAGAGGGAGAAATAACCCAAATATCAAGCAAACATGCTAGAAGGGTATGGATGTCATTTTACACCCCAAAATGGCTAAAAAAGATGTGTCTACAAAACATGGCTATTTTTAATTTTTACATTTTTTAAATGGCTATTTTGTACGATTACCATATATATATATATCCATGTACAGATAATTAATCCAGCAGAAATATTCGGGGATATCGTTATCGACTACCAGTAGGTTTCACTGTTCACTTCTTTTCTAATTTACAGTGATTTATTATGTTAACTGCAGTCTAATAGCTTGTATATAGAGCATAAAATGGAAGCATAAAAAAGGTTTCCTCTGAAAATAATAATTATACATCCTTAAAAAAGTTGTTATTTCAGAAAACTAATTAAACCATTTTCTGATAAGAGAAGATTCATACAAACTTCAAAAATCAAATTATGTTGTCCATATTGCTATCCATCTTCCTGTTAATGTAGGTACGTAGAGTGCACATCTTCAGCAATTCAAGATCTGAAACTGTTCAACAAACTGTATCCAGAATTCCGAAACCAAAACAGCCATTCAATAGAGTACACCATTCTACTGAAAGCAAATCTAAGGTACAACCTACTTTTCACATCTAATTTGTAGATTATAGCAGATCATAAACACATGCTTCCATGAGAAGCATACTTGCTGAAAATCAGTCCTCAAGTTACTTTGTTAGTCGTTAACCTATGTATTGTAGTTTGCAAGAGAAGATAATGAATCATTATAGGGATAATTACTAGAAAACCCCTCAGGTTTGGGCTAATTAGATGTTTCAAATTTACAAAAAGCCCCCTTAAGTTTGCTTCTGTCTTAAATTTAAGGGGGTAAATGTAATATATTTATACCTATCAGGGGGTTTTTGAAATGTTTCTTGTTTATGAGGGAGAAATGTAAGATAGAGTCAAACATCCTCAAGGGGTTTTTCGTAATTAGCCCGAACCGCGTGGGGCTTTTTGTAACTATCCCGCCATCATATGATGATGTCCATCATGTGAATACCGATATGCAAGTTGAAAACAAGCATCACTAGTTGATGATGGTTATAGTTCTCAAGCATTGAACAGATAATGAGTACCATATGGTCTGCTTTTTGAAAAATCACTTATTCATGAAAAAAAAAATATTAGGTATGGATCTTGTGGTCTATTCTATGCCACCCATGTGGGTGGCACCCAAGTGTGAGGATCCACCCTTGGATCCTCACATACACACACACACCCACATGGGTGTGTGAGTGATCCAAGGGTGGATCACTCACTTGGGTGCCACCCCACTTGGGCGGCTAAGAATTTACCGGATCTTGGGGAGTATGCTACACCTACGGAACATGGTTCGGAATAACAGGGCTAGTCACGGGTGGCAAGACATATGAAAATAGCTTATCTATTAGAAAAGCTTGTGAATTCTTGCTTTGTCCAAACAAGGAAAATTGCAATTTTGGTCTCATAACTTTGGGGGTGTCAAAACTAGTCTCACTCGATTTTACTTTTTCAAAAACACTCTGTAATTTACAAATTGTATCAATTTGAGGACAAATCCCATCGCCGATTGGAATTTTTGCGAATTCGTCACCGATAAGCACGTGACCGAAATTTTGGGGATTTCTCACCCTCTTTGACACGGTGGAAATAAAATGCCAAAGATGGAAAGAGATTTGAGGGGAAAGAAACTCTTCACCGAGATTTGGAGGGGAAAAAAAACTCGTCAACACCCTGTAATTGGGCATATTTTTTGGGGGGAAATAGTGGTGACGAGTTTTTTCCCCTCCAAATCTCTTTCTATGTTAGCATTTTATTTCTACCGTGTCAAAGAGGGTGAGAAATGCCCAATATTTCAGGTCATGTGCTTATCACGTGACGAATTCCGGCGAAAATTCCAATCGGAGGTGGGATTTGTCCTCAAATTGATACAATTTGTAAATTACATGGTGTTTTTGAAAAAGTAAAATCGAGTGCGACTAGTTTTGATAAAATTTGTAAATTACAGGATATTTTTGAAAAAATAAAATCGAGTGAGACTAGTTTTGACACCCCCACAAAGTTATGGGACCAAAATTGCAATTTTCCCTCCAAACAACTCCCTTCTGGTGGCTGGGGAGAAAGCTATCTTTCAAGCCAAGACAAGGTATAGTTATAAATATAACTATATTAGTTGTGCTTGTCTGCAGGATCTAGTAGGTTCTTATGAATTTTAACAGAACCTGAATAATCACTAACTTCATGACAACAGGTATACACAAACCTTGGAGAAAACAAATCCCACATAGTAAACACTGGATGGGCTATGCTGGCACTTATTGAAGCAGGACAAGTAAGTCCTACACAAAAATATGCATGAAAATGTAATAAATGATGTAATGTGAAAAATTATGCTATTGTAAAGCAATTAGTTTTCTAATTTTGTGATGATTAGGCCAATCGGGATCCCAATCCACTGCACCGTGCTGCTAAAGTGCTGATTAATTCCCAAATGGAGTGTAGACAATTAAAATTTGTGCCCAATTAAATGGCGACACGTGGAAAATAATATATTAAAAATATCAATTTATATTTTCTATTTATATTTTGGGAATTTATACAAATTTAATCCCTAAAATAAATAGTTAATTTTGATATTTTTAGATATATAATTTATTGGCCAATCAAAAGTTGCCAAATGTCAAAAATCAAATATCTTGTCAATCAAGATAATATCTCGTCAATTATGGAAGAGAATACCATCATTTTGGCAACTCAAATCGCATCTTCCGGATATGGCAACAAATTGATTCAAACCATTAAGGACCAATCAAGTCGCGTCCTTCAATCAAGTAATTATGGCAATAACTCCTATTCCACAACTATAAATAGGGGTCCTCTTCATAATTCAAAGACACACAAAAAAATCCTAGAGAAGAAGTCCAAACAAGAGCCAAATTCTCTCAAATCAAGAAGTTCAAATCCAAGGAAGTCCACGGTGTTCAAAGCGCGATTCAAGGCGTTCATCGCGGATTCGACTCAAATCCAGCGTTTAATTCGGGATTAAGTCGTCAAGCCCTCAAATTAACGTTATTTCACCCAAATTCAAGCTCGAAGGAGATCAAGCGACTCATCTACCCTCGAATATTCGAATATCATTTTTGAAGAGAAGAATCAGAGGGTCATTAGAAATTGTAATCCATTTATTCCGTTTGATTCAAATAAAGTTTATTTGTATTACTTTTTCTTGTTTATCATATTTGCAGACAAGAAATTTGTGTTACAAATTTTGGCACGCCCAGTGGGACCATTTATACCTCTCATCTCTTCTCTTCACCAAGTTTTTCAAGTATCATGGCCAATTGCAAGATCACAATAGCTCAAGTTGCTACATCAAACTCCTCAAAAGCCACTAGCGAAAGCATTGGTGTCATCACAAGGAGTATGTCCAAGAAATTAAATCCATCATGTGATATGAATCCCCTGCATGAGATAGTTGAGAAGGATTCGCCACTTCTCGCAAACACAAATGTAGATGATCAAGATCTGAATGACGAGTCTGCTTCATCAACTCCTCGCTCGGCGTCAAGTTACTCATTCACCTCAAGCGTGGCACCTGCTATGGTGACAAATGTCACGACATTGGAGGAGCAAATTGCAAGTTTGACGAGGGCCATTGAAGGACTCACCCATCATGTCAAAGAGCAAGACTCGCAAATTGCAAAGTTGATTGTTAGGAATTTTATTGTTTAGATTTTGATGAATGCCATGTAAAACTTAGAATAGAAAGTTGGCTCCCCAATTCTTGCTTTGAAATGTATTGTAACAATTAGAGCGGCCAAAGCCGAGTTAAGTCGCTACGCTCCAACTTGCAAGAAGACAACCGAAGGGCTTGAAGGAAAACTCTGCGAGACACCGAGTACAACAAAGAAGAGCAGACAGAACTCGTCACGAGAAGAAGCAACAGATGCAAACAGTGAAACATCACCAAGTCAACTCAAGAGAAGCCAAGTCTCAAGATGAAGTGACGTAAGAGTCATCCAATGATTGGAAGTCGACTCTAAGTCACCTGGGAAAGCGAGGAAATGCAAAATCAAGTCGAGATAATCGAAAGGAACCGTTGCACGAAATCAAGAGATTTACTTAAACAAGTAATATCTCCATACTACCTTTCTTGGAGTGCTCAGTCCCGCGTGCAAAGAAATGAACCAATGGGAAGCACTACACCGTGTCGAACTCGAAAGGTGATAAAACATTTCATACGAGGAAATGGCAATTCCAAGAAGTGCAAACCAACGACCGCAAAGTGATTTTCAAATATGAGCCTATCTCTTCAACGGGCAAATTTTTGAAAGTTCACTATAAAAGGCTGAGGAGTTTGATTGAGAAGGAGGATGCGTGGATGACACACACGTGAGATATACAAGCTTATCAAAATTGAAATATTCTCAATCCTCAAGCCTACATCTCGAAGAACATCAATCCAACACTTACCTGTGAAGGAAAGAGAACTTCAATCGCTTGAAGAGGAAACTATGAAAACAAGGGGTCTACATTCCAAGAAGGATTGTAGAAAGGTTCAAGGCTCAACCAAGTCTTAAGCTTTTGGAGGGCTTCGTGATCAAATCCAAAGTGCTTGAGCAAGTGAGTGTAGTAGCAAGCGCAAACGCCTGTGAAGAAGCCGAGTCGTTTGAGAAGCCACCGAGTGATCAAGGCGTCTCGGATCGAGTCCCAAAGGATCAAGTCGGTTTGTTGTGATCAAGACTTGTATCTGGATCATACCACTTTGTAAACCGATCATTACTTAGTGGATTCCTCCAGAGGCTGGAGAAGAGAGGAGTAGAAGAATTACCCCATCTTCGAACCTCTATAAAAACTTTATTGTGTCATTTACATTTCAAAGATTTAAATTTCTCGCACTTTTTAATTGCTTATATCTGTGATAAATTTGCTATCCATTTGATAATCTATAAGTACTAAATCAAGTCGTAAAAACTTGCTTTAACAAACTTAAGGGTGTTAAGTCTTCCAATAAAACAAAACCACAAAGAGTCAAATTATAGCCAACAAATGAGTTACTCTACTAATAACTCAAATTGAAAATGTTAAGAGATTGACTCTCTTGAGTGACTAATTCGATTTGTCCATCAAGGACACAACAGTGTAGAACTCTGTAGATTTAAAAGGCCTAAATCGAAAATTTGGTAAGGTTTATTCAACCCCCCCCCTTCTAAACCTTACACTTACACCCCTTGGGACCTACATTGATGAACAAAGTAGACAATGTTGATACGAGCCGTGCGATGGGAAAAAAGTTGAAGCACAAGATGAAGCAGAGACATCGATGAAGGAGCAATCTGCTGAAAAAGGAAAGTTTGTATCCAAAGAATTGCAAGTTTCAGCCGATGGCTTGATCCCTGTTGATCAGTTGAAGGATTTTATCATGGGGACAATCAAAGACAAATTCGATGGAAGCTCCAAATCATCCTTGAGCTATGCTAATCCATACACACAATGAATTGATAACTTGAAGATGCCTGCTGGTTACCAACCTCTGAAGTTCCAACAATTTGACGGTAAGGGCAACCCAAAGCAGCATGTGGCTCATTTCGTAGAAACGTGCAATGACGCTGGAATCTATGGAGATTGCCTAGTAAAGCAGTTTGTCCGATCTTTGAAGGACAATGCGTTCGATTGGTATATTGACTTGGAATCAAACTCAACTGACAGTTGGGAGCAGTTAGAGCATGAATTTCTCAACCAATTTTACAGCACCAGACGGACGGTTAGCATGATTGAGCTTACAAATACACGCTGGAAGGAGGAACTCACATCGACTACATTAATCGGTGGAGGAACTTGAGCCTTAATTGTAAAGACAGATTGTCAAAGGCTTCAGCTATTGAGATGTGCATCCAAGGAATGCATTGGGGCCTTCGATATATTATTCAGGGAATCCAACCAAAGATATTTGAAGAGTTGGCTACTCGGGCCCATGATATGGAGTTAAGCATGGCCGCAAGCGGAGTCGAAGGGCCACCCATCCAAGAGTCTCAAAGATCCAAAGAACGATATGAAGCCAAGAAAGGGGGCAAATTTTCTTCTAAAGCTCCAAACAAGGAATCCATGGCGCTTAACACAACACCTATCAAGTTTAAGGGCAATGTAACTGCGAAGGATAATGAAAAGAAAGATATTCCTCAAGAGAGAGAGCAAAAAAAATTGACTCTAAAGGAGATGTAAGCAAAGCAATATCCGTTCCTCGACTCTGATGTCTCTGGGATATTTGATGATCCGATCAAGGAAAACCTCATTGAGTTGCCGAAAATGAAGCATCCCAAGAAGTTCGGGCGAGTCGATGACCCAATCTTGCAAGTATCATCGTTTGGTAGGCCATCCAATTCATGATTGCTTCATTTTCAAAGATAAAGTCATGCAGTTGTTTCGCCAAGGAAAGATATCACTTGAAGAAGATATTGCAACTAGCATCTTATTACCATCACATTTGGATCCGTAGATGTTGCGATGGAGAACATGCATAATGATGGAAATGTTGCATGCAATGTGACGAGTGAGCAACATGTTTCATCTAGTGAATCATGTTTGTTCGAGAAGGAGGTTAACATTATTGTTGAAGATTGTGTGTCGATGATTACCTTCACTGATGAGGACCTACTTCTTGGTTCCAAGCCTCACAACAGACCGTTGTTTGTGACTGACTATACTCGTGAGCGAAAGGTGAATAGAATTTTGATTGATGGAGGCTCAGCGGTAAATATCTTATCGTTGTGTACGCTAAAAGAGTTGGAGATCCCCATGGATGAACTCGCAAATAGTCCTTTGATGATCCAAGGCTTCAACCAAGGGGGGCAAAGGGCTCTCGGCATTATAAGATTGAAGTTATTGATGGGTGACATGGCCTCAACAACATTGTTTCACGTCATAGATGCTAAAACTTCTTACAATATGCTTCTGGGACGTCCGTGGCTACATGATAATGGGGTTGTTCCTTCTACTTGGCATCAATGTTTCAAGTATTGTAAAGATGGTGTGGTGAGAAAGGTTCTTGGAGATGACAAGCCTTTCACCGAAGCAGAGTCACATTTTGCCGGATTCATTTCCGTATTAGTTGGAAATTGACCCTTGTGATGTTGACCACCCACAATTGTAGCCAATTGACCCATTTGAGTCTCCAGATTCTTTATCGAGCTTGTCACTTGTTGTTCTATCTTATCCATCCGAGAGTCTTGCTTAGCGAGGCGGCTCCTCGTATCATTCATGAAAGCATTAGATTGATTTATGAAGGAGGTGAGTGCATCTTCCAACGACGATTTGCCTTCCCCATTTCCGCCTCCACTTGAAGCATTAAATCCCGGCGGAGGTTGTAACACATTCTTTGTATTTGCGTAGAAAATATTTTCATGATTTCTCAACCCTGGATGGTAGTGCGTTGGGTTTGAATTATTCCTAAATTGTTGAAATTCCTGTTATTCACATAATTTACCTCTTCCATCGGATATAGAAGAGCTTCACTACCCATGCTCGTGCCCGCTTCCGCCCCTTCAGAAATACATTCAATTGAGTTGTCAAAGCCGCTACTTGTGCCGTCAATGTTTTAATTGGGTCTAAATCCGAGATTTCGGCTACTCGTTGTACATTAGATCTTTCGGATGGCCACTTGTAATCGTTCATGGCCATTTCTCAAGAAGGTTCAAGGCATCTTGTGGAAACCTTGCCAACAATGCTCCTCCCACAACAAGGCATCCACAAATGCCCTCGTCATCCCATTAAACCATTGTAAAAAGAAACATAACTATTGATCCTCCGAAACCCATGTTGTGGACATCTACGTAACAAATCCCGAAACCTTTCCCAAGCCTCATACAAAGGCTCGAGTCGAATCATCGGAATTGAGTAATCTCGCTTTTGAGCCGCAAAGTTTTGCTCGGTGGAAAGAATTTAAACAAGAACTTTTGGCTCGATTCGTCCCAAGTTTACACACCGCCTTGCGTCAAAGTACCCAACAATTTCTCGCCTTATCCCGTAAAGAGAATGGGAACAGCGCAATCTTATGGCGTCATCCGAGACTCCGTTCATTTTGATCGTATTACATATTTGGATAAAATGCGCAAGGTGAGAGTTAGGATCTTGATTCGAACCCCCAAATCGATTCTGTTGCACCATATTGATCGGTGCGGTTTGAGCTCGAAGTTGTTGGCATTGATAGGAATATGGGCAATACCACCGTAATTACGATTCGTTTGTGGTCGAAAGTAATCACGAATAGCTTGATGTTGCACCATTATTTGCGGTATCGATTTGTAACTCATTTCCACCATTATTTGCCGGTATTGGTAACTCGTTCAAATCCCCATTATCGGATTATGTTGTCTTTCAAATTGGCCGTCTAGTGGTAGCACTCGATTCTTCTCGCGAAGGCCTCGACTTCCGGTATAAGCGGTATCAAGTCCCCTTGCCTCGAGCGCGCGTGTTCATGCACTACCGGACCGAACTAAAAGAAACAAGTCAAATAATGAAGAATTAAAGTGAATCCAAAATGTAAAAATAAAATTGTCTAAATTAAAATTAATTCTATCTATCGCAATATTAGCACCAAAAATTGTATTAGTCCCCGACAATACCAAAAACTTGTTCGCCTTATTTTTAGCTTCACTGCAAGTGTACGGTGTAGATTATAAAATAGGGTAAGCAAGGTCGTATCCACAGAGACTAATAAATTAATATGCTAAGTATTGATCCAAGATAGTCTTATTTTTGTTTAGACGATCGAAATTTGATGATTGTTGTATTGAGATTAAGACAATTTAAATCACTAAAACACAAGATTAAGATAATACAAATGATAGAAGTATCAAGATAATGAAATGGATTTCCGAGTTAAGGTTTCGATTAATAATCCTCTTGTTGTCCGGTTTAATCAAGCCACGTTATTATCAATATTCCTATAAGACGATCACAAAGCTATTTTATCCTCCCTCTCGAGATGTATATAAAACGTAGATTGAAATACTTATGCTAGCATCTCTACTCAACATGAAGCATTCAACTCCCAAAAGTTTAAAAGATCAAATGTCCTCACAAATATTTACAAACCTCTCGATTCATGCAAATATTTGTGCCGAGTATTCAAGATCTAATATTGAAACTCATCTCTCGAATTATGAATCAATATATCAAACAAGTTAAATCATTGATCAAGTGATAAAACAAGAATAAGCTCAAAATACTCAAATAGGCTTCAAGATAATAACTTCAACTAAGATTAAAACATCCAACAAGAGTTCATTAATCTACTTCCAAAACCCGGAAATCTCAAGAGTTTAGCTACACATGATTAAACAACTTATAAACAAAGTGTTCAAAGCCATTACAAATGAAAATGAAAGATTGAAACTAAAAGAGAAGCAAGAAAAACTTAGAACGCCGACAATCTCTCGATATATCTCCGTTCTTCAAGCTCCGATGCAACCCGATTGTCTCCTTGATATATCCTTCCAGAGTTGACTCTTGTCTTGTGTTGTAGATCCCAAAATGCCAGAATATCCTTGTGTGCGCCCCCAAAGCCTTTTTATACCCACCATCAAGTTTAGGGCATAATGTCATGCAGACATGGGATTCAGCAAAGACGCACGGGTGGTGTGTCGGAGCACGGGTTACCCGTGCGCCACCCTCTTTGAAATAATCCAAGTCTCTCGAGAGCGCACGGGTGGTGCGTCGAGCACGGCCTACCCGTCGCCACCCCGGTGAAATCGATCCTCAGGACGCACGGGTCATGCGTCGATGCATGGGCTACCCGTGCGCCATGTTGCGACTAGATTATCTTTATACAGGGGTGCACGGGTGGTGTCTGAGGCACGCCCAACCCGTGTGCCCCCTGTCTTTTCCGTAGACGCTCAACTTTCGCTCTTTTAGGCTTCACTTTTCGTATACCCACTCAATTCTCCGTGTTTCCACTTTGCTATCCTCGTATTCGTATTCAATTTGCTTCAAATATCATGAAATTCCTACAAAATAAGCAAAGTGTAATATCTTTTCCTCAAGGAGTGAATATGTAATTTTAACGCGAGTATTTGCATGTTTACTCATCATTATAGCTAGAAATACGCCTCAAAATACATGCAAAACTCACACCTATCACTACTGACTACTTTTCTAAATGGGCTGAAGCGATACCTCTTAAAGAAGTCAAGAAGGAAAATGTTGCTGACTTCATTCGTGTCAACATCATTTATCGCTATGGGATTCCACGATACATAATCACTGATAATGAGAAGTCTTTTTCCAACACTGTGATAGATAAGCTTTGCGAGAAGTTTGGCTTCAAGCAAAGAAAGACGTCCATGTACAATGCTGCTGCAAATGGCCTCGCTGAAGCATTCAATAAAACTTTATGTAATCTGCTGAAGAAAGTGGTTGCTAAGTCAAAGAGAGATTGGCACGAAAGAATGAGAGAAGCGTTATGGGCGTACAGGACCACTTATAGGACTCCTACTCAAGCCACTCCTTATGCATTAGTGTATGGTGTTGAAGCTGTTGTTCCTCTTGAGCAACAAATTCCATCACTGCGAATAGCCATACAAGAAGGGTTAACTGAAGAAGAGAATGCATGCTTACGCCTTGAAGAGTTGGAAGCTCTTGATGAGAAAAGGTTAGAAGCACAACAAAGACTCGAATGTTATCAAGCTCGTCTTGCTAAGGCATTCAACAAGAAAGTGCGGTCGCTCTCCTTTCAAGTTGGTGACTGGGTTCTTGCGGTGAGAAGACCCATATAACCCATCGAACTGGAAATAAGTTCACACCAAAGTGGGATGGTCCCTATGTTATCAAAGAAGCATACACAAATGGTGCTTATAAATTGGTTGCTGAGGATGGATTAAGAATTGGCCCGATAAATGGGCAATTCTTAAAACGATATTATCCTTGAAGTCGAAAAAAACAAAAAAAAACAAAAAGAAAAGAAGAAAAAAAAACAAAAAAAAAGAAGAAGAAAAAAAAAAGCAAAAAAAAAAGGTCCTTGGCGCACGAGCCTAAACTGCATGTTACTCCTGACCCGCACAAATATAAAATGTGAACGGTAACCACCAAAGGCAATGTATGTGGTTAAACTGCTAATTTCCCCAACAAAGGTAAATACATGTGGTTAAACTGTTAATTTACCCCACTAAAGGTATTTTATGTGGTTAAAAGTTAAATGCCCCATCAAAGGTAAATACATATGGTTAAAGTGTTAATTTACTCCACTATAGGTATTTTATGTAGTTAAAAATTAAATATCCCACCTAGTCCAAGGTGGTTAAGAAATGGATACTCCTGGCCCGCATGAGTATAAACTGTGTACGCCCCCCCCCAATCAAAAATAAATTTTCTTTGAAATACGTTATGACTTGATCCCCTTATCGGGCATGCGTAGGCAACTTGGATTTGTTCTAAGTTCACTCATGAGTTTGTATTTAATTGAGCTTTGCTGTCAGGAGTAGTTGTGTAAAAAAAATAAAAAAAAAAGTTGAAAAAAAAGTTGAAAAAAAAGAAAGAGAAAAAAAAGAAAAAAGAAAAAGAAAAAGAAAAGGCTACGACAAATAAATGCACTTGAGATATTGCAAAGTAGAAAGAAAAACAATATTTCTATTAAGTAGTCTCAAGAATGGTGTTATTTATTACATGAAGCAAAAAAAAAAAAAGAAGGAAAATACTAAGCAAAGGGATTCAGATTCTTCAACTCTTCTTTGGCGGTCTCTAAATGTAATGCTGAAACCTTTAAGCTTTCAACCGCTTCATCACTCAGTGGGGAAATACTCTCGATGGCAGTAATCTCCTCTTCAATATCAAAAACTTCAGCTTGAGCAATTTGAATAAGTTCTTGTTGTTGCTTTAATGATGCAGTTAAGTTCTTCTTCCATTTCTGCAAACAGTCAATCTCCTTTTTGATGGATTCCAAATCATTCTTGGTTGACATAATTTGGGCAAACTCCTTGTTTTCTTTGGTCTTCGCATCATGCAAACGATCTTTAGCTTCACTTAATTGTCGGGCAAGGAGTTCTTTGGATCCCTTCTCAGAAGATATTGATCTTGCCTCATCATATGCAGCACTGGCAAAAAAAAAGCGCTTCCAACAATTCTTCTAAATGAGAGAGGTCAAAATTCTTGAAGCTTTTCGTGGACTCTAGCACAACAAACACATCTTCTTTAATGGATGAAATGAAGTCAATCGAAGTACTGGCTAACTTCTCACGAAGATCACTCCATATGTTTTGAATGAACTCTTTTTGGTGCTTATATAAAAACTTCCCACCTTCGAACACCGAGAATGCCGCACATTGAGGTGTCTTTGTAGCCTTAGCCAAGTTACGTGTCTCTTCTTGTGTTGTCTTGTCAACTGTGGAATTCCTAGCCAATTCGTTGAGCCTCACGATCGACCTTTGGCTACCTTGTGACTCATCATCATCAATGTTGACAAGATCTTTCTCCAACTGAAATATTGCATGCTTAAGTTAAAAAAAAAGGTTTATTTAAATAAGCAAGTAAAGAAATAACCTCTTTGGCAAAAGTCTCCATTTGAAGGGGATGGTCTGCAACATCGTCAACATCATGTGATGGCAAGGATCCAAAATCCTTCTTGGGCCTTTTCCAACAGTCAGCGTTACTACTACTTTTCTCCGCGGGACGAGAAGTACTCTTTCTTTTGTTGGCTTGAGCATTGCACTCGTTGGCAAGGGGAGCAATATGCAAAGAAGCTTGACTATTTGCATCAACCAGGCCACCTCCATTGTTGGGCTTTGTACCTCTGGGCAGTTCAGCACTTTGCTCCATATTGATCAAGCTTGCGATATTTTCTTGAAAATAGCATCCATGGACTTTGTTCCACCATGTCTTGTAATCTTCAAAAGAGAACTTCTTTGCATTTGGGAGCATACAAGGCAGGCACGCCTTAGAAAAGGTCTTGGATAATGTGCACAAACGCCAACAGTGAATTCCTTCATCAAGAGATGCTCGACGTACGCTTAAGCACTCCGAGCACCATTTGATAAAATCCAAACTGGCGACTGAATCTGTGAGGACTATAAGGTTCAACGATGAAATATCCACCTTGCCGCAAAGGAAGATAGTTTGAACGAATTGCAAGGAAGTAGTTCCGCTTGAATTCCTCTGCATTCCCATTGTCAACGTATGTGAAATCTTTCTCCTTGGTGATCATGGTGCAAGTCAACAAAACAAGTTCTCCTTTATGGATCCGTTTGCGAGCATCTGCAGGATCATAGTACTTCGCGCCTCCTTCGCCAGAAAAAGTCATCATCTTGGGGCCACGTACTCCTTGCCAAACTTGGTGGTGAGTTTTGAAGTAATGTGCCAACCAACCATGAACGAAGTGGACGGGAAATATTGAATATACGTGAGATGGCCTCGAAGAACCCGCAATCTTGTTCAAACCCTTGTAAATGCTTTCCAAGACAGGAACCGCAAGGCCTACTGTTCGCCCACTCGCCATGATCCCCGCCATTTTGAAGGTGCTGGGACGTATCATATTGATGTCATCGTTGGGAAGAACAAACATGCAGAGCCAACATGCTAGAAATGCCTCCAAATATGTTTCTTCTCTCAAGCTCTCTTTGATATTGATCTTTGAAAAAGAAGCCTTCTCTGCAGGGGACCACTCTCCATGGACGTCTAAATTGCCAAGTGGGTTGTAAGTCGATTTGGGGCGAGCGACTCTCTTCTTCTCTGTGCAAGGAGGAGGTTTGTTGTACTTCGTCAATTTCTTGGACCAGAATCTAATCCACTCGCTGATAGGCACTTGAGAAGATTGACCACCATTCACAATTTTCCGAAGATGATGATAAGCATGGAGTAAGTAGCTGCAAGAGCGAGGGAGAAATCGACTTGCCGCCTCATCGAGACCGGTGAGTTCTTTGGCACGTGGGACGACTTCATCATAAAGGGATCCAGTTATGGGCAAACCCGCCAAAGTGTGCAAGTCCCACAAAGATATGGAGAGCTCTCCGAAGGAAGTCAACAAGGTATTCGTAGACGGACACCACGCCTCGCAGATTTTCACCTTTTGAAGACTATTCTTGCAATGACTAAGGACGTCTTCGGTCCACTCCCAATAGCCTTTGATGTAGTGGAATTCGCCGGCGAATTTGATGTCGTCACCCCATTTGGCTTGACCTTCAATGATGTGGCGTCCCAAAGTTGGCAAGGGAGTTAACTCGGTGGATTTTTGGTGATGTGTTGCTAGCAAAGTCCACATTTTGGAAGTTTTGCTCGAAGGAATCTCCTTTGACCACTCCTCTAAGTAAGACGGATTCGTCAACCTTGGCCATGCCGTCGCATATCGCCCAACAACGGGATCGAAAACTGCCAAAATAGTTACTTTTGTCGATGGATTGACTTTCGTCATAGAGAATCATCAAGTATTGAACGCCGGATGGTGAAGAATCGTCTTTGAAAAACACCATTATGAAAGCTGCAAAAAAAAATAATAATAATAATAAATTAAAAAAAAATCAACCATGTCATGCAGTTGATAGAAACATTAATCAGTTTCTGGAAAAGCCAAACCACTGAATTCTTCTGTATTTTCTACTTGGTGAATAAAATTGAATTTTCGGCATTGATGCAAATGACGACCCAACCTACAAATAAATAGGAATCAAAAGTTGATTTACAATTCTCATAAACAAACTTAAGAAATATCTTTACAAAGGTAGGATGTCTACGAATTCTCAAGCTCTCACGTCAAACTTAATCCCTACAAGCCGATGAGGTTATATGTTGAATTGACGCCTGCAAAAGAAAAAGAAAGAGAAAGAGAAAAGAGTTAACACCAAATCATGTGTCTCCTGGTACCTTTTTTTTTTCTCTCTCGAATTTGCTGTGATGAAGAATGATAATTCAAGAGCTCTTTTATAGACACCGGTGATGATGAAACTTGAGGAAATTTCCATTGCTTGAAGATTCTAGGTGTGGTGTGGTCATAAAGATTTTGCTCAAAGATTTTCCCATTAATAAGGAAACCATGAGAATCTCTGATTACCGACAAAAAAGGAAACTCGATTCTTACAAGAAATCTAATTTGTTTGCTTGATTTGGAGGAATCGGTGTCACTTGTCGGCAACTTCAATTTGGAAGTTCAAATTTGGAGATGGCAATTCAAATCAAAGCCATTCAGATTCTCACTTGCCATACGTCATTTGTTCTTGTTGCCATATATATATATATATAGAATGGAATTTCTTGTTGATTATTTTCTTTGGCTCTAGGTACTCCCATGGCAAGAGGATGAAAGGGAATAAATTTATTTTGTTTCCAAAAGAAATAATCAGTGTCACAGCCCGTGTTAGAGGATACAACGGAAGGAAACGAGAATTTGCAGTTTTATATGCTCATTGAGTTGGAAACTAGAATCTAGTAATCTCCGTAATTGGAAACAAGATCAAGCTTTCGTGACTCTGCCTTCTCGCTCAAGCATATGTGAAGTTTGTTTCCTTTAGAAACAGAGCATCATTTAATTTCCTTCAAATATGTGGATCTTGCTCTTGCTTTCATATGTTTAAAATGGAACACGTCACCCGTCAAAGAAAATTGGGTTAACATTTGGTAAAGTGAAGTTTGTTTAGAGCTTGGCCCATGTGTTGTGGGCTAATATATTTTCTTGGAATACAGACAAATTCGGGCTTTGCACTATTGGTCCATTTTACGAGCCTTCACGTCCAACTCTTCGGTTCAATTTCATATACACGGTCCAATTAAATTGATTATCGCGACTTATTCACTCCAAGACACGTAGTCCGTGAACAAGTATATTTGTAGACAATTAAAATTTGTGTCCAATTAAATGGTGACACGTGGAAAATAATATATTAAAAATATCAATTTATATTTTCTATTTATATTTTGGGAATTTATACAAATTTGATCCCTAAAATAAATAGTTAATTTTGATATTTTTAGATATGTAATTTATTGGCCAATCAAAAGTTGCCAAATGTCAAAAATCAAATATCTTGTCAATCAAGATAATATCTCGTCAATTATGGAAGAAAATACCATCATTTTGGTAACTCAAATCGCATCTTCCGGATATGGCAACAAATTGAATCAAATCATCAAGGACCAATCAAATCGTGTCCTTCAATCAAATAATTATGGCAAGAACTCCTATTCCACAACTATAAATAGGGGTCCTCTTCATAATTCAAAGACACACAAAAAAATCCTAGAGAAGAAGTCCAAGCAAGAGCTAAATTCTCTCAAATCAAGAAGTTCAAATCCAAGGAAGTCCACGGTGTTCAAAGCGCGATTCAAGGCGTTCATCGCGGATTCGACTCAAATCCAGCGTTTAATTCGGGATTAAGCTATCAAGCCCTCGAATTAACGTTATTTCGACCCAAATTCAAGCTCGAAGGATATCAAGCGACTCATCTACCCTCGAATATTCGAATATCATTTTTGAAGAGAAGAATCAGAGGATTATTAGAAATTGTAATCCTTTTATTCTGTTTGATTCAAATAAAGTTTATTTGTATTATTTTTTCGTTTATCATATTTGCAGACAAGAAATTTGTGTTCGTGGAGAACGGAGACTTCCCACAACAGGTATTCTGTATTTTCAAGTCACATGAATATGTTTGCATTACATGTTTAAGTTATGCGTTGAGCATTGTTTATGACTTCACAGGAAATAATTGGTGTACTCAACAAAAATTGTATGACAAGCTACGCGGCTTATAGAAACATTTTTCCCATGTGGGCACTTGGAGTTTACCTCAACAAGGTGTTGAGATCTTGAAAGAACAGATATATGTATGAATTGAAGTGGAATCTAAACATTATGTGCTTCAAGATGTAAGTATAATAATTGTGCTGGGTTGGAATAAAAGTTGGATGTGAGCCGCCTTGTGAATTGTGATGAAATATCTGCTTTATTAGTAGGGATGGAATTCATCTTCACTTTTCAGAGTTTCCAAAACCAGACCACAGATGAGGTTTAGGAAAATATAAGATTAGTTACAAAAATTACCTTGAGATTTAGCCTAATTACAAAAAAAACTCGAATTATCTTTAAAAATTATAAAAACCCTATTGACATTTGTTTCTAGTTTAAAAATTGCATTCTGAAAAAGAAGGTATATGTTAGTTAAATACAAATCTCAAGGGGGTGTTCCGTGTTTGTAACACTATAAGAGGATATTTGTAATTTTGAAAGATAACTAGATTGTTTTGTAATTAGACTAAATCTCAATGGTAGTTTTTGAAATTGATTGAAGTGTGAAGTTCGGTTCAAATGGGCGTGTGAACAAATTTTCTGAAAGAGAACGAAAATTCATAACTAAGCAAGATAAGGATTCTAGCAGGGAAAGCTTTTGAGAATAATAATAAGCCCACCAATTTCCACGTTACATGCAACTGTAGAGGCAATATACACCAAAACTGAATTTTTGATTTTTTGAAGGACTTCTTAAACATGTAGCAAAGTCATTGTTACAGTTATGGGGACCAGGCCCGGACTTGAGGGCATGCCCAACAAGCCGGTGCCTAGGGCCCCAAAAATTAAGGGGCCTATTTTTAAGGGATAATTACAAAAAAGCCCCTAACGTTCGGGCTAATTACAAAAATATCAAGAAATTTTTGGAAATCACAAAAAAAATTATTTAAGTTTGATACGTCTTATATTTTCCTCGTTCATATGAAAAAAGTATTTCAAAATCTCCCTCTACGTTTATGAAAACATTACAGTCAACCCCTTAAATTTAATACACAATCAAACCTTAAGGTCTTTTGAGGCCCCAATTTTTTTTAAATGGTTAAGTATATAAACCATACCCTTTACACACACAACACCAAAAAGAAAAAAGACGAAACATCAACATGAAACCTAACATTGTGAAAAATGAGAAACATTCACTCGAATGTGAGGTACATACAAACCCTAACTCAAAATATTTCCTGAAAATGACAATGACAATTTTAGTTGATAATGATCATTAAATTCATATAAATATTTTCATAAAATCTATATATATATAATAGCAAAATGATTTCTATAAATGTTTTCCCGCCCAAACGCTATTGCTAAAAATTTTCGGGTATTATTTTAGGGTGTTTAAGTGCTGATTAACAATTTTGTCTCGAAAAAAATAGAAAGTTTGACCTTATTAAAAACTTTAGATTTGTTTTAAGGAAAAAACACAGATTAAATCATACCTTTTTTGCTTTGATTTACTACTGTTGTCCGATATAGAAAGGAAGATTATATACAAATTTTAATTATCTCTCCTAGGTTTGCATAATTTGGTTGGCATAATAACAAACTGATCGATAATGTTAAAAAAATCTGTATAATTGACTTTTTTTCCCTTTTTTGATTGACCAAAATATAAATGGAATGTATTACCTTTTGTATTCATATCTTTTTTCCATAATTTCGGTGAAGAATTTATATGCATCGATTTTTTTGTGTAAAAATTTTTCACCGATTTATTACTGAGTAAAAATAATCAATAATTACTGCAAGTTAAAATTCGAATCCAAACAAATCAACATATAATAAAAAATTTCGGAATTATTTTTTTATTTTAAATAGAGTATATTTCTCAATTTAAAATTTATACTGATTTTCTTACAAATTTTTTGGATTTTGGATACTAAAAATTGGACGAAATATCTTGCAAAAATATACTTTCCAATGAAATTCATACGGAAATAAAATCGGGCCCAATATACTTCAAAATTCTGCAGAAATAAAATCTCTTTGAAAAGGTAGTTTTTCCCTATAAATATTAGAAGCCTATTCTCAACTATTTTCACATTCATTCTACATATTTGATTGCGTAATTAAAAGCATACAAAGAAAATAAATTCTTCTCTAAATACATTCATCATCATCATATAATTTGCAATGGCCCCAATTTTCGACCTCATTCGCGAACCGAACAACAAAGAAAACTCTTTGGGCGATTAAGCTAAGGCTTGTGCGATTTCTGAAAAATCACTTTCAATGACAACAAACAGATATCCAAATTGAATGTGTTTTTCATGATGTCTGCGGTAGTTATTTTACCTTTTATATTTTTTTCAACATTGTTTATATTCATTTTACATGAATTGAATATATTACTTAATAATTTCAAATGTTCAAAATTGCGGGCGATCGCATACGAGGTACATTCGGAAATATCAAATTCAATTTTAAACGAAATCTTAAAGAAGGGCATGTTTATGCCATAAAGGATTTTGTGGTCGAGAAAGAAATGCAGATAAATATAAAACATCACCACTAAAGTTAAAATTCTTTTCTATGGAAAGACTCATGTGTTTGAAATGTTTGATGAGACTTTCCCGAGGTTTATGTATAATTTTACAAAGTTTACGGATCATGCGACAAGGATAAAGTTGATGACACCATGTTGATTGGTATTTTCGAAAATTTTATATTCATAGTAATATTTTTTCAATTTCTTTTTATGTACTAATGATTTATTTGTGTCTTTTTTAGATATTATTGGTAAAGTTATTTCAATGCATGCCGCACAAAACAAGGACATAAACGGTCGTTTTACGAGATTTCTTGATTTAACGTTGGAAGATCTTGAGTAAGATAATTTTTATTTTAATATTATAACATATTCAAATTATTAATTTATGATTTTATGTATATTTCTAATTTAATTGTATTTGCGAAATAATCGGCTCACATGCACCCTTTGGGAGAACTATGCCGAACAAATTTTGCCTCACTTGGAGCAAAGAACTTTTGAACCAATCGTTATTATTCTACAAATGGGTCGTGCAAAGTTCTTCAAAGGTTTTGTTTATTACTTTTTATTTTTGTAATTATTTATGTTATTAATATTTTATTTTTATTTTTATTTACTGTTTATTATTTTATTTTATATTGTTATGTATTAATTTTATTTTTTTATTTTAATATTGGTAAGATCAAGTGAAGGTATCAAAATGACTTTCATGTCACAAAACTACTTGTGAATGAAAAAGTGCAAGAGATTGAAGACTTCAAGAAAAGGTAATATTTATTTTAATATTTTCTGTTTTCTGAATTATTAATATATATTTTATTAATTCCCATTTATTTTTCAAAATTAGGATAATGAGTAGCAATAATCCTACATACTCCATCACCCACGTGAGTTTGCCTCGGCACGACACCGAGAAGAGCTTGAAGCTCCGGACGCATCCGTGAAAACGGTGGATTATTTGTATGACAGTCGGAAGGTATATTTATTTTATTTAATCTCTTTGATCACTTCATGTAATAAAATAGTCATTATTCATTTTGTAAAATCTGTTCTAATTTATTTATACAATATATATAGAGTGGCAGCTTTTGGATTTGTGCTAGAGTGGTTTCTATTTCGGATGGTGGTACCTTGCTTGCACTAATTGCACTAAAAAATGCATCCTATAAATGGGATAATTTCTTTTGTGGAAAGTGTGATTCATTGTTTGAAACTGGAATTTTGAGGTAATATTTTAATATTACTTAGGTTACAGTTATTTTATATTTATTAAATTAAAATTAAAATTTGATTTTAATATTTTTTATTTTTCCAATTCTCCTTACTATTTTTTGCTACAATAGGTACATGGCACATGTTCAAGTAGTTGATGAAACCGCTAGCGCAACCTTGCTTTGTTGGGATAGGGATTTGGAAAAATTAATCGGGAAGTCATGTTCAGATTTGAGGAAGGAGCATCTTGAGGTACAATTTAATTAATTTTTGATTATTTTTTACTTTATACAATTTTTTTCAAATTTGTTTGAAATATTAATTACATATTTTTATATCAAAAATTATAGCGTGGAGGCGAGGAGTTACCCCCGGAGCTATCGTGTTTCATTAATAAGAAACTGCTTTTCAAAGTTCATATAAAATCTGAGAAGCAACATAATTACTCCGGATTTTTTTCCGTTTCTAAGATGTCAGCAGATCCAGATTTAATCTGGAAGTATGGTGTAATTAATCTTGAGAGTCAGGTAATTTATTTTTCTGATAAATTAATTTTTTTTTGGACGAATAATTTTTAATTTTTAAATTTACTTGGATGTATAGGAATCTGATTTTTTGTCGAGGCTACAATCGGATGATGTTGGTGATGATAAGGTTTTATTTTTGATCTAATTAATATTAATATTCTGAAAATATCAATAATAAAAATTATTTAATTATTATTCTATTTTTGTAGGAAGAATCTTCCTCGGAATCGAGGTCAATACACCAATCAAGAACCTTAAGAAGAGGTCCTCCACGCCCCAATCTCCTCTCGTGCAAACGTAGATTGAATGAGGATTTCTCTTCATCAACAACGCCAATGAAGTTAAAAAGTGTTATCAAGATCGAAGATGAGAAGAGGGATTTTGATTGATTTAGATAGTTGGTGGATAGTTTTTTTTTATCAAATTCTGATTGTTTTGGCTAATAAGTAGGTTGCTGGAGTTCTACATAGGATTCAGTTTTCTTTTCATTATTTTGGAACAATTATTTTTGTTTGGTTTATTGGGTTAGATACCCAGTTATGAATATTATTTTTGCATTATAATTATGGTTTAGGCTTTTTTTTATTAAGTAGTCTAAATTTTGTTTTACATTGCTTATGATTTTTTATATTAGTAAACTTTCAATAAATTGACAATATTTATACTCTGAAGTTTTTTTTTTTTAATTTTTAGTCTGTTTTTAATACGCTGTATTGGTCCATAAAATATTTGAGATTTATATATTTTTTAAAATTTGTTTCTTAAATACTTTGTAATTATAAAATTGAAATTTAATTAATGTATTTTAAATACATTGGGCTTTTTTCTTTCAAGTATTTTAACTATTTCTACCTAACTGCAAATATATATATATATGTTCCATTCAGAAAACTGACTAATGAAAAATTAAACCAATAAGATTACTGTACAATATTAATGAAACTGAATACATAAACGGAATAACATTAAACCAACAGATTCCACTACAATCATGTTGTAGGTCAAGTTGTATTTATTTTTAGTCACTTTACAATAACTAAACATAATAAAAAAGATGAACACTATAACAAATTCACATTTTTAACCAACATGATTCCAATACACTTTTAGTGTACGGTAAGTGGTTTTTTTAATTTAATTGTGTTAGTATTTTTATTATAAATGAAAAACACACACTTAAACGAGGGAAATATCGACATACATAGCGAATGTAATTAAAAGATTAAAAGGAACATGTGAATAGGTGATCTCGATACATACAATCAAAGAACAACTCAACCACTTGCACATCATTCTAGATTAACCAATTTCAATAAACACAATTAATATTATGTCAATATTAATGTTTTTGGCATCACACAAATGAATAAAGTTGACAGACAACATCTAACATTCATTTACATTTAATTGATAAACTCAATTTATATATAGAATTTTTATTTCTAAAAAAAAATCGAAAATATGATTGCATTGTTTTAAATATAACATACATCTTTGCATAATTCTTACAATAAATTACTATATTTTTAAAAAATCTAATTACCAAAATATATTATGATATATAATGTAATGTTAAAAGATATATTTAATTTATCGATTATAATTTGTTATTTATGGAAATAAATTTCGTATATTTTATTTCATAAGTTTTCTTATTGACTTTATAATATAAAAAAGAGGATTATATCTCCAATATTTCACATGCCTAATATAACACTTAATTTAGTCTTTATTCTATTGATTTATCAGTATATAGATCTTATGAAATGAGTAACAATCATCTTACAGAAATTCTTGATACCAATTCGATTCACATACCAAAAACACAAAAAATTAAACTATATAAGTAGTTCTCAATTCTCAGAGCGAGCCCAACATAATTTTAACAATTTCATTCATCTTAGCAAAAATCCAGAAAAATCTTCAAGCAAAATTTACCATAAACTTCACACAGGACCATCATCACGATGAGGAAGCTTTCGGATCACAATATCATTAGCAGTAAAAGAAAAAGTCCTAGCGTATACGAACAAGGTGATCTATGTTTTTTGTTTATAAATCTTAACAAAATTTTTATTTTTTTTGCACATTAATTTAATAAATATTATTCCTGATTGTTCGTATATTTGTATATTTAAGTTTCCTAAACTTCTTTCTTTTTATTGTCTAGATTGGAATAAAAACTTATCTTTTGATGATGTATTCCACGACCATATGTTTCTATTGTTTTGTTGATTTATCACATATTGCGAACTCCGCATAAAAAAAAAAATTGTTAATATAATTATTTATTAAAATATTTGAACAACAAAAAAGAGAGATTAGTTGAATACTTATCTTTCAAAACTTCTATTATTGAAGGTTTGTTTATCATCACCATCCTTTATCAAGAACCGGTAATTAATTTTTCAAAAATAAATTAGTAACCACTCGATTATATTAAAGTGCATAATTCATGATAAATAGCAATGAAGAATTTCAAGAACATTTTCAACAAATATCAATCAAGCATCCAATAACGTATTAAACAAAAAAAAAACTAAAAATATTGAAAAATTGAAATACTTATCTTTTTGCATACTCTTTTTGGCCTGCATTTTGGTATGAGCTCTTCAACCGTGCAAACTTTGGGATTTCATAATAACAATTTTACATAAATGAAGATTCTTTTACAAACAACGATTCCACTACAATCGTGTTGTGGAATCTGTTGTAGGGTCAAGTTGTTTTTTTATGCATGTTTCAAATGTACAACAGATATTAACCTTTTTATCTTGATGCTCAAATTCATCATACAAATTGTATTCACAGTTTAAAAAAATCAATTAGTAAACTTTGGGTTTTTATTTCCGAAAATCCATTTTTTTAAAAAAAAAACATTGATGGTAGAACAGGTGTTTTCAATTAAAGAGTATTTTTACAAAAATCGCATTTTCATTACGTAGAAAATCCTATTTTTACAAACACCTGTTTTACCATTAAACTCGACACCCTTATTGATTTAACTAATGAAAAAATGTAAACATAATTACAAAACCTGTTTAGGGTTTCTTACTTACAGAAAATATTTTTTTAAAAACTAAAATCGTTTAAGGCACTCAGTCGTTGACCGAGCTATTTGATTTTAGAAAACCATCCATCCGTTAAAACCTAAATGGGAATTTTGTAATACCTTCAAAAATGTAAGTAAAATTTAAAAAAAAGTACCGAAATATTTTTTAGTACAGTTTATAGAAAAAAAATACCGATATACATAGTTCAAAAAACTATAGCACTGTAATTTTGTAAAACCCCCATTTTTACCATAAGAACTACAGATCTAGGGTTTTTGAAACTTTGAAAAACATAGATCTACAATTTTCCCGAAAAATCTTATATTTTAATTTTAGGTCTTTTTAAAAAAATATATATCATAAATAAAAACCCTAAACCGACATCGTGAATGGGCTCATAATCCCCATTTTCACCGTTAAAATCCCAACAAAACATTTGGATATACAAAAAAAAGATGAGATCTACAGAATATATTTTCTAAATCTACTATCTATATATAAAATAAAAATATTTCATATCAATAACCAAAGGCTCTCTTGAAAAATGTTTGGTTCTTTTCAAAAAAATCATCAGGCATCAAAAACAATTTGACGAAATTTTTTTAGGGTTTTGAAATTTTGATTTTTTCGATTATAAACAAAAAATCACAAGTCATTAGAGTTTTCGAACCAAAAACTTAAAGAAACCCATACTCTGAAGCAAAGATAAGAACAAAATCAACGGATTTACCGATTTTAGAGAAACTCATAATCTGAAAACAGAGTGAACATTTTAGAGAGAGACGGGAGAGTAGAGAGAGAGACGGGAGAATAGAGAGAGAGAGAGAGACGAATGCAAATGAGGCTGAAATGGGTTTACAAATGTTAGGAATTTTATTGTTTAGATTTTAATGAATGCCATGTAAAACTTAGAATAGAAAGTTGGCACCCCAATTCTTGTTGTAAAATGCATTGTAATAAAAAGAGCTGGCCAAGCTGAGTTAAGTCACTATGCCCTAACATGCAAGAAGACAAATCAAGACGAAGGAAGACTCTGGCGAGACAATTGAGTATGGCAAAGAAGAGTAGATGGGAACTCTATCGAAGAAGCGGTGAGATGCAGTGAGTGGAGCATCGATCAAGTCAACTCAAGAAAAGCCAAGTCTCAAGTTGAAGTGACAAGAGTCATCCACGATTGGAAGTCGACTCTAAGTCACCTGGGGAAAGCAAGGAAATGCAATCAAGTCGAGATAATCTGTAAAAGAACCGTTGCACAGAAATCAAGAGAATTACTTAAACAAGTAATATCTCCATACCACTTTTCTCGAGTGCTCACCCCGTAAGCGTGCAAAAGGAATGAACCAATAGGAAGCACTACACCGTGTCAGAACTCTGAAAAGGTGTAAGAACAATTCATACGAGGAAATGGCAATTCCAAGAACTGCAACAAGACAAGCCAACGACTGAAAGTGACTTTCAAAAATAAGCCTATCTCTTCAACGGGCAAATTTTTGAAAGTTCAATATAAAAGGCTGAGGAGTTTGTTTGAGAAATATGAGATATATAGATGACACACATGTGAGATATACAAGTATATTAGAAAAACTGAAACATTCTCAATCCTCAAGCCTACATTACGAAGAACATCAATCCAACACTCATCTGTGAAGGAAAGATAACTTCAATCAGTTGAAGAGGAAAATACGAAAACAAGGGGTCTACATCCGGGAAGGATTGTAGGAAGGTTCAAGGTTGAGCCAAGTCTTAAGCTTTTGGAGGGCTTCGTGATCAAATCCAAAGAGCTTGAGCAAGTGAGTCAGAGTAGCAAAGGCAAAATGCCCCGTGAAGAAGGCGAGTCGCATTTAGAAGCCACCGAGTGATCAAGGCGTCTCAGATCGAGTCCCAAAGGATCAAATCGGGCTGTGTGATCAAGACTTGTATCCGGATGCTACCACTTTGTAAACCGATCATTACCTCGTGGATTCCTCCAGGAGTTGGAGAAGAGAGGAGTAGAACAATTACCCCATCTTCGAACCTCTATAAAAATTTCATTGTGTCATTTACATTTCAAAGACTTTAATTCTTGCATTTTTAACTCGCTTATATCTCACGATAAATTTGCTATCCACTTAATAACTTATAAGTACTAAACCAAGCACTAAATTCTTGCTTAATCAAACTTAAGGGTGTTAAGTCTTCCAATAAAACAAAATCACAATCGAGTTAATTTAGAGCCAACAAATGAGTTACTTCATCAACAAAATTTCGATTAAGTCTGTTGAGAGATTAACTCTACTTGAGTGACTAAATTGACTGCCCTTCAAGGACACAAATTGTGTAAGTATCAACTCCGAATTTTTAAAAGGACTAAATCGAAAATTTGGTAAGGTTTATTCAACCCCCTTCTAAACCTTACACTTACACCCCTTGGGACCTACAAGTGGTATCGAGCGGTTGGTTCATTGAACCCTCCGCACCGGTTACCGAACTAGATCTCCAAACTTTTCAAAGTCCGCTTTAGTACTTAGACTTTCAAAACTCTTCTTTATCATTAAAAGTTATTATCATGGAAGCAAATTTGACACGCATCCCTATGTTCACTATTGAAGAATTTGATGATTGGAAAATTCGTATGCGAGCTCATCTATCAAAGATTACATGATGAGATGTGGATAGTGATAGAAGATGGGCCTCTCGCAAATCTTAAAGGTGAACACGATCCGCACGAAGAGTTGCAACAAGGAGAAGAAGAAGATGTTGCTCTAGACCACCATGGTTGAAAAACCAAGAACCGAGTGGACAAATGATGACAAAAAGATATAACCTGGACAATGTAGCCAAGGACATCCTCTACAAAACCTTGGACAAAGCCATGTTCAACAAAGTCAAATCATGCAAAACGACTAAAGAAATCGGGACAAGTCGACATTGATTTGTGAAGGCTCGTGAGCAAATCAAAGAAAACAAATTGTCGGTGGTTGTACGTAAATTTGAGAACTTCAAAATGATCTCGTGAGAGAACCTGGATCAACTAGACGCCGTTCACGTAAATCACAAATGAGTTGTCCGCACTTGGAAAGGAATATACACGTATGAAATGTGTATGAAGATCCTAAAAAGTCTTCCAAATGAATGGGAAATGAAGGTCATGGCACTCGAGACATTCCATGGACCTATCAAAGACATCCAACCATGAGTTATTCTCGGACCTCAAAGCCTACGAGTTTGAGCCGAGAAGAAAAGACCAGGAAGAGACAAATTGTACCCAAAACAATTGCTCTAATTGTTAAAGATGTGAAAGAGAGTCGAGGTCAAAGAGGTCATTGACCCGGAAGAAATAGCCCCGATGGTTAAGAGGTTCAACAAGTTCTTCAATAAGAACTACAAGAGAGGAAAGGGTGAATCTTCCGTAAGACACTCACCTCCCTCCAAATCAAGGGATGATAGGCCAACCAAGAGAACATCATCAAAAAGTTGAGTATCAAAGGGTGACAATCCAAGAATGGAAAGAGCCGATCAAAAGGTTGAGTATCTATGTTGAATCAGAGACAACCAGGTCACTATGCCATTGATCGTCCCATATCCTCGTAGTCAACAAGTACAGGGATGAAGAAGAAAGGAAGATCTTCGCAGAGAAAGAAGACAAGAAAAAAAAGGCAATGATGGTCGCAGAGATCACTAAAACAAATTAAGTCAAGAGAGACAATGATTCAGAGCAAGAAGCCGACTACTCAAGTGACTCAAGAAGAAGCCCCGATCCGCTTGATGGCCAAAGAACAAGATCAACCCGATCAAGAAGATGAGGTACAATCTAACTCAACAAACTCGCACACTAGTGATAGTGATCGTGACACACACACTTCATCACCCACTGATCTTTATGATTCATTAGGCAAAATGATGAAAGATTTTGAACACATTAAATCCTCACACACACTATTAAATGAGGAAAACAAATACTAAAAACCAAAACTCAAAGTCGACTAAGGAGCCGAGTACTCTAAGTCAAATAGCCGTGAGAATAAAAGTTTAAAGGTGAAAATGCTAAATTAATAAAGCAGAGATTGCTTTGCTATAGAAAAGAGGGAAATGACCTCAAGAATGTTATCGCCTCATTCACTAAGGCATCTAAATCATTGGATGATCTTATTATGAGTCAAAGAGAATGTGGAGACAAGACAGCTTAGATTTAATTTCTCTCGTGCTATGTCAAACCTCAAGAGTAATTTTGGAAAAAGGATCTTCAAGTCATGAAGAGTCCGAAAAATCCAAAACTCTAAATGTTGCACACACATTCACTCCAAAGCACAATAACAAGCAAACCGCCTTGGTTACAAAGGAAAAGGAAAATGACCCGATTGAGTGTGTCCGAAAGGACAAAGAAGAGATTCAAATTGAGTCCTCAAAAACTCCTAACAAAAATACTCAGTAAAAAGGAAGCAGAGCTACCAAAAATCCCAGAAAATCCATAAAAGAAATACATATGATGGGAATGGTAGAAAATATCCAAGCCAAGCCGATTGGAATAATGTGAACTATCAAAGATAAACTTATGGAATATAAGCCCAAATGGCAAAGGCCAAGAACTCAAAGAAAGGCCATTCCAAAGGTATAAGAGCTTTCATCAAAGACACCTATGCACCTAGGCATCACACTCAAAGTCACCACAATTACCCAAGGAAGGCAATTGCTAAAACACATATGCAGCATACGGACAAAAGAGACAAATTGTATGAACCTAGAATCCCCAAGCAATTTGCCGAATTAATTATGATTATGGCATCGATAGATGGCAACCCCTTAGAGTCAAATCATTTGGCTATAAGTTGGTTGGATCATCTTACAATTCTAACCCCTCGACCTGCATAAGTATGGGTACCTAAAACTTAATTTCCTTGATTGCGTTCAAGGAATGTACTGAAAGTGCCAAGGAACCTGGTACATGGATAGTGGTTGTTCCGCATATGACGACAGAAACAAGAAAAATCTGTCAAAATTCAAGGAAGTTAAAGGAGCAAAAGTCATATTTGGAGGAAATGAAGCTCCCGGTGAAATAAGAGGCATTGGAACCATCAAGAGGAATGGATTAGAAATCACAGACGTTGCATATGTTGAAGGACTCAACTTTAACTTTGCTATGCATCACCAACTCGCGGACAAGGGTTACAACGTTGGATTCAACATGGGAATATGCCAAATCAAAGATATTGAATCAAATGAAGTTGTCTTTGCAAGGATGTAGACATAAAAATATGTATGTAGTGGATTGGTCAACTCGCAACACCCAAGACTGCCTACTAGCAAAAAGCACAAATTAATCAAGTTATTGGGCACAAAAAGCCGAGTCACCCGAATTTCAAAACAATTAACAAGTCGGCAAGAAGTCATCTTGTAGAAGGACTTCCGGACTCAAGATACAAGAAGGAGAGCATATGTGATGCATGTCGGAAGGAAAGCAAATCAAATCGTCATTCAAAGAAAAGACATGCCCATCCTCAACAAGAATATTGCATTTGCTTCATATGGATCTATTTGGCCCAAAGGGAACCAAACAAAGATAAGTGGAAAGAAATACACCTTGGTGGTAGTAGATGACTATTCAAGATATACATGGACAATATTCATGTGCAAGAAGAAAGAAACTCTACAAAAACTACCACAAATGATGAAGAGGATTCAAAACGAGAAGAGTCAAACCATTATCAAAATAAGATCGGATAGAGGAACCGAGTTTGTCAATGGAATAATAACTCAAATTGTATTGTATTGAGAATGGTATTGGTCATGAACTATCGCCAGCAAGGACTCCACAAAGAGAATGGAGTTGCGAAAAGAAGGAATAGAACCCTCAAAGAAGCGGAAGGACCATGTTAGTCAAGCAGGTTACCAAAAAGATTTTGGGTTGAAGCAATCAACACAAATTTTGCTACACCCAAAACAGATGTATGATAAATAGACAAATGAAAAGACTCCCTATGAGATCCGGATCGAAGAAAACCAAATGTTGCATATTTCGGAATATTTGGATGTAAATGCTTCATCCACAACAATGGCAAAGACAATCTAAAGGCTTTTGATGCTAAAGTCGATGAAGGTATCTTCTTAGGATACTCACCAAAGCAAAGCCTACAGAATACTCAACAAAAGAACTATGGTTACGAAGAATCCATTCATGTAGTATTCGATGAGCCAAATGTAAATGGAGAAGACATTAAAGAGTCACCGATAAGTTTTAATCATCCAACCATACGTAAGAATCCCTATGCCGACGTTGAAGCCGGAATCATCAATTCAAAGAAGATGAGATAGTTGAATCTCAAAAACAATGAAAATTTGCAAATAAGTGATAACGAGAGAGTCGACCACAAAGAACACAAACAAGTCGATCAATCCAAATAACTTACTCCAACCTCGATGTAAGATGGCCGAGAGACCATCCACCGTAACTTGTCATTGGAGATATAAGAGAAGGTGTCAAAACAAGATCCGAACTCAACAAGAAGCCATGTTCACATGCTTCATCTCGCAAATAGAGCCCAAAGATGTGTCCCAAGCATTGATGACACACATTGATTCAAGCTATGCAAGAAGAGTCGAATCAATTTGAGAGAAATAAAGTATGGGAATTAGTGCAAAGACCCATACATCAAAATGTTATTGGAACCAAATGGGTGTTCGAAATAAGATGAACGAGGAAGGTTCGTGGGTAAGAAACAAAGCAAGACTAGTAGCCAAAGGATATTGCCAAGAAGAAGGGATAGATTTTGATGAAACATTTGCCCTCGTAGCAAGATTGGAAGCTATAAGGATGTTTCTTTCCTATGCACTCACAAGAATTTCATTGTATATCGATGGATGTAAAAAGTGCATTCCTAAATGGTTTATTGGAAGAAGAAGTGTATGTTGAACAACCTCCAGGATTTGAGCGAAAAAACTCTGGAGATAAGGTATACAAACTCAAGAAAGCCCTGTATGGATTGAAGCAGGCACCCGAGCATGGTATGATACCTTGTCACAATTCCTAATTGAAAATGGATTCACCAAAGGAAAAGTAGATAGAACACTTTTCGTAATTCAAGACAAAAAAGTATCTTTTTGTTCAAGTATATGTGGATGACATCATTTTTGGATCCACTAACAAAGAGTCATGTGAAAAATTTTCAAACCTCATGCAAAGTAAATTTGAAATGAGCATGATGGGAGAGCGACATTCTTCCTTGGACTTCAAGTGAAACAAATGAAGGATGGAACCTTCATAAGTCAAACAAAATACACCAGAGATTTAATGAAAAATTTGGTATGGAAGAGAAGTCTTCTCAGTGAAAATACCAATGAACACATCACCAAAATGGACATGGATACGGATGGCAAGCCTGTAGATCAAACAAGATACGAGCACTTATTGGATCATTGCTCTATCTCACAAAGAAGAGCCAGACATCACCTTTGTTGTAGGTGTATGTGCAAGATTTCAATCGCTCTCAAAAGAAAGCCATATGACAAAGAAATGCAAGAGAGTATTGAGATACTTGAAAGGAAGCCAAGAAGTAGGCCTATGGTATCCAAAGGAATGTGGATTCAAGCTAATTGGCTATTCGATTCTCGACTATCTTTGATGCAGAGTAGACAGGAAGAGCACTTCGTGCACATGTCAAATACTAGGAAACAGACCGATTTCCTGGTTTAGCAAGAAGCAAAACTCAATAGCCACCTCCACAAAATGGGCAGAATACATACATAGGGCAAAATTGTTGCCCAAGTCCTATGGATGAGACAAAGAAATGAGAGACTATGAAATTGAGGAAAAGAGATTCCAATCATGTGTGATAACACAAGTGCAATTGCAATTACTCAAAATCCTGTGTTGCATTCAAGAACAAAGCATATTGATGTCGATATCACTTCATAAGAGATCATGTTGAAAAGAAGGATATCATCCTCGAATATATTTCAACGATAAACAACTAGTGACATCTTCACAAAACCATTATGTGAGTCAAGATTTGAAGAACTCAAACATGAGTTGGGGTTAATTGAGCCGAGTGACACTCGGGCGAATCAAAGAAGAGAAATGGAACAAAAGGGGTGAAAAGAGTCGAAAATGTAAATCACCAAGAATCACCAGACGGAAAAGACAATACACCGAGTCACCGATAGCCGAGTCACTAAGAGAATCGTGAGAAGTAGAGTTAAATCGGCTAAGGGATAAGTTTGAATAACTTATGAGCAAAGTGACAAAAACGCTGTCGTTTGACTAAGCGGGAATGTTTTAAGGAATACGTCAAGACAATGATGATGTGTGTGAGGACATAAAGCCGCACACCAAGCTTATGATTGGATATAAATGCTGCCGCCGCATTAAATACGAGACATGAAATGCTAAATAGGCGTGCAAAATCTAAGCCGTTGATTTCGATCACATTTCAAAACCACCCGCACGCCCTTTCATAAACCATATTTAAACCATTTTCATCCGTTTCTCTCACACTTCTAAAACTGTTCATCTCTTTCTCTCAAAAGCAAAGGCAAAATTCTCTCGAAACCCTATCTATCTTCAAGTCAATTTCTCGAGTTTTTCTTCGATATAATCCCGAAAAATGGCACCAACTTATGACTTTACCAAGTTAGGAAAGCAAATCCACACCTACTACGGTGGATTTCGACGAATGATGAAACAGGGGTCCGACGACACCCTAGTAAAGAAAATCGCTGAAAAGTTAGAAACGCGTCTGGTCTGAAACCGTTTCGACGTTAGAATACCCGATGACATATGTGGAGGAGGTCGCACAATTCTACGTGAATGCCGAGATTCACGATGAAGGAATCAAGTCATCTGCTCACGGAAAGCAATGACTATCTCAAATGCCAAGGATTTGGCCGACCACCGCTCACTACCACAGAGGGCGCATCGAGATTAACGGCTGATGTAAACCTGGCCGATGCTTGGAAAGAAATAGCCAAGCCGACTTTGCCGATAAAATAGTGTATACAAAGAAACAAGAGACTCGATGAAGGAGGATTACCACAAGTCGTTGGACATAGTTGCCAAATGTATCGACATCAAGTTTGGCGACTTTGACCAATCACAAAGGCAAAGCCGATTGTAATGGCTGCAATCATCGAAGAAAAGAAGATAAACTGGCCGAAGTTTGTCTACACAGATCTGCCCGACGCTGGGAACAAATCCTTCAAAGAAGATGGCACATTTGGAGGATCCCTAGGATATGGCCTAGTGATTGGCGGCTAATGGAGGTGAAAAGAGTTCCTCTTAGACATGGGAAGGCATTCCATGTTAACAAGAGGATGTTCGTGAGCAAACCTCTCGGCGCACGAAGAGAGCTTACGCCAAGAGAGCGACACTGGTGAGGGGGAATCACCGACCCAAGATACAAATGTTTCCTCTCCACCCAAGAAGAGAGAGCGCCCCAAAGCAGCTACTAAGAAGATCAAGTGTCTGCAAAGAAAGAAAACCAAACATGCTCCCGCCCCCAGCCAGAGTCACCCGCCCCTGCAGCTCGTGTCTACGCCCCTGCAGCAGCGATCGAGAAGGACTCACAAATACCTTCTCCGATCGTCAAAAAGAGGAGAACCGAGAAGCCACGACGGCCCGCTTCTCGTAAAAAGACACTGGCACGCCCCGCCGCCCAAGACTCGAAGACACCGTCTCTGAACCAGAAAAATCCTCTCGTACAAACTAGAGACGAAGAAGAATCATCAAGCAAAATCGAATCGGAGACACCAAATGAGTCGCTACTCAAATAGAACAAATATCGGAGACTACCGGAGAAGTAGAGTCTCCAGATGTGGTTGATGAAACAATGAAGTCCGCTCAAGGCGATCAGCAGAGAGGCAACTCAAGACACACCGTAGTTCACACAAAAAACACAAGAAGAACTCGCTAGAGCGAGATAGTGATGTAATGATCCTATCCCCACCTTACCCGACATCCAAAATCGTCTGCGTGAGTGGAGGAAATGGACGTTGAGTAAGTCAAGGGAACAGTTCCAACGGCCGAGTTTATAGAAGAAGAAGAGGAACTGCTAAATTTCCTCGACTAAAATCGTGCCCCAAAGACTTGATGAAGACAATCGCTTAGACATCCTGCAGATTTACAAGGAAAAGGAGAGAAAAAGCAAGGCTCGAGGAAGGCGAGGCACGTGAGAAGGCAAGCATCCGCCTCTATCTCCCGCACCACGAACACACACATCCTCTCCTTGATGTCTTCTCGACAAAGATGAGGATCCGCAGAATGCCGCCGCCACGTAAGAGTTGCAAATGCAAAGAAGCATTGCACGAATCAAGAATCCTTCACGAGCAAAGATTGATGGAGGGACCAGGAGAGTCCTCCGAACACACCGAAATTGATCCAATGGGAGTGGTTCAAAAATCGCCACTCGTTGTTGTTGCTACCACCTCCCGGCTCACTCGGAAGAAGGCAATAAGGGAAATGGCGATGAAACCGGGATAGTGGGACCCCAATGAGCCAACCCCTATTGAAGGTGTGTTACCACCGCCCCAACGGCCGAACAATCAATCGAAACAGTGGGAGCTTGGAGACGAGTGACCCCATTCCAAGTCACTCACCGGGTGCGCCACCGAGGGGAAACTCCTCCACCGCGGCAAGGTCGGAGGATGCTGCAGATGACTCCACAACGAATCAAGGAGGCGAAGTAGAGAAAATACAAACACAAGAAGAACAACAAGTTGTCATCAACGGCTCGCATACGATTGACACTGCCTCACCGAGGTGCCAACCGCCTCGAAGGATAATGACGCTGCCGATGCAATCGAGGCACGAGAAGGAACAACCCGGGAGTTAACACTGGCGATGAAAGTGCAATCCATGGGGTTGAGACTCCAATGGATGCCACCGCAGAAGACCCTAAGACAAATCGACATCAAGCGAAAGGGAGGACTAAGGCCTCGGCCGCAAGAGAGACCGCCGGTGGTAATGAAGGCCCACGGAGGTTGAGACTTCCCGGGGTAAGGAAGTCAAGTAGAGAACATCCCTCCCGCTATAATCGACCCATCCGAGAAGGAGATAAGCGCACTTCATGATTCCCAGGATAATCCCGATGTATCCTTTCTCGGGATCGGAAGGCGAAGAAGAAGCCGAGTCATCCCGATGCCAAAATCCAAAAGACTCACCGCGGATGTTCCAAGTGTGAGCAAGTCCGATCCCAAGACTACTCGTCAAACCTTTAACTTTGATGATGAGCCACCAATGGAAATCTCATCATCGTCCGATGACGCCATCGATAAGGCCGAGGACCGCCACGCAATGGAAACATCACCGAGACCAACGGTTTAAGACAAGACAGAGGCTCAAGAACCGAGACCAACGGTTGCTGAGACAGTGAGGCTCAAGAAACTAGACTACTTCACAACAAAACCCAAATGAACCAAAGATCCATCTGCGCAGGCTCCTCAAGTCCGCAGCAGGATCGATTCCTAAAAGAACTTCACGCGCACCGCTCATCATCGAACAAATCCCAGGTGGGCGGTGATGAATCTTTTATAGAATCCTTTCCTTTTTCACTAGAGATACGAGAACTCCACGAAGAGTCGAAACGAACAAGCACGCTATAACAAACCAGCTCTGTTCTTCCATCGACACCATTGTTCCAAATGATTATGATTTTGATGTTGCATGGCCATCGCCTTCAATGAAGAATCACCAAGTTCGAGAAGTGTTCAAAGCACTATTTGCCGAGGTTGAACGAATGGAGAGGCACCAGGCCTCTTTAGACATGCGACGATAACAGAGATGCCACCCCTACAAATTTACTTGAGAGAGGCATAACAATTCAGATCGTGAATGGTGGCAACAAAGAAGAAACAATGCGTGTGGAACAAGTGAGATACTTCAACATTGTTCAACAAGTCATTGGTGTGAGAGTCGAAAATGCCGATGCAAAAACGAAGTGAGAGAACATATTGAGCACATGAATGAAGCTCATATCGCCGAGATAAAGCTACTGCGTGAGCAAAATACGAATGATCTACAACGTTTGGAAGAACACATGACTAGAAAATTCAGCCTTCTCATGGCCGAGATGAAGTCGATTTCAAAGTGAGTCCAACGCTACTCGATCCGAATTCGTGTTGCTTACAACGCAGCAGACTTAAAGCGAGAACTCGACTATCCGCAGGCTCGACTTCATGCTTGCCAAAGATGTTCCCTGGGTTCCTCTATCCTTTGATGATGCCAAAAAGGGGAAGAGGAATACCTTAAAGCAAAGAAAAATCAAGTTTGAAAAAAAGGAGCGGTATTTGAGAAGGAAAATCACCGAGGAAGTCTTAAAACAAAAGAAAGGGAAGCTTGTTGAGGGGAAGGGTCGACGGATGTGACTTTGATGATTGCACAAACCCCAACAAGGTCCTCACACAAACGACATTATAAGCAAGAAACTCCCCGACTTTGCCACTCCAACACTCTACTTTGTATCTATGGGCCGAAAAGAGAAAAACAATTGAAGCAGGGATGAAGGAAGTGGAAGGAAGAATGGATGCCCGAGTTATGAACATCTTAAAAGAACATGGAGGCATTCCAAGAGATGAGACACTTATGCCATTTCGGATGTCGGGACAGAGCCACGATCGCCGACGAATTTAAAACGCTCGAATCGAGGGATACTTTGCAAATATGTCTATGGCTCAAGCTTGGGACTTGTCTTGGGAAAAGGGTCTCATGTTATGTGAAGAAGCGACAGCAAGAGACTTCCCTGATCACTCTTGGCCACCCTCCGGTCACTCACCGAAAGAAGAAGACCCCAAGATCTGATACGCCCGCAGGTAGAGGAAGGAGCAAGAGTGGAGGAAGAAGCTTGGACCTAGGCCTCCGCCCAAGAATATTGAATACGTAGATCCGGAAAGAAATGAGGGATCTATCAATGGGCTTGACCAAGTGGCAAATTTGAAAGTGGCTAAAACTAACGCCGAGTATGCAAAAAGAATAGAAGAAGAAAACAAGAGACAAACTCAAATGCTATGGCGGGAGACAGAAAGAACAAGAAAAGATGAAGCCGCCAGGAAGGCATATGAAAAGAAAAAGAAGGCAAATGTGATGACGAAAAAGAGAAGAAGAGAAGAAGATCTTTGAACAAGATGAAAGAAGGAGACAATAAGGAGATGAAGTGTTGTTGTCCAACCCTTCGTGTATTTTATTATGTAAATACATACAATGTAAGTCTTCCGTAATAAAGCTATAAATTTTTTATTTTTTTGTGAAGACAATTATATGCTCGATACACCTTGTAAACAACATTGTGTTAAGAACAAGAATGATATGATCAATAAAAAGATTGATTCTCATGCGCATACATTCTATGTCAATACACTATCTCGTATGTATCTTTGTTATTTGCATTTTTGTATGGTTTAAGTTTTGGCATCATCAAAAAGGGGGAAATTGTTAGGAATTTTATTGTTTAGATTTTGATGAATGCCATGTAAAACTTAGAATAGAAAGTTGGCACCCCAATTCTTGTTGTAAAATGCATTGTAATAAAAAGTTGTTGGCCAAACCGAGTTAAGTCGCCTACGCCCTAACATGCAAGAAGACAATCAAGACTGGAAGGAAGACTCACTGCGAGACAACTAAGTATGGCAAAGAAGAGTAGATGGGAACTCTATCAAGAAGCAAATGAGATGCAACAGTGGAGCATCACCAAGTCAACTCAAGAAAAGCCAAGTCTCAGTTGAAGTGACAAGAGTCATCCAATGATTGGAAGTCGACTCTAAGTCACCTGGGAAAGCAAGGAAATGCAATCAAGTCGAGATAATCGTAAAAGAACCGTTGCATAGAAATCAAGAGAATTACTTAAACAAGTAATATCTCCATACCACTTTTCTCGAGTGCTCACCCCCGAAGCGTGCAAAAGGAATGAACTAATGGGAAGCACTACACCGTGTCGAACTCGAAAAGGTGTAAGAACAATTCATACAAGGAAATGGCAATTCCAAGAATCGCAACAAGATAAGCCAACGATCGAAAGTGACTTTCAAAAATAAGCCTATCTCTTCAACGGGCAAATTTTTGAAAGTTCAATATAAAAGGCCGAGGAGTTTGTTTGAGAAATATGAGATATATAGATGACACACATGTGAGATATACAAGTATATTAGAAAAATCAAACATTCTCAATCCTCAAGCCTACATTACGAAGAACATCAATCCAACACTCATCTGTGAAGGAAAGATAACTTCAATCGCTTGAAGAGGAAAATACTCGAAAACAAGGGGTCTACATTCCGGGAAGGATTGTAGGAAGGTTCAAGGTTGAGCCAAGTCTTAAGCTTTTGGAGGGCTTCGTGATCAAATCCAAAGAGCTTGAGCAAGTGAGTCAGTGTAGCAAGCGGCAAAACCGCCTGTGAAGAAGCCGAGTCGCACGAGAAGCCACCGAGTGATCAAGGCGTCTCCCGCATCGAGTCTCAAAGGATCAAGTCGGGTCGTGTGATCAAGACTTGTATCTGGGATCAAGTTACCACTTTGTAAACCGATCATTACCTAGTGGATTCCTCCAGGGAGTTGGAGAAGAGAGAGTAGAAGAATTACCCCATCTTCGAACCTCTATAAAAATTTCATTGTGTCATTTACATTTCAAAGACTTTAATTCTTGCATTTTTAATCGCTTATATCTCACGATAAATTTGCTATCCACTTAATAACTTATAAGTACTAAACCAAGCACTAAATTCTTGCTTAATCAAACTTAAGGGTGTTAAGTCTTCCTAAAAAACAAAATCACAATCGAGTTAATTTAGAGCCAACAAATGAGTTACTTCATCAATAGCTCGGTTGAGTCTCATTGAGAGATTAACTCTCTTGAGTGACTAAATTGATCTGTCCTTCAAGGACACAAACACAGTAGTATCAACTCGAATTTTTAAAAGGACTAAATCGAAAATTTGGTAAGGTTTATTCAACCCCCTTCTAAACCTTACACTTACACCCCTTGGGACCTACAACAAACCCTAGAAGGAAAGATATCCCATTAATATTTCATTCAATCTCAGCCGTTGGTTTTTGAAATGTGTCTAGATCGTGATCGTTTATTTTCGAAAATTATCTGATAGAATGTTCTAGATAATGGGTTTGGGCTGGAAAATGAATTGAATGTATTTCAAATGGGCTTCTATATAAATATAAAATCCATTTTTGAATGGGCTTATATTTTGTGTTTGGCTTTATTGTATTGTGTATTTTTTTGGTCTTATATTTATTTAATTTAATTTTTAATTTCTAATAATTTAATTTATTAAATATATTTAAATAAAATAATTACTAACTTTCAGAATAACAGCTATTTTATTATTATTATTATTATTATTATTATTATTATTATTATTATTATCATCATCTTCATTTAATAATTATTAAGTTTTTTGTATTAATAGATTTATTTATTTATTATATACAAATATATATTATTAACATATTAACATTAATATTAATTATAATTATAATTATAATATTATTAATAACTATAATATATATAGGTAAAACTATATCCTTAAATAATTATTTAGTTTTCGTATTATATTATTTTATTTATTATATTATTATTATTATTTTTATTATTATTATCATACTTATTATTATTAAAATTATTAGTAGAAATATTATTATTATATATAGTTTAATTTTATTATATTTATGATGGAATAATCAATATTTTATGAATTATATAAATCCATTTATATATATAGATATTATTATTTTTTTAGTTTAGTATATAATCATTTTATTAAATTCTAATTTGAAATTATTTTTTCAGGAAATATAACATTATCTAAAAGGATGTCTTTTGACAAAGGGTCATCAAGTACAATGGTTTATCCATTATCCAATAGTCCACTAAGTGATATCACAAACGGTATGTTCAAAATTTTTTTAATTTTGTTTTTTTATAAACAATTAAGAAATATACTCTTATATTTATTAATAATAATGACACAATTTTTGTAAAATGATTATAGTTTCCGGCACAAGGTTACTTTCTGGAAGAAATATTATTAATCGTGATGTTTCCAATTATGGTACTTCCGGGACACCCTCTTTGATGAGTTCGAAAGAAGCAGTAATAATTGATCTTACTGAAGATGAACCAAATGAAGCCCATGTCACTTCAAATGAGCCGACAACCAATGAAAATTCTGGTTTTAACATAACTGAGATTGATCTCAGTGAAATATTAAATCCTTCAAATGCAGGTTAGTGAATTTTTTTATATATATTCATTTCATACATGCGTTTATTAATATTATTTTATATAGTTCTATTAATTGAAGCAATTTTTATTTTTTCAGAGTATTGGGATGTAGGAGATGCGAGTTGTAAATGCGAATTTTGTGGAGCATTATTTTGGTTAGAAGAAAGACTATCATCCTATCCAAAATCAAAGCCTCGCTACTCTTTGTGTTGTGGCCACGGAAATATTCAACTTCCGCCAATCAAACCGCCACCAAGTGTTCTTGAAGATCTATTCTTTGGAAATGGATATAAAAGCAAACACTTTCAAGAGAATATACGATCTTATAACAATATGTTTTGTTTTACATCTATGGGAGGAAAGATTGACACACGATGTAAACAAAGGTCGAGGTCCTCCTGTTTTTTTCGAATGTACGGTCAAAATTACCACCTTATTGGAAGTTTGTTGCCTCGGGATGGATCGACCCCAAATTCGCTCAACTATACATATACGATACGGAGAATGAAATAAGTCATAGGTTGAATTCTGTCACAGTTTGTATTTTTTTATTATTATTTTGTGCCTCTTTATTATTATATTGTTCAAATTGTTAAACGCAATTTTATTTTATTTTTATAAAAATAATGTTTAATTTTGTAGGAAAGGGAGTGATACTAATAATTTGCACGGGTTATCGTGGTCTCGAATTGAAGAGAATGTTGGATGAGAACAATGTGTTGGTAAAATCTTTTCGAATGGCAAAAGAAAAGATTCGAGAACATGGATATTCAGATGTAAAATTACGTTTAATTGGTAGAAGGAGTACGGATGCTAGGAGATATAATATGCCAACGAAAGCGGTGAAGTCATTTTGCTTTGATTGTTGGTGATTTTGATCGTGCTTTAGCGATCGGGATATTGTCGTTGAAACAAGATTTGGACTTTTGCAGCGGATAAATGAATTGAATGCCTCTTATTTGGCCTTACAATATCCATTATTATTACCGTATGGTGAGGATGGTTTTAGAGAAGATATACCATTTTCAATAAATAAGACTAATAGTACCGGTGCTAGAAGAACAATTAGTGTGCGTGAATACTTTGCGTACTGATTACACGATGCAGAGCATGAATCGGCTACTATTTTGTCTTCTCGAGATTGTTTCAACATTTGTTGTCGATGCATACACAATGGTCGAGTCCGCCGATTGAAATATATCCGTTTGAATCGGAAAAGTTGCGTTGTGATATATATAAAGGATTGAGTGATGCTGTTTTGCGCGGTGACATTGATCCGAGTACTCAGGGTAAACACATCATATTACCTTCAAGTTTCACCGAGGTGCTCGATATATGATACAAAATTATCAAGATGCAATGGCTATATGTCGTTGGCGGGTTACCCGATTTGTTTATAACATTTACTTGCAATCCAAAATGGCCAGAGATCATTCGTTTTCTCCAGAAAAATAATCTAAATCCTGAAGATCGCCCGGATATTGTCTGCAGAGTCTTTAAACTAAAGTTAGATTCTTTGATTAAAGACCTTCGGCAAAATAAATTATTTGGGAAAGTAAATGCAGGTTAACATTTGTTTTTTAATTATTTTAATATATTTTGTACAATATAGTTAATATTCATTTACTTAGTTTATTGTCTCAAATTCTTATTATTATTTTTTTATTATATTGCGATTATCTATACGATAGAATTTCAAAAGCGTGGCTTGCCTCATGCACATATATTGTTGTTTCTGGCGAAGGAAGACAGATATCCAACTGCAGATGACATCGATCGAATCATATCAGCCGAATTACCTGACGAGATAACTGATCCATGCTATTATGATGTAGTAAAGGATCATATGATTCATGGTCCATGTGGTGATGTCAGGAAAAACTCTCCTTGTATGGCCGATGGTCGTTGCACTAAACATTTTCCCAAAGAATTTGTGGATGCGACTACTATTGATGAAGAAGGTTATCCGCGTTATAGACGTAGGAATGATGGAAGAGTAGTTGAAAAAAATGGTGTCCCGCTGGACAACAGATATGTTGTGCCTCATAATCGTCAGTTGTTACTCAAATATGGAGCTCACATAAATGTGGAATGGTGTAACCAGGCAAGATCAATTAAGTACCTATTCAAGTATGTCAACAAAGGAAATGATCGCGTGACGGCGTCATTTTATACAAGCACCGAAACGGCGAGTCGGGAGAACCGTTGATGAAGTGAGAATGTATTATGATTGTAGGTATATATCGTCATGTGAAGTCGTGGAGGTTATTGGGGTTTGAGATTCAAGACAAATATCCTTGATCGAACGACTCGACTTCCATCTTCCGAATGAGCAGAGTGTTATTTTCGGTGATAACGAGCGAATAGATGATGTGCTTAGTAAAGATTCGATTAAGGAGAGCATGTTTTTAGCATGGATGGAAGCAAATAAAATATATCCGGCCCGCGAGCTAACCTATCTTTGAAGCCCCAACAAAATTCACATGGAAGAAAGAACTCGGAAGTGGATGCCAAGAAAAATGGGAAAATCAATAGGTCGAGTATTTTTCGTCCCTCCAGGGGGCCGGTGATATGTACTATTTGTGGTGTCTTCTCAATATTGTCCGTGGGGCTACGTGTCATGATGACTACAAGAAGGTCAATGGTACTCAACACGCTCGCACGCGACGCTTGCTATGCTCTTGATCCGTTAGAAGATGATAGGGAATATGTTGATGCAATCATCAAGCGAGTCATTGGGGTTCTCGCAGAGTCTCGAAGTCTTTTTGCATCGTTGCTATCATCGAAATCTTTGAGCGCACCAAAAGTAGTATGGGGCAGTGTTGGCAATATCTTTCGGATGATATTCTTCATAGACGACGTCTTCTCCAACATGATGGTATTTTTATTATATGTTAAATCTCTCATTTTTGCGCCTCTCTCTCTCATTATTTTATATATCTTATTATTTATTCAATGTCGTATTATTTCTCTTGCGACTTGGTATTGAGTGAGAACGAGATAAAAAATCTTGCTTTGTTGGAGATTGGAAGAATATTGAGAAGTCGTGGCACGAGTCTACGTGATTTTGATACGATGCCCTTTCCGATCTTGATAATACTTGGGAATAGCCGAAAACAGATGATATCGACGAGTCACTGCGTTATGATCGGACGCTCTTTTGGTAGAGCACAAGAACCTCATTTCCGGACTCAATGAGGAACAAAAAAATGTTTACTCTAAAATCATCATGAAATGTGGAATCAAATAAAGGTGGTATGTTCTTTGTATACGGATATGGCGGAACAGGCAAAACATTTTTGTGGAGGGCTTTATCTGCGGCTTTGAGATCGAAAGGAGAAATTGTGTTGAACGTGGCATCGAGTGGAATAGCGTCCTTATTGCTGCCTGGTGGAAGGACTGCTCATTCCCGTTTTGTTATTCCTTTAAACCCAAATCAAGAGTCAACTTGCAATATCAAACAGGGGACTCCCCTTGCTGAGCTGATTATTCGTTCTAAACTAATCATCTGGGATGAAGCCCCAATGATGCACAAGCATTGCTTCGAAGCCGTGAATGAAACTTTGAAAGGTATTTTAAAATTAATCAACCCATAGAATGAATCGAAACCTTTTGGAGGGAAAACTGTTGTGTTCGGGGGTGACTTCAGACAGATATTGCCTGTTATACCGAAGGGAAGTCGACAGGATGTAGTCAATGCCACGATAAATGCATCGCATTTGTGGAAAGATTGTACAAGATCGAGATTGACTAAAAATATCGTCTTCAAAGCCTCGATCGAGCGATGATTATGCGGATTTGGCCCATTCTCGTGGATAGCAAGCATCGGAGATGGAACAATCGGAGGATCTAATGATGGTTGTGCCACTATTGATATACCAAGATATTCTTTTTGGAATCATCCGGTGATCCGATGGCAACAATTATAGAGAATACGTATCCAATGTTTAAAGACGTCATTGATGATCCTACTTATTTGAAAGATAGGGCGATACTCGCACCGACTCTTGATGTTGTTGAGTCGATCAATCAATACATGACGTCTTTAAATACTTCGGGGGCGGACTTATTTGAGCTCGATAAAGACGAGTAAATCGACGCTAATATTGATTTCTTGCATGATCCGCATACGCCTGTAATTTTTGAATGGTATAAAATGTTAAATGTTCCCAATCATGAGTTGCATTTGAAGGTTGGGACTCCGGTTATGCTCCCGAGGAACATGGATCACTCGACCGGATTGTGTAATGGGACTAGATTAGTGATTACGAGACTCTCTGACAGACACGTCTTGAAGCTAAAATTCTCACCGAACGCATGAAGGTCATAAGGTGTTGATACCGCGAATGACACTAACACCGTCGGACCTCGAATTCCATTCAAGTTTCAACGTGAAGCGTTTCTCCTGATCGTGTCTTATGCAATGACCATAAACAAGAGCCAAGGCCAATCTCTCTCAAATGTTGGTCTGTACTTGAAGAATCCGGTATTCAGTCACGGTCAATTATACGTTGCCGTTTCCCGAGTCACCAATCGGAAGGGACTCAAAATATTAGTCTGTGGCGAAGATGAATCAAAAAACAAACAGACGCAAAATGTGGTGTACAAAGAAGTTTTTCAAAATTTGTAGTTATTAATTTGTTCGAGACGATATCTGTATATTTCCTATTTTTATTAATATATAATAAATTAGATAGACATCCAATCTATGCGTTTGAACCCAACAAACCCAAAATCGTAAAACACCATAAACTTCATATTTTCCCACATTACACTCGCCGTGCATCGCACGGGTAAAGCACTAGTCCTTATAAATAATGACAATTTTTAGGAATATTCTTGCTATAGATTCTGATTTATTTTTTTCATTCTCTTAATACTTTTCATTTTGCTTTTTTTTTAACTTTGGCTTAATTTTGCTCTTTCATTTAATTGATTTAGTTAGCAATCTGATTATGATCTGAGCAATGATTTTATTTATTTGTTTATGATTTACGAGTATTGGATTAATTTGGGGGTGACATAGTTATTTGTGCAACTGAAATTTAATTTAGTCTTTGTTATTGTTAGAAATATTGTGGAAATTAGTTTTACAATTGATTTTTCGGCCCTTGATTTATCGTAATATTTTAAGACAAAAAAAAAAGCCGCTATAAGGGCCCATTTTGATAATCCCGCTTAGGGCCCTATGCTTCACAGGTCCGGCCCAGTATGGGGCGCCTGTGATTCATACAACATATATACATATGACATGACATAGGTATCAAAAAATATGAACACAGCTCAATTACATTACTCGCGGTGAATCCAAAGTTCGTAGCTCCATGTTAGAAAATAAACGAATCAGTGAGATCCAAACAATATTCAACAATTTTGATCATATAAATTTGATCACAACCACACATATTGGAAAAAGATTTAAGCGACATCCAATCATAAAGGAAAAATATAGTGAACATCAGGATGCAAGAAATAATTAAAAATTAAAATTAGAATTCCGAATAAGCTATTTCAATAACACAAATTTGATCGTCAGATCATTAGTGCCCAAAAGAAGAATGGTGTGTGGCTCAAATACAATTAGGATCAGGCGATCAATTCTCACTTTTGAATGTATAATCATATATTCAGGCAAGCAACCATATAATGTAATATAGAAAAAAGAAACGCCATTGTGACTGCTTGTGTAATACTTCCGACCAGGTACCCACATAAGTATCTAATAATCAGCAACTAGCATGAACCATGGAAACAAACAAACAGCTGTACCATTATATTGTAATACAACACTATTGACCTTCATCCATTGTATCACTACCAGGACAAGTCTGCGATTTTTGCGCTGACTCTTCAGATTCAGATGTTCTAGCAACAGAATCTTCAAGGGCCTCAAGAAATGACGGAACAGTGAACTTGTCTGCGAGAAGGTAAAAGATGAAGTCAACTGGTCGTGTTGGCATTATTCAAAGAATGCAAGAATTTGAACAACCAAGTTGGTTTTAATAAAGATGCTACAATGATATTTTACAAATTGATTCAGAAACTGAAATTTTGATAAAATGATCTAAAGATAGCAAATTGTGAACGATATAGAAGCCAACAAACCAAAAATGTTAAAATGAATTAGAATCAAACTGCTTGTTAATATATAAGAGATGAGCTTCTAATACTAGAGTACACTTCATAAATGCACTGATTGCAAAAAGCAACTTAATTCTAGCCGTGGATGAAATAGAATTTTCCATTACTTACATTTGCTTGGATCAATCCCAAACTGAGTCAGATCCACCTGTCCAGTGCGCAGCACCTAGAATACAAATACAAAACAAATAAATGTGCCAATACACATCTAAAACATAGCACAAAAGATATGGAAAAATATCAGAGGTGGTGGCTCACGTAAGTAAATGAATCTAGTTGTTGGCGGAATGGGGGACTCTGTAACAATTCTATTAACTCCTCGGGAGTCCACTCACCCTGTAACCAAAAACAATCTCAATAATGCAGCATATGTAACGAATGGGATAACTGAGAATCATAGATGTCAGTATCTTTACCTCAGGTAAATATGATGCCAATTGTTGGTGTAAAGGTAGCTCCTGAACAAGTGGCCATATAAATTCCGGCTTCAAAATATCACCAAGTCCCAAACCTAGATAACCAGGAAAACAGAACAATATCAAGTAGGTGAGGAGCCATAATCATCAAATACTATATCACCAGTCAGATGGTGTAATGGCAGCATCTCAATTGAACTCAAAGCAAGTGAAAAATTCCTTTACTACTGCAAGTCCCATTGATTTCAACCTTGAAAATTCGAAGTACAAGTTTTCAAATAAACAAAACCACATAACACGACTTAAAGAAATTCATCAAACATAAAAGCCATCCTGATAAAAAAAAATCAAGATCTTTCCAAAGTTGAGAAACCTTCGTCTTGCTAATTATTGAGATTTCTGTCTCCAATTGAATGCGGGAAATTTTCAAAACATTCAATACATGTTTTATGTTAAACTGCAAACAAGAAACCTGCTAAATACAATAGATGTCTACCACAATAGCGGCCAGTTCTGTGCTATAAGGTCTCATACAATGTGAGAATCTATTTCACAATCACACATTGGTATGATGCAATAATGAAGAAATGACATACCTGCATCCGGATCTCCTTGTTCAACTACACAAGAAAACAAGACATCTAAGTTTGAACCAATCCGGAAGCAATAAGCAATTAAGCACAGACAATGCCTTACTCTACTGAGAACTGAAAAATACCCGCTGGTCCTATGTTGCTTAGTATTCGCTGCAGATCGACCAGCTTTACAGGTCCAGCAGAGGTTACATCACTAGTTGCTTCAGCACCCATGCTTGGGCCAACCAAATTTCCAGCCCTAAAGTAGAAATGACAGCACAGTTAGAGGATTTTTCCAGCAATTGTCCATAATAATACACATAAGCATACGTTCTCTTTTCTCTTATGATCTCCAGTGTTTAACAGCACTAAAGAACCATCACAAAATAAATAAGGAGAAGTATATCAAAATATGTGGTGATATATCGGTCTTCCTCATATTCAATTTAAATATGATTACTTGAAGATCTCATCAATGCTCCCTATCATATGGCAGTCTTGAGGCCTCTCTACATTACCTAGATGAGATATCATCCTCAACCATATTTTCTGAGCTTTGTACAGAAGCTGAAGCATCAGGTTCATCTTCTCCAGGTAACTCTGTTTAAAATCAAACAAAAAATTAAATACAATCAGATGGACAGGTGCAGCATAAAAACGAACACCCAAGATCCAAGATAAGAAAAATGAATCTAGAAACTCAAACCTATGTTATTTGCATATGTAAGTATCTAATGAAGGTGGATGTCCAAATACCTAGAGGTAGATTCAGGTGGAAATTGATCGAATTACACAGCTGTGTATCATTCTCAGCTTTGGGCTCCTAGAATCCAAGCAATAAAATACATCAATTTTAGATATTTTTCATACCCAATAATGCAAACAAAACCAAATCACGACTTAACCTGCAACCAAAAGAAGAACTTTCTGTCATCTGTATGAAACTTCAGGATGTATACCCTTCCAGAAGATTGATTAACCTGAATAATACGTATAAACCAAAAAAAAAGAGTAAGATGCAATTTTGACATTAATAGATAAGGGAATCTTAAATACAAAATTATAACAATACCAAAGTGATGTACCTTTTCAAATACTGCTTCATCTGGAAAAACAATTTGGTCCTGTGTTCAACTTTATTAAGGAATAACTAGCAGGAAATAAAGATTAGATAGAAGATGGAGATGGTGGAAAGCCTATAGGCATCAAATACACAAATTCATCCTAATGAAAGCAAAACGAGGATACATCTTCAACAATATTTAGAGATCTGTCGAGCCATTGAAAATGGACCAGCCCTTCTTCTCCCTGTGAAAGATAAGGGAACACAGTTATATTAAGAAGAAAAGGAACTCCACATACAAAGCAATAGTATTACTAAATCCTGTTATAGAGTTTAACTGACTTCTTATTTTTTGGAAAAGAATGAAAAAGCTGGAGGAATAGAACATGACTAGAAAATGCTGTTTCTAATCATACCTTTCCTATACGAACAAGTCCTTTACGAGAATCAGGGATTACACGTGTTCCATCGATAAGCATTTTCCCCGCACGAAATTCCAGCAACACTTCCTAGATAATGGAACAGAAAGAAACTGTCATGTTTACTGCAACCCATACAAGAAACATTTATGTTCAAGACACGGAATTGATGTACAGAAAATGCATCATGTACTCCTCTCTCTCTCTTGAAAATTACTGAATTTCGTACAAAGAAAAATGTTAATGTTCAAGACATTGAACAACGTACAGCAAATGTACCATGTAACTAATTCACGCTCTTTCTCTCTCTAAAAACAGAACAGGAACTTGGATGACAAGCTTCATAGGTAATGAACTAAAGCATCAAGCATTTGAAGTCTACCCTAATGGAACTCCAAAACCGGGCAAAGCAGATAAGCTGAAAATTCCCGTACTAAACCCAAAAGTTGTTGGAAAGATTCCCACTAGCCCATTACATGTAGGGTCTTCCATCCAAGAAGTGTTGCATAAGTGCAACGATTTTTGATTTAGTTCTGAATGCGATGTTTTCTGCATTTGACTATATTATCGGGATTTTCACTTAACAAATATAGGTACCTGAAAAGAGCAATGCTTGATATTCACCATTTTTCCATCTCATCTAATCTTGGTAAAAAAATTATTGTAATTAAATCACTTATATGGACTTCAAAAAATCAACATTTTCCAAATGAAGTGGAGGTGAAAAATGAAGTACAAACAAGTGATATACAACACTTCTCTTTTCAAAAATTTATTACTTTTTTCCAATGGCGTAGGCAGCCCACAAAAGTGGGGAGGGCCGGCACACGAAAATGGGTAAGCAGATGAAAAACTAATACACACACACACACTATAACTTCAAATTTTTATTTTTTTTATTTCTTAATAAAAAATTAAGTAAACAAAACGCGGGGGAGGTTGACCCCCCTATCTCCGCCATTACTTTCTTCCTCTTGTTTTCTTTGTATTTTGCTTTTAATTATAACATCTAATTTCAATATCAACTGTGTTCCATATAAAGTTTATGGGTTCAGGACTCAGGAGATTGTATATCAAGAAATGCTAGGCGTACAAAGCCTCTAGATTCCAACTATTCCGACTTCCATCTGAAATGTGTGCTAGTTCAAATGGGAAAACCCAAATGTAGAGGAGAAAACTGTCTTGAACAGTAAGACTATGCATCTCTAATAATTTTCTCCATCACACGAGCTTGCCAATAATCTTTATCACATTCACAAGGACGACTCTCAAAGCTATGCATATGAACCAACTATCCCTTCACCAGCCCCATAAGTAAACTCTTAGATTTGCCTATACTCCTGGGCCAAAAACCACCAACACTGACCTCGAACGTCTCCCATTGTCATAAAAAGCAATGAACACACTTCGAAAACAGGCACCCTTCGACAAATGGAGGGAGCAGCTAAGCAATGTGAAATAGTTGATTCTTAGCATCACTTGGGTCTTGCACAAATAGGGAACTCAGGAGGACTTCTATTTGGCTCAGTGATTGCATTGATTGCATAAAGTTGCTATTGTTTAGCCAGTAGAGTACCTCAGAACAAGTGAAAACATTTAACTAGCTTCAACAATGTAAGGAAGAGACAACTGATCTGGTTAGACACTAAAATTTCTAGCATATTGTGACCTGGGATGATAATGAAAAATAATATTGAACATAGGCAAATCAACAGTCTCAATTATCAAGTTCACTGTAAAACTGTAATTTTAAAAAGAAAAACATTGGATAAAGGAGGATGATATTCAGCTTCCCAAAATATAATTGTTTTTCTTCCATAAAACTCCCAAACCATTCACTCAAGTACTCTAGTCACAAATCAGTTAGTGGAAGGAACATCATGTAGTAAATAAGTATGACTGACAAGCATGCCTTAGTCGAAAGTCAAGAATGGTAATCAATACCCATAATTGATGGATGGAGACATTAGCAATCAATTCACTGGTGGTGTTACCATTCCAATTGTTCGGGCACATATCTCATCGCATTTTATATATAAATACGAAAACCTGAGGAACCAGCAGGAAATGAAAATATCTTGCAAATAAAGATACAGCAAACCTTATAAAAAATTAAGCACGTGTTTAACAAATGCTTAACATGTTGGATGAATTTAATACATCAACTCATGTTTGCACAAATTACACATTCCATTCATATCACTTAAAAAAATAGTCACTTACTGTGATGCCTTATCTCCTCAAATTCCATTAATAAACTGTTTACAATTAAATGTTTCATCACTGACAGATAATGTCCACCGATTCATCTCCGAAATGTACTTTCCTTGTTCCTCACTAATTCATAACAATCACTATCATCTATATTTTACCAAAAACTTAAATGCCCCCTCCATATACTAACTGACAGCCAAGTAATCAGCCAACCCGTGCAGAATTCTTGTAAACCACTAGAAGCAAGTATTTAAAAGTAAGCATGAGTATATGCCAACTCAGTTATTATAAAAGATGTGAGAATAAGCGTCAGCCTATGCACTCATATTGGGCCTGTAAATATTTCATCCGGTTCATCGCCTACTTGACAGTTGGTACCTTGGTATCAAAAGCAACGAAAAAAGAGGTGAAGAACCAAAGGATGAAAGTAGTTCAAGTCAATGTTACAACAATTTAGAGAAATTTTGCGTAATCACATTTCATGCTCGTTGAAATTTTAAAACAGCAACACATTGCCTTGTCTAGTTAGTTAACTGCAATATTCACCTCTAAAACCAACTATATAACACGGAAAATTAATCGCCTTTAGTTTCATCAAGTTCATATTCCAATGACATAATTATCACTAACAATGCTCCTATACATCAAACTAACATCTGACAAGCTAAAATTGGCACAGCCAACAAATATTGGAAACTTATAATGTTAAGTTAATGTAGTTTGCAGAAATTACACATACCTGAATAGGAGGAAAGTCATCTGTCACAGAAGAAACCATGAGTCAAACCCTTTTTATCACTCTCTTGAATCTCTTTTATCCCAAATAACTGCCATACAGAAGAGAGAAAAGGAAACGATTAAATTAACTCAAAGTCATTATTCTTTAGGGTGATATTGAAAAATTAAATTTCATTAAGTCTATAAATTACAGGTTTACAACAGATGCAAGGCCCTCCCTCCCTTCCACTCACTCTCCCCTCACCCATCCATCCCAACCCCCAAAATCTCAAAGGTACAAGATAACTTATGATTCGTTTAATACCACGATGGAACATTACAGAATTTCAGAGAAAATAAAACGTTGTCAAGATTGGAAAAGAAGATTATAAGTATCTAAAACCCTCGAGTATTTCGATAATTACAATTACGGGAACAGGATTAACGTAGCAAATAGTATTTAAAAAATAAGATTCAAAGATTTACCTGCTTGTGTTCTGATGTGTGTGTGTGTGTGTGTGTGAATATTTTGCAGTCGCTGCTGAGAGAGAGGGATTTAAACGAGATTTTGTGCCGACGTCGACATTGGAATCTGGACGGACCGAAACTTGGGCTTCTTTAAAAGCCTAAAAGACTTTTGTTTGGTTGTAATTGTAATTTTAATATTATTTTCTTTTTGGAGGAATAATTTTAATATTAATATTTTAAAATAGAGAAATAGTCAAGTCGATTTGGTAAAGATTTTTGAAATTAATTGTGGATGTTAACCAGAAAAGTGGACGTTTTATACAATACAATATATATTTATGAATGTAAACTAAAATTGACAAAAAATATGAATGATGATTAATATACGATTGTGTACCATACGACTAAAACTAGTTTTTGACCCGTGTAATGCACGGGATGTGAATTTGTGTTTTGTCATTAAAAATTGGCTTCTCATAAAGTTGCACAGGCTTAGTTTCACATTTGGCCTACTGTATATTTAGGGGTTATTTTTCAGTTTGTGGCAAATGCCACAAACAATTTCAAAATTGAGGTGAAAATGGGATTGTTTAAAAAATTAGGCGTAGGCGCCCTTGGACTCGGCGTCTGCCAAGAGGGCGTCACTACCAAACATATAATTTCGAAATAACCCAACAATAAAGATATATTAGAATTTTAAGTACGATTATTCGAATTGGTTCGTATATATTCGAATAATGGGGATGGTGTTTCTTATTCGAGTTTTTTAATGTGTAATTTCTTGTTGGTTTTTAAATATTTGTTGTAGTTTTTATTATTTAATCGGATTTTGATCCAATGATATTTCATATTATAGTTATCCAAAAATTGTGTATTTATTTAATATTTAAAATAAAATTTCAAAAATGGGGGGACGCCATTTATAGATGGGTGGGTGCCCTTCCTAATGGCGCCCCGGTGCGTGTCGGTTTGGACGCCCCCGGGCGTCTCTGCGCTTTTATAAAAATAAAATAAAATAAAGTGTGCAGTAGGCGCCCTTGGTAGTGGCGCCCTCTTGCGGCCGATCCAATGGCGCTACGCTAATTTTTTAAACAATCCCATTTTCACCTCAATTTTGAAATTGTTTGTGGCAAAAAAATAACACTATATTTAGCATGTTCAAGTCTTTGATTAGCATCAACATGGAGCCAACATTTTTATTTTTTTTTTGGAGTTTGAAAGCTAATTGATTTCTGATATAAAAGTAAATTGTGTAAGAATGAATATGAACAATGTTAGCACATATATATAGCACAACCATAAGGAATATTTACGGAAATAATTTTATAGACCAATGAAATGCTTATAATTTATGTTCTTTCGTTTGAAAAATATATCTATATTTGAATAATAGTGTTTTTATCACTGTATCAGTTCTAGTTTAACCACAATTTTGAAGGTTGTGTATTTTAATTTCTAGATTTTTTTTATTTAACCGTGCTTGTTATTATATTAATTTTTATATTAATTAATCATTATTCAATATTATATTATATTAACCAAAAAGCCTACAATGTTTATTCAGTATTTTTTTAAGAACCTTTCGATATTAAAACACAAACTAAATACGTCCATGCATTTTTTGATATCTTCCGACATTAGAACGAAGATCTTGGTGGAGGAATATTTAGATTCAGCAATCATTATCTATATAATTATCTAAAAATCTATTTTTTTGTCAAGTAGTAATTAATGTAATTTCCTATAAATTAATAATATATATTTTAAATTAAAAAAATATTTCAATATTAGAATTATTGTATTTTTAATATTGTATCAGTTTTAATTTTTTAATTAATTTAAACATAATTTTGAGAACTATTTGTGAATTTTAATATCCATGTTTCTGTATTTAACCACGAATATTGTGGTATCAGCTAATTGATATGTCAATACTATATTATTTAAAATGCAAGTATGTAATCATATAATACAAATTATAACGCAAAGGTATTTTTTTCCAAAACAGTCTGACATTAGAATGAAAATCGTGTTCTATGGATATATAGATATTCAGTTATCATAATTCATAGGTATGATTCATTGACAATATAAAAAAAATTGGCAAGTGATAATTATTTTAATTTCCTACAAATCGGCAATATATAATTTAAATTAAAAAATATGAAAAACACATAAAATCAAAATTGTATAAATTAAAGCAATTATGGGCTTTTAATGATTATTAAAATATACCATTTTAAAAGCGATCAGTATTTATTTGTTGTACAAATGTGAAAAGCACATAAAATCAAAATTATAGATCAAGAACCTAAAAAGCGATAACAAGCTAAAAGGCGCATCTCTCTAAGGTTAAAGAGTGATTGTGGGGCAATGTTGACTATTAATACTTGCCTTTGTAAAACCGATCAAGATTTATTTTTTTACAAAAATAATTACTTTTTATAGTAACTGGAAATGGATAGAAAAATCTTAAGCTACTATATTGAAAGACTTCTTTCTTTTGCTCTTTTTCAATATATATATATATATATATATATATATATATATATATAGGATTGGTTCAAATGAGACAAATCCCTTTAGGTTAGTCCATAAGAACACTTATGGACTCTTGATTTAATACTTTGGATGGTGTAGATCATTTTAGTTAATTTAGGCATATAAGGGCATAATTGTACTTTTATATGTAATTAATTATGTTAATTGGATGGTTATTAGCTATTTTTAAGGAAACATAATCCTACCTTTTCGATTACTTCGATTTTTAGGAGGAAAAATCATCAACTTCAAGCGTTTTTTTCAAAATTGATACTTGTTTCCGCCATATTTGTGAATAAATCGTTTTATCAGATACTTAGTTCAAATGGACTTGTATACTTAGTCATGTTTTATTGTATATTTAGTTCGGTGGATTTGTATACTTGGTTCAGTGGAATCATATTCTTAGTTATATAAGTAGTTTAGTGAATTTGTATACTTAGTTATGTGGATTTGTATACTTAGTTATATAAGTAATTCAATGTAATTGTATACTTAGTTAAATGTTTATGTATACTTAGTATTATTTTAATGTATAGTTAGTTCAATGTAATTGTATACTTAGTTAAATATTTCTGTATACTTAGTAAAGTTTTAATGTACAGGTAGTTTAGTGTAATTGTATACTTAGTTAATTGTTTATGTATACTTAGTAATGTTTTAATGTATAGTTAGTTTAGTGTAATTGTATACTTTTCGTTAGTTGTTGCACGATTTTGTTGCCATATTTGAATAATTTGCAGGTTCGAATGGGAAGGGAGAGAAAGGAAAGGTGAATCGCTTAATTATGGGGACGTGATCAATACAAAATCACGTCCCTAATTTTTAGGAAGCGGTTACTATATTTAATTTTCTGGATTCCTATTTTATCCTTTATGTTGTATACTTACTTATGAAATGTTGTATATATTGTAATACATCTTGGCCATTGATTTACTATTTGGATGGTGTAGATTTAGTCTTATGGACTAACCTTTAGGAGGTGGTCTCACAGATCCCCTCCCTATATATATATATATATATATAGATTTGGATCCATGAGTCCACATAACTTATGTGAGTACACGAGACCAAATCGAGGCATTGATTTAATTTTTAAACAAATTGAGATTAAATGATTTTTACCATTTATTAATATATAACTTAATAAAAAAGGACTTTTTGGTAATTTTAATTAAAATCAGATTTTGGGAGGAAAATTATTTTTGGTAGTGGACTAAAAATTAGGAACGATTTTGGGGGACGTGTGTTATCTAAAATCTTGCATATCTTTTCATCCTTGGTAAACTAAGAATCATATTATCAAGGAAGAGTCTTTCTTCCCCTCGAGTTCTCTCTGTAAATCGCCCAAAACCATCCATACCGCCAGAAAAACCCACCTCCATTTTTCATTCTTCAAGAGTTCGTCCCTGCAAACCGTCTCCAACTTCATCCTTACCGTGAAGAATTCTTTTTCATTATTACATCCCATTATTGTGAATATTTCCCAGAAGAAGCGATTTTGGAAAATCCCAATTTTGCTGAAAAAACCCCCCAAATCTGTGAAAAACACCGGACTCGTCTGTGGTTTTTCGACGCGGCAACCAAAACGACGAGTATTATTCGAGGAGGTAGCAAAATTTCAACTGTGCATTCACCCTCGTTGTAGGTAGGGCAATATGTTTTTCTCCTTTTCGTTCGTCTTTTTTCTTTTTTATATTTTATTATTTTTTTGTAGGATATTGTATGTTATGGGTTTTTTGTTATTTTTTATTTACTGGTTTTACTAGTTGAAAAAACAAAATTAGCAGACATGGAGATTAACGAGGCTTTCAACTGCTTATTGTTGTTGATAATTATGCTTATGCATGTTTTATATTATGCTTATCTATGTTTTATATTATGCTCTCAAATTAGGGGGTAATTAGTATTGCCATATTTCTAAAATCAGGATTGCTTATTGATGTTTTCAACTGCTTATTGTTGTTGATAATTATGCTTATCTATAGTCTGTTTTCTACTTATACATATCTTATATTATGCTTATGCTTTGTTGGTTTTTATGCTTATAAATGTTTTGTTTGTTAATAAATGTTTTATATAAATGACTAGTGTTTTTTTTTTTTAATAGATTTTAAATTTGGAAATGACAAAAGATGTAATGAACGAAAGCGGAGGAAGTCGGTTTTGGGACGGGCTAAGGAGTATGCCAAATCGAGTTAGGATCACAATGAAACGTTGTTGTTTCATATTTTTGATCAAAATGTTGAATATTGTAGTATTTTATAGCCATTTTAATATGGTTGGTTTGGACGTACATGCGTAGTTGATATAGGAATATTTTCTAGTTAGTGCCGTATTTATTTTCATGTTTTTTAGATACTGTAAGCAGAATTCAATTGCTTTATAAGCAGAATTCAGTTGCCTTGTAAGCGAATTCAATTGTCTTGTAAGCAGAATTCAATTGCTTTGTAAGCAATTATTTTCATGGTTTGATGGTATTGTAAGCATAATTCAATTATTTTCTAAGCACCATAACATCGTTTCACAAGCAATACTTTACGCACAAATAAACAAATGAACATATAGGACTGTAGTAACCAAAATTTGCAAGAATGTTGAACTATTTGCTCGAAAAGCACTACAACAGTCACAAATAAGTTGAGTACATAGTGGCAATAAGCATTCCAATAACCACACATAGGCAATTTGTAATATGTGAATAAGCAGTATAAAACAAATAAATAAGCAGTCACAACATATTCTCGAACACATACTTTTTTTATTTATTAAGAATCATTTTTAAAATGGTATTCCGTTGTCGATATTATCAAAATTCTTTCATTCTTCTGGAGTCATATTTTCGTCACATTCTGGTATCCAGTTCGAAGATGAATTCGATGTTATTTCAATCCACTGTTGTGGCACATGTGCAATCCCAACTGATTCAAACAAAATAAATAATTAAGCAATATTTAGAATATACATAAGCGTATAGTTATGCGCATGTAAGCAAACGAATAGCCATAACTAAGAAATCTTGAGTTGAATAATACAAAGCAAGTATTCGTGCATACATAAACAACATTTTAGTATCACTCAAGTAAATTTAGGTTGAAAAAACTCAATGATTGAATGAATAAGAGTCCATATAAGTATAAGTTTTTAATTTTTGCATAACATGATATTTCTTCTCAAACAAACTATTATTAATGTGAGAGTTTAAAACACAGTAAAAACTAAGCAACATTTTGCATACGTGTGAGCAAGTATTTAAGCACATATAAGCAATATTCTGGCCATATCGAGCAATTTTTAAAAAAAAATGGGAATGACGGAATTTCATGGGATTTTCTAAATTTAGCACATGGAGTTAAGGAAACATATCATCAAATTTGTTTGGAAATCAACTACATGACGTGGGTTGAATGAAGGATGCCACCAATTGTGGGTAACTCCCCTATTTTCATGGGATTTACTAGATTTAGCCAACCTCCTATTTTTATATGGACTAATTTACCCCCATTTTGACTTTACCATTTATTTTATTAACATTAATCGAGAATTAATAATAGTCATTGAAATAAGTAGATATGTGGTCGGATTTGGTCCTATGTACTCATATAATAGAGGTTCCTATATAACCCTCCCCCTATATATATATATATATATATATATATATATATATATATATATATATATATATATAAACTAAATTATATATAATGGTAATATGATTGTAATTTAGTTTGTTATTAACTATTTTCTAAAATATTGAAAACAACATTAATCAATTATAGAAAAAATCTGGCCAAATTTTTATAAATTTGATTGTATGGATTGAAAAGAAGAAAAATTTTGTTTTGTTATTAATTTCCTAAAATCCAAAAATAATATTTATGGTAGAAAAAAATTGCTAGAATTATATATAATCTACAAATTTAAAGACTCAACATTAAATATTGAATTTATACACCAACGTTAACCAAATTTGAATCATTAATATAGACCAAAATTATGATATAAGTCTTAAATAGATTTTATTATTTTTATCAAAATATTTTTAGAAATAAGTTTGTTATTATATAGAGAGATATAGATATATAAATATTGAATATTGTAATATAATTATTATTATTCTAAATATGAATGGGTAGAATGAGAATTACGAAAGAACAACTTATAAAATTATTTCAAAGAATTCTAATTTTACTTATAGATTTTGATTTTATAATTTAAGATACAAATATACAACGCGAGTCTGCGATGGTGGCTTTTGTTTATTAAGATAAGTTCAAGAATTATTCATAAAAAACACTCTATAATCTATATTGTATTAAATAAGAATATTTACTAAAAAAAAGGTATTTCGTGTTCTTGGTCTACTACCAAATCAAAATTTTGTTTGACGCAACTAAATATTGAATATCAAAAAATGAGGTTGAACGAATCCAATATGGATATAATATTTTATTAATAATTTAAAAATAATAGTGACTTGTGAACTTAAGACATTAAATTCCTACTACTCGTTATTAGTGTTACCTATTTGACGCTCAAAGTCAAGGTAAATTACCGTTACTTAGGAAGCCTAATTAAAGCTCGATTTACTCTCCTTCATTACTAAATAAATTAGGCTAATAGGGCAAAAATCTTGAATTATGTCAGTTTGAGTACATAAAAATACTCGATTATGAAATCTAATCATTATGTTTTGTATCGGACTATAAGCTTTAACCATATAATTATTATTTTGGCTGTAATCTTATATTTATTTATTTGGTTTGCCACAATAAAAGTTTTCAGATCAATAGACAAGACTCTCTTTTAATATTTTTCTGAAATTATCGATTTGAAATTTCCTTATAGTAATATGAATTCGGTCACCCTGACATAAAATATTAAAATAAATAACATGTTAATAAGTACGAAAGCTTATAAAAAATGCACGATATGACAAAAAATTATTACCTCATTGTCGTGAAAAACACACTCCAGACTCAACACTTGGTTTTTGTCAGCGTATGAAGGTTCTCATGAGTCTAAGTTTGACAGCCCATTGACTTTTAGTCATGTTTAAGTCGCGTATCAGATTAATAAATGGAGTCATTGTAATTTTTTCTTTTGATTATGATTCGAGAAAGAGAAGGATACAATTTTGATATTACAGTCTTGACTGCAAAAAATTAAAATGAATCGACCAACACATATTTATAGTGATCAAGGCATAACTTTTTAGGAAACAAATCATCAGCAGATTGAAACACACTTAAATTATGTGTATCCGAATGTTAGGTTATTTATATATGGTAGTAGTTTGATATGATATCAAGTTATTCTTATGATTCGATAGTGCCTGTAGAACCCCATATATATATGTATATATATTTCATTAATTACCCAAATATTATTACGATATTACGATCGATATAAAATCTCTTACTAATTAGATTAATTGTTTCATTATTATTATTAGATTTAATTGTAATTAGTTAGTATAAGAACTCACATTTAATTAACCCTTGATATTGTCATTGAGAGCTATCTATGTCTTCTCACGTTTTATGATCCTAATTGCTTATAATTAGAATAAAGTTTGAGTAAATTGGGATTAATTAACTTTGGTGACTCAATTACAACTCTTCAAAACCTCAGGGGCTTCATAGCAAATTAAAAAAAAACTTCACCTCCCACTTTAAATAGGCTGGCAGACTTTCCCCAATCCTTCATTTTGTATTTCCCTCAAATTAGAAAAAAAAATGCATTAGGCTTACTCTCGAATCCTCCTTTCTCGGCGTACTCTCTCACACACACATCGTAGCAACTAAGGATAGAGCCCAAGAAAATTATTACACAGGTTGGTGTGGAGACGCAGCGGTTTGAAAGCATGAAAAGCAGTCACTCGATTGGAACAAAAGGAAAAAATTGAGAATACATCGGGCTGGTGAATTAGATTGTTAATTGGGGCTTTCCGGGAGAAAGGATCAGGAAGAAAGAGTGTTAGGGAGATGAAATAGAAGACGACTGGGGGAAGACTTCTGGGTTTTACAGAGTATAATCAGAGCCTCAAGTGGACAAAATTTGGGAGCTGATTGGTGAAGAAATTGGGTAAAGATCAGTCTCAAAAATTGAAGTTCTTCATCCACCGAAAACCTGAAAATTTCTTGAACAAGGTGAATGGATTATTTTTTATTTTATTTTAAATCTAAATTTGATGTTGGAATTGAAGAAGGTGAGTTAGAATTTGAACTTATTGAATTGCCTGCTGAAAATTGTTAGTTTATATCTGGGAAAAATCTAAATTAATGTTTTTAAAGACTTGAAATCAATTTTGACAGAAACTATGTGAGTACTCAGGGAAAGAACTGTACTTAAGCTAGCTTAGGTAAACTTTGGTTGTGAAATTTTGGGTTAACTTGGTAAAGTTTGGTGTAGGTGATCTTTGAGCTTGAGACGGGAGTTCAATTGAGGAGAATTGTAAAGACTTGGTGAATAAATCAAAGGTGGACAAATTATCATTTTTCTAAAGAAAATTAGATTTGCTTTTAATTTTATAAATTTCACAACATTAGATGTTTCACAAAATTCAACAAGATAATTTAGTTTTTTTTTTAAAAAGAATACATAATTGGTATCATTCATGGTTTGAATTTACAATATCATTTGCATTTTAACTCTTGTAACTGTTTGACTTGAACTTTTGACAAATAAAATGTCATTTTGACAAAAGTATTGAATGACTGAGTCCATTGCGGTGTGGGTAGTTAGACAATGGATCGAACAGGTTGCCTGTGATCCCTGTTTGACTACCCATTTGCCTACTCCCACTTTCGGTCGGTAGGAGGCGACGGCGAACTTGGGTCGTAGAATCGGTATATTCATGAATATGACGATCTCTGGGTAAAAGCCCATAGCTAAAGACGTTGAGCTTTAGTGGGAGGATAAGGTGATCAAGCTTGGCCAAATATTAATGGGAGCAATAAGGAGAACGGACAGGGTCAGTGTCCGATCAACACTGATCCTACATTTCTTATTTCGGGCTGACGAACTAATTGATTAACTGTTTATATTTTGTTTTTAAAATGAGATATCCATTATTTGTTTTAAAAATTGGGATATCTATTGGCCGTTTGAAAAGCAAAATATTTATTGTACTTGACTAACTATTGTACAATGTGCATTGCATCACTGATAGCATCAAAATTAATATATCATTACTGAATTGCAATATGTTCTTGATCATTACCGCATAAAAAAAAATATTCTTATGTGCATCATCATCATGCATACATGTATATTTTTAGGGACACTAAGTACTTTTCTCAAAGAAACACTTCATCTTTCATTAAACAAATATTGCATTCCTCTTCCCCATCCCATTGAGCTCGTTTAGCTCACCCCCACAATTTTCATAAAAACTTTTCAGAGACCGATGTTTTAAGATCGATGAGACTGACACAAGACTTCTAGAGCAGAGCTGACTCTACATAGTAGTTTTTGTTTGAAGGGCTTATTCGTCACCGCTGGACAATATCACTATTTGATCATGTAATAGTTAGATGAGTTACAACTTTATTATTATTTGTATGTAATAAGTTATAGACTCCCGCAGTATTTATTGGTTTTTAGTTGTTTATAGTTAGATAGTAACACTTGATAAGCCTAATTTTGAATATTTCGAGTGTACCATATTGGATGATATTCTATTTTATTGGGTATTAAATCGGGCGTAAAGTGCCATTTGTTAAGCCTTATTTTTTAGCTTCACCGCAAGTGTACGGTGCAGTTTATAGAATAGGGTTAGCAAGGTCGAATCCACAGGGACTAATAAATTAATGTACTAAGTATTGGATTATAATAGCCTTATTTTTATCTAGACTATCGAAATTTGAAGGATTGGTTTTATTAATACTAAAGCAGAAATTATCCTAGAATAACAAAGCAAAAAATTGGATTAAAAGATCAAGAAGAATAATGGATGAATGGATTCCTGTGAATTGGTTTCAGTTAATATCCCATTTTATTATCAGATTAATCAAACCAAAGTTAAATGTATTTTTCTCTATAGACCAATCACAAAAGTAATTTACCCTCTCTCTCGAGATGCATGTAAAAGCGTTGATGGAATATCTATGCTAGCATCTCTACTCAACATGAGATATCCAACTCCCAAAAGATCAAAAGATTAAAAGGTCTCACGAATATTCACAAACTTCTCAATCATGCAAGCTATTCATGTCAAGTACTCATAGATCTAATATTGAAATTCATCTGTTCGAATTATGAATCAATATATCAAAACAAGTTAAACCAATAGCTTTTTGATAAAACAAGAATTAAAGCAAAATACTTGAATAGAGTTGGAAAACATTAACTTTGATTGCAATGAATCGTCAAACAAAAGTATCCATTAACCTACTCCCAAACCCGGGAATCACAAAGTGTTTAGATAGACATAGAAAAGAAATAATTCATAGACAAATTATTAAAGTTCATGTCTAAATTAATTGAAAATAATGATACTATGGAATGAGTGAACTCGGGGATGATGACGATCTCTCGATCTATCTTCAATCCTCGAAGGTGTGGTTGCGGTGTTGATCGATCTCTCTGAATCTCCGGTGGAAAACTGCTCTTTTCTCTGCTTTCTAGGGTAAAAAAATCAGCGTCCCTTTGTTTGTGGTCGCCCCGTCTCTATTTGTATTTTGTTTTAGGTCAAAACCTAGTTGGAAATCTGTCAAACTCTGTTTTTCCGCACAGACGCACGGGCCGTGCACCTAGCGCATGCCCAGCGCATGTCCAGCCCATGCTAGGTGCCGCAGGAAGTTGTCTTTTGCTGAAGGGCGCACGGGCCGTGCGCATACGCACGACTGGCCCGTGCATCACCCAAACGTCCAAATTTGCTTATGGGGTATTCATAAGAGTTGTAGCCCTCTCTCTTAGCTTTTACGCCCACTTGAATCACCAATATCAATTTTGTAGAGAGTTATGGCCAAAATACTAAACCCTGCCAGTGCTGGAAATTACAGACGCGTTTGGACGTTCCTTGAGATAAATCCCCTTGTTGTTTGATCATTCATGCTTCTTTTGACACACGAATCATTAACTATGACTCTAGACTCAATATAATTGGCTTCCAATTGGGTGTAATCGCTCGATTCTTGATGCTTCTAGGTCGCAATGCTCGTATTTGTCACAAAATCACTCCAAATATCGTTAAATTCCTACAAAACGAGCAAAGCGTAATACCTTTTCCACAAAGAGCGAATATATACCATTTCATATGAGTTATTGCATGTTTATAATCAATTATAGCCATAAATATGCCCTAAAATACATGCAAAACTCACTAAACAGCCACATTTTGTAATATTTTTGAAAATTACCTAGTGTAATCTAACTGTCGATTCTATCCATGATTTTATTTTATTATAATCATTTTTTTGTGATTAAGAATTTTTTTCAGCGTAATTATTTTTTTTAATGATTTTACACACATTTTTATGATAGAATTGTTAAATCATAGAAAGAGCCGTAAATTATAATTGGATCATTTTTGGAAATGAGGAATTGGCTTACAAAAATTGAATAGACGTTTTATTTATTTTTGGTACTGTTTCTTTTACAACTGCTCACAGTTTCTCATGGATATTTCATAGCAATAAAAATTGATCTTATATTTTAATTAATATATCAGCATTAAAGTGTGATTACCAGTTTTTTGGGAATGACCAAAATTAAATATGCGATTCAATAAGCGTGAAAATGTAAATTAGGATTTTGCTAATAGATGTATATCGGGAACTTTACTGAAAATGATTGTCTTATTAATATACAACTGGATATTTCAATCAAAATTTAAATATACATCATATACATGACTAAATTAAAAGGATACCATTCTTAAACAGTGGCAAATAACATTAATTATTTGAAGACAGTGATTTTATTATTCTATTTCTATCAAACTAGTAATCATGCACGTGCGTTGCATGTGTATTTTTATTTTAATATTATTATTTTATCACGCAAATATCTATTAACATGAATGAGTATTTATTACTTTGTTTTTATAATCATATTTATATAAGGTAAATAAAAACAAAAATTTATCTATCAAAGATTCAAAGTTATAATTTCAATTACAAATTTAAATGTCAAATTCATCTCGTTTATATTTCCCAATCTAAGATTATCTCTATATTATTATTTGATTTCTCTCTCTCTCTCTCTCTAAATAATTATATATATATATATATATATATATATATATATTTTGAAACATGTATATTAATATTGAACTTGCATTATTGAACAATGAACATGAATACTTGATCACATTGTTAATCTATAGATTTTTTAACAAAAACATGATATAAATTTATCAAGTTTTCATAAAAATTAATTATGAAGAAATGTAATTACAAATTATCAAATGATGTTTAAGTGTCAAAACTATTTTTGTTGGATTAATCTCTCTGACCATACTGAATATCGATGTCAGTGCTAGACCTAAAAAAATACAATAAAAAAACATGAAGTAACTTGCTTGAAGTAATATAATAAAAAATAATAATAACTTGATTTTTTCATGTATTCAACCCTTATAGAATGAAGCTTCGGTAGTCGTTAAAATGAAAGAAAATCTATCCATATGTGATTAGTAGTCAAGAGTATTGAATGGTAAAAAAACATCTAACATTTATAAACATCAAGTATTGGAAATTTTTTGTTATATCAAATTATAATCTAAACATAGTTATAATTTTAATTTAGTATATTCATTTCGTTTTTAGTTTTGTCCAGTTGAATCTAAACATTAATATGGTAAATAATAATTTGTTAATTTTCTGTAATTAATATAAATATATCTTATTTGCAGACATCTTATCAAATTTTCTATAAGTTTTAACTAAAATAATATTATTTTATATACTATTTTTTCTATATTTAGTTATGTAAGTATTGTTAATTAGATTTTAATTAAAAACAAATATATTAAATCTCATATATTGATATTTTAATTTCAAAGTTTATTTTTATTTATTTATAAACATATTGTATCTATAATATATTGTGGCAAGTAACACATTCTACTTTTTTACTATAATTAGTTTTATAATTATTGTTAATTCAACCTAGAAATTGGAATTATCTCCTAATCAGATAAGTGGTAGACAATAGTTTCTTTCACAAATCTCCATACCCAACTCATTCAAAAACATGTTATAGTACATACACAATTTGTTAATATTTCTATAAATATTTTCATAATTTTATTTTATAATTTAATAAGCTCAAATTATACACCACCTTTGAAAGAAATGGATGTATAAATAGATTAATTAATATATATTATATTTAGATTAATTAATAGATATATATCTTATTTATATACACCTTGTTAATATTTATATTTTCATAATTTAATTTAATAAGCTCAAATTATACATCACATTTAAAAGAAATTTATGTATAAATGGATTAATTTATATATATACATATATGTATATATTATAGTTAGGTTAATTAATATAGATATATATCTTATTTATATACACCTTGTTAATATTTCTATAATTTTAACTAAAATGAGGATTATATCATATGCTATTTTTTCTATAATTAGTTCCATAATTTCGTCAATTAGACTTCATTACAAATTAGTTTTAGTGTGATAACACATAAATTTAGTAAATCCTATAATTCAAAATTTCACTTGAGAAATTTATTTTCACAGATTTAAAAGCAGATTGTATATAAAATATACATTGATAAGGTGGTAAAACCAAACTTCTGTCATTATATATGCGGGAGAAACCAAACCAAATAAATCATCACATAAATAATAGGAAAAAATCAATACTATAATAATAATAATAATAATAATAATAATAATAATAATAATAATAATAATAATAATAATAATAATCAAAGATTCAGTATCCAGAATAATTAAAAATAAATAAAATTTAATTCAAAATATAATTTAAAAAAATACAACAAAACTATCAAGAATAATAAAAAAAAGAAACAAATATTTTTTTATTAAACTCACCAAAAACATCCATATAGATTTACAATATAGTTTATATAAAAACTCTTGTTTACTGCAGAATCTGAGTTCAATACTGTCGATGTTGGCGAGACATTTGATGAAGACGGTAATAGGGGGAACGTGAAGATGAAGCCATATTTGGTTGTTATGCTTCGAATTTAGGATCAATAATATCGAAGTGTCTCTCTAAAGCAATTTAAGTAGTATAAATATAAGAGGATTCAAAATAAGTAATAAGGTGCCAAAAAATCGCTCAACAAAATCAATTGTTAATTCAATGGTAAAAGATATAATTTTTTTAAGGGTATTTCCCTTTAATTATTCTGCCGATAGAATAAAAAAACTAATTATCCATTGAACAATTTAGGAAAGTTTGAATAGTTACTTGGAAAAAAAATCATAGTAATAATAATTAAATAGTACTTTAAAACTTGATTAATAGTATAAATAAAAAAGTCACCAAACTATTGAAACAAAGATCGTATTTTTTTAAATATGAATAGAAATGATCGTCAATAATCATAGTAATAATAATAATAGTAATAATAATAATACCATTTATAATATTAATTAGCTATAATCATAGACTATCTATATTTTTTAAACATGAATAATATATCTGATATAATTGATCGTACATAATCATTTTTGATATAAAGTAGGAATACCATATATAATTTTTTCCTAATTTACATACATATATAAAGTAGGAATACCATTTATATTATTTTCCTAATTTATATACAAAATCTTTGAACAAATCAACATCAACGGTTAGGATTGTACAATAAAATATTTCCAAATATAAGAAGCAAATTGAGCGGGAATTTTTTTTCGGACTTCTGCTATTATATATATATATAGATTAAAAAACATCGGTTTGTTTAGCAAGTGCATTTAGGCGGGAAAACAAAAATAGAAATAGGTTTGTTATTATATATATATATATATATATATATATATATATATATATATATAGATATAGATATAGATATTTAAGCATTTCCGATTTTAAATCATGCTCCATAGAAAAAGATTCAACATTTATTTGTGATTGCAATCAAGATTTAACCTTAATTTTGGTATTTTTTTATAGTCATTTAGTCAATTTAACCATATTTAACTAAATTGAATAGGATATATTATTGAATTGGATACCAAAATTAATCTTCCCTATGTGTTTTCTCCTTAATTTCAGTATATATACCAAAATTTAAAAGTCAGCCATATTAATTTGGATTCCAAAATCCGAAAAAAATAAAAAAATCAGAATTTTTTTTTAGAAATTGTCATTTAGGCGGGAAAACAATTTTAGAAACTATTTTGCTTTTATATATATACTAGTGTTACACCCGTGCAATGCACACGGTGAGTGTTAAATTGGGCCTTTGCAATTAGAGTGTGTTTAACAATATATGGTTTGTTGTGTCAAACCAATGGATTGATGTAAAAATAATATTATTAATAAAATATTTAACTAAAACAAAATTCAAACAAATTGTTGAACTAAAGCATTATATTAAAAAAACTACAAATTTTGAAAGACTTCTTTGTACACGACGTTCACTGTTTGCTTGTTGTTCGATTCGTTGTCACCACGGACTAATATTTTCAAACACTTGCGATTGGTGACTCTCGAAAGCGAAGAACGTATAATTGGTCAGCCATCAATCTTGGATTCTCAAAAATAGGCCAACATTGGAGAGAGATTCGCCTTGAGTCTTATTTATGGTCATGGCATACGATACAATGAGAGGAACTGCTTCTTTGGAACTTGAATGGAATTACGGTCAGGTCCGATGGGGTGATGTCATACGCGAATCAAAACCTTATGACTGCGTTCGTTCGGTGAGAATTTTAGCTTGGTACATGTTTGGCGACCTCGTAATAACCAATCTAGTGCCATTACACAATCGATAGAATGGCCCATGTTCCTCAAGAAAGCATAACTGGCGTACCAACCTTCAAATGCAATTCATGATTAGGAACACCTTGGAACATCTAATCCGTTCAAAAATTCTCGTGTGTGCGGATCATGCGAAAGTCAACATTAGCATCGGTTTGCACGTGCTTGTCCGGAGCTCAAATACGTCGACCCTCGAAGAATTTAAAGATGTCATATCTTGATTTATCGACTCAACAACATCGAAAGTGCTCAGTCGGTGCCGGTATAGCCCTCTCTTTCAAGTAAGTCGGATCATCAACGACGTCTCTAAACATCGGATAAGTGCTTTCAACAATGGTTGCAATTGGATCACCAGAAGATTGTAGCACGATATCTTCAGGTATATCAATAGTTGCACAACCATCATTTGATCCTCCTATAGTTCCGTCTCCAATGCTTGAAATCCATTCGAAAATTGCACGGATCTGCATAATCATCGGTTCCACCTAAGCTTTGAAGCGCATGTTCTTAGTCGATTTAAAAGCTGTGCAATTTGCCCACGTCATGCGATGAATTAATGGTTGCATTCACAATGTCCTGCCTACTTCCCTTAGGTATAACAGGCAAGATCTGCCTGAAGTCTCCACCAAACACAACAGTTTTCCCTCCAAATATTCTATTTTCCGCCAATGGATTGTCTTGTTTTAAAAGAGCTCGCAAAGTTTCGTCTAGTGCTTGAAAGCAAAACTTGTGCATCATCGGCGCTTCGTCCCAGATTATAAGCTTCGAACGGATAATCAACTCCGCAAGCGGACTCTCCTGATTGATATTGCATGTTGAATCTTGGTTAGGGTTTAAGGAAATAATAAATCGCGAATGCGCAGTCCTGCCTCCTGGTAACAGTAGAGATGCTATGCCGCTCGATGTAACGTTTAGTACAATTTCTCCTTTTGATCTCAACGCCGCAAATAAAGCCCTCCACAAAAATGTCTTGCTTGTGCCTCCATATCCGTATACAAAGAACATACCACCTTTCTCGTTTACCACAACATGCATTATTCTCGAGTATACGCTACGTTGTTCATCGTTTAGTTTGAAAAGTAGATCCTTATGCTCAACCATTAGAGCCTTACGATCGTAGCGTAGCTCGTCGTATATCAGTCTGTTTCGGTGATTTTGAAGATTGTCAACATCCGGAAATGGCATCGAATCAAAATTGCGTAGACTCTTACCACGACATCTTAACAATTTTTTAATTTCAGATAAGGCCAGATTCTTGATTTGGTTATCACTCAATACCAAATCTGCACAAGAAGAAACAATATAATAAATAAAAAAAAATTAAATATCCCTTAAATTTATAAATTCTGACAATATTTGACTAAACTGAATTACATAAGATATAAAAAATAATACATGAATACCTTGATGATTTAAAAGTCGTCTTTGATTATAAAGAATATCACCTGAAAGGAACTCCCAACACTTCTCCCACACCGATTAAGTGGCTCAAAGAATCATTGACAACAATGACGCAAACAAACTTCTTAATTAAGTTGTCAGCAGATGCCCAGTGACTCGCTTCAATAATGGCGTTAATATACTCCCTATCGTATTCTAAAAGACCAAGAGCATAGCAAGCTTCACGATAGGAAGTGTGTTGCACACCATTGACCTTCTTGTAGTCCTTGTGACACGTAGCCCCTCGAACCACGTTAATGAGACACCTCAAATAGTACATATTCCCACAACCCGGAGGGACGTAAAAAACCCGCCCTATGGATTTTCCAATCTTCCTAGGCATCCATTTTCTTAGCTCTGGTTTCCAAACAAATTTAGTTGGAGCTTCCGCGTAAATCAACCCCCTAGCTTCAGGATATATTTTATTGGCTTCCATCCAAGCTAAAAACATGCTTTCTTTGACTGAATCTTTCTTGAGAACATCATCTATTCTTTCTGAATCCGAAAAAATAACACTCTGCTCATTTGGAAGATGGAATCTTAGACGTTCAACTGGAGGATATTTATATTGGATTTCAAAACCAAATAATCTCCATGCTGCCTTACAAGCTGAAATACATCGACAGTCATAAAACATACTAACTTCATCAACGGTTTTGCCGGATTCCTCCTCATTGGTGCTCGTATAGAATGACGCAGTAACTCGGTCATGTCCTTTATTAACATATTTGAACAAATATTTTATCGATCTTGACCGGTTACATCATTCAACATTAATGTGAGCTCCGTACTTCACCAACAACTCACGATTGTGCGGCACAACATATCTGTTATCCAAAGGAACACCATTTTTCTCAACAATTCTCCCATTATTTCTTCGTCTATAACGCGAATACCCTTCTTCATCAATAGTAGTTGCATCAACAAATTTTTTGGGAAAATATTTCGTGCAACGACCATTAGCCATACATGGAGAGCTTTTTCTAACGTCTCCACATGGACCATGAATCATGTGGTCTCTCACCACAGCATAATAATATGGATCAACGCCTCATCGTATTTACGCGATATAATCCGATCTATATCATCTGTTTTGGATACTTGTCTTCTTTAGACAGAAATAACAATATATGTGCATGTGGCAAACCACGCTTCTGAAATTCTATCGAGTATATAACTGCAATGTTAAAAATAAGTAAACATTAAGTGAAAAGTATAAAACAAAAATTAATTGGACTAAAATGTAAATAAATTATTGAGGAAGAATTATAACCTGCTCTTACATTCCCAAACATTTTTTTCTGACGGAGATCTTTTATCAAACAATCCAATTTCAATTTAAAGATTCTGCAGACAATGTTCGGTCGGTCCTCAGGACTAAGATTCTTCTTATCAAGAAATCGAACAATCTCTGGCCACTTTGGATTGCAAGTGAATGTTATAAACAAATCCGGATAGCCCGCCCACCTACATATAGCCATTGCATCCTGATAATTTTGTATCATATATCGGACGCCTCTAGTGAAACTGGAAGGTAATATACTTCGTTTTCCATGGCTACTTGGATCTATGTCTCCATTCAACAAAGCATCCGTTAAACCCTTATATATATCACAACGCAATTTTTTTTGGTATAATCGAATATACTTCAAACGGGCTGACTCCACCATCGTGTAAGCATCGACAACAAATTGTTGAAATAATCTTCTTGAAGATAAAATAGTAGAAGCATCTTGTTCCCTCGTCAGTAATGCGTAAGCAAACAATTCTCGAACACTTATTGTTTTTCTGCTTCTCTGATTAATTTTCTTCAGATTCGAAAATGGTATGTCTTCCCTGAAACCGTCTTCACCAAATGGTAATAATAACGGATTATGCAAGGCCAAGTAGGATGCATTCAATTCAATGATTCGTTTCAAACCTCCAGATTTTGTTTCCACTAAAATGTCTCGATCTCCTAAAGCTTGATCAAAATCTCCAACTATCAGTGCAACAACTTCTGAACTTGTAGGCACATTGTATCTCCTAGCATCCGTACTCCGCTTTCCGATCAGACGCAATCTAACATCACAATTAGTGTGTTGTTGAATCTTCTCCTTCGCCATTCTAAAGGTCTTTACTAAAATATTACTCTCATCTAACATTCTCTTTAAGTCACTAACGATAAGTTCGTGCAAATTATTTATTTCGCCCCCTTGTCTACAAAAAAAAAGGGAAATATTAGCATAATTAAGTTAAACAAATAAGAAATATTATATAATATAATTTTATTAAACGCAGAATACCCGACAGAATTTAATCGGTTTGATATTTCATTTTCTGTATCATATATATACATTTGGGCAAATTTTGGTGTAGAACCATCAGACGGCAATAAACTTCCAATAAGATGGTAATTCTGTCCATGCATTCTAAAAACAGGAGGACCACGACCACTGTTTATATCTTTGTCTATTTTGCCTCCCATTGAAGTGAAACTGAACATATTGTTGTACGATCTTATGTTGGCTTGAAAGTGCTTAGATTTAATTCCATCTCCGAATAATAATTCGCAAAGCACATTTGGAGGTTGTTTAACTGTAGGTAGTTGAATAACGCCATTGCAGCAACACAAAGAGGATCTAGGCTTATTTTTTGGAGGGGAAGATAGCCTTTCCTCGTACCAAAACAAAGCTCCACAAAATTCACATTTGTATGTCGCATCACCCATGTCCAAGTATTCTAAAAAATATAAAAGAAAAAATGTTAAATATTTATTTAAAAGAAATAATTCACTACCTTACAAATCATAAGTTATAAGAAAGTAAACTCACCATTTACTGCGAAGGTAATTCTCGAATTTCGTTCGATCTGATCAACATCAATATTAATATTGCCGCATGGTGTAGTATCATTTACAATGCTACCAGTTACAGTAGGCTCATCAATTGTGAGATCAATTATTGTTTCCGCATTTGAATTTATCATAGAAGATGAACACTTTGTATGATGCTGGATGTTGTTACGATTATTGATTCTAGTTCCAAAGTGTGGTCCCACGCTGCAAACTGTATTTTTAAATTGGTAAAATACATGTAATAGATATTAACATCTGAATATTGTAGTTTGAAATTAAAAAAAAAACATCAATATCAATAATATACCATTTGTGATGTCACTAAGCGGAGTTAGAGCTGTCAAAACGAGCCAGGCCGCCGGCCGACCCCGCCCCCCGCCTTTAAGGTAGGGGGTGGGTTAAGTATTTAATGCCCGCCAAAGGGCGGGCCTAAATGGGCTAGCCCGCCCCGGGGCCGCGGGCTTGCGGGTTGGGGCGTGGCGTGGCCGTGGCTAGCCCTTAAAAAATAAAAAAAAGAAAAATAGATAAAATAGACAAAAAAATAGGATAATTGATTTTTTATATTTTTAGCTCTTATAAAAGTATATATAATATTTTTATAAAATATGTACTTATTATCCATTAGTATATTTAATTCATTAAAATTAATAATATGAATAAAATTTTTTTTTTTGTATTTTTTTTTTTTAATTTTTGGTGGGCAGCCGCTTGACCCGCAACCCAAGGCGGGTTGGGTTGGGTTGAGGTTTTCTCGCCCGCCACCTTGGTGGGCCGCCCGCCCGCCCGCCAAGTGGCGGGTTTTGGCGGGCCACGGCCCCCATCCCGCCCGTTTTTTGACACCTCTAAGCGGGGTGTTTGATAATGGATAGATAATTCTACTTGATGAACCTTGTAAATCAACTGTCGTAGATACATTTGGAAATGACCTTTGAGGTATTCCGTGATTTTCTGTTAAAAAAAAATTGAACCATAAACCATCAAAATAACGATTACCTTAAAAAATTACAATTAAATTTTATATTGAGCATGATATGTTCTATTAGATTTAATAAAGTAAATATATTAATGCAATTACCACATGTATTTTCTCCTAGCGGAGTGCTTGATAAAGAAAATACTTTTCCTCTGGATGAGCCGTACATCTGAAATCTTGCAATCAATTGCGTAGTTGCACTATCATTGTCTGTAAAGTCAAAGATTTGGTAAGATAAGAAAATTAGATATTTATAAATTAAATAATATAAAATGATACCAATTTGTATTTTAGATAAAATTGTGAAGCCCCGATTTTTCCGAAGCTATTAGTTGAACCTTATTGTTGTTTATACTTTTGATCGACTATTTTATCGCGTCATTTTGACGGGTAATTAATAATAATATATCCATTTTGTATTTTATTTCATTTTATTTAATTACTTGTGATCATGATCATCATTAATTCTATTCCTCATTTATGATCACTTGATTGATCATTATTACTATTTTTGTATTTATTAGCCACCTTAGAATTTTAAGAGACTATTTATTTTGGAGACTTTTACCTTATAGAATTAAGATTTTGATTTAGATTAAGTGATCATGAGACTTACAAGTGATCAAGGAGATCACTAATTATTTTGGAGATTGATATATTTCATCTATTATCATCAAATTTGGGACAAAAAAAATATATATGGAATTACCATTTTGCCCTCATAGTGGACGGCCATGGTGGTATTTTTGAGATAAAAATATCATCCAACTCTTTGTACACCTACACCATATATTAGTCATCTTGTGTATAATTATATCATTAATTCAAACATTATACACATCATCATATACACCAATTCTTTATTACTATTTTCCCCAACTTATTCCCACTTAACCAACATTCTTCTCAATATTCCCCAACACCATTCAAACCCATACTTTGACTTGCATTTTGTCTCCATGCAAGAGACAAATTACAAGACACAATTTGAACAAAATCCTCTCCCTCTCTCTCCATGAAGTGGACGGCCATATGGCTTAATTTTGTCAAAATTTCATCTCAAAATTTCACCAACACATTTGATCTTCCAAACCAATTCTCCTCCTTCTCTCTAAAAACTCCCAACTTCTCTCTATTCTTTCTTTCACTTTCTTCTTCCATACTTAGAAAATTTTCAACATTTTCCTCCCTATTCTTCATAAAAATCGAAACCATCATCATACAAGGTAAGAAATTTTAGCTTCAATCCATTTTTGGATATCACATTGTTCATCTCTTCCACCTTCTTAACTTAAGTTTGAATTTGGTTTTGGAGGTATATTTAGAAGACTTTGAAGGTTAGAGCTTGACAACATTTTGAAGAAGGACCTCAAGCTTGAAGAAGAAAATAGTAGAGAAAACTAGACTACAAGGTAAGAATTGTGTACTAGACCCCTTCTTCCCTACTCTTCCTATTTTTTTTTCAAATTTTAACACCCCTTTTTCATTTTTGAGAAATAGGGGCTGACCTTAGGAGATTTTGGAGTTGAGCCAAAATTTCCAATTTTTGAGCTTCAACTAGTCTCCAAACATCTACTACACAAGGTAAAGTGTAGTCCTTTTCATTTCCTTATTTCCTTCTTTTCTCCTTAATTTTCCTCTCATTTTTCTAACTCCAAATTTTGATATTTTCTTGACTTAGGGGCTGACCTAAGAAGCCTCATCCAAAAATTGTGAAATTATCCTTTTATTTCACAATTTCCAAATTTAAGGTGGGTGGAAAATTATTTTTCCAACTTTTAGGTGTTTTGATTAAATGCATGTAGAAACTTTAATCATGAGCCTTGAGATATATATAATTATGTATTGCATGTCAATTTTATATATCAAATCATGAAAATTCTCAAGAGTTGCTCAAAATTACTATTTATTGAATTTTAGGTGCATGCATGTGCACTTTAATGCTTTAATTGATGAAGTCTTGTATGTATTTGACATGCATGTGTATGATCTTTAAAATCTATGTTTTGGATGACTTATAACCTGGAAAAGTCGAGCATAATTGATTAAATTTCAATTTTGGACTTAAAAATGCAAAAATGGAAAGTTGGTGGACTAAATTGCAAGAAAATAAAAGTTAAAGGACCCCTCTGCAAATTTCGAATTTTGGGACTGTACTCAGGTTCAAAAATGAATTTTGGACATTTTAATAAAGTTTTAAGAGTTTTAAGTTAAATAAAATCAACCTTTAAAAGCCCAAGGACTAGATTGAAATTTTTTGAAAGTTTAAGGGCTACTTTGCAATTTTTAAAACTGTACCAGACCTAAACTTTATAAATTGAAATTTTTACTTTTAAGTTACTGGGAATGACACATTTTAAAAGTATTCCAAAAATCCAAGTGGTTAGGGCTTGGAAAACAATTTTACTAAAATTGAGGGAATAATGTGAAAAATATTAAACTTGAGGACACAAATGAAATTTCCAGGACTTATGCAGCCCATGCACCTGGAAATACTAACTTAACTATAACTTAATTATATTTTGGACCCAAGGTTCAAATTACATAACAATTGGACCCCTAAAAGCCTTAAAGGCAATTATTTTAAAATGGGACAAAAAATGATATTTTCAAAAGTTGAAGGACCTACACATATTGCTTTTAAAAACTGCTTTTGTCCCAATATCCTACCAACCTTAGTGATATTTTCCAACTGGAATCACATTAAAAGCCCTTCCGGTTTGTGAGTTCCGAATTTTTAAAACTTAAGGTCCGACCGACAATTTTTACAAATTTGGGGCGAGATTTTTATAAAAACTCGACCATAAAACTTTAAAACCTGAATCTCTGGACAATTTGGAGAATTTAGGAACTGACCTCATAATTTTTCAAGGTCAGGATATTTAATTATTCAATTTTTAACCCCAAAAGTGTTAGTTTTTACAAAACGGGGCTAAATTACAATTTTTCTTTTATAAAGGACCTAACTCAAATTATTTTCTCTTTTACTAAAATAGCCCTGGACTCTCTGACTTGGAGATTTAATTTAAGTATTTTACTTTTCCAAAACCCCCGACTTATCGGATCAATTTGACCGACATTAATACCCGATCGCGGGCGACTTCATCGCTTTGCGAATCAATCTATAACGGGACTTATGTCCCACCCAATTTTTCAAGATATCGAAGGTTGCTTATCCTTCCGATAATCATCTTCATCCATAAACTCCACCAACGCCATAATTGCCACTCGCGTTTTTCAAAAATTTCTCCTAAACTGCTTCCCTGAATCAATATTACTCGACTACCTGGTTGATCACTTTAATTGTAATTACTTTCCCGCCTGAGTCAACTTGGTGTGTCGAGCTCACAGTCGGAATGGATACGCTTTCGGATGGAACCGGCAGCTCGGCCGCTATTCCACATCGCCCTAATCCCGCAAATCGGCGGGACGGAGTTTGTCCAAGGGAAGCGGGTCATAGTATTGAGGTATAATCATGATTATGATAGATCCGAGCCTCGCCACTCTCATCGGGATTTTGTCTTTGCCTACGGAGCGATAAGGTGCCGGTCTTGGACCATACTTGACCGGGAGTTACAAGGAAGAACGGAAGGAATCGCTGTCCGATCCACACGATTCCGAGTTATCGTCCCCGCTTTTGGTTGGCATTACATTTCCGTGCGCAAATGCGCTTACCATTACTGTTTTGCATTGGTTGGCGCTACAAATCCGTCTTGCAACCATTATTTGCCTTGCATAGGATTGGCGTTACATTTCCGTATGCAATCCTACCGTCTTGATCAATCACATAGTGCTGTGTGACCATGAATCGCTTTTCTTGATCAGTATAAGTATATTATTTAAATATTTTATCACGACGCTTGTGAATCGTGTGTGAATTCATGCATCATACTCACGCGTTTTCATATAACTATTTTCTCACATTAACTATATTGCGCCACACTCGCATTACGATCACCCCATCCACCGAGATTTTTGTCTCATTCCCACCGTTTTCTAACCTTAGATGAGGATTTCGTTGGAGATCTTTGAACCGCTCTGATTGAGACCTTGTACTACGCTTGTTGGATTTATCGCTTCTTGTTGTTGATTGGACTCTTTTCTTATTATGTTGTTGTCGGACTTTTGTATTCTAATCAATTCGGGTTTGTAATTGAGGGGCGTATGACCCTTTGACTTTAAGTTGCTACTTGTTGGAATTCGGGTTGTAATTTGGATGATGGAATGTAGACCTTAAGTGGTAACTTGTATCCATTATTTATTTCACGCTATTTAGACTCATGTCTTATTGGGTTCTCATTGATATTGTCCGGATGATGGTTCATTTGTATTTAAGTTGTGGATCGTTCGTCGCGTCCCGTTTGGGGCGTGACAAAAATGATACCAATTTGTATTTTATATTCATTTTATAATTATTTAATTTAAACACTAAATTTCTCAAATTGTAGATACATACATCAACTTATAATTTGTTTTATAATTTAATAAATATTTTTTTTAGTTTTTTCAAAAACATTATAATTAAATACATAATGATTTTTTTCATAGAAATTAAATATGTATACAAATAATTATCAAATTAATATATATAAAGTTTTCAAAATAAAATTTTAGTTTAAAAAATCAAATATCTGAAAAAATACATTAATTTTTATATAAATTTAAAGTATTTAATAATATAGCTTTATATTTAAGATAATAATACGTAAATTATTAATTTCTATTTAAAAATATTTACAAACTAATTATTTATTTTAATTTCGCAATGTAAATAAATTCTAATTTTTAATGTAGATATTATTTATTTATTTATATGCTTAAATATCTATTATGTTAAATATTATAAATAAAATTATTATAATTATTCTATACGAATAATTAATAATTAATGAGCTAAATATAATGAACTAATAATTGATGGGCTAAATATAATGAATTTTTTTAATTATTAAAACTTTCTAATCCATATGAGATCCATGATGAAAGCCCAATACACAAAAAATAAAAGCCCAAAAATAACCCTTCTTGTATTAGACATTGGGCCCGGTATTTTTCAAAAAAAAATTAATAATATGTAAACACGTGTCTCAATCGTGTGTTGCATGCTGCGATTTAACACGATTGAGACACGTGTTTGATACTCGACCGTTCGATGCACATTAGGGCAACACACAACTCCACCTACCCCATTTTCAGGCTTCCTCTAGAAGCCTCCCAACACATTCCCCATTTCACACCCCCTCCTCCCCGCATACCCCCCCACCATTTGTGTATTGTCTGATCATCAAACTAACCTCATTTCTGGCTTCATCGAGAAGCTTCACCTATTTCCCCACCTCTCCTCTTCCCCAGACACAGAAACCCTAATTTTTTTTTTCACTCTTTCTATCTTATCACAAACTCTTTCTCTCCCGATTTCTAACATCATCAGTCTTAAAATTGTTTTTGCCATTTATAGCCATTTCACATCGTATTTGTTTGTTTATGTTTGTTCTGGTTTTCAAAATGGAATTGCTTACGAAGGTTAGGGTTTGTAAGTTGTGAAGCCCCGATTTTTCCGAGCTATTAATTGATCCTTATTGTCGTTGTAGGTCCCAAGGGGTGTAAGTGTAAGGTTTAGAAAGGGGGTTGAATAAACCTTACCAAATTTTCGATTTAGTCCTTTTAAATATACGAGTTGATACTACACAATTTGTGTCCTTGATGGACATATCAATCTAGCCACTCAAGAGAGTTAATCTCTCAACAGACTCAATCGAGCCGTTGATGGAATAACTCACCGTTGGTTCTAAAATAACTCAATGTGGTTTTGTTTTATTGGAAGACTTAACACCCTTAAGTTTGATTAAGTAAGAGTTTAGTGCTTGGTTTAGTACTTATAAATTATCAAGTGGATAGCAAATTTATCGTGAGATATAAGCGGATTAAAAATGCAGAATTTAAGTCTTTGAAATGTAAATGACACAATGAAATTTTTATAGAGGTTCAAGATGGGGTAATTCTTCTACTCCTCTCTCTTCTCCAACTCCCGGAGGAATCCACTAGGTAATGATCGGTTTACAAAGTGGCAATCCCCGATACAAGTCTTGATCACACAAAATTGACTTGATCCTTTGGGACTCGATCCGAGACGCTTGATCACTCACCGCTTCTCGTGCGACTCGCCTTCTTCATAGTGGCGTACGCTTTGCTACTACATAAATCACTTGCTCAAGCTCTTTGGATTTGATCACGAAGCTCTCCAAAAGCTTAAGACTTGGTTCGACCTTGAACCTTCCTACAATCCTTCGTGGAATGTAGACCCCTTGTTTCGATTTTTCCTCTTCAACTCGATTGAAGTTATCTTTCCTTCACGGGTGAGTGTCGGATTGATGTTCTTCGTAGTGTAGGCTTGAGGATTGAGAATATTTTAGATTTTCTAATAATTGCTTGAACGTTTTTGGTTCGAGATCTATCTCTTGTGTCACTTGTGTCTCTCTTATCTCTCATTCTCAATTTAAATTCCTCACCTTTTATAGTGATCTTTCAAAATTTGCTCGTTGAAGAGATAGGCTTATTTTCGAAAGTCACTTGCGCGTCGTTGGCTTGTCTTGTTGCGATCCTTGGAATTGCCATTTCCTCGTATGAATTGTTCTTTCACCTTTTCGTAGTTCGACACGGTGTAGTGCTTCCCATTGTTCACCATTTGCACGCTTCGGGGAAAGCACTCCGAAAAGGTGGTATGGAGATATTACTTGTTTAAGTAATTCTCTTGATTTCTCTGTGGATCTTTTACGCTTATCTCGACTTGATCGCATTTCTTTGCTTTCCCCAGGTGACTTAGAGTCGACTTCCAATCATTGGATGACTCTTCTCACTTCAACTTGAGACTTGGCTTTTCTTGAGTTGACTTGACCGATACTCCACTCACCGCATCTCACCGCTTCTTCATAGAGTTCCCGTCTACTCTTCTTTTTGCCATACTTAGCTGTCTTGCAGCCGAGTCTTCCTTCTAGTCTTGAGTTGTCTTCTTGCATGTTAGGGCGTGGTGACTTAACTCGAGTTGGCCACTCTATTTATTACAATGCATTTTACAACAAGAATTGGGGTGCCAACTTTCTATTCTAAGTTTTACATGGCATTCATAAAAATCTAAACAATAAATTTTCTAACAGTCGTTTATACTTTTGATCGACATATTTGTCTACAAAAAAAAATAAAGAATTTATAGCTTTATTACTTAAGACTTACATTGTATGTATTTACATAATAAAGTACACGAAGGGTTGGACAAAGAATACTTCATCTCCTTCATTGCTCCTTCTTTCATCTTGTTCAACATCTTCTTCTTTTCTTCTCTTTTTCTCGTCGTCAACCGCTTTCTTTTTTTTTTTCATATGTCTTCCTCGGGCTTCATCTCTTCTTATTCTTTCCCGTCTTTTCTCCCATAGCTGAGTTTGTCTCTTGTTTTCTTCTTCTATTCTTTTTGCATACTCGGCGTTGGTTTTAGCCACTTGCAAATTTGCTACTTGGTCAAGCCCAACCCAAAGAGATCCCTCCTTTCTTTCCCGGATCTACGTATTCAATATTTTTGGGCGGAGGCCTGGTCTCAAAACCTCTTCCTCCACCACTACTTTTTCCTCTATCTCCGGGCGTGTATCAGATCTTTGGTGTCTTCTTCTTTCCAAATGAGTGACCAGCGGAGTGACCAGCAGAGTGACCGCCGTAGTCTGTTGCTGTCGCCTTTCTTCACATAACGTGAGACCCTTTTCCCAAGATAAGTCCCAAGCTTGAGCCATAGACATATATGCAAAGTATCCTTCGATTCGAGCGTTTTAAATTCATCAACCGATCGTGGCTCTATCCCGACATCCGAAATGGCATAAGTGTCTCTCGTCTCTTTGAATGCCTCCATGTTCTTTCAAGATGTTCATAACCCGGGCATCCATTCTTCCTTCCACTTCCTTCATCCCCGCTTCAATTGTTTTTCTCTTTTCACCATAGATATCGCAGTGTTGGAGTGGCGGAGTCACATGGAGTTTGGCCGATAATGTCACCGTGATGTGACCTTGTTGGGGGTTTGTGCAATCATCAAGGTCACATCCGCCGATCCTTCCCCTCAACAAGCTTTCCTTTCTTTTGTTTCAACATTTCCTCACCGACTGACTTTCCTTCGCAGTGCTTCCTTCCTTCTCAACTTCGGATCCCCTTGCGCTTTAGGTATTCCTCTTCCCCTTTTTGGCATCATCAAAAGAGAGAGGGACACTGAAACATCTTTGGCAAGCGCGGAAGTCGAGCTCTGGATAGTTGAGTTTTGTCTCGAAATCTGCAGAGTATGCAAAGACGAAATCGGATCGAGTAGCGTTGGACTCACTTTGAAATCGGCTTCATCTCGGCCATGAGAAAGTGAATTTTGTATTCATGGTTTCTTCCAAACGCTCGTAGATCACTCTTGTTTTGCTCACGCAGCAGCCTTTATCTCGGCAATGTGAGCTTCATGCATGTGCTCAATATGTTCTCTCCTTCGTTTTTGCATCAACATTTTCAGCTCTCCATACCCGTGACTTGTTGAACAATGTCCCCAAGTATCTAACTTGTTCCACACGCATTGTTTCTTCTTTGTTGCCACCATTCCCCGATCCGGATTTGTGATGCCTCTTAAATCGCCAGTGAGATTGGCATCTCTCATTGTCCGGGCCGCATGTCCATAGAGGCCTCGATGCCTCTCCATCCGCTTCAATCTCGGCCGAATAATGCCTTGAACACTTCATGGACTTCACCGATTTTCCATTGCACCGGTGATGGCCATGCAACGCAAAATCATAATTACCGAACATTGGTGCCTCGATTGAAAAACGGAGCTGGTCATGGTAGCGTGCGCGTTCATTTTCGACTCTTCATGGAGGTCGGGTACCTCCGGAGAAAAAAAAAGATTCTATAAAAGATTCATCACCGCCAACCGGGATTTGTTCGATGATGAGCGGTGCGCGTGAAGTTCTTCTAGGAATCGAACTGCTGCAGGCTTGAGGAGCTGCGCAGCTGGATTCTGGGTTCACCAGTGTGTTTTGTTGTGAAGTGGACCCGACTTGCGAGCCTCAAATTGTCTCAACAGCCTTTGTTGGTCTCACCGCTTCTCCAAATGAGTAGACTGATCCTCGGCCTTATCGGGCGTCATCGGACGATGATGAGATTTCCATTGGTGGCTCATCATCAAAATTAAAGGTTTGACGAGTAGTCTTGGGATCGACTTGCTCGTGCTTGGAGCATCCGTGGCCGAGTCTTTTGGATCTGTCACGGGGATGACTCGGCTTCTTTTTCGCTTTCTTCCCGATCCCGAAATGTTACATCGTGATTATCCTGGGAATCATGAAGTGCGCTTATCTCCTTTTCGGATGGGTCGATGATAGCGGGAGGGATGTTCTCTACTTCGACTTTTTTACCCCGGAAGTCTCAACCTCCCGTGCCTTCATTACCTCCAGCAGCTCTCTACTGCGCAATGAGGCATTGTCCTCCCTTTCGACAATGTCACCGTCTTAGTGGTCTTCTCGCGGTGGCATCCATTGAGTCTCTCAACCCCATGGATTGCACTTTCATCGCCAGTGTTAACTCCCAGTGCATTCCTTCCTGTGCCTCGACCATTGCGCATCGCCGCGTCATTAGCCTTCGAGCGATTGGCACCTCACCGAGACAGACGATCTCAATCGCCTCGAGCTTCGATTGATGGCAACTTCATTTTCTTTTTGTGTTTGTATTTTCTCTACTTCGCCTCCTTGATTCGTTGTGGAGTCATCTGCAAAGATCCTTCGACCTTGCCGCAGCGTGGAGGGAGTTTCCCCTCGGGCGCACCAAATTGAGTGACTTGAATGGGGTCACTCGTCTCCAAGCTCTCGCTATTTCGATTGAATGTTCAGCCGTTGGGCGGTGGTAACACACCTTCAATTGGGGTTGGCTCGACCGGGGTCCCCATTATCCCGCCATCGCCAGTCCCTTATTTGCCTTCTTCCGAGTGAGCCGGGAAGTGGTGGCAAAGAACAACATGGCGATTTGCTTAACCACTCCCATTGGATCAATTTCGGTACCGTGTTCGAGGACTCTCCTGGTCCCTCCATCAATCTTTGCTTGTGAAGGATTCTCGATTCATGCAATGCTTGCTGCATTTGCAACTCTTCGTGGCGCAGAGCATTCTCCGGATCCTCATCACTATCGAGAGAAGACATCAAGGAGAGGATGTGTGTGTTTCGTGGTGGTGGAGATAAGACAGGATGCTTGCCTTCTCACGTGCCTCGCCTTCCTCTCGCTTGCTTTTCTTTCTCCTTGTCCTTGTAGATCTGCAGGGATGTCCGTGCGATTGTCTTCATCCATCTTTGGGAGCACATGGTTAGTCCAAGGAAGTTTAACGCCTTTCTTCTTCTTCTATAAACTCAAGCCGTTGGAACTGCTCCCGATTTACTCAACTTCCATTTCTCCACTCACGCAGACGATTTTGGATGTCCGGGTAAGGTGGAGATAGGATCATCACATCACTATCCGCTTTATCACCTTCTCGCTTGTGTTTGGTGTGTGGACTAACAGTTGTGTCTTCGGTTGCCTCTGTGACGCCTTCAAATAGAGACTTAGTTTTCATCAATTACATCCGAGACTCTACTTCTCCGGTAGTCTCCTGATATCTGCTCCAATCGAGTGGTGACTCGGCCCGGTTTCTCAATCTCGGAGTGCTTGATTATTCGTCTTCGTCTCCTAGTTTGTACCGCAGAGGAATTTACGGTTCGAGACGGTTTTTCCGAGTCTAGGGCGGCGGGCCGGTGTCGGTGTCTTTTTCTCGAGAAGCGGCCGTCTTGGCTTCTCGATTCTTCTCTTTTGACGATCGGAGAAGGTATTTGTGAGTCCTTCTCGACCGCCGCAGCGGGCGGGAGACACGGCCGCAGGGCGGTGACTCTGCTGCAGGGGAAGGAGCATGTTTGGCTTTCTTTCTTTGCAGGGGGGGCGTGATCTTCTTAGCTTAGCACTGCAGGGCACTTTTCTTCTTCGTGGAGAGGAAATAACAGATCTTCGAGGGTCACCGATTCCCCCTCACTCGTGTCGCCTCTCTTGGCATAGGCTCTCTTCTCGTGCGCCGAGAGGTTTGCTCTAAACATCCTCTTGTTAACATGGAATGCCTTCCCATGTCTAAGAGGGACTCCTTTCACCTCCATCGGTCGGCCAATCACTAGGCCATATCCTAGGGATCCTCCAAATGTGCCATCTTCCTTGAAGGATTTGTTTCCCACGCTTAAGAGTCTCTGTAGACAAATTCAGCCCGGTTTATCTTCTTTTTCTGCGATGATTGCAGCCATTACAATCGCTTTGCTTTTGGATTGGTCAAAGCCGCCAAATTTGATGTCAATACATTTGGCAACTATGTCCAACAACTTGTGATAATCCTCCTTCAGCCATCTCTTGTTAGTTGTGTATACTATTTTATCAAAGATAGTCGGGCTTGGCTATTTCTTTCCAAGCATCCGTCAGGTTTACATCGCCTTCGTTAATCTCGATGCTCCTTCTGCCGGTAGTGAGCGGTGGTCGACCAAATCCTCGCGAGATAGTCACCGCTTTCCGTGAACAGATGACTTTATTCCTTCATCGTGAATCTCGGCATTCACGTAGAATTGTGCGACCTCCTCCACATAGGTCATCGGATATTCTAACGCCGTAAATGGTTTCAAATTTCTCGTTTCCAATTTTTCAGCGATTTTCTTCACTAGGGTGTCGTCGGACCCCTGTTTCACCATTCCGTCGAAATCCACAAAGAGACCCGGTGTGGATTTGCTTCCCTAATTTGACAAAGTCGTAGGTTGGGGCCATTTTTCAGATTTTATCGAAGAAAAACTTAGAGAATGATTTGAAGATAGATAGGGTTTCGAGAGAATTTTTTGCCTTTGCTTTTGAGAGAAAGAGATGAACAGTTTTGATAGTGTGAGAGAGAAACTGGACGAAAATGGTTTAAATATGGTTTATGAAAGGACGTGCGGGTGGTTTTGAAATGTGATCGAAATCAACGGCTTAGATTTTGCACGCCTATTTAGCATTTAATGTCTCGTATTTAATGCGGCGCATTTATATCCAATCATAAGCTTGGTGTGCGCTTTATGTCTGTACACATCATCATTATCTTTGACGTATTCCTTAAAACATTCCCGCTTTGTCAAAACGATCGCGTTTTTGTCACTTTGCTCATAAGTGACTCGGCTTATCCCTTAGCCGATTTAACTCTACTTCTCACAGACTCTCTTGGTGACTCAAATATCACCGACTAGGTAGTCAGTCTTTTCCGATCTGGTGATTCTTGAGTGATTTTAGTGTTCACTCTTTTTCACCTCATTTTCGTTCCATTTCTTTTCTTTGATTCTTCCGAGTGTCACTCACTCAATTAACCCTAACTCATGTTTGAGTTCTTCAAATCTTGACTCACATAATGGTTTTGTGAAGATGTCGGTACCAATTGTTTATCGCTTGAGATATATTCCAAGATGATGTCCTTCCTTTCAACATGATCTCTTATGAAGTGATATCTCGACATCGATATGCTTTGTTCTTGAGTGCAATACAGATTTTGAGTAATGGCAATTGCACTTGTGTTATCACACATGATTGGAATTTCTTTTTCTTCAACTTCATAGTCTCTCACCATTGTCTCATCCATAGGACTTGGGCTACACAAATACGCCAGCCTATGTATTCTCGCTTCACCAGAGGGTGGCTATTGAATTTTGCTTCTTGCTAAACCAGAAATTAGTCTGTTTCCCAAAGATTTGACATGTGCCTCAAGTGCTCTTCCCGTCCACTCTGCATCCAAAGATAGTCGAGAATCAATAGCCAATTAGCTTGAATCCACCTTCCTTTGGATACCATAAGCCAACTTCTTGGCTTCCTTTCAAGTATCTCAATATTCTCTTAGTTTCTTTCATATGGCTCTCTTTTGGAGCAGATTGAAATCTTGCACATACACCTACAAAGAAAGGTGATGTCCGCCTACTTGTCTTTGTGAGATAGAGCAATGATCCAATAAGTGCTCAGATCTTGTTTGATCTACAGGCTTGCCATCTCGCATCCATGTCCATTTTGATTGATGTATTCATTGGTATTTTTACGAAGACTTCTCCTCCATACCAAACTTCTTCATTAAATCTCTCGGTGTATTTTGTTTGACTTATGAAGGTTCCATCCTTCACTGTTTCACTTGGAGTCCAAGGAAGAATGTCGACTCTCGCCATCATGCTCATTTCAAATTTACTTTGCATGAGGTTTGAAAACTTTTCACACAGACTCTTTGTTTGTGGATCCAAAAATGATGTCATCCACATATATTTGAACCAAGAAGATACTCTTTTTGTCTTGAATTACTAAAAGTGTTCTATCTACTTTTCCTTTTGTGAATCTATTTTCGGTTAGGAATTGTGACAAAGTATCATACCATGCTCACGGTGCCCGTTTCAATCCATATAGAGCTTTCTTGAGTTTGTATACCTTATCTCCAAGAGTCTTCTCGCTCAAATCCTGGAGGTTGTTCAACATACACTTCTTCTTCCAATAAACCATTTAGGAATGCACTTTTTACATCCATTTGATATACAATGAAATTCTTGTGAGTTGCATAGGCAAGAAACATTCTTATAGCTTCGATCTTGCTACGAGGGCAAATGTTTCATCAAAATCTATTCCTTCTTCTTGGCAATATCCTTTGGCTACTAATCTTGCTTTGTTTCTTACCACAGAACCTTCCTCGTTCATCTTATTTCGAACACCCATTTGGTGCCAATAACATTTTGATGTATGGGTCTTTGCACTAATTCCCATACTTTATTTCTTTCAAACCGATTCACTTTTCTTGCATAGCTTGAATCCAATGTGTGTCGTCCAATGCTTGTGACACGTCTTTGGGCTCTATTTGCGAGATGAAGCATGTGAACATTGCTTCTTGTTGAGTTCGATCTTGTTTTGACACCTTCTTTTATATCTCCAATGACAAGTTCTCGTGGATGGTCTCTCGGCCCATCTTACATCGTTTGGAGTAAGTTAGTCGGATTGATCGACTTGCGTACTGTGTGTTGCTTTGGGTCGCTCTCTTGTAATCACTTAGCTGCAAATTTTCCAAATTTTTTTGAGATTCAGCTTATCTCATCTTCTTCCTCAATTGATAATTCCAAATTCACTTGAAAGATAGGGACTCTTCTCGTATGGTTGGATGATTCAAATTATCGGCTAACTCTTCAATGTCTTCTCCATTTACATTTGGCTCATCGAATACCACATGAATGGATTCTTCTACAACCATAGTTCTTTTGTTGAGTACTCAGTAGGCTTTGCTTTCACCGAGTATCCTAGGAAGATACCTTCATCGACTTTAGCATCAAAAGCCTTTAGATTGTCTTTGCCATTGTTGTGGATGAAGCATTTACATCCAAATATTCTCAAGTATGCAACATTTGGTTTTCTTCCACCAAATCTCATAGGAGTCTTTGTCACCGTCTGTTTATCATACATCTGTTTTGGGTGTAGCAAGTCGTGTTGATTGCTTGACCCAAAATCTTTTTGTAACCCCGCCGTGACCTAACATGGTCCTTGCTTCTTCTTTGAGGGTTCTGCTTTCTTCTTTCTCGCAACTCCATTCTCATTGTGGAGTTCTTGCTGCGATAGTTCATGACCAATACCATTTTCAATACAATACTGAGTTATTATTCCATTGACAAACTCGGTTCCTCCTGTCGATCTTATTTTGATAATGGTTTGGCTCTTCTCGTTTTGAATCCTCTTCATCACCGTGGGTAGTTTTTGTAGAGTTTCTTTCTTCTTACACATGAATATTGTCCATGTATATCTTGAGTAGTCATCTACTACCACCAAGGTGTATTTCTTTCCACTTATCTTTGGCCGGTTCCACTTTGGGCCAAATAGATCCATATGAAGCGGATGCAATATTCTTGTTGAAGATGAACATGTCTTTTCTTTGAATGAAGATTTGATTTGTTTACCCTTCCGACATGCATCACATATACTTTCCTTCTTGTATACTCGAGTCCGGAAGTCCTTCCACAAGATTACTTCTTGCAAGCTTGTTAATCGTTTTGAAATTTAGGTGACTCGACTTTTTGTGCCCACGACCAACTTGATTCAAATTTGTGCTCTTTGCTAGTAGAGATTAGTCTTTGGGTGTTGCGATTGACCAATCCACGACATACATATTCTTCTGTCTACATCCTTGCAAAGACAACTTCATTCGATTCAATATTTTTGATTTGGCATGTACCCATGTTAAATCCAACATTGTAACCACTTGTCACGAGTTGGATCGATGCTTAGCAGTTGAAGTTGAGTCCTTCAACATATGCAACATCTCTGTGATTTCTAATCCATTCCTCTTGATGGATCCAATGCCTCTTATTTCACCAGGAGCTTCATTTCCTCCAAATATGACTTTTGCTCCTTTAACTTCCTTGAATTTTGACAGATTTTCCTTATTTCTGTCATATGTCCGGGAATGTACCACTATTCATGTACCAGGTTCCTTGGCACTCACTTCCTTGAACTCCGCAATCAAGGAAATTAAGTTTTAGGTACCCATACTTGTGCGGGTCCCGAGGGGTTAGAATTGTAAGATGATCCAACCAACCTATAGCCAAATGATTTGACTCTAAGGGGTTGCCATCTATCGCTGCCATAATCATAATTAATCCTGGCAAATTGCTTGGGGATTTTAGGTTCATACAACTGTCTCTTTTGTCCGTATGCTGCATATGTGTTTTAGCAATTGCCTTTCTTGGGTAATTGTGGTGTCTTTGAGTGTAGTGCCTAGGTGTATATGTGTGTTTGATGAAAGCTCTTATACTTTTGGAATGGCCTTTGTTGAGTTCTAGGCCTTTGCCATTTGGGCTTATATTCCATAAGTCTCTTTGATAGTTTACATTATTCCAATCAGCTTGGCTTGGATATTTTCTACCATTCCCATCATATGTATTTCTCTTATAGATTTTAAGGGTTTTTGGTAGCTCTCGCTTCTTCTTCTTTACAGAGTAATTTTTGTTTGGAGTTTGCTTTGAGAACTCCCCGAATCTCTTCTCACCGTCCTTTCAAATAAGCACTTAATCGGGTCATTTTTTCCTTTTCCTTTATAACCAATGCCGGTTTGCTTGTTATAGTGTTTTGGAGTGAATGTGTGTGCAACATTTAGAGTTTTGGATTTTTCAGACTCTATGGCTTGAAGATCCTTTTTCCAAAATTACTTTTGAGGTTTGACATAGCACAAAGGAATTAAATCCTAGGCTGTCTTGTCTCCACATTCTCTTTGACTCAAAATAAGATCATCCAATGATTTAGATGCCTTAGTGAATGAGGTAATAACACTCTTAAGGTCATTCTCCCTCTTCTCTATAGCAGCAATTTACGCTATTAATTTAGCATTTTCACCTTTAAACTTTCATTCTCATCACTATTTGACTTAGAGTACTCGGCTCCTTAGTCACTTTGAGTTTTGACTCTTGAGTAGGCTGTTTTCCTCATTCAATAGTGTGTGTGAGGATTTAATGTGTTCAAAATCTTTCATCATTTTGCCTAATGAATCATAAAGATCGGTGGGTGATGAAGTGTGTGTGTCACAATCACTATCATCGAGTCCGAGTTTGATGAGTTAGAGTGTACCTCATCTTCTTGGTCCGTTGATCTTGTTCCTTGGCCATCAAGCGGATCGGGGCTTCTTCTTCGAGTCACTTGAGTAGTCACTTCACACGCTCTCAATCAAAGTTTCTCTTGACTTGGCCGTTTTTTGGTAGTCTCTGCACCATCATTGCCCTTTTCTTTTCTTGTCTTCTTTCTCTCAAGACCTTTCTTTCTTCTTCATTCCCGTATTTGTTGACTACAGGATATGAGCAAATAATGGCATAGTGACCTGGTTGTCTACAGTTCCAACATAGATATTCACCTTTTTGGTCGACTCTTTCCATTCTTGGATTGTCACCCTTTGATACTCAACTTTTTGATGATCTGTTCTCTTGGTTGGCCTATCTTCCTTGATTTGGAGGGGAGCCGAGTGTCTTCCGGAAGATTCACCCTTTCTCTCTTGTAGTTCTTATTGAAGAACTTGTTGAACCTTTTAACCATCTGGGCTATTTCTTCGGATCAATGACTTCTTTGACCTCACTCTCTTCCCATCTTTAACAATTAGAGCAAATTTGTTTTGGGTACAAATTGTCTCTTCCTGGTCTTTCCTTCTCACTCAAACTCGTAGGCTTTGAGATCTAAGAATAATTCATGGTTGGATGTCTTTGATAGGTCCATGGAATGTCTTAGTGCCATGACCTTCATTTCCCATTCACCGAAGACTTTTAGGATCTTCATACACATTTCATTCTCGTGTATATTCCTTTCCAAGTGCGAACATGCTCATTTGTGATTTCGTGAACCGAGCATCCAGTTGATCCAGGTTCTCTCCGAGATCATTTTGAAGTTCTCAAATTTACTGTCAGACATCTCTCGATAATTTGTTTTCTTTGATTTGCTCGAGCCTTCACAAATCAATGTTAGCTTGTCCCGATTTCTTTAGCCGTTTTGCAAGATTTGACTTTATTGAACATGGCTTTGTCCAAGGTTTTGTAAAGTATGTCCTTGGCTACATTGTCCAGGTTGTATCTTTTTCTCATCATTTGTCCACTCGGTTCTTGGTTTTTCAACCATGACGTCCGGGAGCAACATCCTCTTCTCCTTCAGCTGCAGCTCTTCTAACAATTGTGTTCACCTTTAAGATTTGCGCCGCCCATCTTCTATTACTATCCACATCTCATCATGTAATGATAGATGAGCCTGCATACGAATTTTCCAATCATCAAATTCTTCAATTGTGAACATAGGGATGCGTGTCAAATTTGCTTCCATGATAATAACTTTTAATGATAAAAAGAGTTTTGAAAGTTTAAGTACTAAAGCGGACTTTGAAAAGTTTGGAGATCTAGTTCAAGAACCGGTGCGGAGGGTTCAATGAACCAACCGCTCCGATACCACTTGTAGGTCCCAAGGGGTGTAAGTGTAAGGTTTAGAAGGGGGTTGAATAAACCTTACCAAATTTTCGATTTAGTCCTTTTAAATATACAGAGTTGATACTTACACAAATGTCCTTGATGGACAATCAATCTAGCCACTCAAGAGTTAATCTCTCAAATGCTCTCAACCGAGCCGTTGATGGAATAACTCACCGTTGGTTCTAAAATAACTCAACCGTGGGTTTTGTTTTTCATGGAAGACTTAACACCCTTAAGTTTGATTAAGTAAGAGTTTAGTGCTTGGTTTAGTACTTATAAATTATCAAGTGGATAGCAAATTTATCACAGATATAAGCGATTAAAAATGCGAGAATTTAAGTCTTTGAAATGTAAATGACACAATGAAATTTTTATAGAGGTTCAAGATGGGGTAATTCTTCTACTCCTCTCTTCTCCAACTCCCCGGAGGAATCCACTAGGTAATGATCGGTTTACAAAGTGGTAATAGTCCCGATACAAGTCTTGATCACACAAACGACTTGATCCTTTGGGACTCGATCTGGAGACGCCTTGATCACTCACCGGCTTCTCGTGCGACTCAGCTTCTTCACAGGGCAAAATTGCTTTACTTACATACTCACTTGCTCAAGCTCTTTGGATTTGATCACGAAGCCCTCCAAAAGCTTAAGACTTGGTTCGACCTTGAACCTTCCTACAATCCTTCATGGAATGTAGACCCCTTGTTTTCGATTTTTCCTCTTCAACCGATTGAAGTTATCTTTCCTTCACGGTGAGTGTTGGATTGATGTTCTTCGTAGTGTAGGCTTGAGGATTTAGAATATTTGATTTTCTAATAATTGCTTGAACGTTTTTGGTTCGGATCTATCTCTTGTGTCACTTGTGTCTCTCTTATCTCTCATTCTCAATTTAAATTCCTCGGCCTTTTATAGTGATCTTTCAAAAATTTGCCCGTTGAAGAGATAGGCTTATTTTTGAAAGTCACTTGCGTCGTTGGCTTGTCTTGTTGCGATCCTTGGAATTGCCATTTCCTCGTATGAATTGTTCTTTCACCTTTTCGAGTTCGACACGGTGTAGTGCTTCCCATTGGTTCATCCATTTGCACGCTTCGGGACCGAGCACTCCGAGAAAGGTGGTATGGAGATATTACTTGTTTAAGTAATTCTCTTGATTTACTCGTGCAACGGATCTTTTCGATTATCTCGACTTGATCGCATTTCTTTGCTTTCCCCAGGTGACTTAGAGTCGACTTCCAATCATTGGATGACTCTTCCGTCACTTCAACTTGAGACTTGGCTTTTCTTGACTTGACTTGATCGATACTCCACTCACCGCATCTCACCGCTTCTTCAATAGAGTTCCCGTCTACTCTTCTTTGCCATACTTAGTCATTGTCTCGCAAAGGAGTCTTCCTTCTAGTCTTGATTGTCTTCTTGCATGTTAGGCGTAGGTGACTTAACTCGGCTTGGCGGCTCTATTTATTACAATGCATTTTACAACAAGAATTGGGGTGCCAACTTTCTATTCTAAGTTTTACATGGCATTCATCAAAATCTAAACAATAAATTTCCTAACAGTCGTTTATACTTTTGATCGACTATTTTACCGCGTCATTTTGACGAGTAATTATTAATAATATATATATTTTGTACTTTATTTCATTTTGTTTAATTACTTGTGATCATGATCTTTATTAATTCTATTTTGCATTTATGATCACTTGGTTGATCATTATTACTATTTTTGTATTTATTAGTCACCTTAGAATTTTAAGTGACTATTTATTTTTGAGACTTTTACCTTATAGAATTAAGATTTTGATTTAGATTAAGTGATCATGAGACTTATAAGTGATCAAGGAAATCACTAATTATTTTGGAGATTCACATATTTCATCTATTATCATCAAATTTGGGACAAAAAAAAATATATGGAATTACCAAATTGCCATTATAGTGGACGACCATGGTGGATATTTTTGGAGTAAAAATATCATCCAACTCTTGTACACTTACACCTTATATTAGTCATCTTGTGTATAATTATACCATTAATTGAAACATTATACACATCATCCCTTATATTATTTCTTTAATAATATTTTTGCCAACATGTTGGAAGTCTTCCAACATTCCATTCAAACCAAGTCTTGCCCATACCTTTGACCTTCAAATTGTCTCTCATGCATGAGGCAAAATGCAAGACACAAATTTGAACAAAAATTCCTCTCTCTCCCTCTTACTTGGACGGCCAAATGGCCATTTTTGTGTCAAAAATTCATCTCATTTTTCATCTAACACATTTACTCTCAAGCAAAATTCTCCTCATTCTCTCTAAAAACTCCCAACTTCTCTCTACTCTTCCTTTCACTTTCTTCTTCAATACTTAGAAAATTTTCAAGATTTTTCCTCCCTATTCTTCAAAAAAATCGAACCAAACCATACTACAAGGTAAGAAATTTTATCTTCAATCCATTTTTGATATCACATGGTTCATCTCTTCCACCTTCTTAACTTAAGTTTGAATTTGGTTTGGAGGTACATTTAGAAGACTTTGAATATTAGAGCTTGACAACATTTTTGAAGAAGGACTTCAAACTTGAAGAACAACTAGTAGAGCATTTGGACTACAAGGTAAGAATTGAGTACTAGACCCCTTCTTTCCTACTCCTTCTATTTTTTTCAAATTTTAACACCCCTTTTTCACTTTTGAGAAATAGGGGCGGACCTTAGGTGATTTTGGACTTGAGCCAAAAATTCCAATTTTTAAGCTTCAACTAGTCTCCAAACACCTACTACACAATGTAAAGTGTAGTCCTTCTCATTTCCTTATTTCCTTCTTTTTTTTCCTTAATTTTTCTCTCATTTTTCTAACTTCAATTTTTGATATTTTTTTTGAATTAGGGGCTGACCTAAGAAGCCTCATCAAAAAATTGTGAAATTATCCTTTTATTTCACAATTTCCAATTTTAAGGTGGGTGGAAAAATATTTTCCAACTATTAGGTGTTTTATTAAAATGCATGTAGAAAAATTGATCATGAGACTTGAGATATATATAATCTATGTATTGCATGTCAATTATATGTATCAAGTCATGAAAATTCTCAAGAGTTGCTCAAATTTGCTATTTATTGAATTTTAGGTGCATGCATGTGCAATTTAATGTTTTAATTGATGAATTCTTGTATGTATTGGACATGCATGTGTATGATCTTTAAAATCTATGTTTTGGATGCCTTATAACCTGGAAAAGTCGAGCATAATTGATTAAATTTCAATTTTGGACTTAAAAATATAAAAATAGAAAGTTGGTGGACTAAATTGCAAGAAAATGAAAGTTAAAGGACCCCTCTGCAAATTTCGAAATTTGGGACTGTACTCAGGTTCAAAAATGACTTTTGGACATTTTAATAAAGTTTTAAGAGTTTTAAGATAAATAAAATCAACCTTTAAAAGCCCAAGGACTAGATTGTAAAATTTTGAAAGTTTAAGGGCTACTTTGCAATTTTTAAAACTGTACCAGACCTTAACTTTAAAATTTGAAATTTATACTCTCAAGGTACTGGGAATGACATATTTTAAAATTATTCCAAAAATCCAAGTGGTTAGGGCTTGGAAAGTAATTTTCTAAAATTGAGGGACTAAAGTGAAAAAGACTAAACTTGAGGACCCAAATGAAATTTCCAGGACTTATGCAGTCCATGCACCTGGAAATACTAACTTAACTATAACTTAATTATATTTTGGACCCAAGGTTCAAATTTCATAACAATTGGACCCCTAAAAGCCTTAAAGGCAATTATTTCAAAATGGGACAAAAATGATATTTTCAAAAGTTAAAGGACCTACACATATTTTTTTTTAAAAATGCTTTTGTCCCAATATCCTACTAATCTTAGTGACATTTTCCAACTGGAATCACATTAAAATCCCTTCCGGTTTGTGAGTTCCGATTATTTTAAACTTAAGGCCTGAATTGGCAATTTTTACAAATTTGGGGCCAATGTGAGAATTTTACAAAAGCTCTACCTCAAAACTTTAAAAACCTGAATATCTGGACAATTTGGAGAATTTAGGAACTGACCTCATAATTCTTCAAGGTCGGGATATTTATTTATTCAATTTTTAACCCCAAAAGTGTTGGTTTTTACAAAACGGGGCTAAATTGCGATTCTTCTTTTATAAAGGACCTAACTCAAATTATTTTCTCTTTTACTAAAATAGCCCTGGACCCCCTGACTTGGAGATTTAATTAAAGTATTTTATTTTCCCAAAACCCTTGACTTATCGGACCAATTTGACCGACTAATACCCGATCGCGGAGCGACTTCCTCACCTTGCGATTTTGAATCTATAACGGGACTTATGTTCCACCTAATCTTTCAAGATATCGAAGATTTACTATCCTTCCGATGATCATCTTCATCCAAATACTTCACCAACGCCATAATTGCCGCCCGCGTTTTTCAAAATTTTTCCCCGAATCGCTTCCCCAATCAATAATACTCGATCGCTGTTGATCGCTGTCAGTTTGTATTTACCTTCCGCTGAGTCAACTTGGTGTGTCGAGCTCACGGTCGGAATGGATACGTCGGGGATGGAACCGGACAGCTCGGCCGCTATTCCACTCTCCCGCCCCATCGCCCTAATCCCGAATCGAGGGACGGAGTGTCCAAGGGAAGCGGGTCGTAGATTTGAGGTATAATCATGATTATGACACAGATCCGAGCCTTGCAAGCTCCACTGTGGATTTTGTCTTTGCCTATGGAGCGATAAGGTGCCGGTCTTGACCATCCCGCTGGGAGTTACAAGGAAGAACGAAGGAATCGCTTGTCCCGATCCACACGATTCCGGAGTTATCGGACCCGCTTTGATTGGCGCTACAAACCGCACGCAACCGCTACTTGTTTTACATGGGATTGGCGTTACATTTCCGTACGCAATCCTACCTGTCTTGACTGATTCACATAGTGCACAATGTGACCATGAATCAAGTGTTTTCTTAAACTATATAAGTATATTACTTAAATATATTTTATCACGACGCTTGTGGATCGTGTGTGTGAATTCATGCATCATACTCACGCGATTTCATATAATCATTTTCTCACATTAACTATATTGTGCCGCACTTTTACACACGATCACCCCATCCACCGAGATTTCTCGTCTCATCCCCACCGTTTTCTAACCTTAGATGAGGATTTCGTGGAAGATGCGGAACCGGCCCTGGATTGAGACCTTGTACCTCGCTTGTTGGATTTACTACTTCTTCTTGTTGTTGATTGGACTCTTTTCTTATGTTTGTCAGACTCTTGTATTTCTTTCTATTCCAGTTTGTAACTGAAGGGCGTAGGACCCTTTTGACTTTAAGTTGTTGTGTTTGGTTGATCTTCGGGTATGTAATATGGATTATGGATCGTAGACTGTAAGTTGTATTTGTACTTGTTATTTTATTTTCGCTGCTATTTAGACTCTGTTTCATTGGGTTCTCGTTGATATTGTCTGGACTATTTGGTTATTGTATTTAAGTTGTGGATCGTCGCCGCGTCCCGTTTGGGGCGTGACATAAGTCGAATGGATTCCATAATTTTTTTTTGGTTCTGCTTTTCAGATCCTAGACATATTCTGGTCTCCATCACCAGTTCATGGTGATGGAGAAGAAAATGGTGTCAAATACGATTTCTTTTTTTAAATTTTTTTTTACCGAATCTTTTTTCGTATTTTATAATAAAATGTTTTTTAAACGAAAAAATAAGTTATATTTCTACATTTTCTGGTCTTGTCACCATTTTATGGTGATTTAGAAGAAAATAGTGTCGAAAGTCATTTTTGTTGCTGAAAAACTACATTTACCGATAGTTTTTTTCCGTATTTTTCTATTTTTTTTAGTTAAACATCGATGTTTAAGTTATGCGAAAAGGAAAAAGTGGATTCGTAAAAATCACAGAAGAAAATGATCTTCGTAGACCCTTTGTATTTTTTAAATATTTTGTACAATAAGAACTGTTTTTATTTTTGCTGACTTTTTTTTTTAAATCAGTATAAATATTTTAATTTTTATAAATATTCATATCTTTGATTTCATCAAAAAACCCTATAATTTTCTTTTACTTTAAAAGTTTCTGAATATTTTCAAGGTTTCAATGAATTTTTCTCAGATCTGTAACACGGTACTTGCAGATCTGATAAATCGGAAGAAAAAGATAAGTGTCCATTTTTTCATTAATTTTTTTTAATTCATGTTTATGCATATTTTGTAATTTAATATATTTATTTGATATTGCAGGTGCATTAGTTTGGATTTTGAAGAATTAAATTTTTCGAAACTTGAAGAAAGTCAAGTATAAGCTCCGAAAAAAGATAAGTCATTACCCTATACTATGCAGCTTGTTTTATTTCTGTATTTTTTTAAGTGTCGATTTGTAGATTATTTTTTTATTTTAATCCCTGTAAATTCATTTTTGTAATTTAATATATTTTTGAATATTGCAAATGCATTAATTTGGATTTTTCGAATATAAATTCCGAAACTCAAGAAATCAAGGATAAGATTGAAAAAGATAAGTCCTTAAGTTATACTCCCCAACTTAGATTATCTGTGTGTTTTTTCAAAATTTGTTCATGTTCAAATATTAATTGTATTTTTTGTATATCTGATTTGATTTATAAAATTTATATCAGTTCTTTGTTTTTTAAAAAACATCAGTGACCTTATTAAGAGTTCACAGTTTAAAATTTACAAAAGAAAATACTATGTTGTGGACAGTTATGATGTATGTTCTGTTATAAAAGAACACGTGTTTTGTTCTACTTATAATCTATGATCTGTTATTTTAATTTCATTTTCTTCTTGAATAGTTGAGTGATAAAATTTTTCAACTTCAGGTCATGCCACAAGAAAATACGATGCTTATTTGAAGTATAAAATTTAGAGAAATCAATTCACACAGGTATGTAGCATTACAAGAAAATTTCATCAAACCAACTTATTTAAAAATTGGATTTTCGAAATAAACAGTATAAAATCCTTATACCGTGTGAATTGTCTTCATCTCTTCTGCCTTTGGTGCCCAAAATATTAAACCCTGTCAGCTTTCTCATCGTATGATTGAGTCTGTAATGTTTTTCGTATTTACTGTGTTATTGGCTTATGAATTACTTACTGTTTGTTTTGAAAAGAATTTGAACTGAAAAATGATGATGTTATCTCAATCATATATATGCACTGCTAAATTATGGAAACTTTGTAAACAAAGAAAATATTTTGATTACCATATTTATAATTATTGAGAAGATCATGATTGTAACATCTAAAGCTAAATGATTTTAAACATTGATAAAACGAATTCTGAAATGATTTTTGCTTAAAAAAACTTCCATTATTTATTTCTATAATTGAATACGAATTTATTAAATATTGAGGTGTATGGAATGATTTAGCACTCTGGAATCTAGCTCATTTATAAGCACTGCTTTTTATGATGAATGTTTAAATGATAATTTTGGAAAATAGTTTGGTTAAGTTTGGTATCAATCCTGATCATTATTTACTCCTTTAACTGTGAAGGCATTATTTTAGTTTTTTAACAGAATTCGTTTACACTTTGTATGAATGTCTTTATGTTCCTGCTTTGGTCTATAATTTATATGCAATGTTGTGCTTGGTAGTAAGTCAATACGAAGATCTGAAGCAAAAAAAGCCACTTGACCCTACACCTTGAGTGTAGTGGAATCATGTTGGTGCTAGGATCTTCGTATTAATTTTTTTAAATTTAATGTTATTCAGTGGATTTTAGTTTATTCTGGTATTATAGATAAGGTATTTCTATTATGCCACATAATTATTAAATTGTTTTTTTGTTGTTTATAAAAAAAATTAATCAACAGTGCACTAAACAAAATATTAATGCAAATTGTATTGTAAGTAAATAAATAATAATGCATTAAACTAACTAATCAAAAACTATAAACCAAAGCAAGAAAAATATCAAGTAAAACAGCAACAATGTTCAAAGAAACTAAACAATTAAAACATAGTTTGATTCTACTAATAAAATTAATAAACTCTTTAATCAGTCTTGTCATCCTCCTTCTTGATGACACTCTTCAATTTTTTGCAAGTCGTAGAAGATGAGAACTCCTCAACTAATGCACGCTTAGTAGATGAAGTTCCAACACCCTTGTTTGTTTTAATTGCACTTTTGTTTGGGGTGTTCACTTCATTCTCTAAAGAATAATCCTGTAAAAAAAAGAATAACAGAACCAATAAAAGTTTAAAAAATTTGTTTAACTGTAATATAATATTCTACTTAAAATTCTCTATAAAAATTAATACCTTCATCTGAGCTGAATCCTCGACTTGAAGCTTTGAAAAGAAGTCCGACTCCTAAATATTTTTAATAAGTTTAGAACACAATAGCTAAAGTTAAAGGCAAAATAATAATTTACCATACCTGGCTCTCAAAAATAGAGCATCCATATTTTGATATCAAATCAGGATCATCCGTGAGCTTCACTACCGTAAATGCCCATGTATAGTTCCGGAGTTCCTCCGACTTGATTTGCACCTTGAACAAATTTTTTTTTCTCAAGCAACGAACAGATTTCATCTGGAATCTCATCAATGTTTTGTTTCTTACAAAAAATAATAAACACAAAATTTATGTCAATACATGAAAATACAGAAATAAAATATTAATTAAAGAAAACTAATCTAAAGTATAGATATTAAAATTACCTGCATGGACTCCTCCCTTAGTAATGCGCAGGGCTTCCCTATCAAAGTCTCACAATCTCTGTCCCAACAAAGTAGTGACGCACAGGCTGTCTCATCAACAGTCTGAAATTGTATTTTGTACCTAAAAACACCCGTCTCATGTTGATTGTCGCATTTCGCACAATACAATTGCTCACCGGCCTCTTCAAGTTTCTTTAGGCACTTGTTGCAAGATAGGTACCACCACTCTCCTATAAAAGAAACTATCTTTGCACATATCCAAAAACTACCAACCTATTTAAAATAAAAAAAAATTAGTGTATTTGGGAAAGCATAAAATACTGAATTAAAAAAAATTGAAAAAATACAAAATTTCAACCTCTCCTTTTGTATACAACTGCTCCAACGTCCTAAACGACGTGTTTTCGGATTCTAAATCCTCTACAATAGTTCTTGCAGAGGGAGCTGTGATATAGCTAATCGACCCCGTTTGTGAGCTGTTTTCTGGCATCCTTTAAAATAAATACAAAAGTTAGTTGTAAATAATATCTGAAATATAATTTAAAAAAAAGGAAAATGATATATTGAGCTGTATATTTACCTCTGTTTAAAATCAACAATTTCATCAGCACTGTTGTCCAAAATCATCTTTGTCACATGAAATGAATTCGTAACCTTGACTTGATCTGAAAGATAAATGTTACAATCAACATCTTAAACTATTAAATCTATAAATATAAAAATAATTTTTATGTAACGATACATATTATTAGAAATTACCTCTGAACACTTTTGCACGACACATTTGCAATATAATAATAATAGGCTATAAATTTTATGTCTCAAGATACCCTAAGATCAAATGTACGTAATCCTCCCAAAGTGTGCAGCATATGCGATTGTTCCTAAAAGAAATTATGTTAGAAATATTGTATTATTCTCGTATTAGAAAATTAATACGAATTTTTTTTGTAATTATAAATTATTACTCCAAGTCTTCTAGTATCACTTCTACAAATCTGGTAATCTTCCCTGCAAACTCCTTGCTTTGTATTGATTGCATGGAAACGACCATTCCAATTACATCTGCCAAAAAAATTAAATGTGAAGATATGATAAACATCTTTTTAAAACATTGCATGTATGTAATAATCTTAAAAATAATTAAAGCTCATACCAAACAGAAGTGTCTCATCAGCATTCTCAGCATTTGACAATTCAGAGTAATTTTTGAAATTGAACATTAATCTTGGAAAATAATTGTCAAACATTTCAAAAACATGGGTTTTGCCATGAAACATTATCTTGTGCTTGGTGGTCGTGGCTTTGTATTTATCATCGTTTTTAGCAACAATGAACAATACGGATAGCAAAAACACGTCCTTCTTTCAAAATCTTCTTGTACTGGTCAATCTGAAAGTGTCTAACAGTTCCATGAATGCGGTCGCCCTACAAACGAAATTTTATTAGTTAATCAGTTCAATTTTCAATCAAGTAAACGAATAATTACTTAAAAAAATGTTACCTCGCTGTCATGAAAGACACATTCCAGACTCTGAATTTGATTTATGTCGTTGTATGCTGGTTTTTTGTACATTCGAATTAGTCGTAGCTTAACAACCCACTGTGTCTTTGCCATATTCAAATCATGAATAAGAGTTATCATTGGTGCCATTGATGTTAGTAGCTAAACGAATAATGTAGAGATTTACTTTTTTTTTATTTAGCGTTCCAGAAGTTCGTTAGCAATGTGGTCGTGTATAATAAAATTGAATCAGTATTTATAGTTGATAACTGAGACTATTTTTAGAAAACTCAATTTAATTTAAATTAATTGTAAATCTGCTAAATTTGTTATTTGTAATTATTTTGTTACGAAAATAATTAAATAGATCTTTTATGTGTTGCTTAGCCAGTAATCTAAAGTATTTTATCATTGTACAATACGTTTTTTGGAAACTTAATGTGTTGCAATTATTTTAGATTTGAGAAGGCAATTATAAATCTGCACTTAGATTCTTTTGTAATTGAGTTACCGATTTCAAATATTGACTCATTGTAATTTGGTAAATTTTTAAATCCTTTTTATGTAATTAATTTATTAAACAATTATCTTTGAATGTTAGATTTCAGAAGGCAATTCGAATATGTATTTGATTGTCTAATTTAATGTATTTTCATTTCGAATTAAACTTGATGCCCAATTCATCAATTTGCAATTTTATCGCACATCTATTTTCTGCAAACAACAAATCATAGAAAGTCAAACATGTCTATATAGAAACTCACAATTATTACAGCGATTATATTCTACTAAAAAAATAATTAAGGCAAGTTGAATATTGAATTGGGTGATCACAATCAATGTAATTTTTAAAGTTAGCAATTATTTCCATAATAGCGAAAATCAGAATAAAAAATTTGGGTACAGCTAAGCAATTAAATATTGTATTATAGATTGTTAATCAATTGTTCCATAATTAAAAAACGTGTCTGACAGCTCAACAATAAGCAACTTATTGGACAAATAAAAAAAACGCGTTTTACAAAATTAGAAATAGGCTTTTGAGCGGGAAAACAAAAATAGCAAAAGGTTTGTTATTATATATATAGATATAGATAGATGTTTGGATTATGTAAATATTAGCAAAATATACGTCTTAATTTGACATATATCTTAATGTTTGAATTATGTAAAACTTATTTTGGTGTAATATCTTGCCTATATATAAACATGGCGATCGTGCCGAGGGCATATAGGTACAATTTTACAACACCTGTGTCGATCACTATGTGATACAACGTCAATTGTGAATCGAAAAAATGGTATAAAAATGGAGAAATACGAAATTTAAGCGGCAAAATTGTAAGATACTTATTTCATTCATGCAAATGGTCCATATTTGCAACAATTTAGTTGTTGAAAATTTAGGGTGTGACTGGGTAGCCAAAAAAATTTATAAAACTTTCCCACAAAATTTCATTTTGTCCCAACATTGAATTGTTTGTTAAATTTTTTTTAAAAATAAACTATTCATTATTTTTCACTTTTTTAATCATCAATCACATCAAATATTATTTTACTAAAAAAAACATCACTATCAACTATCATCATTCATCCTCAAATACACCAATCACACCAATATACTATTTTACTAAAAAAGTCATTACATCAACTATCATCATTATATTTCTATCTTACATCTAATCATTCTCTCATAAAATTTGATAACTTTTAAAAATAACTTTTAACCACTATTCACTTAAAAAATGAAAAATGGATTGAATAAAAGCTCATCCAATCGCATTCTTAGGGTTTCATGGAAGAAGATTATAAGCTTTAAAAAACGATGAGAGGTGTATTTACTATTTAGAACTTCCTTACGTTGTAAAAGCATTGTAGTATTTTAAATCATTATATTTATATAATTATAGATGTTAGGGACTGGTCTAATTTAAAGATTTCTATTCACATTCAAATAAATTTTATTATGTTCTCAAATTAATGAGATTAAAAATTCGCCGTAAAGGCTAATTGTAGGTCCCAAGAGATATTAGATAAACTCTAGAAGAGGAGTTGAATAGACTTTACAATTTTTTTATTTTTCAATTTAGAGTTTCAAGAAAACAGCTTAGTGACAACTAAATCAAAGATCAGCATGAGAGTTAACCACTCAACAGTTCTCTTGAGAAAGTTGTCGATGTAGTAACTCAGCTGAAGATAGTCAACTGTTTTACAAATTTAATTTAAGTTAGCGGAAGACTTATACCCTTTTGAGTTTTTTTATTATCAACACTTAGTGTTTTAGATAGTTATGCAGTTGATTGAATAGTAAATATATAACAGAATATAAAATGCAAGAAAATAAGAGCAATAAAGTAAAGGCACGACAATATATAGTGGTTCGGGATGAGGTAATTCCTCTACTCCATTGTTTTCCTACTCCAAGAGGAATTCACTAATGTAACAAATGACTTTGGTTACAAACGTACAGTCCAAATAGCCTTGATCACACAGCTAACTATTTCTGGGACTCAACTCTTCACCAAGCAGCTGTCTAGTTACTTCAACTATCTAAATCTTCAGGATTTGTTCACACGGCCCTCATTTGATTTAGAACTTGGTTCAAACTTGAACCTACTACACCCCCTTCAATCATTGGCAGTGTAGACACCTTGTTTGTTTTTACAATAGTTTCCTCTTCAACTGATTAACAACTTCAATATTTCACATTATGTGTTGGATAAAGTGTCTTTGATGAGCCTGAGGATATGTAGATAATCTTGAGAGAGATTTGATATTTTTTGCTTGAATGCTCTTATCTGTGTCTTGTGTCTTTTTTTTTATCTCTCTGAAAGATCCTCAGATTTTATAGTAGGAGTTTTAATTTTGTCCGTTAAAGAGATAGACAAAAATCCAGACCCCACTTTGTGTTCGTTGGCTTGTCTTGTTTTGCAGCTTTTGATATTGACCCATCCTTGTACTTAGGCTTTCTGTAGGTTCTCTGAAAAGGTGTCAGCTCTTGGTTGCTTCCCATTCGTTTATTCTTTTTGTATTCTTATAGTTTGAGCACTTTAAGGTTTCAGATATGTCATTGTTACAAAAATAAGTAACTTTCTTGGATTTGGTGCAACAGACTTCTTCAGATGTCTTAATTCTTCAACTTCAACTGTTTTACCCCTTTTGACTTAAGCTTGAGTCTTCTGAGTTATTCTTCTGTTGAACTCTGTTGACAGACTTCTGAAAGACTTGGATGTCGCACTCTGTTGAGAGTCTTCTGATATTCATTTAGATGTAAGACAACTGGTTCTTCCCACCACTCAATTGCGAGTCTTCTGATGATTTCTTCAGCATGTCTTCTGCAATTTTACTTCTACTTGAAAGACATCCTAATTCCTATCTATTGCATCAGTAGAAATTATTGAAATGGTGCCAACTTTATAATACAAATTTTTTTAAGCATCATGAAAATCTATACAATAAATTTCCTAACACTATAATCATCTCCCACCGAGTTGAAGACAATAATAAAAAATTAAATAATCATGAATATAAACATTGTCCTTTATAATCATACATACATCACATATAAGAAATAATTGAGTGACATTTGATGCTCATGTCGAGATAATTATTTAGCCTACGGTGGTGATAAACAAAACAGACCCAAAAGTACATGGCCTAAAAAATGGCCCCTCTAATACATTATCAAATTTAACTAAACTAATTTCTCACTATAGAGCAACATAAAACAACTAATTTATATCATTGTCAAATTTAAGTAAACTAATTTATCACTATGTAGCAACATAAAAGAACTAATTCATATAATTGTCAAATTTTACTAAACTAATTTATCACTATGTAGCAATATAAAACAACTAATTCATATAATTATCAAATTTGACTAAACTAATTTATCACTATATACCAACATAAAACAACTAATTCATATCATTGTCAAATTTAACTAAACTAATTTATCACTATGTAACAACTAATTAATATAATTATAATCCTCTACAAACAAAACAAAATAGAAATTAACAAACAAAAAAAAACCTTTTCCTACTGCTTGGCCGACGGAGGGGAAGAGAGAAAATAACTTTGCTTCTGTATGTAATTGAGGGAGGAAGAAGAGAATTATGGTTCTCTTTATAATTGAAGTGATGGTGAACTATTATGCCCATGAATTGTAAAAGCATACATGCAGAAACACATGTGAATCTGTACATCAGACAGCATGACAGTCAGACTACCATGCAAAAAGTCGGCCAGTACTTGGTCGACTATTATATGTTTTAAATAAAAAAATTCTACTGAAAGTCAGCCAAACATTGGCCGACTTTATTAAATTTAAAATTAAAAAAATCTGGTAGAAGTCGGTCAAGCTTTGGCCGACTTTATTAAGTTTTAAATGAAAAAAAACCCAATTGTTTTGTCTGAGGAAATAGTGAAAACAACTTTGCAGAAAAACTATGGTCAAATGACCGATTTCTAAAAAAGTTGTAATGTTATTTAAAACCGGTCACCAACTCCAAGTTTTTGGTCAAAAAGAAAACAAAGAGAAACAAATGAAACAATAAAACGACGAGAAGCTGAACGATTTTAAATAAAATTGGCCACCTTAAAGTCATTTTTGACTATTATTTTAACTGCCAAAATCCATTGCAAAAACAAAAAAAGTCTCATTGGGTAGGAGTGGTAATTTTTCTCTCTCTAGAAGAGAGAACCCTAGTTTGTTATCTTTAGTTTTTTCTGTCGCTTGGTTGTGTCTTTGCCCTTGTCTTACTCGCTTCGCTGCTTGTCTTGCAATGGAACAGTCTCCATGGAGATCAACTGTCATATGTGTTTGTGCTCATATCAAGGGAAATAATTAATAATTGTTGTTATCTTTTCTATTTTCATTTTTTTATAAATTTTAGATTTAAAAATGGATTAGGACCCTTGCTTTAATGGACATTAAACCACCTGCATTGATGCTTATTAAATCGTATTTATTACTTGCCACTCACCATTGTTCCCTTATTTATATTTCTTCCTTACGTAGATGCACCCGTCATTTACTTCTTTTGGTCCCCACTAACTTTTGTCGCCTTTTATCCCCCTCCCTTTTCTCTTTTTTATCCGCACAGGTGGCCAAATCTGAGGAGTGCACGGTGGATATTTTGACTTTGGCATACCTTTTTGAAAATGGATATTATTCTGGTGGAAAGATTAAAAAAGTTCATCCTTACTACGGAAGAAAGAGAAGATATCTCTCTAGCCGAAGAGGAATATGTGCTTAAAAGTAAAAGAGAATGTGCTCAGAATCTACTAGGTAGAGAAAAATAAATTTCTCGGGGCTGAAGAACACTCTATTGAGTATTTGGCGGACTACAAAAGGATTTGGTGTTAAGGAAATTAGTAATAATCTCTTCCATTCATTTTTAATTCTCGGAAAGGACAAAAATAAGGTTCTGAAAGGGAGGTCATGGTCCTTCGATAACCAGTACATCCTTCTAAGAGAGTGGTCAGACGATATTTTGAGTAGGGTCGATACTATCAAATCTGTGGAACTATGGGTCCAGATTTGAAATCTTCCTTACCATTGGCTGTCGTTGGAAACCGGTATGAAGATTGGAAAAAAATTCTCAAAATGTTCATATGTCTTTATTCATGAATCAAGGTGTGAAAGGAGATATCTCAAAAATTCTTGTGGAAATTGATTTGGAGAGACCTCTCATTCAAGGAACCGATATTAAATTGGGAAATGATTCTTGCTGGATTGAGTTTAGGTATGAGAATCTTCAAGGTTTTTGTTTTTATTGTGGAACAGTCAGACATGCGGAAAGAAGCTGTGAAACCAGGAAAAATGATATTAGAAACAACATCCAAGAAGAGCAATTTGGAGAATGGTTGAGAATTGTTGTTCCCTATCAACTGAGAGTTATTCCAAGAGCACCAAGGGTCCCTGGTCGATATGAAAATGATAACAAAGATAAGGATAATGGGATTCAGAGAAGTGTTAATGAAGAAAAAGAGGTCGTGAATCTAGTCACCCTAGCTACGGGTAGCTTTAGTTTGGAGTTGAACGACTCTACAAGGGGGGTTGATAGTGACTGTAATATTGTAGGTCCCAAGGGGTGTGAAGTAGGGTTTAGAAGGGGGGGAGATTGAATAAACCTTACTAAATTTTCAATTTAGTCCTTTTAAAATAATTCAACAGAGTTGACTCAAACAGTTGTGTCCTTGATGGACAACTAAGTTAGCTTTTCAGCTAAGTTACCCACTCAACAGACTCGATAGAGCTATTGATAGTATAGCTCGGCTACTCAAGCAAAATACTTAACTTGGCTGATTGGTTTTTAATAGTGGAAGACTTAACACCCTTAGATTTGTTTTAAGTTTGTTTTTAACACTTGATTCTTAGCACTTGGTTATTAATCAGTTGGATAGCAAATATGATTCTAACAGCAGCTATAATGTAAATATGCAGAAAAATAAATTTGTTGAAAGTAAATGACACAAATATTTTATAGAGGTTCGAAGATGGGGTAATTCTTCTAATACTCTCTTCTCCAACTCCTGGAGGAATCCACTATGTAACAGATCAATTTACAAAGCGGTGAATAGTCTAGAGACAACATTGATCACACAGTTGGCTTCTCTTGCGACTCGACTTCTTCATTGCGGGCGGTTGCGCTTCTTTACTTCACTCACTTCTCAAGTTCTTGGATTTGATCATGAAGCCCTCCAACAAACTTGATAATGGTTCGACTTGGAACCTTTCTACAATCCTAACTTGGATAGTAGACCCCTTTGATTTCTTCAAAAGTTTCCTCTTCAACAAATTTGAAGTTGTCTTTCCTTCACTACTTGTGTTGGATTGATTTCCTTCGAGTTTCAGGCTTGAGGAATTGCTTGCTTGTTCGTGGTTCAGGTAACCTCTTCTCAATAACTTCCTCGGCCTTTTATAGTGCACATTGAAATGTTGTCAGTTAAAGAGATAGACTAATTTCAAATGTCACTTTTGTTCGTTGGCTTGTCTTATTGCAGTCCTTGATGTTGACATTTCCTCGTAAATGTCTTCACAGCATTGCAGGTGCCTGACACAAGGTGCAGTGTTTCCCATTGGTTTATTCCTTTTGCACAATTCTGGGACTAACACTTTAGACCTGACAACTTTGACATATTACTATATAGAGTAATATTCTTGACTTTAATCAATGGATCTAAGTGAGTTGTCTTGACTAGACTGCTGTCTTTACCCCAGGTGACTTGAGTCAGCTCCAGTTTTTGGATAACTCAACTGCCACTTCAACTTCGAGACTTGGCTTCTTGAGATGACTTGACTGACACTTCTTACAGTTGTTCCACAGTTGACACTCCTTTAGTCGAGTCCTTAACTTCTTTCTTGGCCATACTCAGCTAACACATAACAGAGTCTTCAATCCAGTCCTCAGTTGACTTCTTGTATTTCTTGGCATAGCTGACTTGACTCAGCTTTTCCAGCCCTATCTATTACAAAACAAATTACAAGGAAAATGGGGTGCCAACTTCCTAGTTTAAGTTTTACATGGTATCATCAAAATCTACTCAATAAATTTCCTAATAATTTCCCCCTTTTTGATGATGCCAAAACTTAAAATCATACAAAGAAAGTAAACAACAAAGATACATACAGACAATGTAGTAACAAAGAATGTATGCTTAAAATAGATCTTTTATTGATCATATCATTCTTGTCCTTTACACAGCTTCTTACAATCGGTATCAGAGCAATAAAAAATGTATACATGTCAAAACATGGTATATCTAAGCTAAGATACATAAAGAGTTAAAATTATAGGGAAATTCACTAAGCTTATTAAGAAGACTTACGTAGATGTATTTACAACAAAAATACATGAAGGGGTTTGCAACAACACTTCAACGCCTTTACTGCTTCTTTCCTCTTTCTTCTTCAGCTCTTCTCCCGTCAGAATCAGCTCTTTTCCTTTTTCTTTCCCCTTCCTCATCAGCTTTCTGTCTTTTCTTTTCTTCTTCTTCTTCTCTTTTCTTCTTCTCATAAGATCGCTTTGCAACAGGATCATCCCTTCATTGCCTTTCTTCCCATTCACGGGTTGCTCTGGCACTTTCTTCTACCATCCTCTTCTTCGCTTCTTCAATTTTTTGAGCGACTTCTAAATTTGCAAGATGGTCATGGCCAGCCCAGTATGTGATTCCCCTTTTCTCAGGGTCCACAAAAGTGACATCTTTCGGCATAGGCCGAGATTGAAAACTTCTTCCAGTGCCACTTTGCCTTCCCTTTCTTGACTCATCTTCTCTTCCTCTAGGAGTATATTGTACAGGAGCCTTGGTCTTGCCAGCTGAGTGACTGCTTGCACTCAGCTGCTTCTCAGCTTGATTGCACACTTCCAGGCCTTTTTCCCAATACAACTCCCAGTGCTTGTGTCAAGGTCATTCCTTCAAAGTAGTCTTCAACTTCAAAGGTTTGAAATTCCTCCATAGATCTGGGCTCAGATTCTGCATCCGGCATTACTTCTTTGGGGGGCCTCTATCATTACGTTTTCTAATCCTGCTGGTAGACCACCATGCTGCTTCAATAGTTCCTCCACTCTTGCTGACGTATCCTCAACTACCTTTTCAAATACAGCTTCAATGACCTTTCTCTTATCTTTCATGGTCACTGCAGCTTTCTCGATAGGTGTAGGTCCTAAGGGGTGTGTTGTAAGATTTAGAAGGGGGGGTTGAATAAACCTTACCAAAATTTTGCAATCAAGAACCTTTCAAAAATTGCGGCAGAGTTATCACAAGTTAGCTACGTCAATTAGTTAGCTGAGTTCCTATATAGCAGACTCACGAGAGCTGTGTGTAAGGTAACTTGGCTGTCTATTTTAATCAGTTAACTTGGCTGACTTGGTTTTTCAAAACGGAAGTCTTAACACCCTTTTTAAAAGGAAGTATGAATTTTTTTAACACTTGTTTTTGGAAACTTAGCTTATTATCACTTAGAGTAGCAGATCTAACTTAGTTCAACAGATATAAGATAATAGATCAGAAATTAAATGCTTAAAGTAAATTGACACAATATTTTTATAGAGGTTCGAAGATGGGGTAATTCTTCTACTCCTCTCTTCTCCAACTCCTGGAGGAATCCACTAAGTAATGATCAGTTTACAGAGTGGTTTTCAGTCTAGAGACAAGTCTTAATCACGCAGCTGACTTTCTCCTTTGACTCAGTCTCGAGATGCCTTGATCACCCAGCTGGCTTCTCTTTGCGACTCAACTTCTTCACGAGGTGGCTGCCTTGCTACTACAACTCACTTTGTCAAGTTGTTGGATTTGATCACTCAGCCCTCCAAACAACTTGAACCTTTCCTACTGTCCTTCATTTGGATTGTAGACCCCTGAAATTACTTTGGTTTTCTCTTCAACTTGATGATTTCGTTGTCCTTCACAAATTGTATTGGATATGAAATACAAATGGAATAGGCTTGAAGATATTATAATCTTTCGTTCAGATTTTGTATGCGTTTTCAAATTCTCCTTGTTGTTCTTTTGTTATTAGCATATCTCAGATCTTTTCCTTTTGAATCCTCACCTTTTTATAGTATTATTTGAAAAACTATCCATTGAAGAGATGGATAATTATTCAAACAATATTTTGTTGGACATCGATTTGTTCTTCTTTGCTTTCTAGGCGTGTGAAGCATCCACTACCTCATATTCTTGAATGTCCAGCTTTTTGGAGTCTGATTCCCACTCGAGCCGCTCCTCTTGCTTATTAAAATGCACGCTTTTGCACTTGTTTATTCTTAGTGCCTAACATTATGGGGTTATTACTTAATTAAGTGATCTCCATGATCTTTGTGCAACGGTTGAATGTCAGTTGGCTTCACTCAACTGCTTCTTCTTTTCAGCACAGTTGACTTGAATCTCCTTTAACTTCGAATAATTCGATAGGTGTTTCAACTCAGCTTCATGAGTTGACTTTGACTGAATTTTCACACAGCTGTTCCTCAGCTGATACATCTTCAGTCGAGTTCTTGAACTTCCATCTTGACCATACTCAGCTATTCCACAATAGAGTCTTCACTTCACTCTCCAGTTGACTTCTTGTGTTTTCAGATGTAGCTGACTTGACTCAGCTATTCCAACCCAATCTATTACAATGTAAATCACAAAAAAATGGGGTGCCAACTTTCTAGTTTAAGTTTTACATGGCATTCATCAAAATCTATAAAATAAATTTCCCAACAATAGGTAATTTCACGGGTAGCTTGCTGAGAATATCACCAGAATTTGACTAGATGAGGGTTTCAAAGAAACATTAGCTCTAACTTCTTTGAACTTCCTTCCCCCTCAGCTGCATCACTTTTCTTAAGCTTTTCTTATTTCAATCCCTTGAGGGACTCCTCTTCCCCCTTTTTGGCATCATCAAATGAGAGAGGTATCCCAGGGAACATACCACCAAGGATAAAGTCCAGTCGGCTGATAGTGGAGTTGTGCTTGGAGTCGGTTGCATCATACGCTGTACGAAATTCTAAGCATGTTTCCTTAGACTCGGCTGACACTATCTTCATTTTAGCCATGAGAAGGCTAAATTTGTCATTCATGGCATTTTCGAGTCTTATAATTTCACTTGTGGAAATGTTGCAGTAGCTCTATCTCCGACTTATGGGACTGATTGATCCTTTCGATGTACTCCTTCATTCTCTTCTGATATGCTAAATTATCCGCACTCCACAACAACATTTTTGCAAACAATGCTTTAAAGTAACGGACTTGCTCATATCTCATAGTTGTCTGCTGCGCAGCCCATTCCATGATGCGCACAATAATCCATCTTAAGTTCGGCTGTGAGGGTGGTAACACGATTGTCCAGGTGGAGGTCCAACGATGCTTGATGGAGTTCCATTTTCTCAATCTCTTCACAGATAGTCTTGAAAGCTTTTTGGAACTCAGCTGCGGAGACGGACTCGGTTGCTGGACATTCTGCATCAAAGTCAAAGTTCATTGGAACAATCGTATCCATGGGGATGACTGGCTCTTCGCGCATTGTATATTTCCTTAATTCCCTGGCAGATTCAGCTTCTAAGTCTGGCAATTCAATGTTGAAAGAAAATTCTTCCTCAAAAACATTATCGCGAACAAAGAGGATCTCCATGTCTTTCGCTTTCTTTGCCTTCCCTTGTTCTGGATGAGTGGATTCAGCTCTCGATGCCTCAGTTGCGATAGCTTCATCGGCATTGTTCACAACTGTGGGAGCCTGTGACGGAGCTGAGAGAGTCGTTACTATTGCAGTTGTGGGAGCCTGCGCAGATGACTCGGTTCCAGCTGGGGCATTTGAGATGTTTTGCCCAGCTGACTGAGTCTCAGCTGTCTCAACAGTTTCCTCGATCTCAGTAGATTTTTCCAATTGAGTAAACGTGTCCTCAGCTGAATGATCAGCATCATCGGAGGATGATGAGACCTGAGGAGTTGGCTCATCATCAAAATTGAATCTCATGGGAGCCGTCTTTTCACTGACTTGGCTCTGAGATTTGTGAACATCCTCAGCTGTGTCTTTCGTAGGATCATCATGTTGAACAAACTCAACTTCATCTTCCGATCCCAGAAATGATGTGTCAATGTTTTCTTGGGAGTCTTAAAGGGCACCAATGACTTCTTCTATGGTAACACCTTTAATTTGAGGGATGTTCTCAGTTTCACCACTTTTACCAAGAGAAGTCTCGACCTCCCGTTGGCCTTCAATACCCCCAATAGTCTCTACTACGGCAGGGCCTTCAGCAATCCCTTCGACAGTCTCAACTGTCTTAGGGTCTTCTATTCTCCCTTCGACAGATTCAACTGTCTTAGGGTCTTGGACATTGGCATCCAAAGGAGTCTCAACCCTTTAGATTGCACTTTTAGAGCCCAGAGTGTTAACTCCCGGGGCTTCACCATCCTTTGCATCAACTGTGATAACAATGTCATCGGCCTTCAAAGCAATTGACATTTCAGCTGAGATAAACTCAACTGTCCGAGCTTCATCAATGTCAGTTTGTTGTTGTTCAATTTTTTTCTCACCTTCGCCTCCTTCCTTCATTGATGTGTCTCCAACAACAACCTACAACCCGACTCTGGTGGAGAGAGTTATCCCCTCAGCTGGCGCACCAGATGAGTGACTGACAGAGGGTTCACTCTTCTCCCGAGACACGACTTTGTCCTTTGAGTGTGCAGCCGCTGGGGCAGGTGTGAGAACACCTCCTTCAGAGGTAGGCTTAGCTTGGGTGCCCAACTTTTACTGTGACCGTCATTATTACGCTGATGTCATCCTTAAAAATATTCCCGCTCAATTAAAATGACTGCGTTCTTGTCACTTAGCTCATAAATGATTCAACTTATATCCAACATGACTTAACTCTGCTTCTCTCTTCTTGTGAAGTAACTCAGCTGTCAGCTAACTTGATACAACTGACTTTCCAATAAGGCTGTTTCACTTGGCTCAAATGTGAAACTTTCTTTGCTTTGATTTTCTCATCTTCTTTCTCTGCTGATTGAGTCTTTTGAGATTCAACTCAACTCAATTAACCCTAACTCATTCTTGAGCTATTCAAATCTTGATTCACATAGAGGCTTTGTGAATATATCAACTAATTGTTCATCAGTGGAGATGTATTCCAAGGTGATGTCATTCTTTTCAACATGATCTCTTATGAAATGATATTTGACATCAATGTGCTTTGCTCTTGAATGCAACACATGATTCTGAGTGATTGCAATACCACTAGTGTTATCACACATAATTGGAATTTCTCTTTCTTCAATATCATAATCTCTTAGCTGTTGTCTCATCCATAAGACTTGGGCACAACAACTGCCCGCAACTATGTACTCTGCTTCAGCTGTAGATGTGGCAATTGAATTTTGTTTCTTACTAAACCAAGAAACCAATCTATTCCCAAGCATTTGACATGTACCTGAGGTACTCTTCCTGTGAACTTTACATCCAGCATAGTCTGAGTCTGAGTAACCAATTAGCTTGAATCCACCTTCCTTTGGATACCATAAGCCAACTTCCCGACATCCCTTCGATATCTTAGGATTCTCTTAGCTTGATCATGTGGCTCTCCTTTGGTGCAAATTGAAATCTTGCACATACACCTACCGCAAAGGTGATGTCCGGCCCGCTTGTTAGATAGAGCAATGATCCAATGAGTGCTCTATATCTGGTTTGATCAACAGCTTTGCCATCCGCATCCATGTCCATCTTGGATCGATGTATTCATTGGAATTTTCACAGAAGACTTCTCTTCCATACCAAATTTTTTCATTAAATCTCTGGTATATTTTGTCTGACTTATGAAGGTTCCATCCCTTATTTGCTTGCCTTGAAGTCCTAGGAAGAAAGTCGCCTCTCCCATCATGCTCATCTCAAATTTACCTTGCATGAGGTTAGAGAACTTGTCACACACCTCTTTATTTGTGGAACCAAAAATGATGTCATCCACATATATTTGAACAAGCAGTATACTCTCTCCATCTTGAATTCTGAAGAGTGTTCTATCAACTTTGCCTTTGGTGAATCCATTGTCAGTTAGAAATTGAGACAATGTATCATACCATGCTCTTGGTGTTTGTTTCAATCCATATAATGCTTTCTTGAGCTTATATACCTTATCTCCAATAGTTTTCTGCTCAAAACTTGGAGGTTGTTCAACATAGACTTCTTCCTCTAATAGTCTATTTAGAAATGCACTCTTCACATCCGTTTGATACACAGTGAAGTTCTTATGTGCAGCATAAGCAAAAAACATCCTTATTGCTTCCAATCTTGCAACAGGAGCAAAGGTTTCATCAAAATCTATACCCTCTTCTTGGCAATACCCTTTGGCTACAAATCTTGCTTTGTTTCTTACAACAGATCCTTCCTCATTCATCTGGTTTCTGAAAACTCATTTTGTGCCAATAACATTTTGATGGGTTGGCCTCTGCACTAATTCCCATACTTTGTTTCTTTCAAACTGATTCAGCTGTTCTTGCATGGCTTGAATCCAATGTGTGTCATCTAATGCTTGAGACACATCTTTAGGCTCTATCTGGGAAATAGAACAAGTGAACATAACTTCATGTTGTGCTCTGGATATGGTTCTTATGCCATCTCTAACATCTCCAATAACTAACTCTGGTGGATGGTCTCTCAGCCATCTCACATCAGGTTGAAGTAAGTCTGCTGGATTCAGTCGTCTCACAGCTAAGTTGTCTTGAACAACTCTTTCATCTTCATTCAACTGTAGACTTTCCAGCTGTATTTGAGATTCAGCTATCTCATCTTCATCTGGGTGATTGCTCTTACTTCAGCTTCAACATAAGTACTCTTCTGTATTGTTGGCTGATTCAGCTTATTAACTAACTCTTCAATGTATTCTCCATTTACATTCGGTTCATCAAAGACCATATAGATAGACTCTTCTGTAACCATAGTCCTCTTGTTCAGCACTCTATAGGCTTTACTCTCAGCTGAGTATCCCAAAAACATACCTTCATCAGCTTTAGCATCAAAAGCCTTTAAGTTATCTTTGCCATTGTTATGGATGAAACATTAATATCCAACATTTGGCTTTCTCCCTGTCCAAATTTCATAGGGATTCTTGGTCAGTTGCCTGTTTATCATGCATCTATTTTGAGTGTAGCATGTTGTGTTAATGGCTTCAGCCCAAAATCTCTTAGGCAATCCAGCTTCAGCTAACATGGTCCTTGCAGCTTCCTTGAGAGTTCTATTTCTTCTTTCAGCCATTCCATTCTGATGTGGAGTTCTTGCAGCGGATAACTCATGAGCAATTCCATTTTTAACACAATACTGAGTTATTATCCCATTGACAAACTCAGTTCCTCTGCAGATCTTATTTTTATAATGGTTTGACTCTTTTCATTTTGAACTCTTTTCATCAGCTGAGGTAACTTCTGCAAAGTTTCCTTCTTTTTACACATGAAGATTGTCCATGTATATCTTGAATAGTCATCTACCACTACCAAGGTGTATTTCTTTCCACTTATGCTGACTGGTTCAACTGGACCAAATTAATCCATATGCAACAGATGTAATATCCTTGTTGAAGAAGGACATGGCTTATCCTTGAATGAAGACTTTATTTGCTTTCCCATCTGGCATGAATCACATACACTTTCTTTCTTGTACACTGAGTCTGGCAATCCTTCTACAAGATGACTTCTTGCAAGCTTTTTGATTGTCTTGAAATTCAGATGACTCAGCTTCTTGTGTCACAACCAACTTGATTCAGATGTACTCTTTGCTAGCAGACAAGTGCTTGGTGTAGCAGTGGACCAATCTACCACATACATATTCTTCTGTCTTGATCCTTGCAGTACTATTTCATTTGATTCAGCATCTTTGATCTGATATATTCCCATGTTGAATCCAACATTGTAGCCTTTATCATAGAGTTGGCTGATGCTTAACAAGTTGAAGTTGAGCCCTTCAACATAAGCAACATCTGTGATTTCCAGCCCATTCTTCTTGATAGATCTTGTGCCTTTGATTTCCCCTGAAGCTTCATTTCCTCCAAATATGACTTTTGCACCTCCAATTTCCTTGAATCTTGATAGGTTTTGTTTCCTGTCATATGTCTGGAACAACCACTATCCATGTACCAGGTTCCTTGGCACTCAGCTGTTCCTTGAACCTGCAATCAAGAAAATCAGTTTTTAGGTACCCATACTTGCCTGGGTCCTGAGGGGTTAGTGCTATAGGATGATCCAACCAACCTATAGCCAAAAGACTTGACTTTAATAGGTTGCCATCTATCAGTGCCATAATCATAGTGCATATTAGCACATTGCTTGGGGATTTTAGGTTCATACAACTGTCTCTTTTGTCTGTATGCATGTGTTTGTGTTTTAGTAATTACTTTCTTGGGATAGTTGTGAAATTTTTGAGTGTAGTGCTTGGGTGCGTATGTGTGCTGATAATAGATCTTTTGCCTTTGGAATGACCTTTGCTGAGTTTTAGGTCTTTGCCATCTAGGCTTGTATTCCATAGGTCTTTGCTGATGTTTCACATTATTCCAACCAGCATAGTTGGGGTAGTTTCTACCATTCCCATCATGTGTGTTTCTCTGATGAAATTTCTAGGGTTTCTGGTAGCCTCTGTTTGGTTTTCACATAGTATTTTCTGTTTGGAGTTTGCTGAGAAACTCAGCTAGATTTCTTCTCAGCTGTCCTCTCAGCATACTCAACTGCCTGTTTTCCTTTCCCTTTGTATCCAAGGCCAATTTATTTGTGGTTGTGCTTTGGAATGAATGTGGGTGCAGCATTTGGTGTTTTGGATTTTTGAGATGCTTCATTACTTGAAGATCCTTTTTCCAAAATCACTCTAGGAGTTTGACTGTGCACAAATGAATTAAATCTTATGCCTGTCTTATCTCCACATTCTCTTTGACTCATGATAAGATCATCCAATGATTTGGATGCCTTTGTAAATGAGGCAATCACATTTTTGAGATCTTTTTTCCTCTTTTCTATAGCAGCTAACTCTGCTATGATCTTGGCATTTTCAGCCTTCAACTTAGTGTTCTCATCAACTATGTGACTCAGAGTACTAAACTCTTTAGTCAGCTGTGAGTTTTGGCTTTTAAGCTGGTTGTTTTCCTCATTTAGAATTGTGTGTGAGGATTTTATGTGTTCAAAATCTTTCATCATTTTGCCTAATGAATCATAAAAATCAGTAGGTGATGAAGTGTGTGTATCATAATCACTATCACTTGAATCTGAATGAGACGAGTTAGAGTGTACCTCATCTTCTTGATCTGGTTGATCTTGTTCTTTATCCATAAGGCAAATCATAGCCTCTTCCTCATAATCACTTGAGTAGTCAGCTTCACTACTCTCGAGTCTCCGCTTTTAGACTTGATCGTCTCAAAGAGCCTCAATGTACCAACATTACTTTCTTCTTTTCCTGTCTTCTTTCTCTGAAGACTTTTCTATCTTCCTCATTCTTATATTTGTTGACTGGTGGATATGAACAGTCAACTGCAAACGTGTCCTGGTTGTCTGCAGTTCCAGCACAGGTTCTCAGCTCTTTGATCATCACTTTTTGTTCTTAGATTATCAACTCTCTGATATTCAACCATTTGATGTTCAGCTCTCTTGGGTGGCGTGTCTTCCCTTGACTTGGAAGGAGCTGAATGTCTTCTGGAGGTCTCACCCTTATTTCTTTTATAGTTCTTATTGAAGAACTTGTTGAATCTTTTGACCATCAGGGCAATTTCCTCCTGGTCTATGGCTTTCTTGGGTTCAGCTCTCTTTCCATCATTAGCCATCAATGTAGCTGTCTTGGGTACAATTGTATCCTCTTGCTCTTTTCTTCTCAGCTCAAACTCATAGGCTTTGAGGTATGAGAATAGCTCGTGGTTAGATGTTCTTGAGAGGTCCATTGAATGTCTCAGGGCCATATTATTCATTTCCCATTCAGCTGGGAGGCTTCTTAAGATCTTCATACACATTTCCTTTTGTGTATATTCCTTCCCAAGAGCTGAAAGCTCATTTGTGATTTCAGTGAATCTGGCATCCAGTTGATCCATGGTTTCACCTGCAAGCATTTTGAAATTTTCAAATTTTTGAACAACAATAGACATTTATTTTCTTTAATTTGTTCTGATCCTTCACAAATTAAAGCCAGTTTATTCCAGATTTCTTTTGCAGATTTGCAAGATTTGACTTTATTGAACATGGCTTTGTCCAATGTCTTGTAGAGTATGTCCTTGGCCACATTGTCCAAGTTGTATCTCTTCATATCTTCATTTGTCCACTCAGTAATTGGTTTTTCAACCATGGTCGGTCTCTTGCTTAAAGAGCAGCCTTCTTCTCCTTTCACCATTGCTCGCTTTTCTTCTGTACCGTGTTCACTTTTAGTATTTGTAGTGGCCCATCCTCTATCACAAGCCACATTTCATCATGTAATGCAGATGGATGGGCCTGCATACGAATTTTTCAATCATCAAATTCTTCAACAGTGAACATAGGGATGCATGTCAGATTTGCTTCCATAATGATAACTTTACTTAAAATGAAAGACTTTGAAAATACAAGTGTTTAAAAACTTTTTGAAAAGATAGAGATCTAGTTCAGTAACCAGTGCGGAAGGCTCAATGAACCAACCGCTCTGATACCACTTATAGTCCCAAGGGGTGTGAAGTAAGGTTTAGAAGGGGGGTTGAATAAAACTTACCAAATTTTCGATTTAGTCCTTTTAAAATAATTCAACAGAGTTGACTCAAACAGCTGTGTCCTTGATGGACAGCTAAGTTAGCTTTTCCGCTAAGTTACCCACTCAACAGACTTGATAGAGTTGTTGATAGTATAACTCAGCTGCTCAAGCCAAATACTTAACTTGGCTGATTGGTTTTTAACAGCGAAGACTTAACACCCTTAGATTTGTTTTAAGTTTGTTTTTAACACTTGATTCTTAGCACTTGGTTATTAATCAGTTGGATAGCAAATATGATTCTAACAATAGATATAATGTAAATATGCAGGAAAGTAAATTTGCTAAAAGTAAATGACACAAATATTTTATTGAGGTTCGAAGATGGGGTAATTCTTCTAATCCTCTCTTCTCCAACTCCTGGAGGAATCCACTATGTAACAAATCAATTTACAAAGCGGTGAACAATCTGGAGACAACTTTGATCACACAACTGGCTTCTCTTGTGACTCAGCTTCTTCACAGGGCAGCTGCCTTGCTACTTCATCTCACTTCTCAAGTTATTGGATTTGATCACGAAGCCCTCCAACAAACTTGATAACGGTTCGACCTGGAACCTTTCTACAATCCTAGCTTGGATAGTAGACCCCTCTAATTTCTTCAAAAGTTTCCTCTTCAACAGATTTGAAGTTGTCTTTCCTTCACTATTTGTGTTGGATTGATTTCCTTCGAGTTTCAGGCTTGAGGAATTGCTTGCTTGTTCGTGGTTCAGGTAACGTCTTCTCAATAACTTCATCGGATTTTTATAGTGCACATTTGAAATTTTGCCCGTTGAAGAGATAGGATAATTTCAAATGTCACTTTTGTTCGTTGGCTTGTCTTGTTGCAGTCCTTGATGTTGACATTTTCTCTTATTAAATGTCTTCGCAACATTGCACCATTGCAGGTGCCTGACACAAGGTGCAATGTTTCCCATTGGTTTATTCCTTTTGCACAATTCTGGGACTAACACTTTAGACCTGGCAGCTTTGACATATTACTATATAGAGTAATATTCTTGAATTTAATCAACGGATCTAAGTCAGTTGTCTTGACTAGACTGCTGTCTTTACCCCAAGTGGCTTGAGTCAGCTCCAGTCTTTGGATAACTCACTTCAACTTCGAGACTTGGCTTCTTGAGATGACTTGACTGACACTTCTTACAATTGTTCCACAGCTAACACTCCTTCAGTCGAGTCCTTAACTTCTTTCTTGACCATACTCAGCTGACACACAACAGAGTCTTCAATCCAAATCATGATTGACTTCTTATATTTCTTGGCATACCGACTTGACTCACTTTTCTAGCCCTATCTCTATTACAAAACAAATTACAAGGAAAATGGGGTGCCAACTTCATAGTTTAAGTTTTACATGGTATCATCAAAAACTACTCAAGAAATTTCCGACAAATATCCAAATCATTCAAGATGTTACTTGAAACTGTAGAGGAAAAAATCAATTAAAAGAAAGTGCTTCTGCGGAAATGGCTCAAAGTGTTCCTAATTCAGGGAATAACTTCTCTCTAGTTTTGAGTGGTCAAGAGAATATAAGGGGGGCAAATGACGAAAACATGGTGAATGTCACAATTAAGATGGATGAAAAAGGAGTTCCTCTACAAGAGATCTTTAATTCTACACTTGGTAACCTGAAGAACCCTATCAAGCCGAATAGACAAGGCAAGAAATACACTAGGAAAGGAGTGGAAGAAAAAATTAGTGTAATGCCTATGGATACTTCTGTTGGTAAGAATGCCAAAATTAGTGGCTCCAAGAAGAATATGGAAGCTTTGGAGATTAAGGAGGAGTCTCGGAATGGAGAGAATAAAAAGTTCAGGACTTCAGAAGAACAAAGCAATATGTAGATAAGTCTCAATGAGGTGGAGGTGGCCAGCCTTAATTGGGCCCAAATTGATTACTGAAGGTCTGCTTATGGAATGTAGAGGTTTGGGAGACCCCCTCTATGATTTCCCAACTCAAGGAGGTATATAGACTCCATCTCCCAGATATAATATTTCTGAGTGAAACAAAAAAGAAAAAAATCATTTATTAATACGGTTGGTAAGAGACTCAAATTCGAAGATGATGGGTGCTGATCCCATGGGTAAAAGTGGGGGTCTCTTGGTTTTTTGGTCTACAAAATTAAAGATTACACAGTCTTTTACTTCCCCTTTTTATATTGAACTTGAGTTCAAAATGTAAGGTTGTACGGATAAAGTGTGGGCCATTATGGTGTATGCAAGTACTGATGAAAATACGAGGAACCAACAATGGTCTTTTCTGGAACAAGCTAGCTGTAAATGAGGTGCTCTATGGTTTATGGGGGGAGATTTCAATGATATCATCGGAAGGGAGGAAAAGAGGGGAGGCAGAATTAGGAATTCTAGCAGTTTTGAGAAGTTTAATAGTTTCATCTCAAACCTAGACATGGGGGAAATTCCCTTCAGAGGGTATCATTTTACCTGGGCAAACAACAGGACATGGGATGATTTTGTGGAGGAGAGATTGGATAAAGTTTTTGGCTCCCCGGAATGGACTCTTTGCTTTTCAAAAGCTGTTGTCAATCATGTTGAAATGCACTCCTTTGACCACTCTTTGCTTATTCTCATGGTTAACCCTGAGAATTTGGTCTGGAAAAAATGGTTCATTTTCGATAAGAGATGGATGAATTTGAAGGGCGTTGATAAGGTAATTGAGACTGCTTGGAGTAAAGAGGTAGGAGGTACTCTTATGTTCCAAATCCAAGGGAGAATTAGGAATTGTAGAATGACATTAATGCAATGGAGCAAGCATCAGACTACAAATTCCGCAAAAATCATTGAGAAATGCAAAGACAAACTAAGTCTATTGAGGAAAAGTGGGGGGGGGGGAATAGAAACTGGTTGGAATGGTCCTCTTATAAAGGGGCACTGCACAAAACGTATAAAGAGGAAGAAACTTTTTGGGGGCCGAAAGCCAATTATTAATTGGCTTCAAGAAGGGGACATAAATTCCAGATTTTTTCATGCGAGTACGATACAAAGAAGAAGAAACAATAACATGGAAAATTTGAAGAGAATGGATGGTTCGGCCTGTATTTCAGATGAGGACATTGAGGCATAAATTTCTGATTTCTATAAGAATCTATTTTGTTCTTCTTCTCCCCAGAATGATGATACTATTCTTGAGGGTATGCCAAAGTCAATCTCTGCTAGTATGAACCATGATCTGACCAGAAGTGTGGATGATTTAGAGATTAAAAATGCTCTTTTCGAACTCAATCATTATAAAGCTCCAGGTTTTGATGGTATGACACCAATATTTTTCAGCATTTTTGGCCCTTAATTTCTAATCAAGTGTGCAGTGCGGTGAAGAATTTTTTCTGTCAATCCAAAATGTTGAAAAACATGAATCACACTTTGATTACATTAATTCCCAAAATAAAAAATTCTACAACCATTATCCATTTCCGGCCTATTAGTCTTTGCAATGTGATTTATAAAGTTACTACAAAATTATTGCACTTAGACTTAAGACTGTCCTGCGTCATTGCATTAGTCCTAATCAGTCGGCTTTTTATCCAAAATAGGTAAATCATTGATAATGTTGTTGTTACTCATGAGTGCATCCATTTTCTAAATAATCTTATAGAGATAAGAACACATTTATGGCTTTGAAACTTGATATGACAAAGGCATATGACAGGGTTGCAATTGAGTGGAAGTTCATTGTTTCTGTTCTTGTTAAAATGGGTTTTACTTGGTCTTTTGTTAACTGGATTTTGGTTTGTATTAGTTCCTCTTCATTGTCATTCAACATTAATGGCCAAGTTTCTGGTTACGTTACCCCTTCAAGAGGCATTAGACAAGGGGACCATCTATCCCCTTACCTCTTTATTATTCTTTCTGAAGCCTTGTCCAATCTTATCCATCAAGCTCAAATTCAATCTATTTTGGAGGGGCTAAAAATTTGTAAAGGTTGCCCCACTGTTTCTCACTTGTTTTTTGCTAATGATTCTATTCTATTTTGTAAAGCTACTCTGACCCAATCCCAAGTATTAAAAACATTTTAAATAAATACTGTCAAACATCGGGACAGTTGGTTAGTTTAGAAAAATCTTCAGTTTTCTTCAGCAAAATACTGAGATTTCGATTCAGAAAGACATGTGTTCTATTTTGAATGGTATTTCTAACAAACCTTGTGCTAAATACTTGGGGTTGCCGATGGTTATTGGTAGGTCGAAGAGAGAAATTTTTAAATATGTGACTGAGTGCGTGTAAAATAGAATTAATGGGTGGCATAATAGGTTTCTCAGTCCAGAAGGTAGAGAGGTTTTAATTAAGGCTGTGGTTAATGCTTTGCCTAATTATGTGATGTCTTGCTTTAATTCTACCAATGTTTGTAAAGAAATTTGTCAACTCACTGCTCAATTCTGGTGGGGTAAAGGAAAATCTGGTTCTGGGAAATTGAATTGAGTGTCTTAGGAGAAAGTTGTTCTTAATAAGGATCCGGGGGGGCTAGGATTTCAGGATCTTTCTCTTTTCAATAAAGCTCTTTTGGCGAAACAATTGTGGAGAATTTTGATAAATCCTAATCTTCTCATGAGCAAAATTATCAAGGCTAAATATTTTCCATCGGATAATTTTTTTCTGACAGAACCAAAATGCTCTGATTCTTGGTTATGAAAATGTTGGCTTAAAGCTAAAGACACATTAAGACTTGGTCTTCGGTATAAAGTAGGGGATGAAAAATCTATTCGTGTCCTCGATTCACCTTGAATTCCTAAAATGCCCTTATCTAAACCCACTTGTTCTAGGCAACTGAATATGGAAAACCTTCGGGTTAGAGAGCTTATGAATTCTGACGGCACCTCATGGAATAAGAATTTAATTCTTGAGGGATTTTGTGTGGATGATGCCAACATTATTTTGAAAATTCCTATTTATAATGGTGATAGGGACAAACTCGTTTGACATTTGGAAAAAAAAGAATTTTTACTGTGAATTCGGCCTATAAACATCTGGCGTAGCTTAAAAATTTAAACAAGGACAAACTAGAAGCAAGCTGTGGTGCTCAAGTCAACAAAATGCTTTGGAACAAATGCTGGAAACTCAATGTTAAAGGAAATTTGCAACACTTCATCTGGAGGTGCCTTCACAATGCGATACCCACTAATGTTCAGTTGTCCAAAAGAGGAATGAAAGTTGATGTTCTTTGTAGAAGTTGTGGGGATCAGGAAGAATCTATTAAACACTTGCTATTCCAATGCCCACGTGCTCAGAAAGTGTGGAAGATTGCTCCAGTTCAGTGGTATAACACATTGCATGATTCTTTTTGTTTTAAAAAATGGTGGCACGATGCATGCTCGATCAAGAACAGGAGGATTGTGCATTGGATTGAATTCAACTCTCCGTGTATATTCTTTGGTGGCTATGGAAGACCCGGAACCTTTGGGTTTTTCAACAGGAATTTGTTTCAGAAAAAGAGGTTGTGGAAAAAGCTTTCTTGGAGTGGCAAGAATTTCAATTTGCTCGAAATGCCCAGCCAAATTTTGAAATTTGTTGTCATTGTTTTCAAGCTCCCGCCTGTCCTATTTGCCTCAAAAGTTTAACAGTAGAGCCATTATTTTTGGTGATCAGTACGGTAATATTTGAAGGTATTGAGACATGTATTGGTGGATGGATTGTATCTGATTATTTGCTTAATGTTAAAGCTTGGTCTATTTCTAAGGATGATGTTAATGATCTAGTGGAAGCCAAGCTTATGGGAATTAGATATGCCATGCTCCCCGCTTTTGGACAAGGGATCTAAAAGATTTACATTTGCTTAGATGACAAGGATATAGTATACAAGCTCAACAATATAAACTCAAAAGATTGGAGCAACTCAACTATAGCCGAAGATATCTTTCTCTTATTTTATCTTTTTGATTGTTGTTCATTTTCATTTTCAAACACTAGTTATTCTGCTAATTATAATAGATTAGCTAGTTTGACATTTGATTGTGATTCAGATTTGAATTGGTTTACCCAATTCTTCACATGGCTAAATGTTTAGTCAAGTGGCTCTTAGCAAGTTTGCTACAGTTCATTTATAATATTTTTACCTTTAAGAGTATTAATGAAAGTCTATCGTCTCGAAAAAAATAAAGAAAAAACTATTATTTTAATCATTTTTTTTTTGGTTCAATTGTGTAACTCGAAAAAAGAATTGCAATAATCCGTTAAAAAGGCCGTCAATACTCAATACTCAATAGCGCCTTCCCGTCGGGCGAGAGTATCCCTCATTGGCTTGAAGAGCTTGTATGCATTGATTTGGAGAAAGATCAATAAATATGAGTTTCTTTGGCGTAAAAAAAAAAAAAAAAAATAGCGCCTTCCCGTCAAAAAAAAAAAAATAGCGCCTTCTATAATTATTTCCCTTTCAGTACCTGGCTCTAACCTCACTGTTTGGGGACATTATTCTACCCCAACCTTCGAGAGAGACACACAGATAAAATGGCGATTATAGATGAACAGACGCCAATCTGGGAAGAAATTGACCGCGCCGAAAGGTATGCTTTTGTACCTCTATTATATCTTTTTGTGGAATTTTATCATTTATCCCTCCTTTTCTTTGTGAAATTTTATGTGTGCATTTATGATGCGAATTGGCAGTTATCTCGTTTGCTGCATGTTCGAAGAGGCGGCTTCGTCAGCGTCCTCTATTCTTAAGCGATTGTTGGAAAATTTTAATGGCAGCCATAAGGGCCTCGAGGTTTCGGAGAATTTCGGAAATGAATGGGACGATATGGTGGAATCAGCTGGTATGGTTCTTGTACAATCCTTGAAACAGTTACAAAGGTAAAGACTACAATTGTTTGATTTTTTTTCTTTTTTTTTTCAAAATCTTTTGGATACATTATCATCTTCTTGAATTCCGAGCCATTAGTTGTCTTTTTGTGTAATTCGCAGGACGTCAGAAATACTGAAGGAGCTTAAAGTGTTATTTGGTTCACTCACTGCCATTCCTGTTCAAGTTTTCGTATCTGGGTACCTTTTGTTTTGTTTTGTTTATCTTTTTTTTGCTTAGAATCCTCGTATGTTTTCATGGATGCTATAAATTTAGAACTGTAATTTCTTACGTTGTTTACCAATTTTAGTTTGAATTCTTGCTTAATTAATGTAACTTCAAGTGTGATTGTGTAATTGCTTGCACATGATTTATTCAGAGGAACTCCTGGCTATGGTTAGGACAGGTTAGGCCAAAATAGTGTTAATCCAAGTCCCATGACTTTTATTTGCACATTTCAAATGATTTTGCATTGATGCCCAAATTTGTCTCTCATCCAATTATGTAGTTGGTAGGCCAAATCCACTTGTCCAAGTAATTAACTGAAGTATGGCGATGGTGTGCTTCCTTTGTCTGTAGAATAGACATGGAGCCTGGGAGATCAGCTAGTATTTCCAATGCATTGTTATTACAAGTCAGGTTAAGATCTATTTCTCTGACTGAAGCACATAACTTTAAATATCTAATATATTGAGTGACATCAGCAGTTCGTTTTATTTGTCGTGTCTAACTTTGAAACTAAGAGGACTTGTCAGAAAAGAAGAAATTAGAGAATTTCCTAGTCCTCAGAAGTCCTCAGTATGAATGAACACATTTCAATTTCATTCTTTCTTCTTGGGATCATGAGTTTGGGATGGCTTTAGAGGAATCTAGTTAATACTGATGCACCTGGGCCATATCGAAAAGCTAGTGGAGCTCGACCGCATTTTGGAGATCTGAAGGTCGGGTGGCGTCAGCCTGTATAGTATTACGATTAAACCTTGCAATAGCATAAATATATGTCAGGTGATTAAGTTAGCCCAATTGTATATTATACGTTTTCCAAGCAAATATGACAGTGGTGAATGTATCTGCTATGCCAAATACTTTAATGTCATGATCTTAATGGTTTATCTGTTCTGTTTGCCCTTCAGGGCGTGCTTTCAAATGTCGGAGAGCCTTTCAACTACTGTTCAAGGCTATCTTGAGGAATTTCTGGACAACTGGATATATATGGATGATCGATATTATCCTCGCTCAGGTGCAGAAGCTAGTGTATCTGACACTGAAGGATCTTCCTTTATGTTTTCTATCGGAGTTGATGAGTATTTAGAAGTTGTTGAGCTCTATGTGATAACACTTCTTGCTACAACTTTAAAACACACAGATCTTGCTATCTCCTGGGTGGAGAAAGCCATGCTGCCCCTGGAGAAACGCCAGGTAAGATAATAAATATCTTATCTTAGATCTGATTTCATTTTACTTTGGAGTGATTCTTGTTAATATGCACTAGTTTGTTTGCAATCACTAAAACTGTCTGTTGACCAATATTTCTGCGTTTAATTCCTCCTACAGTTCTGTATTCATGTTTAAAATTAGTGTTAAAGACGGCGAGGCACATACCCTTGCGTAAAGTTAAAATACTTTTAAGCTCTTAGCGCATTATCTCCAATTTAAAATGGAGACTGACAAGGAGATAGTACTAAGCTCAGGATTTTATGGGAAGTCAGAGGTGGACAGTGCATAAAATATTGCTAGTAGTGCTTGGGTGTTACAATTTTATAATAACGTCTTCTTGAATGCCAGAAAATGCACTTTGTTGGAGCCCATCACATTAACTGAGGGTATGAAATCCTTGGGGAGTTTGGCTTGCTTGGCTTTCTTTCTCAATGAAAATTCAATTTATTTGGATTGTTTTCTTATTTATAAAACAATTCAAATATTCTATGTTTTGTCATTTATGATCTGATACTGCTCATGAACAATATGCTAAGAAATGCATTTGATGTTTCTGATAACTGTTCTTCCATTGCGTAATTCTTCTACTTGGTTTCTCAGGAGCTTTTGAGGCGATTACAGTCCATGAATTCTTCTATGGTCACCAGTTCATCCCAAACTTCTAAATCACCTCAGCTGCCAGATGAATTCTTCTTACGAGACCAAAAACCATTTAATGAACATCAGAAAGATATTGAATCTGAATACCTTTCTTCTGGAGTGAATATTACAGCCAAGGAAGAAATTCTTAAGTTTTCTCGACAAAGAGTTCCGTGTTTCTGGTGGTTTCGTAACATCAGGTTAAAGTTAGGCAATACTGAAGTAGTTGTACCAAGTGGGAAAATGCTGCTGGCTTCTCTGCTGTTGCTTACGTATTACTTCACAAGGAAAAAGCAGGCTATGTTGAAGAGGTAAGGGTATTATTTTTTTAGTGGTCCATGAGAATCAATTAATTGAGTACTGCATTTAAATGGGCATGCTCATCTAATTCAAAATTAAAGGAATCGCCATACTGCCATACTACTATGATCTCTGGAAGACGTGCTTTCTTCCCTTTTATTGGAATAGTAACTGGCATGCTCCTAGAGGTCCAAAGTTTCCCTAGTTCACCTCTACCATGCAATAATTCCCAAGAGAGGTTTAGTTGCTTTCGCGTCTATTGGATAACGAGTCTCTTGCATAAATGTTTTATACTAAGAAGTATATTGCTAAAGGAATATTTCTGGATGACAAACCGATTCTTAACTAGGCGTTGATTGATGGTCAATATTATTCAGTCGGTGAAGAGTAACCACTACTTTTTGTGCTTATGTTCATGGTTGTAGCAATGTGGATGGTAGAGGTTGGATGGTTGTAGCAATGTGGATGATAGATATTTGATTGCGCATAAGAAGTCTTCCAATTTTTAAGGCACAAGTGATTAATATTGGTTTGGTGATCTTGTTAATGCATCTAAGGAACAGGTCAGGCTCTTCTAATAGCTTATTTATCAAGAGGGTGTTTGGCTAATCCTATTTAGAACATCTTATAAATTCTGTACCTTAAACATGTTTGATCTGACTTTAGAAATAATCCCTTGCAGTACTCGGATCAAGACCATGGAGTTTATAAAATGTTAATAATGGTAATTTGAGATTTACATGGTCAAATTGAGGAGTTTTAAGATTTTAAAATAACTTAGGCTCTCCTATAAGATGGTAAGATCTTATTTTAAAAGGTTATAAATTCTTCCTCAGGAATGTTTGCCTAACACTTTTAAACATCTTATAAACTCTCAAGCATCTTTTGAAGTATTTTATAAGGTGTTTTAAAGCGCTTATAAGCTCAACAATACCCTCTAAGTATGACTAAGTCATCTACCTTTCATCTTATCCTTAAAGTTAAAAGTCAGTCTGTATTATTGTGCACATAAGTTGTCTTTGGTGTTTGATCTATGTTCTACATCAAAATCACATGCATTCAATTTTGATATTTATCTTCATCTTGTGCCATGGCATGGATGCACGATTTAAAAGAAACGTCCATGACATTTGTTGCCTGTGCTGTGTTCTCTTTTTTCATTGAGTTAATTTCCATCTTTCCTTACTGAAAAACGTGAACATAGGAAAAACAGAAAGTAAGAAGTTATGAATATTGATAAGTTCGTGATGCTTTTTGCTTGGAAAGCATGAAGACCCTCATATGTGGCTGCTATTAGTTGTTAGGCAAAAATGTTTGTTTAGTCCACTAAGTAGACTACTTCAGACATTTACTCCACTTTCTTATGTTTGTTTGAAATTAGTCCACTAAATGGACAAAATTCGGACTTTTAGTCCACTGACCTCCTATTGCAGATTGCAATCCTACGTGGATTTTGTTTTCTTTTGCCTTAAAATATGAATATTTGTTTGCTGATATGACATACTATGTGGCATTTTGGAGGGAAAAAAAGACATTATTTTAAATGTAGGTTAGATAAAAAAAAATATGATTCATATGAATAAAATGAAAATAGTTTACATAATATATTTATTATTTATTAATTTGAAAAATAGAAAATAATTTAAAAAATTCCATGAAAAATAAAAATAATGTTAATAATTAGACTTAAAATATAGAAAAATATATTTGATTCAACTATAAATAAAAACTTATTGTGGTAAAAAGAAAATAGACAAAAAACTATTTAATTAGATAAATAATATTTTCTTTTTTTATAAGTAAAGAGTAATAATTAATGAAATTAAATATGTTTTTTAAGTTAGCGGCCTAGGTTTTCAATATGTTTTACAAAAAGAAGACTCGAATACACTTTAGATTCAAAGAAAGGTTTCGTAATATGTTTTACAAAAAGAAGACCTGGATTATTTTTTATCAACCTAATTCACTAATTCTCTCTCACCTAGAAAGCTGGGGTTCTGGGGATGCGATTAGCAAAATCGTATAATTAATTATTACTCTTTAATTATAAAAAAATGAAAATTATTATTTATCAAATTAACTAGTTTTTTTATCCATTTTATTTTTACCATAATAATTTTTATTATAGTTGAACTAAATATATATTTCTATAGTTTAAGTCTCATGTTTAAAAATATTATTATTAAGAAGTAATTTAAACTTATGATATAAATAGTTTTTCTTATTTTATAATTTTGAATATATTTATCCAATTAAAATATCTTAAATTTTATTAACATTATTTTTATTTTTCATGGAATTTTTTAAATTATTTTGTGTTTTTCAAATTAATAAATAATTTAAATATATTATGTAAACTATTTTCATTTTATTCATATGAATCTTATATTTTTTTATCTACTTTACATTTAAAATAATGTCTTTTTCCCAAAATGCCACATAGTATGCCATATCAACAAACAATTCATACTTCAAGGCAAAAGAAAAAGCAAAAAGAAAAAAAAATCCACGTAGGATTGCAACCTGCAATAGGAGGTCAGTGGACTAAAAGTCCGAATTTTGTCCAGTTAGTGGACTAATTTCAAACAAACCTAAGAAAGTGGACTAAATGCATGAAGTAGTCCATTTAGTGGACTAAAAAACATTTTTGCCTTAGTTGTTAACATATATGTGGCATTGTAGTTTTGTGTTACTCGTCTAAGCTTTAGAACACAGGCCCTATTTCCCCTCCAACTTGGATATTTTCTTGAAAATCTATTAACTGTTAGGTTATAAATCCGACCTGTAGCCTAGCCATGGTGGTTTTTGTGAAAAATCTTAGTTATATGATAGAGAAAGCTTGCTGCATTTGTCGTACCTTGCATATATTCTAATTAAAACAGTTTATGAACTTTAGAAGTTTATTTAATTACTCTATTCCTGGTCAATAAAGGATGTAATTGCATTTGTTCATTGGCATCAAGTAGGCAATTATAATTGCAGGACATCATTTGGGTTTTCTTTTAACACGACTAAGATGGTTTGGACATGTTCATAGGAGATCTTTAGATGCACCTGTGCGACGTATAGAAGGTAGAGAGTCACTCACACAAATCAAAAGAGGCAGAGGTAGGCCTAAAAAGACTTGGAATGAAGCTATTAAACAAGACATGTTATACCTAGAAATAAATGAAAATATGGCTTATGACCGTAACGATGGCGCGATATGATCCGTATAGCCGACCCCACGTAGTGGGATTAAGGCTTAGTTTGTTATTGTTGTTGTATCATTTGGGTTTTCTTTTAAGTTATTCATGAAAATCTTGATTATTTAAACTCCAAAAGCAAGTCAAGGTGTCCTGGTCTTGAGGGAGTATTGAAAAATTCTCTTGAAATGCTTGATTTAAATTTTAAAAACTGTAACATGAAACCTGGTGATATCTTTACGTTGAACCCATTGTTTTGAAGTGGATGATAGATGAGCCAATGCACGGCATGAAAAATATAAGAAATAATTTGAAATTGAACTGTAGAAGAATCAACGCATGGCATGAAAAATATGAAGCATCACTAATTTAGGCGTTACCATCTGATACTTTTTCTCCTGTTACAGGGTTCTTGTTAAGAAAGCTGTGTCCATAAAAAAGGCTCTGTTGGACCTGTGGCAGCTTATGTTTTCATACCAAGTGAACCCTCTGGCTGCCGTCCAAACGCTGCCTACCGCAACACGTGCAAACCTCTGATGATGCACTTTTCGACTTATATTTCTCGGTTAGATCCATCCAAGCTGATTACGTTGTGTTTGGATTTAACCAATCTGAATCAACCATGCAAGAACGAAGACTTACATTTGGAGTTTGAGATATTCATCCATGTTTGAGGTGTCAACATTGTACGACATAATTTGGCTGATGCTACTGCTGCATCTTTAGTGCAAACTATTCTGACACATACGACATAGATATTTTTGTAATGAAGAATTCAAACCGTTGTCCTAGACTGGGCTATGGATAGTGAGAGATTGCACACAGTTGTTTCAAATTTTATGGCGTTTTTGTATATGTTTTAAGTAGAAGAGATGGAGAAAATGTACGAAAATTAAAGCACAGAGTTATCTTGGGAGTTTTATGAACACTAAAAACAAAGTGATCCTCGTATTTTAGTTGGGAAAAAAATCACTACTTTATTTATATCAGAATCTAAAAGTAGGTGGAGGGATGTTTTAGATTTCTAATTCTGCTTTTAGTTTGACTTTTACATGTAAAACTTTTAGTTTGATTTTTACACAAAGAACACTTGTACAGTATATCCACCAAACACTCTATTTTAACTTAATTACTTTTCATCTTTGATAACTTCTAATTCTCAACAAATTGTCATTTTCGCGACAATAAATCACTTTCTTCAAAAGTGTTTGCAAACGCTCCCCAAAAACGTGTATATTGGGTTTTAACCGCCTGAGATGTGCAATTTGAACAAAACCATAGTTGACCTCAAGTACCATTAAAACTAGCAAATTTTCTTTTCTTTTCTTTAATTAGCTATATTTGTCTACGAAAATAATATTGGTGTTCAAAAGGATAATTATATCACAACGCTTAATTTCAAACCGGTGACATTTTGTTGACGAAATTTGAGTTATTCTTGTTTGACTGTGTATTTAATTTTTGAAGTCATGGAAACAATAAAGGCCAAAAGTTAAATACCTATAAAATTGGAGTATTCCAATAAATGAAATTTAGCTATATAATTTTTTTTTTTGTATTTTTTGGAATTTCTGTAATTTACTCTTTCATCGAGATATATATTATAGAGAAAACAAGTACTGAAACATGTGATTCCAAAGAAGAAACTAGTCAATAAACCGAACATTTGACCAACTAGAAAATCGACAAAGACCTCATTCGGGCCAATAACATTTTTTCTTCTTCTTTTCTTGCAACTGCAGATGGAATTGGATGATTTTTAGTACACTTCAATGTCATCCAGACAAGATTTGGGTACACATACCCTAAAGTGTAACATTTAGTCTCCAAACATTCTTATTCCAAGGCCAAATTTAAAGGCAAACCGCATAATTCTCATGCACAAATATTTCCACATTCCATGCAATAAAACAATGGTCATTGTCTACCTGCCCTTAACTTCTTACCATTTGTCAAAAAATTTCAGCCCTAACAAACCACAAACACTATTATTGGCTCTTACCTTTCCTCTCCAACCCTCCATGTTCACAAGCTTTCATTTCAACCTTCTTCATTCTAATTCCCTCTCAAACAACCCATTCCCAAGATTTCTAGGTGTTCCTCCACCGGGCGCGCACCACCACGTGCGCGCACCACCGTACTCCCCCACCACGATGGCCAAAAAACATACAATTCTGTCGATACGGTTTAGTCCAATATTTCTAATTTTCGTCGCTTTATTTCATTTTGTAATCGTGGCATCCAAATGAATCGTGGCGAAATCCCGATCAAATTTAAAGAGTCCCTTAAGAATAACGGGGCATTGTCCAATTGGGACAGTTCCAAGCCCCCATGCAATGGTTGGCATGGGATAAAATGTGAGAGAGGGCTTGTTTGGGGACTCAAACTTGAGAATATGGGGTTAAGTGGTGTGATTGATGTTGAAACCCTAGCAAAATTGCAAGAGTTGAGAACTATAAGCTTTATGCACAACAATTTCGACGGGTCTTTACCGAATTTCGCGAGATTGGGTGCACTCAAGAGCATCTATTTGTCGTATAACAAGTTTTCCGGTGAGATTTCTCCGGGCACTTTTGATGGGATGTTTTCGTTGAAGAAACTTCATTTGGCTAACAACGCGTTTTCGGGTAGGATTCCGACGACATTGGCTACGTTGCCGAAGCTGGTCGAGTTGATGTTGGAGAACAATGAATTTGAAGGTGAAATACCTCAATTTCATCAAGACAGGTTGAGGGAACTCAATGTTTCCAACAATGAATTGGTTGGCCAGATCCCTCAGACCCTAAGTCATTTAAATGCTTCATCATTTTCTGGTGAGTTTAATTTATTTTCTACTTTCTTCCTACAATAAGTTTGTTTGATCATTTAACATGTTCTGCATTTAGATTTCAATTTCTCATGATTTATATATTGTGATGGCTCATAATAATCACCCAAACTGATCGTTTTTTAGATATCTGCAAGAGTGATTGTTAATAAGTTATTTGCATGCACTATATTGCAAGAAATTGGCTCACATGATCACATCACAAATTTCATCAATAAATTTATTCTAAATCATAAATGATTCCATTTTCATAATTTCTTCGGCAGATAAACAAACTTTTTTGACCTCTCAAAATTGCGGATCCTATTTTGCTTACTCACCATCTTAATTTTCAAGCATAAATTGTAGATTTCTACCAGCTAAAAAAAACACGTGACAATCATATGTGCGATGAAATAACATATAAAACACCATTTCAGAATTGAAAATTCCATCCCAAAATGAAAGTTATTTATGAATCGCGATGGAATAACAGATGAAACACCGTTTCATAATTGAAATTTCCATCCCCAAATTGAAAGTTGTTTATGAACAAAGCTTGATAAGCTAATATAATCTTACATTATTCCCAAACAGGCAACTCGGATTTATGTGGGGCCCCCTTAGAAACATGCTCCACCAAAAAACCCCTCCCCGTATTAACAATCGTAATCGTGGCAATCCTAGTGGCGGCAGCCCTAGCCGCGCTCCTCGCCGTAATCATCATCCTCCGCCGCCGCCGCCAGAAACGCTCCCAACAACCATCCTCCACCGCCGCCTCAGGCCAGCCCAAAAACACCGCCGCCGGATCAGATCTAGACAGAATGGAACGCGGCCAGGTCGCCGCTGTCAACGGGTCATTATCCCCCGACATGAGCAAGCAGGGCGTGCGATTGACGTTCCTGAGAGAAGGCGGAGAAAGATTCGACATGCCGGATCTGCTGAAGGCGTCGGCGGAGGTTCTCGGCAGCGGCGCGTTCGGATCGACATACAAGGCGGCGCTGAACAGCGGGAAAGTGATGGTGGTGAAGAGATTCAGGCAGATGAATAGCGTGAGCAGAGAAGAGTTTAATGAGCATATGAGAAGGCTGGGGAGATTGAACCATCAGAATGTGCTTCCGATTTTGGCCTTCTATTACAGGAAAGAGGAGAAACTTCTGGTGGCTGAGTATGTTGAGAATGTTAGCCTTGCTGTTCAGCTTCATGGTAATATTCTCATTCTTAACACTAAGTTTTTTTCTTTTTTTCTTTTTTCTTTTTAATTTGATGATGATAATTATGATATGTTTACTAAATTAATAATAAGAAAATTAACTGTGTTTAAGTTGTCACAAAGAGATTGTACATATATGGGGATAATTACAGAAAATCCCAAATTTTTTTAAAATTACGAAAATTTCATTGAAGTTTAATTTTATCTCACGTTTTCCTTTAATGAGCAAAAAATATTTTAGAAACCTCTTTAAATTCATAGAGATATTATAGTTATCTTCTTAACTACAAGATAAAATCAAACCTCATTGATTTTTTTCTTTTTTTTTTTTTCAAATACATCTGTTTTTTTTAATTACAGAGGAAGATATGATATTTAAATTTCTGTTCCAAAAGTAAATTTCATTTCTTATTCCACTCCACATATGATTATCACATGTGAATTAGCTGATAAAAGATGTTTCATCTCATATTTCAGCGCTCGAATGATTGACGACACATTTATAAAATTACCATATAAAAAGTCACAATTTAGGCTTGATTTATGTTTCAAAATTAACATATGACAGACTTGTTTACACGTGTCAAAGTGGAATAGAAGATGGAATACTATTTTCAATAGAAGATCCCGTCCGGTGTAAAAGTCATCATATTAATTTTGAAGCATAAATTGTGGGTTTAAGTAATTATCGATGTATTGGAATATGAAAATAATAGTTTTGGAACAAAAAATCTCATCCGGTGAAATGACATCATTTTATAGATATAAATGATGATAAATTGTGGGTTTAAGTAATTAATGATTCTAATTAAGCTCCTCGTTATGTCATCTTCATTTCTTTCTTTACAATCAGGCAATAAATCACGAGGCCTACCATCCCCCGACTGGCCAACCCGACTGAACATCGTGAAAGGCGTGGCCAAAGGCCTTCAATACCTCTACAACGAGCTCCCAAGCCTCACAGCCCCTCACGGCCACCTCAAATCCTCCAACGTCCTTCTCGACGCCTCCTTCAAACCCCTCCTCGCCGACTACGGCCTTGTCCCCGTCGTCAACCAAGAACACGCCCAGCAGAACATGATCTCCTACAAGTCCCCCGAGTACAAAACCAACCGCCGCATCACCAAAAAAACCGACGTCTGGAGCCTCGGCATCCTCATCCTCGAAATCCTCACCGGGAAATTCCCCTCCACCCTGCTCCACCAGGGCGGTGACGCTAGCGCAGGCGACGTCGACCTGGCGACCTGGGTGGAGAACGTGGTGCGCGATGATAGCGGCGGCGTGGTTTTCGATAAGGACATGGCGGGGACCAGCCATGCACAGGGCGAGATGGTGAAATTGTTGAAACTAGGGTTGAGTTTCTGCCAGGCCGACGTGGACAGGCGGCCGGACATTAAGGAGGCTGTGGAGAAGATCGACGAGATTAAGGAAAAGGATATCGACGATGATTTCTACTCGTCGTATACGAGCGAGACCGATATGCGATCTTCGAGAGGGTTATCTGATGATTTCAAGACAATTAATATTATATAGCTATAGCTGGTTAAAGATTTTTAATTAGCTTTGATTTAGGATTTCAATCTCATCTCTCTTTTGCTTTGCTGCTATATATATGTGCTTAATTTTTGTTTTCTTTCATTTGTTTCATCGGGAAATTGTTTTGGTGATTAACTGTTAATTTAATGGGTGCTTTTTGAATTTTTGATTATGTATGGGCTGGGGCTGTTGGAAATGTGAATGGAAGAGAACAAATAATTGGGGAGCGGCATCGATCTGTATGTTATTTTGTTTTTTAGAAATTGAACATATGTATTTGTATTTATTTTCTTATATGTTTGTGTGGATATTCATTTATAATAAATAGGTGGAATGACAAAGAATATGTTGGAAATTTGGTCTTGAGAAATGGGTGTTGACCCGATTTTGACTAAATAATTAAGTGATTTCCATTTGTGATAAATGGAATTAAATTATTTGTAAAATTCTACTAAGAGAGTAGATGAGAATAGCATTTGGAATTTCTCAAAACCGATTTCGGGTGAATGAGAAATTAATGCTAGAAGTTAGCCACTTAATACAAATAAATGGTATGGAAAATGGAAAATATGGGGGAGGAGAAATGCTCCATCCCACATAGGAAAAAGGAGGCAAAGTTGCACATTTTATTTATCCCAAGTTGGACATATGGGTTTGGGCCCTTGGGGGCACCCAAGTTTTTAAAGGGGTGAAGACCTATATGCTTGTGGTATTGGTTCAAAGCACACGCGCGCGCGCGTCGCCGCCCGCCGGTTCGGCCCGGGTCGTGGGCTTGGAGGCCCTTATTCTTTTTGGGCCAAAAATCTTTAAAATTAATTTTTGTAATTAATTTTTATAATTAATTAATAATTAATAAAGTTCAACCTGGGAGAAAGTTTCGGCCCCGCGCACGGGCGGGAGCGCGGCCCGTGCGGTCGGGTCGTGCTCCCTGCCGCAAATGTTCGAAGTAGCGAACCGGCGGGAGCACGGCCCGTGCGGTCGGGTCGTGCTCCCTGCCGAGACCTTGTGCCCTGGCGGAAAGCGCGCAAGCCCGTGCTGGGTCGTGCGCTCCCGAACAGTGCGTGTCGCTTAAAATGTGCCTTTTCGAGCCTACAGATGCGATTTTCCATACGGGCACTTGCTTGCCTATATTATTAACGTCAGATAATAATCTGTCATTTGCATCATACGAGCATATTGACATCGTACCTTCAAAAGCTTGAAAGTCAAGAACAACTTGTTGTTTGCTGTTGTTCCGGTTTTATTGTGCTGCTAACTGGGACTGTAAAAAGCAGTGTTCTAAAAATCGCTAGGCGCTAGTCGGGCGGCAGATTGGGGCCTAGCGCTGGCGGGTTAAAGCGGGTCTAATTGGAAAAATAACGTGGCGGACAAGGGGGGCCTAGCGCTGGCGAGACTAATCGGAGCTAAAGCGGGTCTTTTTAGAACAAATGGTAAAAAGTCATTGTATCTTAGAGGCGAGCGCCGGAACCGTAAGCACTCGGTATACGGGGCATTTTCGTCTTGCGGAGACTGATTCTAAATCAGGCCTCGACTAAGCCTAAATACACTATCCCAGTCTTTTTCTTCAAACAGTAACCTTCCACCAGACATATTTTACCTAACAATCGCAAGACGAAAATTTCTGTTTCTGTTGAAGATGATGGCTTCAGGATCGTTCACTCCAGTTTCGAAGGTTGCTGCTCCTGCTCATGGCGAGAAACCGGCGAAGTTCTCCGGTGCCGACTTCAAGAGATGGCAATAGAAGATGCTGTTCTTCGTGACGACTTTGGGTCTGTCCCATTTTCTGAAGGAGGATCCCCCTGCCATTGGTGATGAAGAATCCAAAAACGAACGGAGAATCGCTGTGGATGCTTGGCATAACAGTGATTTCCTATGTTGGAATTACGTTATGAATGGGCTAGACGATACCTTGTACAACGTCTATAGTTTGTTCAAAATATCCAAAGAGTTGTGGGACTCTTTGGAGAAGAAATATAAAACAGAAGATGCCGCTGCAAAGAAATTTGTAGTCGGTAAATTTCTGGATTATAAGATGGTTGACACCAAGACGGTGATTAGCCAAGTTCAAGAAATTCAGATCATACTTCACGATTTAGTGTCTGAAGGGATGATTCTGAACGAGTCCTTTCAAGTGGCTGCGATTATCGAAAAATTGCCGCTATCGTGGAAAGATTTTAAGAACTACTCAAGCACAAGCGAAAGGATATGGGGCTTGAGGATTTGATAGTTCGACTTCGGATTGAGGAACACAACCGGGATTCTGAATGGAAATCGGTAAATGTGGGGTATGATCATACTTTGTGGAACACCAGTGGAGTTTCTGTTGCATTTTAAATGTAACAGAAGGTATTGCCAAAAATATTGTAAACACCGAAACCACATTTGCATGAGGTGTTGTCGAAAGTGTTGTAATAATAAAGGCAGACACCGTAAGAAGTTGAATCTGAAGTCTTACTAAAGATGTTATAACATCAAAGGATATACACCTTGTAAAACATGGAGTTGTTGGGACTAAGATATGAAATCTGGTAGAACGAGACTCTAACTGGATTGTCGGGACAATGTTCTAACAAAATAAAATGAAAATGGCCAAAGAAAAACCTTGCGGATCCGCTTACGAAACGCATAAATCGAGATCAATTGTATAAACTATTAAGAGGAATGGGTTTGAAATCCACAACTTAAAGAATGTTCATAGCGGTAACCCAACCTTGTGGATTGGAGATCCCAAGACCTTGGTTCAATGGGACAACTAAGTTATGAATGTTCAGCTGAACACTTGGAAAATGTGTTTGCTCATTCTCGATACATCCAAGTGTATCTAAACCTGCTGAATGCGGTTTAACGATTCCTATACCGAAAGGTGGAGTATTGCAGGATACTCTTCAATAGGAGATCACCTATATAAGTGAGAAGTAATGGTCGCTTCAAAAGAAACACTTATGAACCTAAGATATGGTCCAGTACCGAATGGACACAACGTGAGAACAACAAGTGTTAGAGTTGTTATTGTGTAAATACTGTTGTCTTGGTTTACACAAACGGCTAAGTAGTTCAAGACATCGCGTCACTAAGCAACTAGTAAATCCGATAGTATTTTACTAAGGAAGGTTCAAAGCCACAAGCTACCTATCCTGATGCAATAACGATTCGCCGAGACTCTCATGAATCTGCATACACGCATGCATTAATTTCGTTCATGTGGGGGATTGTTGGAAATTTGGTCTTGAGAAATGGGTGTTGACCCGATTTTGACCAAATAATTAAGTGGTTTCCATTTGTGATAAATGGAATTAAATTATTTGTAAAAATTCTACTAAGAGAGTAGATGAGAATAACATTTGAAATTTCTCAAAACCGATTCCGGGTGAATGAGAAATTAATGCTAGAAGTTAGCCACTTAATACAAATAAATGTTATTGAAAATGGAAAATGTGGGGTAGGAGATATGCTCCATCCCACATAGGAAAAAGGAGGCAAAGTTGCACACTTTATTTATCCCAAGTTGGATATATGGGTTTAGCCCTTTGGGGGCACCCAAGTTTTTAAAGGGGTGATGACCTACATGCTTGTGGATTTGGTTCTAAGCACAGCGCTGCCGCCGCCGGGCCGGCTCGGCTCGGCTCGGCCCTGGCCGGGGTTCGGGTTCGGTCGTGAGCCTGGGCTTGGGCTTAGGCTTGGGGGCCCTTATTCTTTTTGGACCAAAACCTTTTAAAATTAAATATTTAATTAATTTTTGTAATTAATTAAATAGTTTTAATTAGTTTTTATAATTAATTAATAAAGTTCAACCTGGGAGAAAGTTTCGGCCCCATGCACGGGCGGATGTTCGAAGTAGCGCATGGGCGGGAGCACGGATCGTGTGGTCGGGTCGTGCTCCCTGCCGAGACTTTGTGCCCCAGCGCGCGGGCAAAGACGACTCATGCTCCAGGTCGTGCGCTCCTGAACAGATGCGTCTGTTCAGTGAAAATGTGCCTTTTTGAGCCCACAGACGCGATTTGCCGTACGAGCACTTGCTTGCCTATATTATTAACGTACCTACTGATGAAATAACACACGAAAACTCAGATAATAACCTATCATTTGCATCATACGAGCATATTGACATCCTACCTTCAAAAGCTTGAAAGTCAAGAACAACTTGTTGTTCGCTGTTGTTCCGGTTTTGCTGTGCTACTAATCGGGACTGTTAAAAGTCGTTGTATCTTAGAGGCGAGCACCGGAACCGTAAGCACTCGGTATACGGGGTGTTTTCGTCTTGCGGGGACTGATTCTAAATCAGGCCTCGACTAAGCCTAAATGCACTATCCCAGCCCTTTTCTTCAAACAGAAACCTTCCACCAGACATATTTTACCCAACAATCACAAGACGAAAATTTCTGTTTCTGTTGAAGACGATGGGTTCAGGATCGTTCACTCCGATTTCAAGGTTCTTTGCTCCCGCTCATGGCGAAAACCGCGAAGTTCTCCGGTGCTGACTTCAAGAGATGGCAACAGAAGATGCTATTCTACGTGACGACTTTGGGTCTGTCCCATTTTCTGAAGGAGGATCCCCCTGCCATTGGTGATGAATAATCCGAAAACGAACGAAGAATCGCTGTGGATGCTTGGCATAACAGTGATTTCCTGTCTCGGAATTACGTTATGAATGGGTTAGACGATACCTTGTACAACGTCTATAGTTCCTTCAAAACATCCAAAGAGTTGTGGGACTCTTTGGAGAAGAAATATAAAATAGAAGATACCGCTGCAAAGAAATTTGTAGTCGGTAAATTTCTGGATTATAAGATGGTTGACACCAAGATGGTGATTATCCAAGTTCAAGAAATTCAGATCATACTTCACGATTTAGTGTCTGAAGGGATAATTCTAAATGAGTCCTTTCAAGTGGCTGCGATTATCGAAAAATTGCCGCGATCGTGGAAAGATTTTAAGAACTACCTCAAGCACAAGCGAAAGGATATGGGGATTGAGGATTTGATAGTTCGACTTCGGATTGAGGAAGACAACCGGGATTTCGAATAGAAATCGGCAAATGTGGGGGTATGATCATACTTTGTGGAACACCGGTGGAGTTTCTGTTGCATTTTAAATGTAACAGAAGGTGTTGCAAAAAGTGTTGTAAACACCGAAACCACATTTGCATGAGGTGTTGTTGAAAGTGTTGTAATACTAAAAGCAGACACCGTAAGAAGTTGAATCTGAAGTCTTACTAAAGATGTGATAACATCAAAGGTTATACACCTTGTAAAAGATGGAGTTGTTGGAACTAAGATATGAAATCTGGTAGAACGAGATTCTAACTGGATTGTCGGGACAATGTTCTAACAAAATAAAATGAAAATGGCCAAGAGCCATAAGAATTCTGGATGATCTTGTGTTAAACAAGATATCAGAAGTTGAAAGGGGAGCTTTACTTTTAGCAAACCACATAAACGAGATTACCTTGAAATGTGGGGGTGCTTTGGAAAAAGTAGAAGCGCCGAATGAAATAAATTCAGCATTTATGGTATAAGTTATGGTACGATAATTAAATCAAGAAATGCTGTATTTATTAAAAATGTGTATTTTTTTGGAAAGGAAAGAGGTAAGTCTAGACATTTGTGTCGTAGACATAATACCAATAAACATTTGAATTCGAATGGGGTTATTTCGGTTGACTACGTGAAGTCAAAGGAAAACCTTGTGGATCCGCTTACGAAAGGCATAAATCGAGATCAACTGTATAAACTGTTAAGGGGAATGAGTTTGAAATCCACAACTTAAAGAATGTTCATAGCGGTAACCCAACTTTGTGGATTGGAGATCCCAAGACCTTGGTTCAATGGGACAACTAAGTTATGAATGTTCAGCTGAACACTTGGAAAATGTGTTAGCTCATTCTCGATACATCCAAGTGGATGTAAACCTGCTGAATGTGGTGAGGTTAAGTTTAAAACTTTTAATGAATCCTATACCGAAAGGTGGAGTATTGCAGGATACTCTTCAATAGGAGATCACCTATATAAGTGAGAAGTAATGGCCGCTTCAAAAGAAACACTTATGAACCTAAGATATGGTCCAGGGCCGAAATGGACACAACGTGAGAACAACAAGTGTTAGAGTTGTTATTGTGTAAATACTATTTTCTTGGTTTACACAAACGGCTGAGTAGTTCAAGACATCGCGTCACTAAGCAGCTAGTAAATCCGATAGTATTTTACTAAGGAATGTTCAATGCCACAAGCTACGTATCCTGATGCAATAACGATTCGCCGAGACTTTCAAGCGAATCTGCATACACGCATGCATTAATTTCATTCATGTGGGGGGTTGTTGGAAATTTGGTCTTGAGAAATGGGTGTTGACCCTATTTTGACCAAATAATTAAGTGGTTTCCATTTGTGATAAATGAAATAAATTATTTGTAAAAATTCTCATGAGAATAGCATTTGGAATTTCTCAAAACTGATTCCGGGTGAATGAGAAATTAATGCTAGAAGTTAGCCACTTAATACAAATAAATGTTTTGGAAAATGGAAAAGGTGGGGGAGGAGAGATGCTCCATCCCACATAGGAAAAAGGAGGCAAAGTTGCACACTTTATTTATCCCAAGTTGGACATATGAGTTTGGGCCCTTGTGGGCACCCAAGTTTTTAAAAGGGTGAGGACCTACATGCTTGTGGGTTTGGTTCAAAACACACGAGCGCGCGCGCCGCCGCCCGCCCACCGGCCGGCTTGGCTCGGCCCAGGCCGGGGCCTGGTCGTGGGCCTAGGCTTGGAGGCCCTTATTCTTTTTGGACCAAAAACCTTTAAAATTAAATGTTTAATTAATTTTTGTAATTAATTAAGTAGTTTTAATTAAGTTTTATAATTAATTAATAAAGTTCAACCTGGGAGAAAGTTTCGCCCCCGCGCACGGGCGGATGTTCGAAGTAGCGCATGGGCGGGAGCAAGGCCCGTGCGGTCGGGTCGTGCTCCCTGCCGAGACTTTATGCCCCAGCGCGCGGGCAGGTGCACGACCCGTGCTCCGGGTCGTGCGCTCCTGAACAGGTGCGTCTGTTCAGTGAAAATGTGCCTTTTCGAGCCTAAAGACGCGATTTTCCGTACGAGCACTTGCTTGCCTATATTATTAACGTCCCTACTGATGAAATAACACACGAAAACTCAGATAATAACCTGTCATTTGCATCATACGAGCATATTGACATCATACCTTCAAAAGCTTGAAAGTCAAGAACAACTTGCTGTCCGCTGTTGTTCCGGTTTTGCTGTGTTGCTAACCGGGACTGTTAAAAGTCGTTGTATCTTAGAGGCGAATGCCGAAACCGTAAGCACTCGGTATATGGGGCATTTTCGTCTTGCGGAGACTGATTCTAAATCAGGCCTTGACTAAGCCTAAATACACTATCCCAGCCTTTTTCTTCAAACAGAAACCTTCCACCAGACATATTTTACCCAACAGAAGACATTTATGCTTTTGTAAGTAACCCTATATATGTTTGAATCAGACCGAAGATTGAAATCTCAGAATGGTAAGAAGATTGGATAACAATCAGAGTACAAATTTGGTTGATATATCATACTTGCTAACCTCAAGTACATGGAAAAGAAATTCCAAAGAAAATAAACCAATTGTCCAGGCTGCATTTAGATGTATAATACTCTTATCACTTTAGCTATAACAAGAAGCAACTCTTTCTTTATGCCTCGATGGGCTTGAACATATATAACATTGGAATGCTTTGCATTGTGCAAACTGAACTGTCCTCCCTTTTTAGTAACATCGATCTTGTGCAAACCAGAAGGGGCCTCAATTTCAAAATTTGACACCAGTTTTGCAATCACTAAAGCCGAGAATCGGCAAGTGAAAGAATGATTCCCTGGATTCTCACATGCGAAGATCGTTGCTTGGAGATATGGGAGTTGATGCAAGTTGGATTCTGTCACTCTCTGTTCTTTAAGGACGGTCGAGATTTCGTCATGGATTTTGTTTTGGATGATTTTGGTCATGTTCAATGATGTACATGTTAATATCAATTATATAATGAGACATGACTAGAGCAACTCATCGCTGTCTCATCGTATTTTCCATGCAAGCGAAAAAACTTGTGATGATGATGGTTTTGGACTTTCATCTCATTTCTCCTTTGTACGAAGGTTGCTTCAGGAAGGGCATCCGGTGTAAAACTATGCCACTTTGCTTTTTGTGCGAATTTGTAGTGTTAACTAATTCTAGATAATTAATTGACACTAAACTGTTTGATAAATGGTTTTATCTTGATTTTGATGATTTTGTTTTTACACCAAAACAATGTTTTTAAATGTTGTCCAAATACTCCTAAATGATTTAAAATGTTTTTACTATTTTTCGGAGTATTTCTTGAAGTTTATTTTCGATATAAAATTGGACAACACTTTTGTTTTGAGGCCAACCGGTCGCCCTATAGGGCATTCCGTACCTAAAAGTTGTGAAAAACAGTGAATAAGCTATTTGCTGAAAAAAGTGGTTGACCGGTCAACAGGGTGGTAGACCGGTATGGTCGACCAGGGCGTCAACCGGTCGACCGGGGCATCGACCGGTGTCTGTGAGCAATTTCTGAAACAGAACTTCCTGGACTCGTTTTTTGGTTTTGCTCGACCGGCTGGGCATGGGGTGGACCGGTCGCCCTGTGTAATGTTATATTCTTATTTTCTAACGTCTATTTGCGCGACCGGTTGAAACAAGCAAAATTCTAACCGTTGTGCAGCAGACAACTTTTCCTTAATTTGTGGGATTGATTTCTAATAGCTATAATCTTGATTTTAATTGCAATTGTTTTGTAGAAATCAGTTCCCAAGAGGAGCCTATCAATGATCAATCATCTCTTATAAATAGAGGAAGATTTGAAGCAACACAACAAGAGAGAACAATACAACACAACAAGAAATACTCAAGCAAACACTTGTTCTTATATTGTCATTATTCTTGTTGTAATTTGCCTAGTTTATCACTTTCACATTCTTGAGGTCTAGGCTATTCTTGATTACACTTGCACTCAATTGTATTATTCATTATCGAGTTGTAATCTTGAATTTGGGTTATCATTCAACACAAGATATCCTTGTGAGTGTTCTTGTGGTAAGAACACACTTGGGTGATCTAGGTGTTAGGTGTAAGAAGATTGTGGTAATCTTCTTGTTGAGGTGTTGAAGAGTTTGGTATTCTTCAAGGTTGAAGATTGTGGTAATCTTCACAAGGTGCCGTTGAAGGAAGATTGTGGTAATCTTCAAGGGAGACTGTGGTAATCTCCAAGGTGGTGTTGAAGAAGAGTGTGGTGCTCTTCAAGGTGTTGTTGTAAGTTGAATTTGTATTAATTGTGGTAATTAATAAAATTCTTTTTCTTTTTCGAAACCCATCCCGGATATACTGGGGTGGTAGAGCACGTAGTCCCTAGGTGGGGTGAAGCTCTATAAATCGACGTGTGTTGTTTACTTTCCGCACCTTTATTCTTGTCTTGGCGTATTTGATTCGACAAAATGGGCATAATCGAAAAGATGGAGATAATCTATTCACCCCCCCTCTAGATTATCGTAGCCGCTTGGACTTACAAGTGGTATCAGAGCCAAACTCTTTGGCAAGCTCGTTCCACATCGCGAGTAAAGAGGAACGATCACCGGCTACGAATGAAGTCTACCTTACCGGCACCTCCACCACCAAGCCACCACTATTTGATTCCAAAAATTATACTTTTTGGAAAGAAAGAATGGAATGTTATCTACAAGGTTGCGGGTTCGATATTTGGAACACGATCGTCAATGGAGAATCTATTCCGATAAAAGATACACCACACACTTCCAAAGTCCTCAAGGAGCTCAATGATGAAGAGAAGAAAATCATCTCCTTAAATGGTAAAGCTCTAAATATTTTGTATTGTTCACTTACCACTTTGGAATTTGATCATATTGTAGGAATTCGATCGGCACATGAAGTATGGCAAAAATTAGAAGCCATTTATGAAGTATATGCAAATGAAAGGAACAACTCAAAAGCATCTACTTCTCAAGTGGATACAAAATCAAATCCAAGGAACAAACCTCTTACAACTTCCAACTATGAAGAAGTTGAACAATGTCTTATGGGCTTCGAAGAAGAAAATGAGGTAAGTTCTAAACCCTCTACTTCTTATGATAATGAATTTCATAATGATTATAATGATTTTCAAAATGACTTTGATGAGATTCAAAATGAATTCCAAAGCTTACTTGTTAAATACAAAAATTTGAAAAAAGAATTCAATGTTTTGAAAAATGAAAAGGATAGTTTATTTACTTCCTATGAATCACTTTCATGTGATCACACCACCACACTTGATAAGGTTAGAAACCTTGAAAAAAAAATAGTACTCTTGTTGAGAATATTAATTGCATGAAAAAGAATTTATCAAAATCCAACATGAGTACCGATAAAATGACCGATATTGTTGATGTTCATTGTTGTGATAAATTGAAACAAGGACTTGATCATAAGCTTAGTGTTGTTAATCATATGCAAAAGAATCAAGTCTCTATGCATGTTGGTCATTATGCTCCTCGAATTATTACTTATTTTTATTGTGGTAAAAAGGGTCACACGGTTAATACTTGTCGGGCAAGAAATAGCTCTAATTATTATTGGAGACCTAAAAGTCTCAAAGCTAATCTCAAAGGACCCAAACACTTGAGGGTACCACAAAACAATGTTATATTAGGTACCCGGTGGAATAAAAATCAAGGAAAATTCATATCGCCTAGAAGACATCAAATGATCATCTCATTTGATCAAAGGAGAAGACATCACCACAATGAATTTCCAAGAGAAAGGCATTATCAACAATGGGAAATACATAATTCTTGGAAATGGAACAATCGGAGAAGCCATCATCAACAAGACAATTTTCAAAGGGGAAGATATCATCAACAATGGGAACAACACAATCCATGGAAATGGCGTAATTGGTAAACCGTATCTCCCCATTTAAATATGCATTTTGTTTTATTATTATGCATGTTTTTAATTGTGCCTAATTTTTCAATATGAGTTTTTCAAAAAATTATTTTTAAAATCAAGGTCTTCAATATATTTGTGTGTTCTTAATTTAATTTTTTTTTAAAAAAAGGAGGACCTTGCATGTTATTTTTAAAACTCTTGTGCATTTACATAGACTAAGGTGCTTTTATTATCTCTTATGGTTTTATATAGCATAAGCACATTTATGATATCTCTTATTACTTAGTCTACACTTGTATCATTATATTTGTGCAAGACGTGTTAGGAATTGTGTAGGACATATATATTTTCATCAATGGTTATTTTCTCAAGAGAGGACCATAAACTATCGAGGTACGCTCATCATTGGTATTCATCTTATAGACTCGATATATTTTTGTCATGTGCCTATGTGCTTGTTTTTTCAAGTTATTTCAAAGTATTTCACATAAGTGCCATTAAGAGGATTTTTCGATTTTTATGAAAGGCACTATTCTATGAAGCTTGTTTTTATCCAAGTCTTGCAAAGGATTATATTTTTGTTTTGATAAAACATTTGATTTTCATCCTTTTCTCAAAATTATGCATTTGAATGCACATATTCATTATTGTCAAAACTATTGTTCAAATGCTTCTTTTAAATGAGGTCTAAACTATATGCTCTTGAATTTTTCAAATTTCAAAAGAGACCTTATATAGCTTCCTACAAGCTTATTTGAACTCACATGTTTTATGAAACTCTTGATGATTTGTTTGAAAGCATAGTATGTGTTACTCGTTATAATGTCTCTATTATTCGATATTACTATGCTCTTGTGCAAGATGTCTTGATAAGATTTTGCAGGAATATTTGGTATTTTGGAACAAGATAAATGACCAAGGCAAGGTTAGTAGCTCAATGGTATTGTCAAGAAGAAGGTATCGATTTTGATGATACATTTGCACCCGTAGCACATTTAGAAGATATTCACATTCTACTTGCCCATTCTTGTTTTAAGAAAATTTCAAGCTTTACCAAATGGATGTTAAATCCAATTTTCTAAACGGTTTTTATTCAAGAAGAAGTCTATGTAAAACAACCGGGGTTTGAAAATCTTTAGAGGCCAAAATGATTTTTATAAAAGGCCTTGTTATGTTTAAAACAAGCACCCCATGTATGGTTTGATAGACTTAGCTATTTTTGCAAAATGATTTTACAGGAGGTAAAGTTAATCTACTCTCTTTGTTTTTGAAAAAGGGCAAGATTGTTTACTTGTGCAAATTTATGTTGATGAAATTATCTTTGGCGCTACTAATAAATATTTGTGCAAGATATTGTTCTAAGTTGATGCAAGGTGAACTTAAGATGATCATGATGGGGGAGCTTAATTTCTTCCTTGGGCTTCAAATTAAACAATGCCAAAAAAGTATCTACATTTCACAATCAAGTATACAATAGAACCTTTGAAGAAGTTAGGCATTGAAGAAGGAAGAACCATCTCAACCTCTATGGCTATCAATGTAAAATTTGACAAAGGTTGAGGAAGGCATATTGATTGACAAACATATTCGAGGTATGTTCATTAACTTTTCTTATTTTTTTAGACTCGACATCTTATATGCTTTATGTCTATATGCTCGACTTCAAAACTATCCCAACGAATCTCATAAAAGTGCCATTAAAAGAAATTTTCAAATATTTGAAAGGCACTTCTTCTTATGGTTTGTATATCCAAAATTTTAAAACGTTCATATTTTTTGGGATAACAAGTCCGGTGATTACAATTTCTCAAAATATGGTTCGTCATAATCGAACTAAACATATTGAGATTCGATATCTTTTTCTAAGGGATTGCGTTTAAAAAAATGAAAAATTGAGATGTATTTTATTCCTTCTCAAAGATAACTTGCGGACATTTGTTCATTTACCGCCGAGTTTTTTACCCCATTTCAAGCTTGACTCTGACATAATGTATATTGAATGAGGTCTACGTTTGCATTTTGCACGTTTTTAAAACTTAAGGGCGAAAAATCGGATTTTTGGTTAAAACTTCGGATTTTGCAAAACAAAATGAACAGTGGGCTGACTGGGGGAGGGCCAACCGGTCGACCACACCTCAACCGGTCGCCCATATCTCCAACCGGTCGCCCACTGCTGTTTGTTGGATAAAAGCGTCTCTGCTCTCTTACTTAGCCATTTTTGGCTCCTTTTTGTCAGATTTCGTCCCCTTCGAAAATGCACACAATTTTTAATTCAAAATTGTTTTGTTGCACTTTATTTTATATTGTGGACTTCATAAGGCTCGATTATCAGCATACTTGCTCATTGTTATCGATTAATTGGTAAGAATTTCTCCTTTTAATCTCAATTGGGTTGAACCCTTGAGAAAATGCTTCTATTTGATGTATTAATGAAATTCTTGTATAATGGTGTTGTGAATAATGATTGTTGATAAATGATATTTGTAAAATTGCATTTGGTGATAAAAAACTTGGCTTGATTACATTTACAAGGGCTTTATATATCTTCTTCAATTTTTGACGCCCGCCAAGTGTTCGATAAAATGTTTCAATGAAAAATTCATCACCTACATGATTCTCTCGATTTCAAAGTCTTATATATTTATAGAGATCATGTTTTGCAAATCAAATGAGTTTTTATAAGCTTCTACAAGTCGTATGATCGACTTTTCCCTCCTATTTGGTTTATAAGTTTCAATGTTCATATAGCTCGATACATCGGTTTAGTTGCGCACTTTGATATGAATATATGATGTTTTTTTCGTGCTAACATTCTTTTTGATGATTCCAAAGGGGGAGAAATAGGTTATAAGCTCATTAGCTCATAGAAGCTAATATAAGCTCAAGAAAGAAGCTATAAGTTGTGGCTATTAAAAGCGATAAGTTGTGGATTATACTTAGTCCATTTGTTGTAGTATGGACTCATATTCATGTCTAATGATATTTTGTTGACAGGGGGAGCTTATAAGCTCTTGATACTTAAGCTCAAGTTGTAAAAGCTGAGCTTTTAGCTTTTGGTTGATTGCTTCTACATTATTCTTGTTGTGCATGTTGATAGGGGGAGCTTTTGCAAAAATATTTTTGAAAATCTATACTCCCATCCTTATGATTATGTTGCGTGGAATGTTGTCACTCACAACGGATAGTTTATTTTTAACCGGTAAAATTGTTTTGTTTTCAAAATCGACTTTGGTAAATTGTTTTGGTTTGTAATCATCAAAAAATGGGAAATTGTTTGATAAATGGTTTTATCTTAATTTTGATGATTTTGTTTTTACACCAAAACAATGTTTTTAAATGTTGTCCAAATACTCCTAAATGATTTAAAATATTTTTACTATTTTTCGGAGTATTTCTTGAAGTTTATTTTCGATATAAAATTGGACAACACTTTTGTTTTGAGGCCAACTGGTCGCCCTATAGGGCATCCTATACCTAAAAGTTGTGAAAAAAAGTGAATAAGCTATTTGGTTGAAAAAAAGGTCAATGACCGGCCAACAGGTGGTAGACCGATGGTCGACTGTGGTGTCGACCGGCATGTGGCGATCGGTCGACCGGGGCGTCGACCGGTGTCTGGGAGCAATTTCTGAAACAGAACTTCCTGGACTCGTTTTTTGGTTTTGCTCGACCGGCTGGGCATGGGGTGGACCGGTCGGAGCCCCCGTCGACCGGTCGCCCCGTGCAATGTTATGTTCTTATTTTCTAACGTCTATTTGTGCGCGACCGGTCGCCCTAATGTTTGACAGCAAAATTCTGACCATTGTGCAGCAGACAACTTTTCCTTAATTTGTGGGATTGATTTCTAATAGCTATAATCTTGATTTTAATTGCAATTGTTTTGTAGAAATCAGTTCCCAAGAGGAGCCTATCAATGATCAATCATCTCCTATAAATAGAGGAAGATTTGAAGCAACACAACAAGAGAGAACAATACAACACAACAAGAAATACTCAAGCAAACACTTGTTCTTATATTGTCATTATTCTTGTTGTAATTTGCCTAGTTTATCACTTTCACATTCTTGAGGTCTAGGCTATTCTTGATTACACTTGCACTCAATTGTATTATTCATTATCGAGTTGTAATCTTGAATTTGGGTTATCATTCAACACAAGATATCCTTGTGAGTGTTCTTGTGGTAAGAACACACTTGGGTGATCTAGGTGTTAGGTGTAAGAAGATTGTGGTAATCTTCTTGTTGAGGTGTTGAAGAGTTTGGTATTCTTCAAGGTTGAAGATTGTGGTAATCTTCACAAGGTGCCGTTGAAGGAAGATTGTGGTAATCTTCAAGGGAGACTGTGGTAATCTCCAAGGTGGTGCTCTTCAGGTGTTGTTGTAAGTTGAATTTGTATTAATTGTGGTAATTAATAAAATTCTTTTTCTTTTTCGAAACTCATCCCGGATATACTGGGGTGGTAGAGCACGTAGTCCCTAGGTGGGGTGAAGCTCTATAAATCGACGTGTGTTGTTTACTTTCCGCACCTTTATTCTTGTATTGGCGTATTTGTTTCGAAAAAGAGGGCATAATCGAAAAGATGGAGATAATCTATTCACTCCCCCTCTAGATTATCGTAGCCGCTTGGACTTACATAAACTTCACACCACCGATCTCACAGTGGGATAATATGCAGTTGATGATGATGATTTTGTTTTGATGACCGATGATTGGCACCAAAGAATTGCCCATTCCATGGACCATAGAGTGGTTTCAATTGTCGCTACATTGATGTTCTCAACAATGCGAGTAAATTCTCTTCACTGATTTCTCCTCTCATTTGTGCATCTATGATGTGGTCAATTGCACAACTTATCTTGTGTTTTTCTCCATTTTAAGCAATTAGTGTCCTGGATATGTAAAACCATAGAGGAGATGCAAAAAGCAAATGATTTAGGGCTGATGTTTCGGCTAATTAAAAAAAACAAATCCAGAGGTGATGTTTGATTTCGTTTTATATTTTTACCCTTCATAAGCAAAAAAATATTTAAAAAACCCCTTATAAATGTTTATAGATGTATTACAGTTGCACCCTTAAATTTAAGACAAAATCAAACCCAAGAGTGTTTTTGTAATTTTCAAAAACTTCCAATTTTTTTTAATTAGCCAAAACCTCAGTTTTTTTTTTGTAATTATCTCAATGATTTATATCAAAACTACGATCATAATAGAATATTTAGGGATAATTACAAAACTACCCCTAAGGTTTTATCTATTCTATATCTATATCCAGGGTCCATCCTATCATTCTTTTGGCCTGAGTCGAACTTTAAAAATTGGGCCCGCTTTTTTGTACTAACTAAAAAACAACATAAAATAATACCATTAAATATATAGAACAATTCAAAGATAGTTAAACTAATTTTACATCTATGTTCAAAAATCTAAATAGTTATTTATGTCACGCCCCAGACGGGACGCGACGACGATCAACCACTTAAACAAAAATAAGCCCAACAGTCTAGACAAATAATACAACAATCCCAAGTGAAATAGAGTCTAAAACAGCGGAAATAAAATAAACATAAGTACGAATTACAACTTAAAGTCTAACAAGATCCAAAATGCATCCGACATAATAACTTGAATAAGTTTACAGGCCAAAACTAAAACGTAAAGTACATAATATCCAAATCTTAAATGTCAAAGGGTCTTACGCCCTTAAATTACAGTCAAAGAGAGAAAAGAGTAACAGGATAAACGGGAGTCCAACATCAGTAGAAGTACATGAAATAAGTATAATCATCAGAAAAAAAGATGCAAGTTTGACAGGCGGGGCGAGGGTCATCAATCTGTGGTCGGTTCGACATCTTCAACATAGTCCCATCTAAAGGTTAGAAAATAGGAGGGGATGATACAGAAATCTCAGTGGATGGGGTGATCGTGTGCAAGTGTGGCGATATATATAGTTAATGCGAGAAAATCAGTTGTATGAAAACGCGTGAGATATGATGCATGATTCCACACACAATCCACAAGCGTCGTGATAAATATATTTAAGTAGTATATTTATACAGTTTAAGAAACAGTTCGTGGTCACACAGGCACTATGTGATTCAGGCAAGACAGGTAGGATTGCGTACGGAATGTAACGCCAATCCTATGCAAGACAAGTAATGGTTGCGTACGGATTTGTAGCGCCAACCAATGCAATATAAGTAGCGGTTGCGTACGGATTTGTAGCGCCAACCAAACGGGTCCGATTAACTCCAGAATCGCGTGGATCATACAGCGATTCCTTCGTTCTTCCTTGTAACTCCCCGAGCAAGATGGTCCAAGACCTGTCACCTTATCGCTCCATAGGCAAAGACAAATCCACAATAGAGCTAGCTAGGCCCGGATTGTCATAATCTTGATTATACCTCAAGTACTACGACCCGCTTCCCTTGGACAAACTCCGTCCCTCAGTTGCGGGATTAGGACGATGGGGTCGGAAGAGTGGAATAGCAACAGAGTTGCCCGGTTCCATCCCCCGACGTATCCATTCCGACATTTGAGCTCGACACACCAAGTTGACTCGGCAGAAAGTAAATACAAGTTCGGGTAGTCTACCAGTGCAAAATCGAGTATTATTGATTCAGGAAGCGATTCGGAAAATTTTCGAAAATCGCGAGTGGCAATTATGGCGTTGGTGGAGTTATTTGGATGAAGATGATTATCGGGAGGATAAGCAATCTTCGATATCTTGAAAGATTAGGTGGAACATAAGTCCCGTTATAGATTCAAAATCGCAAGACGAAAAAGTCGCCCCGCGATCGGGTATTAATCGGTCAAGACGATCCGATAAGTCAAGGTTTTTTTTTGAGAAAATAAAATATTTTAATTAATAATTAAAGTCAGAGGGTCCATGGCTGTTTTAGTAAAAGGAAAATAATTTGGGTTAGGTCCTTGATAAAAAGAAAATTTACAATTAGCCCCGTTTTGTAAAAACCAATACCTTTGGGGTTAAAAATTGAATAAATAAATATCCCGATCTTGAAAAATTATGAGGTCAGTTTCTAAATTCTCTAAATTATTCAGAGATTCAGGTTTTTAAAGTTTGGAGGTCGAGTGTTTATAAAATTCAAACATTGGCCCCAAATTTTTTAAAATTGTCATTTCGGGCCCTAAGTTTAAAATAATTGGAACTCACAAACCGGAAGGGCTTTTAATGTGATTCCAGTTGAAAAATGTTACTAAGATTAGTGGGATATTGGGTCAAAAGCAGTTTTTAAAAGAAATAAGTGTAGGTTCTTTAACTTTTGAAAATCTCATTTTTGTCTCATTTTGAAATAATTGCCTTTAAGGCATTTAGGGTCTAATTGTTATGAAATTTGAACCTTGGGTCCAAAATATAATTAAGTTATAGTTAAATTAGTAATTACAGGTACATGGGCTGTATAAGTCCTGGAAATTTCATTTGGGTCCTCAAGTTTAATCTTTTACAATTTAGTCCCTCAATTTTAGCAAAATTACTTTCCAAGCTCTAAACACTTGGATTTTTGAAATACATTTAAAATATGTCATTTCCAGTCCCTTAAGAGTTAAAATTTCAAAATTTAAGATTAAGGTCTGGTACAGTTTCGAAAACTACAAAGTAGCCCTTAAACTTCTCAAATTTTACAATCTAGTCCTTGGGCTTTTAAAGGTTGATTTTAATTATATTAAAACTCTTAAAACTTTATTAAAATGTCCAAAAGTCATTTTTGAACTTGAGTACAATCCCAAAATTCGAAATTTACAGAATGGTCCCTTAAGTTTTATTTTCTTGCAATTAAGTCCACCAACTTTCTATTTTTGAATTTTAAGTCCAAAAATTGAAATTTAATCAATTATGCTCGACTTGTCCAGGTTAAAAGTCATACAAAACATGGATTTCAAGTATCATACACATGCATGTTCATTTCATACAAGAATTCATCAAATAGAACATTAAATTATACATGCATGTACCCAAATTTCAATAAATAGCATTTTTGAGCAACATTTGAGAATTTTCACAACTTGATACACGGAATTAACATGCAATACATAATATATATATCTCAAGTGCTCAATAACAAAATACTACATGCATTTAAGAAAAACACCTAGAAGTTGGAAAGATTTTTCCACGCACCTTAAAGAATGAATTTGTTGGTGAAAAATGGAATAAATCACACTTGATGAAGAAGTAACTTAGGTCAGCCCCTAAGTCAAGGAATATCAAAAAAATATAGGAGTTAGAAAATGAGGTAAAAAAAATTAAGGAGAAGAAGAAGAAGGTGAGAAAATTGGAAATACTACACTTACCTTGTGTAGTGAGTAAAGTGTGACTAGTAATAGCTTCAAAATGTAAGATTTTGGTCACCCTTAATAACAACCTTCAAGGTCAGCCCCTAAAACTCCAAAAATGAAAATGGAGTATCAAAATTTGGAAAATAGAAAGAGAAGAAGAAAATGTACTAAAAATCTCATTTCTTACCTTATAGTCCAATTTTTCCAACAATTTCTCTTTAAGTCTTGTTAAGGTGATCACAAGGCTTGCATGTCTCCAAGTAGTCTTCTAAGTACCTCAAAAATCAAAATTTCAAACTTAAATTAGGAAGTGAAGAGGATGAGCTAGGTGATATCAAGAATGGATTGAAGATGAAATTTCTTACCTTTGTGTAGTAGTAGGTTCGAATTTTTTGGAGAATCGTATTTTTGACTAAGTATAGAAGAAGAAGAAGAAAGAAGAAGATGGGAAAATGAGAGTATGTTGGGGAAATGTTGAGAGAGGAGTGTAGAATGAAAATGAATAGACTTGTACTCCTAGCACCTAATGGCCGAATTGGAGAGGGAAAAGAGGGTGATATATTTTTTTTTTTGAAGTCTTGCAAGATGTAGCTTGCATGGGGAACAATTGATGTGGGTCTTGTGTAAGCTTGTATGAGTCAAGGGAAATAGAAGAATGGGTATCACCATCATTTCATAGTGTGGTGGGGTTAAAGTTTGAATGGAATAAAATATAAGGGATGGAATCTTTGAATATAGAATGTACAAAACAAATTTGGCTTCTCCTTCCTTATGGACGTCCATTCTCAAGTCTTGTCCCTCCAAATTTTCTTTTTTTTCCCCCTCAAATAGTGTGATAATGATGCTATATTAACAAGTCCCAAACAAAAATCACTTATTAATCCCACAATCACTTATTAATCCCGTAATCACTTATGTAATGAGTCATCTAAGTTATAAGGTGTCTAATAATTCCCAAGTGTAATATCATCACTTAAAATCTAAGGTACCAAATAAAATTTAAAATCAATATACTAGTAAAAAAATGTCAATCAAGTAATGTATTAAATTATACAATTATTTTGAAATATATAAATTTTAAATTTCAAAATTTTAAAATAAAATAAATATATTATGCTAAAAGAGTTTTATCAGCTAGTCGCTCAAGAACAAGTTGAACCGGTTAAAAACCCACGTTAAAAGTCGAAAGAAATCGACAATGGTTAAAGCAGTGAAAATAAGTGTCATTAACAAACACCATAAATAAAAATGATTCCAAGTATAAATTAGTTAAACCAAGTAATTAATAAGTTGACAAAATCAAGTATGAGGCACTTGCTATTTCAATATAAAAGTTGGATTTATATATAAGGTAATCCTCAAGTACTATTGTTTCGAAAATATAATGTTTACTAAATGATCTTTCAAGACAAAGGTATTGTATATTTTTTTAAATACTAATTTAGTAGTAAATAGTTTTCAAAGATCATTAAGATGAAATAGATAACCGATGCTAAATCGATTAACATAATAAGAATCGCATAATAAATATTAAATATAAGAATAAATTATTGGAATATTTAAAAAAATTGTATCGAAGAAAAAAAAAGAAAAAAAAAATAATACCCAAGATTGTGACGTCTACGGTTGAAAAATGGAGCCTCACAATTTATATATAACTCATCTTATAGTTTTGGCCGCAAAAGTATTAATCAAATTAGTATAATCAAGTTGTTCAACAATTCATTTCTCCATTGATAATATAATTAACTCATTCAATCTTTCTTGGGACATGGTTGAGAGGAGAAACAATTTTTTTTTCCACGGATGAATAACCTGCTTCTTTTCTATTTTGTTCCACCATTCCAATTAATTTAAGCTTCCTTTTTCTTTTTTTAACTCTTTTGCCTTTTAAAATAAATTGAGAAAATTTAATGTTCGGCCATTAAGGAAAATTAAACTTGATAATTGTTAGAATCTGTCACGCCCCAAACGTGACGCGATGGCGATCAATCATTTAAACAGAAATAAACCCAACATTCTAGAAAACGATGCAACAATCCCAAGTGAAACAAGGTCTAAAGCAGCGGAAAACTACAAGTACAACAAGATTACAATTACATCCCAACAACTTAATAGCTTACAGTCCAGGAACTAGGAATAAAGTACACATCATATCACAAACTTAAAGTGTCAAATGGGTCCTACGCCCTTCAATTACAAATCCGCATTTCAAAGGAAATAAAAGAGTCCAACATCGAAAAATAAAAGAAAATAGTCCAAAGAACATAGATAACGATAGGAAATGAGTTCAACGGGCGGGCTCGAGAGTTCAATCCAAGGCAAAGTTCGAATTTTTCGACAAAGTCATCTTCTAAGGTTAGAAAACGAGGAGGGGTGAGACAGAAATCTCGATGGATGGGGTGATCGTGTGCAAGTGTCGCGATATATATAGTTAATGCGAAAATTTAGTTGTATGAAAACGCGTGAGAGATGATGCATGAATTCACACACATCCATAAGCGTCATGAAAAATATATTTATGTAATATACTTATACTGATTTAAGAAACAGATTCATGGTGACGCGTAGGCACTATGGTTCAAGCAATCAGAGGATTGCATACGATTTGTAACGCCAATCCTATGCAAGACAAGTAGCGGTTTATGCGTCGGATTTGTAGCGCCAACCTATGCAATACAAGTAGCGATTCGCACGGATTTGTATCGCCAACCAAACGGGTCCAATTAACTCCGAATCGTGTGGATCGGGACAAAATGATTCCTTCGTTCTTCCTTGTAACTCCCGAGTAAGATGGTCCAAGACCTGTCACCTTATCTCTCCGTAGGCAAAGACAAAATCCACAGTGGAGCTAGAAAGGCTTGGATCTGTCATAATCATGATTATACCTCAAGTACTACGACCCGCTTCCCTTGGACAAACTCCGTCCCTCGGTTCCATGGGGATTAGGACGATGGGCCGAGAGTGGAATAGCGCCGAGCTACCCTGGTTCCATCCCCGACGTATCCATTCCGATCGTGAGCTCGACACACCAAGTTGACTCAGCAGAAATTAAATACACGTTCGTAGTCAACCAGCAATGAGTATATTGGTTGGAAGCGGTTCATGAAAAGTTTTCGAAAATTTGCGTAAGGTAATTATGGCGTTGGTGGAGTTATTTGGATGAAGATGATTATCGGGAGGATAAGCAATCTTCGATATCTTGAACGATTATGTGGAACATAAGTCCCGTTATAGATTCAAATCGCAAGACGAGAAATTCGCCCACGATCGTGTATTAATCGGTCAAACGGTCCGATAAGTCAAGGGGTTTTTGAGAAATTAAAATATTTTAATTAAGAATTGAAATCAGAGGGTCCAGGGCTGTTTTAGTAAAAGAAAAATAATTTGAGTTAGGTCCTTGATAAAAAGAAAAATTTTCAATTTAGTCCCGTTTTGTAAAAACCAATACTTTTGGGGTTAAAAATTTAATAAATAAATATCCCGACCTTGAAAAATTATGAGGTCAATTCCTAAACTCTCCAAATTGTTCAGAGATTCAGGTTTTTGAAGTTTTAAGGTCGAGTTGTTTATAAGATTCTCATATTGGCCCCAAATTTGTTAAAATTGCCATTTTGGGCTGTAAGTTTAAAATAATTGGAACTCACAAACCGGAAGGGCTTTTAATGTGATTCCAGTTGTAAAATATCACTAAGGTCAGTGGGATATTGGGACAAAAGCAGTTTTTAAAAGAAGCAAGTATAGGTCCCTTAACTTTTGAAAATCTCATTTTTGTCCCATTTTGAAATAATTGCTTTTAAGGCTTTTAGGGGTCCAATTGTTATGAAATTTGAACCTTGGGTCCAAGATATAATATGTTATAGTTAAATTAGTATTTCCAGGTGCATGGACTGCCTAAGTCCTAGAAATTGTATTTTGGTCCTCAAGTTTAATCTTTTACAATTTGGTCCCTCAATTTTTATAAAATTACTTTCCAAGCTCTAAACACTTGGATTTTTGGAATACACTTACAATATGTTATTTCCAGTTCCTTAAGAGTTAAAATTTCAAATTTTAAAATTAGGGTCTGGTACAGTTTCGAAATTTGCAAAATAGCCCTTAAACTTCTCAAATTTTACAATCTAGTCCTTGGGCTTTTAAGGGTTGATTTTATTTATCTAAAAACTCGTAAAACTTTAATAAAATGTCAAAACATGATTTTTGAACCTGAGTTCAGTCCCAAAAATCGAAAATTACAGAGGGGTCCCTTAAGTTTTATTTTCTTGCAATTAAGTCCACCAACTTTCCATTTTTGTATTTTAAGTCCAAAAATTGAAATTTAATCAATTATGCTCCACTTGTCCAGGTTATAAATCATTCAAAACATAGATTTCAAGATTCATACACATACATATCCTTCTTATACAAAATTTCATCAAGTATAATAATAAAATGTGCATGTATGCCCTATTTTTCGATAAATCACATTTTTGAGCAACACTTGAGAATTTTTCCAACTTGATACAAGAAAATAGCATGCAATACATCATATATATCTTAAGTTCTCAATAACAAAATACTACATGCATATTTTCAAATTAAAACACCTAGAAGTTGAAAGAATTTTTCCACCCACCTTAAAGATCGGTTTGTTGGTGAAAATGGGATAAATCTCTCTCGATGAAGGAGTGACTTAGGTCAGCCCCTAAGTCAAGGAATATCAAAAAATATAGGAGTTATAAGAATGTGGTTAAAAATTTAGGGAAAAGAAGAAGATGGTGAGAAAATTGGAAATACTACACTTACCTTGTGTAGTGAGTAAAATGTGACTAGTAATGGCTTACAAGTATGAGGTTTTGGTCACCCTTAATATCAACCTCCAAGGTCAGCCCCTAAAACTCCAAAAATGAAAATGGAGTGTCAAAATTTGGAAATAGAAGAGAAGAAGAAAGTGTACTAAAAATTCCATTTCTTACCTTATAGTCCAACTTCTTCACAATTTTTCTTCAAGATGACTAGTCTCTTAACTTCTTCAAAGGTCTTCTAGGTATACCTCAAATTAAAAAATCAAACTTAAATTAGAAGGTGAAAGAGGTGAGCTAGAAGGTATAAGAATAGATTGAAGAAGAAAATTTCTTACCTTGTGTAGTGTATATGGTTCGAATTTTTGAAGAAAATGGGAGATGAATTCTTGAAGTTTTGGTTAAGTGTTAGTGAAGAAGATGAAGAATAGGTAGAGAGATGTAGGAGGATTTTTAGAGAGAGGTAAGAGGAATTACAAGATTTAGAAGAAATTTGGTGTTGGTGAAATGAAATGGGAAGAATAAAAATTTTGTTTTGTTTTGATTAAATGATAAGTTAGAGTAATAATTGAGGGAATTAGGGAAGAAAATAATATTTAGACAACTTTATTAGGGACAATTAGCCAAAATGCTAATCTTAGGGGGAAATTTTTAAATTGGTCTTGTTTGACCAATTGGATGATTGAAATGGTGGGATTAATTTAAGATGTATGTTTGAATTAATAGTGTAAAAATACACAAGATGAATACACAAGGTGTACATGTACAAGAGTTGGGAGATATTTTTACACCAAAAAATACACCAATGCCGTCCCCCTAAGGGTATTTTGGTAATTCCATATATTTTTTTTTGTCCCAAAATTGATGATAATAGATGAATAAACATCAATCTCCAAAATAATTAGTGATTTCCTTGATCACTTATAAGTCTCATGATCCCTTAATCTAAATCGAATTTTTAATTCTATAAATTATAAATCCCTAAAATAAATAGTCTCTTAAAATTCTAAGGTGACTAATAAATACACCAATAATAATAATAATGATGATCATCCAAGTGATCATAAATGCGAATTAAAATTAATAAATGATTTATGATCACAATTAGAATTTAAAAGAATTAAATGCAAAATATATTTATCATAATATCTACCAGCAAAGTGACGCGGTAAAATAGTCAAAATAATACAAAGACGATACTGAAACAAGTACATGATCGAATAAAAATCGGGCTTCACATTATCCCTCTTAAAAGAATTTGGTCCCCAAATTCTCTCTAGAATAGCTCGGATATTGATTCCTCATGTCTTCTTCCATCTCCCATGTTGCGTCTTCGTCTCGGTTGTGGTTCCGCCATACAACTTTAACCATTGGAATCTCTCTATTACGCAACTGACGTATCTGCTGGTCAATGATTCTGATTGGTTCCTCGGTGTAAGATAAATTCTCCATTAGAGGAGGAGCATCACGAGTGATAATGTGCTCAGGATCTGGTTGATACTTTTTCAATCTCGATACATGGAATACACCATGCATTCCCGCATATTGTGGCATTAACTCTAGTCGGTAGGCCAACTTTCCGATTCTCTCGCAAAATCTTGTAAGGTCCAATATATCTCGGGCTTAATTTACCTCCTTTCTTTGGGTTGATTAATCCTTTTCGTGGCAAGAGTCTGAGAAATACTTCATCTCCGGCTTCAAATTCCAAGTCCTTTCTCCTCTTGTCCGCGTAACTCTTTTGGCGGCTCTGAGCTGTATGGATCCGTTCCTTGATCAACTTGACCTTCTTCATGGCTTCCTGAACTAAGTCGACCTTTGGAATCGAGGGTGACTTCCGTTTCTCCTTCGGAGTCCATTGGTCATTAATCTCCTAGTGTAGAGGGGATCTACACTTTCGTCCATACAAGGCTTCGTAGGGTGCCATCCCAATCGTGGCCTGATAGCTGTTATTATAGGTGAACTCGGCCAATGGTAAGTGTGCATCACAACTTCCTCCTGGAAATCCAATGTGCAGGCTCGCAACATGTCTTCCAGGGTTTGAATTGTTCGCCGATCGCCGTCGGTTTGGATGTCTTCTTTGTCTTTGAAACTTAGCGAGGTACCCAATTCCTCATGTAAGCATTTCCGAGATCTGAGACAAACCTCGGGTCTCTGTCGACACTATGTCGACTAGCACTCCATGCAAAAATGATCTCTGGATGTAAATTTGCGCAAGTTTCTCGCAAGTCGTCGGTTTTCTTCATAGGTAAGAAGTGTGCATATTTCGTGAGTCGGTCTCGACTACCCATATAAGATCATCGCCTCGTCTAGTCCTCGGTAGATCCGTCACGAAGTCCATCATTATGTGTTCCCATTTCCACTCTGGGAATTCTCAACGGTTGTAATAAACCGGATGGTCGTTGGTGTTACTCGCTTTTATTCGTTGACAAGTCAAACATCTCGCAACGAACTCGCTACTTGGTTCTTCATGTTCACCCACCGAAATATCGTTTCAAGTCCTTATACATCTTGTTTCCTCCGGGGTGTATAGTGTATTTCGAACGGTGTGCTTCCTCGCTAGAATGCTCGCTCCTAATCCGCTCGTCACTTGGTACACAAACTCGATTCTCAAATCGATGATCCCATCTTCATGTACCGAGAATTCCGATCCTTCTCCTTTAAGTATCTTCTCTTTCGATCTTTGAAGTTGCACATCCGTCTCTTGTGCTGCTTTGATCTCGTTCAGTAGGTTGGGTTTAATAGATATGTTAGCACATGAAATGTGAGCATTGGTCCTTGTCGGATTCCAAGTGCTCAATTCTTCTAATGATTACCACTCTCGAATCATTATTCTGGCTAAACTCGCCTTTCTGCTCAAGGCGTCAGCTACTACGTTAGCTTTCCCGGGATGGTATTGAATATCAAAGTGATAGTCTTCTATTAACTCCATCCATCTCCGTTGTCTCAAATTGAGATCCTTCGAGAGAATAGATACTTTGTGCTCTTATGATCCGTGGTAAACCGTGAATGTTGCTCCGTATAGATAGTGTCTCCATTTCTTTAACGCGAACACTATCGCCGCCGCCCAAGTCATGCGTAGGGTAATTAGCCTCATACGGCTTGAGTTTTCGTGATGCATAAGCAATGACTTTTCCTTCCCGCATGAGCACTTGCTCCTAGTCCCTCCTTTGATGCATCACCGTAGAGACAAAGTTTTCTGCTCCCTTTGGAAGGGCTAGGATCGAGCTATAGTAAGTCGTTTCTTGACTCTTGGAAACTAGTCTCACACTTGTCATTCCACTCAAACTTGACTTGCTTCCGGTTAGTCGAGTGAGTGGTCCGCTATCTTGGAGAAATTCTCGGATAAATCTTCGATAATATCCAAACCCTAAGAAACTTCGATCTCCATTCTGCTCACGGTTGTTTCCATTCAACCACCTGTCTGCACCTTCGAAGATCTACGGCGATCCCAAAGTCGGATACTATGTGTCCCAAGAATGCGACTTCACTAAGCCAAAATTTGCACTTGCTGAATTTGGCATACAACTTGTGCCTCCAAAACAATTTTCAGATGACGTTTATGCTCTTCTCTAGACTTAGAGTATATGAGTATATCATCAATGAATATCACTACGAATTGATTCAAATAAGGTTGAAAAACTCGATGCATCAGATCCATAAACGCTGCTGGTGCATTTGTCAGACCGAAAGGCATCACTACAAACTCGTAGCGTCCATATCTGGTCTGAAATGCCGTTTTGGAAACGTCTCCTTCACGGATCTTTAGCTGATAATATCCATGTTCTAGATCAAACTTCGAGTACATCGTCGCTCCTTGAAGTTGATCAAACAGTTCGTCTATCCTCGGGAGGGGATATTTGTTTTTGATGGTCACACTGTTGAGTCCACGATAGTCTATACACACCTTTAATGTGCCATCCTTTTTCTTGACGAATAATCTGGTGCTCCCCAGGGAGACGTACTTGGTCGGATAAATCCCACATCCATCAACTTCTATAATTGACTCTTCAACTCTTGTAACTCAACAAGAGCCATTCTATACGGCGTTCTGGCGATCGGGGCGGTTCCTGGTAATACCTCGATGGTGAACTCGACTTCCCTATCTGGAGGGACAGTGGTGAGTTCTTGTGGAAATACATTGGTATATTCCGATACTATAGGTACTTGATTAATTTGTGTCTCAACCTTAGGTTTGTTAATTACAAACGCCAAGTACCCTTGTGCCCCTCTAGTGATCGCCTTCCTCACTTTCATTGCTGAAATGATTGGGGCAATCTTAACTCGTGCTCTTCCCGAAATTTCTACTTCGGGCTTACCGAGTTCACATAGCTTAATGGACTTGCGATGGCGGTCCATTTTGTGCGTGGTGTCGCGAGAAACCATTCATCCCCAAAATTATGTCGTATTCGGATATAGGTAATAAAATCAAATCGGTAGAAAAATTTATCTCATCAATTTTAACTTCGCATGCATTATAGATAATATCATTATTCGGCTTGCGCCCATAGGAGTTGATACTTCTGACCTATAGGCATATGTTCCATGCATGCATGCGAACTTGTGTACAAAATGTGGTGCAACAAATGAATGCGTTGATCCAGGGTCAAATAGTACTTTAGCGTAGAGTGCTAGATACCGTAGCGTACCTTCCACCACGCCTGCATTTCCGAGCCTCATGTCCGCTAGTGCAAATGCTCGAGGGCATCCTTGCCCTGCTTACCCTGGCCGTTACCTGGCTTCGTGGTTGCACTGTTTGGTCCGGTCTTCGTATTTGGCAATCCTTCACCAGTCGCCGATCACTACCACAACGTAAACACCTTCCCCATTTACGCCAACTTGATCATTGGCGGTATGCCCTGGTTTACGGCAATGTGTACACACTAGACCCGACTTTTTCTCAGTATTGATCCTTTTCCTTTATCCGTCTCATTAATCGTCCCTTCAAACTTAGCAGTCGCTTAGATGGCATGTCCCACGCTTGTCCTCTTGAGATCATTTGATGGCCTACTCTGCTGAATCTTTCCAATACGGTTCATCCCGACTCGATCGAAGAGCCGCCTTTACCGCGCCGAGTAGGTTGTCATTTCGACAATGAAGCCGCTTTTGAAGTTCTAGCTTGATCCCCGTGTGAACTTATATAATTTGTCCTCTTCTCAGACCGATTGTCCCCGGCGTATTTGGACAATCGATGAAACTCGACTCATACTAGGCTACGAGACATGTTCCCCCTGTCTCAACCTATAGAACTCATCCCTACGTGCCTCCTTCACGACTGGGAATATATCGCTCATTGAATTCAGCCAGAAATTTTCCCACGTCCTATCTACTTGGTCCTGGTCCCATTTTCTCTCAACCGCCGCCACCAATCTCTAGCAAGAATGATTCTAGCCTGGAACACGGCCAGTGTGTAACCTTTTGTTCCCCGAGTATTGGAGAGCATTGAAGATATTCTCCATTTTCCCAATCCATTCTTCTACCTTTTAAGTCATCAGGCTCTCCTAAGAAAGCCGGTGGGTCAAATCGCAAGAATCGCTCCCGTGCGATCATTCGCCTCTTTAGTGGGCTCGAGAATACGCCGTTGAGGCTCGCTTGTTGCCTCATGAAGACCGAGATATGTTGCGGGGCTATTGCGTCAAGTTATCTCCTGCGATCATGGCGGAGGAGGTGGTGGTAGTTCGGGAGAGGTACCCGTTCCCTGGGTACGTCCTCATACCTTCGGGGAACACGGCGGGGTCTCCTGCATCCACGGTTTCCAGCCATATATCTGTAGTTTAGCTACAATTCAGAAAGGAATGATTTCCATAAGTACTTGCATATAACAAGTTATATCACAACAACAATACACAAGACATAGAATAAGTAGAAAAAGTATATTCATTGATGTGAAATTTGAATACACCCGAATGAGTTCATACAACAGGAATATAAAATCGAAGATAAACTAGAGTCGATACAACTTGATTAAGGTACAATCGAAAAACAAAATACAACAGATGGAAATAAGCATCGGCAAAATCTAGCATAGAAGTTATCTACTCGGTGAGGTCGCCGTCATCATCACTAGCGGCCTCGTCCATAATCGGATCTTGATCGGGCTGAGGTACCGCCTCAGCATTAGGCCAGTCGGCTAAATCTGGCCACTGCTCTAGTCCCGGAGCATCATCGAGTGGGCGGCTTCAAGCGCCTCGGGCTCTTCATCTTCCATTCGATCCTCATCGGGATCCTCTTCGATCTTCTTCAGATCCTCCTCGATCCTCTTCATTATCGGCCTCAAGTCGGGCATGGGTTCCGCCTCGGGTGGTGGCAATGGTGGTGCATTAGGCGCTAAGCGCCTCTCCAAAGCAAGATCCGTTGAGTTAAGGCATGCGTGAGGTCCTCTATCACCTGCATTTGTTTGATGATAGTATCTTCGAGACGATCGATGGTGCCTCTCGACATGTATGCCTCCCTTTCCCACTTTCCGCGCCTTCTTTGGGCGTGCGCGTTCCATCTTCGTGCGAGTAACTTCCAAGTGTTCTTGGATTGATCGGATTTGATCCTCGCGAGCACGGATGGTATCCTCGCGATCCTTAGCAAGGAGGGTAAGATCGTTCTTCTCCTCTTGCTCTTTGCCAAGAGGTGTGTCGCTTCTTGGTTGCGGCGGCGTTCTTCCCTCGCCAATTCGAGATAGCTCGAAGGTATTCCCCGGTGCCAGTGGTTCGTGTATGCCCGAAGTAATCACGTTCGCGCGGGCCTCAATAATTCCCACCAGATAGGTGGCGTCGGCTCCATCCTCGAACAAGCCAAACTAAGAAGGATTAGTCGAAATAAGACAAGATAGGGAAGAACAAGGAAAGAATGACTAAGGAAAGTCAACAAGAGTCAACTAAGTCAAATCAAGTATGACTATGGATTCTCCAAGTATAAATTCTGACTTAACATAAATATCAATAATACGGTTCTATGCCATTATTGAAATCGATTTCACACTTAATTGGTCAGGTCGTGGTACTACCCAACACAACCGGTCAGGTCCTATCCTGGGTCACTCGGTGTAAGTTTCCATCTTACTAGCCGAGCTCGATACCATAATCATCACGCCCAAACGTGACGCGACGGCGATCAATCACTTAAACAAAATAAACCCAACATTCTAGAAAACGATGCAACAATCCCAAGTGAAACAAGGTCTAAAGCAGCGGAAAACTACAAGTACAACAAGATTACAATTACATCCCAACAACTTAATAGCTTACAGTCCAGAACTAGGAATAAAGTACACATCATATCACAGCTTAAGTGTCAAATGGGTCCTACGCTCTTCAATTACAGTCCAGAATTTCAAAGGAAATAAAAGAGTCCAACATCGAAAAATAAAAGAAAATAGTCCAAGGAACATAGATAACGATAGGAAATGAGTTCAACGGGCGGAGCTCGAGAGTTCAATCCAAGGCGGGTTCAAACAACTTCGACAAATTCATCTTCTAAGGTTAGAAAATAGGAGGGGTGAGACAAAATCTCGGTGGATGGGGTGATCGTGTGCAAGTGTGGCGATATATATAGTTAATGCGAGAAATTTAGTTGTATGAAAACGTGTGAGAGATGATGCATGAATTCACACACAGTCCACAAGCGTCATGAAAAATATATTTATGTAATATACTTATACAGTTTAAGAAACAGTTCATGGCCACACAGACACTATGGTTCAAGCAGTCAGGAGGATTGCGTACGGATTTGTAACGCCAATCCTATGCAAGACAAGTAACGGTTGCGTACGGATTGGTAGCGCCAACCTATGCAATACAAGTAGCGGTTGCGTTTGGTTTGTAGCGCCAACCAAATGGGTCCGATTAACTCCGAATCGTGTGGATCAGACAGCGATTCCTTCGTTCTTTCTTGTAACTCCCCGAGTAAGATAGTCCAAGACCTGTCAACTTATCGCTCCGTAGGCAAATACAAAATCCACAGTGGAGCTAGCAAGGCTTGGATCTGTCATAATCATGATTATACCTCAAGTACTACGACCCGCTTCCTCGGACAAACTCCGTCCCTCGGTTGGGGATTAGGGCGATGGGGCCGAGAGTGGAATAGCAAATGAGCTACCCTTGCCCATCCCCGACGTATCCATTCCGATCGTGAGCTCGACACACCAAGTTGACTCGGTAGGAAATTAAATACACGTTCGGGTAGTCAACCAGCAATGAGTATATTGATTCTAAAGCGATTCATGAAAAGTTTTCAAAATTTGCGTAAGGTAATTATGGCGTTGGTGGAGTTATTTGGATGAAGATGATTATCGGAAGGATAAGCAATCTTCGATATCTTGAACAATTAGGTGGAACATAAGTCCCATTATAGATTCAAATCGCAAGACGAGGAATTCGCCTGCGATCGGGTATTAATCGGTCAAGCGGTCCGATAAGTCAAGGGGTTTTTGAGAAATTAAAATATTTTAATTAAGAATTGAAGTCAGAGGGTCCAGGGCTGTTTTAGTAAAAGAAAAATAATTTGAGTTAGGTCCTTGATAAAAAGAAAATTTTCAATTTAGTCCCGTTTTGTAAAAACCAATACTTTTGGGGTTAAAAATTTAATAAATAAATATCCCGACCTTGAAAAACTATGTGGTCAGTTCCTAAACTCTCCAAATTGTTCAGCGATTCAGGTTTTTGAAGTTTTGAGGTCGAGTTTTTTATAAGATTCTCATATTGGCCCCAAATTTGTTAAAATTGTCATTTCGGACTCTAAGTTTAAAATAATTGGAACTCACAAACCGGAAGGGCTTTTAATGTGATTCCAGTTGTAAAATGTCACTAAGGTCAGTGGGATATTGGGACAAAAGCAGTTTTTAAAAGAAGCAAGTATAGGTCCCTTAACTTTTAAAAATCTCATTTTTGTCCCATTTTGAAATAATTGCTTTTAAGACTTTTAGGGGTCCAATTGTTATGAAATTTGAACCTTGGGTACAAGATATAATTATGTTATATTTAAATTAGTATTTCCAGGTGCATGGACTGCCTAAGTCCTAGAAATTGTATTTTGGTCCTCAAGTTTAATCTTTTACAATTTGGTCCCTCAATTTTTATAAAATTACTTTCCAAGCTCTAAACACTTGGATTTTTGGAATACACTTAAAATATGTTATTTACAGTCCCTTAAGAGTTAAAATTTCAAATTTTAAATTTAGGGTCTGGTACAGTTTCGAAATTTGCAAAATAGCCCTTAAACTTCTCAAATTTTACAATCTAGTCCTTGGGCTTTTAAGGGTTGATTTTATTTATCTAAAAACTCTTAAAACTTTAATAAAATGTCAAAACATAATTTTTGAACCTGAGTTCAGTCCCAAAATCGAAAATTACAGAGGGTCCCTTAAGTTTTATTTTCTTGCAATTAAGTCCACCAACTTTCTATTTTTGAATTTTAAGTCCAAAAATTGAAATTTAATCAATTATGCTCGACTTGTCCAGGTTATAAATCATTCAAAACATAGATTTCAAGAGTCATACACATACATATCCTTCTCATACAAAATTTCATCGAGTATAACAATAAAATATGCATGTATGCCCTATTTTTCGATAAATCACATTTTTGAGCAACACTTGAGAATTTTCCAACTTGATATAAGAAAATAGCATGCAATACATCATATATATCTCAAGTGCTCAATAACAAAATACTACATGCATATTTTCAAATTAAAACACCTAGAAGTTGAAAGAATTTTTCCACCCACCTTAAAGATCGGTTTGTTGGTGAAAATGGGATAAATCTCTCTCGATGAAGGAGTGACTTAGGTCAGCCCCTAAGTCAAGGAATATCAAAAAATATAGGAGTTATAAGAATGTGGTTAAAAATTTAGGGAAAAGAAGAAGATGGTGAGAAAATTGGAAATACTACACTTACCTTGTGTAGTGAGTAAAATGTGACTAGTAATGGCTTACAAGTATGAGGTTTTGGTCACCCTTAATATCAACCTCCAAGGTCAGCCCCTAAAACTCCAAAAATGAAAATGGAGTGTCAAAATTTGGAAATAGAAGAGAAGAAGAAAGTGTACTAAAAATTCCATTTCTTACCTTATAGTCCAACTTCTTCACAATTTTTCTTCAAGATGACTAGTCTCTTAACTTCTTCAAAGGTCTTCTAGGTATACCTCAAATTCAAAAATCAAACTTAAATTAGAAGGTGAAAGAGGTGAGCTAGAAGGTATAAGAATAGATTGAAGAAGAAAATTTCTTTCCTTGTGTAGTGTATATGGTTCGAATTTTTGAAGAAAATGGGAGATGAATTCTTGAAGTTTTGGTTAAGTGTTAGTGAAGAAGATGAAGAATAGGTAGAGAGATGTAGGAGGATTTTTAGAGAGGTAAGAGGAATTACAAGACTTAGAAGAAATTTGGTGTTGGTGAAATGAAATGGGAAGAATAAAAATTTTGTTTTGTTTTGATTAAATGATAAGTTAGAGTAATAATTGAGGGAATTAGGGAAGAAAGTAATATTTAGGAAACCTTATTAGGGACAATTAGCCAAAATGCTAATCTTAGGGGGGAATTTTTAAATTGGTCTTGTTTGACCAATTGGATGATTGAAATGGTGGGATTAATTTAAGATGTAGGTTTGAATTAATGGTGTAAAAATACACAAGATGAATACACAAGGTGTACATGTACAAGAGTTGGGAGATATTTCTACACCAAAAAATACACCAATGCCGTCCCCCTAAGGGTATTTTGGTAATTCCATATATTTTTTTTTGTCCCAAAATTGATGATAATAGATGAATAAATATCAATCTCCAAAATAATTAGTGATTTCCTTGATCACTTATAAGTCTCATGATCCCTTAATCTAAATCGAATTCTTAATTCTATAAATTATAAATCCCTAAAATAAATAGTCTCTTAAAATTCTAAGGTGACTAATAAATACACCAATAATAATAATAATGATGATCATCCAAGTGATCATAAATGCGAATTAAAATTAATAAATGATTATGATCACAATTAGAATTTAAAAGAATTAAATGCAAAATATATTTATCATTAATATCTACCAGTCAAAGTGATGCGGTAAAATAGTCAAAATAATACAAAGACGATATGAAACAAGTACATGATCGAATAAAAATCGGGGCTTCACAGAATCTAGCAAGGCTCAAGGTTACAAGGCCCAAGGAAAATGGGTCCTTCATTCTCTGTGGGAAGAGCTTTTAATTTTTATAATCTAAATCATAAAATACAAATTACAAAGCCCAAGGAAAATGGACCCTTCATTCTTGGTGGGAAGAGCTTTTAATTTTTTTTAATCTAAATCACAAAACACAAAAAACAAATAAAAAAGAATTTATGCAGTTCCAGGATTCAAACCCCGAATTTTGCAAAGTTACAAAACACAAGAAGCAACCGCTGGGCTGCACCAATATTTTGTTCATTAATGTACTCCTTTTATATATGTCTCAATTTAAAAGGTATACAAAAAAATTGGGCCCCTAAATTTTGTAATTTTTTCGGGCCTGAGTCGACCGACTCGCTCGACTAACGTTAGGAGTGGCCCTGTCTATATCTATATCTATATTTATATCTACATCTATCTTAAAAGTGTGAATGTTTCTTGCAATTTTTGATTGGACAAAAATATCCTTTAGACATGGTAAAATTTTAGGACAACTAAGTAATTTGATATTTATTTAGCTTCTATTTGTTCAATTATAAGACAATGCGACATTTTATATTCTACATTTTAAAAGTATATATTCTTTCAGCTATAACTCTTAAAATATTTTGAATTTTCAAATAATATTAAGCCTCATATTAAATTAAATTTCGAGAGCTTTCTAACCATATGTCATAAGCTTATATAAGGACTTCACATGAGAAAATTTTAACATTATAAAGTTCAACACTATGTAAAAATTAAGAATTTATGTTTTTCTATAGTTTTGTTATTTATTTAATCTTTTTGTTTAATTATATGAGAGTTGTTCATTATAGCAAAAAAAATTCAGAATCTGAAATATATATTTTTTATTCATAACACTAATAATACTTTACATTTCTTATAATATCAATTTCAAATTTAAACTAGGTTTCAAAATCTTCAACTATATGTTCTAAACATATATAAAAGTCGTTATAGAAGAAAATTTTAACTATTTAACTTTTAGTATGGTGAAAAATTGTATATTTCTTATATTCATTTAAATTTTCTAAATAATTAATTTGTCTATTATAATTTATAAGAAAAAGATCAAATCACAATATACACGATAAGGAAAAATAAAATAAAAAATATTTTAGGTGGTTTTGATGCTAAATAAAAAGTTAAGAAAATACATAACTCCTTTATGGTCGAAAAATTCTCCCTCAATTAGTAATATGCAATTTTAAAATTAATTTATTGATGGTTGTTAAAGAAATAATATTGAAAACAAGAGAGTTTCATATTTTATTTTTATTGCAATTTCATATATATTTTATTTTAATTATCCATATCAGTAAAATAAAAGTAAAAAATAAAAGGAATAAGATTAACATGAAAAAAGTGAACAAGAACCAAAACAAGTTTGTCGCGGCAAAAAAATTACATTTTACATTTTAACTATATGTGTTAATATGACTTTTACTTAATTTCTTTATATATAACATTATAAGTTTTAGTTTCTAAGTTATTATTTTTTAATATATTATGATTTCAATCTTTCGATTATTTTATATTCTCTAAATTTAAGAACAAGTGCAAAAAATATTAAAAGTTGTATATATAAATTTAAAAAAAAACAAAGAAGACAAACTTAATAAAAAAATTCATATGTATTAAATTGACATTTGTGATAAAACTTGAATGTCGTTTGAAAATTACACCCTTAAAAATTATAAGTTTAAGATATCAATGTGATACACATTTATAATAAAAATGTATACCAAAATAATTAAATTTTAATAAAATAGTGTGAAATAGTGAAACATGAGCTAAAATTGGATTAGTCTAAAACATTATATTTGTTATGCAAAAGAAAAAAATAAATAAACTCTTTAATATGTAACAATTTGACTATTGAGAAAATAATTATATATTGCAAATTATATATTAGTTCAAATACTAACATAACATTAATAAAAACTAAGTAAATTAAATAATTACAACAAATAAGAGTGAAACTAAGAATAAAAAATATTAAAAAATAAATGGTTATACTTGACATTAATGAGTTGAGATTGATCTAAATTATTTTGGGGGTTAATCTCACATATATAGATAGTTTATGATTAAACCAAATGAAACATATTATAAAAATTTGAAAGAATAAGTTAAAAAAATATGCGGGTCGTAGCTGAGAATTCTAAAGAAAAATTAAATGACTTTCATATAATATGTATAATTTGATATTTTCGATAAAATCTCAGTTCATTTTGAACCGTATATTTATGAGTTATAAATATTCGAGCACAGAGATATTTATTATAAAATTGGGTACAAATTATTCTAATTTTTACAAAATCAAATATTATGAAAAACTTAAAAATAAGAATCAGAAATGGAAAGTCATTGTGTGTATATGAAATTGTAAACAAATAAATAAATAAACTAAAGTTATTTAATATGAAATAGGTTGATATTTATGTCAAAGACTAATATTTCTTAAATTACATGTTAATTTATGTACCAATATAATAATCAAAATATTCAAACAATATTTATGTATCAAATTTATTGTGTGAAACTATATATAATAATAAATTGGAGTGAAGTGACCATGTTTAGTGCCAAGTAATATGAATTATTTCGGGCATAAGAAGGTGGAAGAGAATAGTTAAGAGGATTTTAACACTTGATATCTAAATTTTTGGAAACTATATTTTCCTATTTGATCAAAAATTCAATCAAAATTTTGAATAAAGATTAAAGTACTATATACCATTTTCTCAATAAAAGGCACCAAAAATGGATTGAAAATTATATTTTACAAAAATAATATGATTTTGTAAATGATATTAAATGAGATCAACTTTAAATTTACAGTCTCTTCAAACAAATATAGATTAGTTTCAGTATATTAAGAATAATTACACTTTTCATAACTATGCGGCTCACAAAATTTACACCTATGTAAATTTTAATATAACCAAAATAGCCAAAATAGCCAAATTCAATTGCATGTACAAACTCTAATAGTATAACATATCTTTCTAAAACTTTATGAAATTTAAAAAATTATATTAGTTTTTAGTTTATTATGTATAACTTTTAAAAACATAAGTGAATGCAAAAAGAAAATCAAACATAAACGTTAATTAGTATTATATTTAATTATGGAAGATTGACATGCGAAAATTGTTATCTTATTTTTTCTTTCATAAGACTGTCTTTGGTTTTATTATTCATTAAATAAAAATATTTTCTGTGCAACTGAATAGAGTTTCAAAACTCAGATTTTGACTTATCACTTTTTCATAGTCTTATTTAATACCCGACTCTCGATGAAAATAATGGATTATTTTTTATATATATTAGGTTAATGTTTATTATTTTTAAGACATTGGAAATAGGAGGACTACAAACTTTAAGTTTAAGTGTTAATGATAAAAAATTGACTTTGTTACTATTTAAAATAATATATGATTCTTTTTTACATATTTATTATATTGTAATTTTTTTTACATTTCTTTAATCGAAGATCTGAGATAGAATAAAAGAAGTAAGCACATGGAGTATAAGAACCTGACTAACCTTTATTTTAATTGAATAACAATAACAAATAAAATGATGATATTATGATGGATTTTGGTATAATAATTAATTAATTAATTTCTTTACTGATGCGATAACTTGCATGTAATTTACTAATCATTATCTTATGATTTATAAGCTAAATTATTTTTCTGATTATGTAAAATGCATCCAATGCTAAAAAAATTCAAAAATAATGTAAGAGAAAAAACTTTTCTAGCGATAACAATGAAATAAAAGACCGATGAATATGATTGTAATCTAATATAAAACTTATTTCGTTTTTATACTAATTGTAAAATGTTTGTGGGATTGAGTTCTTTAAAATGATTATTTAACAATTCATATCGATTTATAATTAAAGTAAAGGAAAATATATATTAAATATTGTGTAATATTTAAATTTAATTAATATTTATTTCAATTTTTAATATTTTAATATTAATCAATAAATTATTAAATAATAAAATTATTTTATATACAAAAAAGTCCAAATATTTTTAAAATTACAAAAATACCCATTTGGGTATTACAAATACCTCATGAGGTTTCTACTAAAAAAACCATTTGTAATTTTAAAAAAATAACTTAATTTTTTTGTAATTAGACTAAACCTTATGCATAGTATTGGTAATTATCCTTAAAGAGATTTATTTCAAATTACATTCTCTTCCCAACATAATTATTGTTGAAGAATGCAAGTCTTTTACTCTGCAAATCGCTGCATTTTTTTAGATACCCCTTCAACAAAGGCCTCAACAATGGAATGAAGTCTCCATAGTTGTACTCAAAGCTCTTCGCCAACCAGCAATGGATGGAGTCTAATGGTTTTGGAAAATCTATGGGCTTCAATTTGGCTAAAATGCATACTTAGTCCACTATCTTTTGGGAACTTGCATAATAAACTACTAATTCAGGGGTGTGGCACATTAAGTACAATAATCTATAATTTATGGAAATTTAAGTCCAAAATACGCCGGAGATCTGAAAAGGTTGCCGGAAAGTCTGCATTTTTTGAATTTTTTGGCCGTTTCTTAACACGTTGGCAATAAATATATTAAATTAAATGCATAAACCCATCATAGGTGGAAAATATTTTGGAGGGAAAATAATTACACATTAATTAATTAAATTGGTACCAGATTATCATAAACCCTAAAATCAAACCTGTGGAGAAGAAAAAAAGAAACCCACCCTTCGATTTCACCTCTTCTTCTTTCCAAACTGCCGAAAAAATCAAAACCCACAAATTTGAAGGTCCATACCCAGAGAAATGGTGTACATTAGGAACCAACAACACTGGATATTTCCACCACCTCGATATCGTGAGTTCTCTTTTCTAGTTTCTTCTTTATTTAATGTGTTTTGAGAATATGTTTTAGAAGATGGTTCCCCCTTTCATTTTGTCTTGTAATTTTACTTTACAAAATGGTCCTCCTTTTCATGTTGTCATTGTCTGGTATTTGTGAAACATGTGGGGTTGAGTTGTAATATTTTAATGTTTGGTCAAAGAACTGTGGTAATGGTTTGGTTGACTGAGTTTATTAATTTTTTTATTTTTCCACTGCAGACCATTCGGAATCTATAAATGAGAGTCTTGCATTATGGTGGAAATTTTCAAAATGTACCTCATGCAAAGTATATTGGTGTTAGGCAGATAGTGTTTGACTATGTAGATATTATGAATATGAATATTATAAACTTTGAATTGCCAGAACATGAGTCTAGTGCAGAGGAGATTGACAATGGTGACATTGGGGATAATGATAGTGGTGACAGTGAGGAAGATGAGAGTGACAATGATAGTGGTCACACTGAGGAGTACATACAAAATTTCAACATTGCTGATGATGAGAGGGGTGACATTGGTGGTAATAAGATGGGGAACATTGTTGTGGATTCAGATCTAGATGACATTGATTTTAATATGGGGAGTGATAGTATAGATGATGATGCTCTGTTTGATGAACATGTAGATGAAATTGCATCTAGAGTGAACATACTGACATTGCTGAACATGAGAAGGGGGATATTGTTGATGATTCAGGTATAGTGGATAGTGACTTCAACATGCATGGGGAGTGAGAGTGTAGAAAATGATGATCTTTTTGATGAACATGTAGATGAAGTGGCATCTAGGAGTGATCATACATCTGAGTCCTATGAATCTGGTGAGAAAGATATTGTGAATGAAGAAGGAGGCTTAGATGAACATAGAGTGTCTGATGAAGAGGGAAGAGATGGTAATGATCCTATTTTCAATCCTGCTCGCATTTATGACCCAGAATTTGAAGTAGGAATGATATTTAGAATAAGAGAAGAGTTTAAGAAGGCAGTAAACTCTTTTGCAGTTAAATGCAAAAGAAGTTTAAAATTCACAAAGAATGATAGGTACATGATGTATGTCAATTGTTTTGGGGAGAGTTGTCCTTGGAAAATTCACTTAATTAAAATAAAGGATCAGAGCTCATACCATATTCACCTCTATCACCCTCATCATTCATGTGCTCCTCAATTCAAAGTGAAAAATGTGACAGCACCTTGGTTGACTGAGAAGTACATACAACAATTCAAAACAGATCCAAAAAGAAATGTAAAAGCATGGAGGCAAGATTTAGTGAATGACATTAGGTGTCATGTCTCAAGAGACCAGGCTTATAGAGCCAAAAGAAGAGCCATAAAATTAATTGAAGGTAGTCCTGAAGAACAATTCACAAAATTGTGGGATTACAGTGAAGAATTGATAAGGTCTAATAAGCAAATGAGGCTCTAATACGCAGAAGAAAAAAACAAGAGGGAAAAAGCATTTGAAAGCCAGAAGACCATAACATGCAGCAAATGTGGATTACAAGGGCACAATGCAATTACTTGTAGAAAAAGGCCACCAGCGGAAGGAAGTTCAATCCAAAATAGCACAATCCAACCAATACAAGAGGAGGACAACAGTTTGAGCCTTGGAGGAGCAAACATAAAACTGAGGGTATATCATTTAAACCCATTCATTGTATACTCTTATGTGTCCGTTCATTATTGTAAATATAATTTTTTTTGCTTATTGTTTAGGTGAGAAAGAAGACTGTTGTGATGCATGAAGGGAACTCAAGCACTATGACCAACACTGGTTCTGTAAGTGTAAATTTAATAATACTCTATTTTTTACTATTTTTGATTAGTGTAGTTTATAAGACTCTGTTTTTTTTATTAGATGGCAAGAGGAGGTACCAAGTCTTCATTTAAACAACCCAGATCAGTCCAACCTACTATATTACCCCCTGCTCATAACTCTGTTCCTGAATTTGAGGTGCATGAAGAAGCTGCAGGTGGCATCCTTACACAATAATCCCAATCCAACCAACCCCAGCTGCAAGTAGATGGACCTTCAATGTGGCAACAACTTCAAATAGGAAGACCTCCGTTGGATTAAGCAAAGAAGTTCAAGCCACTATCTGAGATATGTCTACTATCAAACTTCAAAACCAATCCAGGAAAAAGTGAATGTCTGGACATGTTGGACCTTCAATGTGGCAACAACTTCAAATAGGAAGACCTCCGCTGGATTAAGCAAAGAAGTTCAAGCCACTATCTGAGATAGTGTCTACTATCAAACTTCAAAACCAATTCTGTCTGGACATGTTTGGTCCATTTTGGCTAGTTGTTTTTTTGTAAATGTAAAGATAAACCAGTGTTTGTGGCATTTTATCTACTTTTTGGAACATGTTTGGTCACATTTTGTCTATTTTTTGGAACATGTTTGGGGTATTTTGTCTACTTTTTGGAACATATTTCGTCATATTTTGACATGTTTGAACATTACATGTTTAAGTCATTTTGGCTATATATTTCTTCAATGTTTCAGTCATTTTGGCTATATAATTTATGGTTCTTGTCATGAAACATAGTATTCATAGATGTTCAAAAGACAGCAGAAACATTAATTCATACCAAAAAACTGAAATAGGTTACAATAACATAAGTTTTTAACAAGGTTCATTCCAACATTACATAACACCATACCATACCAACATGGGAAAATTGGCATGTTTTCCTAATCAATCTTACATAATACATAAATGCTACACCAACAATGGTCATGCTATCATAAATGAAGTAGTTCCAGCTTCTTTTCTATTCTTCCCAACAAGCAATAACATGCATATCCACCCCAAAATAATGCAGAAAACTGTCATTCCATAGACCAATCTCCACAGCTTTTTGTTGCTATGTTCCAGTTTTTTCACTTTGGCTTCCATCACATTCATGGTCCTCAACAAACCAGGTATAATTTCTTTAGAACGACGGCACATTGGAGGGTCCTCCCAATCAAAAAACCTACATCCACCTCTCTGAAAAATACATATCCAACAAAAATAAATTAAAAAATTAAACTAAAAATTCAGAAAAAGAAAAATCTCAACCAAAATAAAGTACGAATTGTTATAACATTTGGTTTAATACTTTCTCTAACATCTGATAATGCGAATGTTTTGGGACCTTCAATGAAACCATTGCTCCTATGGCCCGTTTTAAGTACCATAGCTTGTCATTTGGATATTACTCTTCACCAATTGGATATTAAAAGTGCATTTTTGAATGGTATTTTGAATGAAGAAGCATTTGTTGAACAACCTAAAGGTTTTGAGGATTTTTCTAAGCCTCACCATGTGTATAAGCTAAAAAAGAACCTCTATGGTCTTAATTGAGCTCCTAGAGCCTGGTACGGTAGGTTGACTGAGTATATTCTTTAATTTGATTTTAAAAGAGGTGAAGTAGATAACTAGGGGGCTTAGTTGTAGGTCCCAAGGGGTGTGGTGTAAGGTTTAGAAGGGGGGTTGAATAAACCTTACCAAATTTTCAATTTAGTCTTTTTAAAGAGTTCAACAGAGTTGACTCAAATCAGTTGTGTCCTTGGGGGACATCTAAGTTGGATATTCAACTAAGTTACCCACTCAACAGACTCGATAGAGCTGTTGATAGTATAACTCGGCTCCTTAAGCCAAATACATAACTTGTCTGATTTGGTTTTTAACAGCGGAAGACTTAACACCCTTTGATTGTTTTAATGCTTGTTTTTAGCACTTAATTATTCATCAGTTGGATAGCAAATATAAACTAACAACATATATAAAATAGATATGCAGGAATGTAAATTGCTGAAAGTAAATTAACACGAGTATTTTATAGAGGTTCGAAGATGGGGTAATTATTCTAATCCTCTCTTCTCCAACTCTTGGAGAAATCCACTAAGTAATAGATCAGTTTACAAAGCGGTTATCAATTTTGAGACAGCCTTGATCACACAGCTGGCTTCTCTTGCGACTCAGCTTCTTCACGAGGCAGCTGCCTGCCTATGACAACTCACTTCTCAAGTTCTTGGATTTGATCACGAAGCCCTCCTTCAAACTTGAACCTTTCTATAATCCTTCAACTTGGAAAGTAGACCCCTTTTGTTTTCAAATGTTTTCCTCTTCAACAGATTGAATTTGTCTCTTCTTCACAGTGTGTGTTAGATCGAGTTTCTTTGAGCTTCAGTCTTGAGGAATATCTTGATAAACTTTGAGAATTTTGCAGATTACTTGCTTGAATATTGCTTGTTCGTTCGTGGTTTAGGTGTCCTTTTCTCAATAGCTTCCTCAGTCTTTTATAGTACACATTTGAAATTCGCCCGTTGAAGAGATAGGCTAGTTTTAAATGTCACTTTGTGTTTGTTGGCTTGTCTTATCTTGGTCTACAACCTTTGTGATGTTGACCTTCCCTCGTATTAAATGGCATTCCGGCTTTGCTGGTTTCCTACACAAGGTGCAGTGTTTCCCATTGGCTTATTTCTTTTGCACAGTTCTGGGCAAAACACTTTAAGACCTGGGAGCTTGACATATTACTATATCGAGTAATATTCTTGACTTTATTCCAACGGATCTAAGTCAGTTGTCTTCACTTGATTCTGCATTTACCCCAGGTGACTTGAGTATGCTCCAATCATAGGATTGACTCAATTGTCACTTCAACTGATAGACTTGGCTCTTCAAGTTGACTTGGCTGACACTTCTCACACTGTTCCTCAGCTGACTCTCCTTCAGTCGAGTCCTCGACTTTCTTCATGGCCATACTCAGCTGACACACATTAAAGTCTTTGTTTTGGTCCGCAGCTGACTTCTTGTAATCTTTGACATAGCTGACTTAACTCAGCTCTTCCAGCATATCTATTACAATACAGAATTACAAGGAAAATGGGGTGCCAACTTCCTAGTTTAAGTTTTACATGGTATCATCAAAATCTAACAAATAAATTTCCTAACAATTTTCCCATTTTTGATGATGCCAATACTTAAAACAAATAATATAAGTAAACAACAAAAAATAAATACAGGCAGTGCAATAACAAAGAATGTATGCTTTTGAATAATCATTTTATTGATCATAGCATTCTTGTCCTTTACAAAACTGTTTACAATAAATATCAGAGCTTTTCCTTTACATGGCTTTTATACAAGTACATCAATACAACATGTATCTAAGCTAAGTTACAAGAAAATTCACTGAGCTATTACAGAAGACTTACATCTATGTATTTACAACAAAATACATGAAGGGGTTCGCAACACACTTCATCGCCTTTGTTGTTTCATTCTTCTTTCTTCTTCATCAGCTCTCTTCTTGTCATCCTCTGATATTCTCCTCTTCCTTTCTTCTTTCTCTCTATCTCTTCTTCTCGTACGCTCGCCTAGCGTTGGGTCATCCCTTCGCTGCCTCTCTTCCCATTTGTGAGCATTTCTCTCATTCTCAGCTTCTTGCCTTCTAAGAGCTTTAGTGTTCATTCTAGCAACTTCTAGGTTGGCAAGGTGATCATATCCAGCCCAATATATAAGACATTTCTTATCTGGGTCTACGTATGCTACGTCTTTTGGTTTTGTTCGAGGTTGAGAACCTCTTCCACCACCACCACCACATCTTCCCCTTCCTAACTCAGCTCCCCTTCCTCTGGGAGTATACTGTATTGGAGCCTTTGACTTTCCTGCTGAGTGACTACTGGAAGTTTGCTGCTTGTCAGCTGATTTACACAGATCCAATCCCTTCTCCCAATACAAGTCCCAGGCTTGCGGCAAAGTCATCCCTCGAAAGTAACCTTCTGATTCTAGAGTTTGAAATTCCTCTAGTGATCTGGGCTCAGATCCATCATCAGGCATGATAATGTTCCTCGGGGGTTTGATCGCAGCGTAGTCCTCTCCGTCTGGAGGACCACCATATTGCTTCATGATTTCCTGAATTCTGAAAAAATTGTATAAAACTAAATTGATCATGGGTTAGTCTCCTGTTAGATAGTCATCTAATCGGTTAGACGGATTCAGATACCCGATCCACGGTCAATCCGTCTATTAACCAGCAGAACCACTAACACAACAACTACGATCCGCTGCTAATACTTTTTAGGAAGGCTACTAATACTTTTGGGAGGACTACTAATACTTTTCAGAAGAAATACTAAAATACCTTTAATCGAAAAAATCCAATACTTTTCAATAAGACTATTAATATGTTTTAGGGGGAATACTGATACTTTTAAGGATATCTTTCATGAGATTTGCTAAAAAAACTGTTCAATGGGTTACTAATACTTTTCCAGTAGATTACTAATACTTTTATGAGGGATTGCTAATACTTTTCATGGGAAAAACTAATAATTTTGAGCGTTGCGTAACATTACGCCACAACCTAATACTTTTCAGGGAGACATAATATATTTTAGGTGGATTACTAATACTTTTGAGGGAAAAAATCAATACTTTTTATGAGGGCTACTAAATGTATTGTTCAAGGGGATTACTAATTAATACTTTTTAGATATATTACTAATACTTTTCAGACGAAAAACTAATAATTTTAACGCCCCTAATATTACAAAAATGCTACCGGTCTAGAGATCCTGTGACACCGCCTCAGATTATTACAAAAATCCCAGCAGTGCATGAAATTACAAAAAAGACCCAGATTAAATTGGATTCGTCTAATAGAAAAGACCTATTAGATGGTCTAACCAATGTTTTTGTTTTATCATTATATCGTAATAAAATATGCAAAAATCTTGTCAAATGTGAGTCTTAAAGTTTGATCACACTTTTTCAATTCATGATGATTTATTTTCTTGTGTCATAAGAATTGGAGTATTGGACGATCAAATAAAATATTATTACAAAAAGGGTACTGAAGTAATTGACTGCTGACATTTTACATTTGTTGTCGACCTTGTAAATTATCTGAATTTCCATTTCCACGTTTTTTTTTTATCATTACACACACACACACTAATATAAACATTTAATTATTTAAAGATCTCCTCTGCTATCTTTTTAAAAAAAAATTCCACGTGCCAATTAATCCCATTTTAATATCTTTCGTTGGAAATTAGATGGATCGCAATACACTCTGTTGGGTCGTTGCCCGTGTTTAGCCCATTATATTAAGGAGCCTGGGCTTTTAGCCGGCCCAACCCAAAATATGACCTAACATAATAAGACCCATCTCTTTTACTACGGGCCCTGCCCCGACCTTAGACCAGTGTCAAACCTGACTCACGGACCGTACATCCATACATTAAGTCCCTCATATCATCACACTTGTTTCAATGAGAGGAAGCCACGTCTATACCTCAACATATACGAACAGACTCGTTCAACTCATTATAAGGTAATCGGTATTTCTGGCTCAGTTTTCTAACTTGATCTTTGCGACCTAAAGACTTCGACCTGACTTAAGCATCAGAAGGCCGTAGCCGTGGGCAATCCAGGTTTGTCTGACGTGTGTTTGTCATGTAGATCTTCCCGAATTCAAATAATTACCTTGGGGTGGACCGATACACAAAAGTGGGATGGCTAGATAAATAACTAAAAAAAAGCATATAAATTCTAACTATTTATTTTTTTTAAATCGTAATATATTTTTTTTTTGAAATGACTCCCCCCTCCTCTTTCCACCCTTGGTTCCAAACCACCCAACCCGATCTTAGACATCATACCCAGTGAGCTCTTAAGGTAACACTGATTCCCAGATCAGCAACAACTCTGACTATCCTAGTTCATACTTTCATTTTAACAAGTAATATAACAGGGGTAATTAGATGGAGATGCTACCCAATTGGTATTACCTAGCTCGTAATTTTGACATTGTCTGATTTGTTTTTAAAAAACACGTACATGTCATATAATAGAATACATTAAAATCACAAGGAAGTTGAGTATTAATCTCATTACCCATATAACATAAAACATTATGGCTCTTAAAAATCTTTAAATCTAAGCAATCTCAATGGGTACAAAAAGAAAAACAAGAGGTACAACTACATGAAGGCATGCATAGCTCCAAATATGCCATCCACAAAGGCCACCAACTATGGTTGTACTCAACAAATGGCATACAAGGAGCCAGGCATAATCCCATGTCTCTATTCCTTCATTATATGAACATACCTTTAAGCATAAATTGTTTGTGTAATTATAATGTTCTTTTGATGTAGACACATTTTCAGTTATTTCAGTATATGGATATGTTGAAGTTATTTTCTGCAGAAATTAAGTTATTTGGTTTATTCACACTTTGATTTTGGTATATGGTTGATCTCACTAAGTTAAGGTGGACCAGTTGGAAATATACATGTTACGATCACATTACATGAAAATTTCCATGCTACGCATCCACATCATAATCCATATCATTTAATTGTATTGGCATACGTGACCATTGATGGGTCGAGTTACGATAAATGTAACGAAGGCCGCTTTGATCCTGTGTTGGTACGATTAATGGACCGGATTGGTTATAGATACATTTGGTTATGACAGCAAAGTTGAGCTCATATGGTTATTTTTACAATACATAATTATAAGGTTACACATATAGCCCAAGTGGGAGATTGTTGGATCATTAATCCAATATTGGGCTTATATGTGAAATAACTATGTATTGTGGACTGTCAATTAAGGTTAAGCCCATTTTATAAGTGATCAAATAAGTTTTAAGGAATTGGGATTTAATGATCTAATAGGGTGCGGGCCTTTAATGCATATATACTTAATGGGCTATTCCTATTTTATTGATGGGCTAAAATAGGATACCCAATATAACACAATTATATAAGGGTTATGGTCCCTAGGTCATACGTCTACGAAATTCTATTCTGCTATCCCATCGCCCGAAAGAAACCTACGGAGAAAACTAAAGGATTCTCTGAAAAACTTCGAGACGTGTAGATCTAGAATGCCAGATCCCATGATTCAATTGCTATGGATTCAGGTATGCTTCCGCAATCTAGTTTTGATTCTTGATAATTCGATATAAACGCTCCTGGATTAAAGTGATGTAATTCACTAAAGTTTATTCCAACAAGTGGTATCAGAACCGATTCATATTGGATTATTAGGAATCGAATTTATTTTCGACATGTCCGTGCATTCGATATTATGATTCAGATTCAGCTGTTGCTTTTGGACCTTTGGTTGAGTTGCTTGAATTTAATGTGATTTTCTGAATTGAATATTTCGGATGAATTAAGCTTAGAATATTATTCTAGAAAGTCTTTTGTTTTCTTGGCAAATGAAGTCGCGGTACATGTGAGAAGTCTCCAGATTTGTTCGAATCTAAGGATTGTGCTTGTCTTATGGTTTGTTTTTGTTGTTGATTGACGATTGATTAATTTTCATTAATCATAAAGTTTTTTTTTTGACTGAACAGTAATTCTAGATCTTCAGTTTCGGATGTCAGTATATATGTTTCCAATCTAGATTTGAGATTTGTTATTTGATAGGTTTCGAATTGAGAATAGTAAATAGGATTGGAGGTATTTCTTTTGGTTAAAAAAAATTAGAAAAAATCAGAATGTTGGAAATCTGCCTTTTGGGTAGTTGGAGAAGATGGGTTTTTGCCCAAATTTAGAAGTTTTGGGGCTGTTTTGCTATTTTCAGAAAATTAAGGCCTTTTCTGCATCTGCCTTGTTTTGGGACTAATCTGCTATTAAAGTTTTGTTTGGGTTTTTCTGCTAATAAGTATTATTTATGGCCCATTAACTAATTAAGGAAATTAGGGTTTTTTTTTTTTTAATAAAAAGGTTTTAATTTGGGGTTTATTAAGGTTTATTTATTTATTTTTTTAAATTTGGCTTCAAATAATATGAAAACCCTAAATTAAGTTTGGTCTTGGAATTTAAATTTTAAATTCGAATAATGGTATGGATTTATATATTTTAAGATGAATTAATTAAAGCAACATGTCACCAAAGTGACCTCAATTGTGTAAATTAATTTATTTTGAAATATAAAAGGTTGTGCGCGTGTAACTTATGTGAATATTAACCGACCCAAAGGAAGGTGGATATTTATCAGAATTGCACGTGCCCGTGTGGTAATAAACCCGTGATAATTATTCGGTTTACATATGAACACCAAATCGGCCCAAAGGAAGATTTATTGTTTGATATGTTCTTATTATTAGGTTTGATTACTGCACCAAGATATCAATTACAAGTTAATATTTTCTCCAAAGATTAAATATTGGTGGAGTACCGATATCTTAAGATGGGAATTACCAATATTTGAATTTATCATTATAATTCTAAGTATACTTTATGTGAGCGTAATTAGTTTTTTTTTATTCAACTATGTCTACTCCTGCTAATATTACAACCAACATCAACTCAATTCCTATGCTAAATGGCACTAATTTCAAGTCATGGCAAGAGAACCTTCTGATAGTTCTCGGAGTCATGGACCTCGACCTTGCGATAAGGACTGATTCTCCATCCCCTCTTACGGATAAAAGTACTTCAGATGAAAAGAGGGACATGAAAAGGTGGGAGAAATCGATCGCATGTGTATGATGATCATAAAGAAAGCCATTCCGGAAGCATTCAGGGGCACTATGTCTGAGAAAATTACTACATCTAAGGAATTCCTTGCGGATATTGAGAAAAGGTTTGTCAAGAACGAAAAGGCTGAAATTGGTACGCTCTTGACAAATCTGATTTCAATGAGGTATGGAGGGAGAGGCAATATCAGAGAATATATTATAGAGATGTCTCATACTGCTTCAAAGTTAAGAGCACTTAAGCTAGAACTCTCTGAGGACTTGCTAGTGCATTTGGTTTTAATATCTCTTCCGGGACAATGTAACCAGTTTAAGGTGAGCTATAACTGTCAGAAAGAGACATGGTCTCTGAATGAACTCATCTCACACTGTCTCCACGAAGAGGAAATGTTGAAGCAAGATAAGACAGAAAGTGCCAATATTGCCACAACTTCCAAGAATAAGGGCAAGGGATTGAAAAGAAAGAAGGATAAGGAAGCTGCAAAGACGGCACCACAAAAGAAACGACAAAAGGCACCTAGTGCAATAGAAGGTACTAGCACTGATGCTGGTACTGCTACGGGTTGTTACTTCTGTGGAACTGAAGGACATGTGAAAAAGCAGCGTACCAACTATCACGTTTGGCGTGCTAAGAAAGGTGTGCTACTTAATTTGGTTTGTTGTGAGGTTAATTTAACTTTGGTTCCTAGACACACTTGGTGGATAGATTCTGGTGCAACAACTCTTATCAGTGTGTCTATACAGGGTTGCCTCCATTGCCAAAAACCAAGTGATGGTGAAAGATACATCGATGTGGGCAACGACAAGACAGTTGAAGTTGAAGCAATAGGAAAATTTGGATTATTATTAAAGACTGGATTTTATTTGGATCTTAATGAGACATTTGTAGTACCGTCTTTTCGACGGAATTTGATTTTTGTTTCTGTTTTGGACAAATTTGGTTATTCTTGTTCATTTGGAAATGGGATATTTAGTTTGTTTCATTATTCAAAATTAGTTGGGTCTGGTTCTTTATCTAGTTATAATAAATCTTTATGTGATGGATACCATTGCTTCATTTAATGAATCCATGCATCTATATACACGAGGAGTGAAAAGAAAATTAACCAATGAGAATTCAACTACATTATGGCACACAAGATTGGGTCATATCTCCAAAAGAAGAATTGAAAGACTTGTGTCAGACGAGATTCTCGGTCCCTTAGACTTTACAGACTTTGATATTTGTGTTAATTGTATTAAGGGAAAACAAACCAACAATAGGAGATTTGTAGCCAACATGACTTCAAACGTCTTAGAACTTATACATACGGACATTTGTGGGCCATTTCCTACGGTTTCTTGGAATGGTCAATAATATTTTATAACGTTCATAGACGACTTTTCTAGATATGGTTACATATTTCTCATCCATGAAAAATCACAGTCATTGGATGTGTTCAAATCCTATAAGGCTGAAGTTGAGAACCAACTCAACAAAAGGATTAAAAGCGTCCGATCTGATTGTGGTGGCGAGTACTACGATAGATATGACGGTTTAGGTGAACAACGTCTAGGACCATTTGCTAAATTCCTAGAGGAATGCGGTATTGTCCCATAGTACACCATGCCGGGTTCGCCCACTATGAATGGTGTTGCTGAAAGATGAAACAGAACGCTTAAGGATATGGTGAGGAGTATGATTAGTCATTCTACCTTACCAGAATCACTCTGGGGAGAAGCACTTAAGACTGCAGTATATATCCTAAATAGGGTTCCAACTAAAGCAACTAACAAAACCCCTTATGAACTTTGGACGGGCAAGAAGCCTAGTCTAAAACACTTGCACGTCTGGGGATGTCCAGCTGAGGCAAGGCCTTACAAGCCTAATGAAAAGAAACTGGACTTAAGGACAGTTAGTTGTTATTTTGTTGGATACTCTGAAAAGTCCAGAGGGTACAAATTTTATGATCCCACAACTAAGACTATTTTTGAGTCGGGAAATGCCCGGCTCTTTGAGGATGTTGAGTTTGCAGGGGGACATAGAGTAAAAAACTTTGTCTTTGAAGAGGAATACTTTGATATTCCCACAGGTGTTGTTGGCATTGATCAGCATTTCATTCCTGACCTTGTTTAAGACACAAATCAAGACAATGTCGGAGAACCTCATGTTCCAGAAATTATTCCAAATGAACAAACTCTACAACCTCAAGAACCCGTGCCATTAAGAAGATCCACTAGGGAAAGAAGAAGTGCAATGTTAGACGATTACATTGTATTTCTCCAAGAAAATGAGGTTGACATTGGAATGATGGAAGATGATCCAATCAGCTTCCATCAAGCCATGGAAAGTTCCAACTCTCAAAAGTGGATAGATGCCATGAATGAAGAGATAAAGTCCATAAGGGATAATGACGTATGGGAGCTTGTCTCATTGCCAGAAGGTGTGAAACCCATTGGTTGCAAATGGATATTTAAAACCAAGAGGGATTCAAGAGGTAATGTGGAAAGGCACTAAGCTCGTCTTGTCGCAAAGGGATTTACACAGAAAGAAGGCATCAATTATAAAGTGACTTTTTCTCCAGTTTCTTCGAAAGACTCTTTTCGGATTATAATGGTATTGGTGGCACACTTTGATCTTGAGTTACATCAGATGGATGTGAAGACAACGTTTCTCAATGGTGACATTGATGAGACAATTTATATGGTGCAATCAGAAAACTTTGTGTCAGAAGACTCAAAGCATCTAGACAATGGTATTTCAAATTTCATCAAGTGATCATCTCATTTGGTTTTGAGATGAATTTGGTCGATGATTGTGTATACCATAATTTCTGTGGGAGTAAATATATATTTCTGGTTTTGTATGTCGATGATATTTTACTTGCCAACAACGATATAGACTTATTGCACGACACCAAGAGATTTTTAGCCAAGAATTTTGACATGAAAGATCTTGGCGACGCCTATTTTGTGTTAGGGATACAAATACACCGGGATCGCTCTCGGGGTACATTGGAATTATCACAAAAGAGCTATATCGAAAAGGTTCTTAAAAGATATGCCATGCAGGATTGTAAACCAGGAGATCCCCTGTGGCTAAGGGAGACAAATTCAGTCTGAAACAGTGCCTTAATAATGATTTTGAGGAAAAGGAATGCGAAGATTCCTTATGCGTCAACAGTAGGGAGTCTGATGTAAGCTCAAGTATGTACGCATCCAGATATTGCGTATATAGTAGGGATGTTAGGCAGATATTTGAGCAAGCCAAGAATAGACCATTGGAAAGCAGCCAAACGGGTCTTGAGGTACCTACAAAGAACAAAAGGTTACATGCTCACATATCGGAGGTCGGATCAGCTTGAGATCGTTGGATATACTGACTCCGATTTTGTTGGATGCCAAGATAGTATGAAATCTATGCCAGGCTATATTTTTCTGCTCGTTGGAGGTGTTGTCTCTTGGAGGAGTGCTAAACAGGCTATTATAGCCTCTTCTACTATGGCAACAGAATTTATAGCATGTTATGAGGCATCCAACCACGGTGTATGGCTTCGGAACTTTGTCACGGGGCTGCGCATAGTGGATGGCATTGAAAGGCCACTCAAGTTATATTGTGACAATAAGTCGGCAATGCTATATTCCAATAACAAAAGGAGCTCGACGAAGTCAAAGCATATTGACATCAAGTTTCTAGTTGCTAAAGAAAGAGTTCAAAGTGGACATGTGTCTATTGAACATATCGATACAAACTCCATGATTGCGGATCCGCTTACTAAGGGATTGCCACCCAAAACATTTCATGGGCTTACTGCTCGTATGGGTGTCATGTCATTTGAGGTTATTTACTTCTAGTGGAAGTTTGTAATTATAATGTTCTTTTGATGTAGACACATTTTCAGTTATTTCAGTATATTGATATGTTGAAGTTATTTTCTGCAGAAATTAAGGTTATTTGGTTTATTCACACTTTGATTTTGGTATATGGCTGATCTCGCTAAGTTAAGGTGGACCAGTTGGAAATATACATGTTACGATCACATTACATGGAAATTTCCATGCTACGCATCCACATCATAATCCATGTCATTTAATTGTATTGGCATATGTGACCATTAATGGGTCGAGTTACGATAAATGCAACGAAGGCCACTTTGATCCTGTGTTGGTATGATTAATGGACCGGATTGGTTATAGATACATTTGGTTATGACAGCTAAGCTGAGCTCATATGATTATTTTTACAATACATAATTGTAAGGTTACACATATAGCCCAAGTGGGAGATTATTGGATCATTAATCCAACATTGGGCTTATATGTGAAATAACTATGTATTGTGGACTGTCAATTAAGGTTAAGCCCATTTTATAAGTGATCAAATAAGGTTTAAGGAATTGGGCTTTAATGTATCTAATAGGGTGTGGGCCTTTAATGTGTAGATACTTAATGGACTATTCTTATTTTAATGATGGGCTAAAATAGGATACCCAATATAACACAGTTATATAAGGGTTATGGTCCCTAGGTCATACGTCTACGAAATTCTATTCTGCTATCCCATCGCAGAAAGAAACCTACGGAGAAAACTAAATGGTTCTCTGAAAAGCTTCGAAACGTGTAGATCTAGAAGGCCAGATCCCATGATTCAATTGCTATGGATTCTGGTATGCTTCCGCGATCTAGTTTTGATTCTTGATAATTCAATATGAACGCTCCTGGATTAAAGTGATGTAATTCACTAAAGTTTATCCAAACAGTTTGCTGAAAAACAAGGCTAAAAGAATAGAGGAAAATATTTTTTGTCACCCGACAATTCGGTTTCTCGATTTTGCTACCTAAACTTTTTAATTTCTTGGGACATTTTACCTCATAAAGTTTACTAGTTTTCAAATTGCCTCATCCGATTCACTTTTGGTGAAAATTTCAACCAAAATCCCATCACATGTACAATATCGGAATCCAAATTGCCACCTTAAGAATCCAGCATGCACATCATGTGATGAGATTTCGATAAAATTTTCCACCAGAAATGAATTGGAGGTGGCGATTTGAGAAATCCGAAGATTTTAAGAGATAAAATGCTTTAAAAAAAATTTACTTAGCAAAATCGAAAAACTCGAATAATTCGGATGGCGAATTATATTTTCCTCATAAAAATATTGCTTCACTTTCCCAATTATATTATAATGCCCAACTCAAATCCTTGTGCCCTCAAAAATTAGAAATATATTAATGGAAGTCAAACAAATGAAATAAAACCTTACTATGAAATTTCCAATGGAAGAGAAGAGAGAGGACATGATTTCTTGTTCTATTGATTTAAAAAAAAAAAAGAAAACATAATACATCAACTCTTTAAGCTAACCTTTCTTCAACTTCCTTTGACTACTTTATTGGAATAATTGCACCTGCAGATTCTTGGTCTTCTTCATATCTTTTGAATCACAAATTGAACATGCTTTTTTATAGTTTAAGACTTCAAGGATTGTATACTAGTACTTGTTATGACAATAAATGAAGAAGATATAACCAGGTGGCTTAGCCCACCTGGCCACCACAAGCAATTGTGGGATGGAGGTCAGGGGTTCAAATCCCTGCTCCATCAAATTGTTTGTGGGGTGGAGGTCAGGGGTTCATATCCCTTCTTTCATCAAATTGCTCCCCAGGGGCATATGCGAGTAGTGAAGATTTGGTGGGAACTCATCTTGAATAGCATCCGTGTGGGTTCGATTCGGGGAGAGATCGTTATTAGTAGATTGGGGGGGCGAACATAATTGTTCTCTTTATCTGGGAGGATCCGGTTGTACGCCGCCAGACCGCCGAACACCGAACAACGGCCATGCGTGCACATCCCGCGGTTTACCTTGGCGGCAGCAATGAGGAGCCGGAGTTGTTGTCCTCAGGCATAGTCAGGCGTAAACCTGGAAGCTGAGTTATCAAAAAAAAAAAAAAAATGAAGAAGATCATCGTAGCTGTACTTTTTCGTAAAAATAAAGGTTGCCTTTTTGTAATAGCATCTACAAGCTTATAAATGTCCATTTATTGCTAAAGTAATCAATGGGTTTGGTGTACGAGGTCTTATAGATTGGTTGATTTTATTTCGCCGAGTTTGGCTTAGAAAACTTATGTTATTACCACCCTTATAGATTTCAAAAATTTATGAGAAACTAATGCGATTAGAGAGTTAATTTGGTACGAATATTTGGTCAACAAATATTGAGAGGTTATTTGATTTGGTGACAATTAGTGTACTTAGGTCGGGTCGCTGGTACGCGAGCTGAGGCACTTTAGTTCGAGAGATCTGAAATACAATATACATTATTTGGGATGATCCCCACCTAAGACCTTCCGAATACAAGTCCAAGTAGAGCCGACAATTTTTGGCCTGGCTTGAACGACCCGAGAATTGGCTGAGTTGGGATATGTTTTTACAGACCGGAAATGAATCAGGTCTCTTTGGCCCGACCTGACCGGCGTGAATCCCGAGTGACCCGGACAACCCGATGTATTTTATGTATAAAAATGCATTCCGGGTTGGGCCGAGCAAAATAGCGACCCAAGCAGTTTTTGGACCGGTTCGGCCAATCCGGCCCGAACTTTTGCCAGCTCTAGGCCAAGATTGTAAGGTTACTAGGAAATAGAGAACAAATACATGTGCGGGTAAAAATGGGGTGTATTTATAGTATTTGGTTGCTTGATCAACGGTTTTGGGCGAGTAGGTCGCCCAGACCCAGACCTCGAGTTGGGTTGTGACCCGAATAAAAAGGCACAAATCTTCTGGTATCTTGGTTATTTCATTGACTAGGAGGTCAAAATCATAATTTCGACCTATCCTTTATTATTTAATTCTTGATCAACTACTTTGCCAAGGTTCCATGTATGTAATATGAACTAACCTATTGCCTAGAAAATGCGAATTAACGTACCCATAAATATTTTCCTATTTTTTTATCTCCTATCTTCCACTACTCCCAACTCATTAAAAACTAAAGCTTGTTGATTGTAACTTTTGCTCAAGTTTGGAGTTTCAATGACTATAACTCGATTTTAATTATAACTTTTACAATTTCTTATATATTTATATGATATTATTTAACTAGTAATAGCGCTAGTATTCTTGAAACAACAACAATAGTGATAACACAAAAACTTATGTGAGAAGTTGAAAGTCCGTGAGACGGTGATACTTTTTGGGTAAAAAGTGATACTTTAATGTAAAAAGTTATACTTATCTAAATATATACTTAAATTAGTATATTTAGATAAAGTATCACTTTTCACACTAAAAATACCTCTTTTTTATGCTAAAAGTATCACCGTCTCACGGTCTCATGGTTTCACGCCGTCTCACAAGAGACCTGCTGGAGGGGTTAGTCAATGCTACCCACTTGGGTAGCTTTCTATACCATTGGATTAACACACACCCATGTGGATGTGTGTGTGTATATGTGTTGATCTAACGGTATAGAACCCACTTAGTTAGCTACCCAAGTGGTTAGATTCACTTACCCCTGCTGGAGTGACAAAAATATATCAAAATTTATAATAATGACTCGACATCGTTAAAAAATACATATTAATTCATAAGAAGAAAAATATGAAGAATAATCAACAAGACCAATTATTAAAATTAAAATTAAAATTATCCTTATATAACTAACGCTAAATCATACATCTCCCACATCACATGAGATACTAAACAAAAAAAAAACAGTTAAAAAAACTCGATACCACACTATTACATTAATGCTTAAAACATCAAACCAGCTATAATCACAAGAAAAGACAAACCAAACCAAAAGAAAAACATGAAGAAAGAAATAAAAAATATCAGCAACATTGGGGCAAAGTTTCAAGTCTTAAAATTCGATCTTCACTTCTGAATTTCGGAAGTTGTTCGAAACTATTTGCTTTCTTCTTTTCGGAAATTCCGAGGTTCTTTGAAACAACTGCTCTGAATTTTGCTATCAAAACTAATCTACGTTAGTGCTTTTATAACCAACTTATTCTAATTTGATACAAACTCTATTTCCGACATATATACAAACACTTTTTTTAAATATGTCGATATATGTATATTATATAGGAGTTCTATTATAACTCAATTTCTAAATTTAAGGTACTCAAAATCAGTGTGTTTTTAGAGAGAGAGAATCTGGCTATGCTTCCTTAAGTAGTTACGTTACCTTACCGTTTTCCTTGTAAATTCTTGCACTTCAAGAGAGATTTATTAGGAAATTTTCAATCTATTGCTAGTAAATCTTATACTATTATATGGAAATATAGTATTTCGGTCCTAAAAGAAAATAAATAAATAAATAAATTAGACCTTTAAAACATAAATTGTGTTGGAATTTGGTTTTTGATAAATTGGGTGTTGACCAGATTTTGACCAAATAAGTAAGTGGTTTCCATTTGTGATAAATGAAATTAAATTATTTGTAAAAATTCTATTAAGAGAGTAGATGAGAATAGCATTTGGAATTTCTCAAAAACGATTCCGGGTGAATGGAAAATTAATGCTAGAAGTTAGCCACTTAATACAAATAAATGGTATGGAAAATGGGAAATGTGGGGGAGGAGAGGTGCTCCATGCCACATAGGAAAAAGGAGGCAAAGTTGCACACTTAATATATCCCAAGTTGGACATATGGGTTTGGGCCCTTGGGGGCACCCATGTTTTTAAAGGGGTGAGGACCTACATGTTTGTGGGTTTGGTTCAAAGCACACGCGCGCGCGCCGCCCGCCAACCTGGTCCAGGCCGTGGACTTGCCTTTAAAATGTTTAATTAGTTTTTGTAATTAATTAAATAGATTTAATTAATTTTCGTAATTAATTAAACTATTTTCCAACTGGGAATGTTCGGACCACAAGACGGGCGAAGCACGCCCGTGCGGTCGGGTCGTGTATACTGAAGTTTTGCGTCGACGCGACGGGCGGGAGCACGGCCGTGCGTCCGGTCGTCTTGGTGCCGAACTTTTTCAGCGCCAAAAAGACGGGCAGCGCACGACGCCGGCGTGCGTCTGGTCGTGCTTCCCAAAGTGCGTCCTGCTCAAAGCAAAAGGTGCCTGCTCGAGCCTTCTGGCTGACGCAATTTTCCGTACGGACACTTCATTGCCTATATTATTAAAGCCCCTGCAGATGATTTTGGACACGAAATTATCAGATTAAAATCGGTCATTTGCATTACAAAGCCTATTGATTCTCCCATTCCTTCAATAGCTTGAAAGTCAAAACACTTCGTTTGTTCGCTGTGTTTCAAGTTTGCAAGTCTGTAAACTCGAGACGTAAATAGTCGTTGTATCTTAGGGACGTGCGCCGGAACCGTTAGCACTTGTATACGGGGCGTTTTCGTCTTGCGGAGACTGATTCTAAATTAGGCCTCGACTAATCCTAAACACTTAGCCATTTTTCTTCCAAACAGAAACCTTCCAGATATATTCTACCCAACAAATTGAAATTGAACCATAAATAAGTAATATATTAATGTAGTTATTGTAATATATTAAAATTACCACAACAACGATTAAATAGACAAACAACTCAAAATTCAAACCTTCTTTTCTCTAAAACTCTCTCTCTTTTCTTCTTTTTTCTTGCTTAACATTGTTAAGGGGTGGTTTATGGCCATTTTTAGTCTGAAATCTCCCCATCTACATCTTTTCATTTTCATTTTCTAAATAAGTGGTTTTTCCATGAAGATCTAGGTTTTTTGTTTCTTTTATTGTTTGTAGTTTCGCCATCTGGTGTGATGTTGGTTTGTTGCCGTCTTGTTGATGTATTTTTCTTGTGCGGACGATTCAAACAAGCAAATTTTCGATCAAACAGAGATAAATTTGATTGTGGTCTTCGAATGTTGCAGATATGGAATCATAGGTATTCTAGACATTATAGATTTTTCAAAATTGTAGGCTTTAAGCCGATTTTTGTTATTAACCTAGATTCTATGAATCTTTTCATAGTTTTATCTTTTATGGTTTTAAGAGATTTGTTTTTATTTTTTACAGATGTATTATTAGTTTGAATTAATTAATAAAAATATTTCTCTTGTTAGAAAAATACTTATAAAATACAAACTACTAATATTGAGTTATATCATTTGTAATATCATAATAAGGATAATATAAAACTAATTGACAATATCCAAAAATCATCGTGTTACTTTAAGGGATCATGTCACCATGAGTTTCTTAGACTAGGTGGTTTCAGATATTGAAACCCAATTTAATCCAATGATGCTGACCAAACTCCAAAGTCAATTGAATTTCCAAATACTTGGATTAATTTTACTAACGATCTAGACGATGAAGTGAGACAAAACACTATTCGAAAATTTACTCGAACCAAATGTCCGCCCACCAAGTTTTGTTAGAAGAATTTGCATATGAATCTTTAATCCACAATCCCACCGAATAACTGCAATGTGCTTTCCTTTGATCATCTTAGTTTTCGTTTCCTTTTAATCTTTTGATATTTTTGTATCCATTTTTTTTTTTGAGCTAGTTGTTCGGCATCTGGAATAATAGCGTCACTTTTTATTTGTTTAATGTTACATTGGATCTATTTAAAAAAACAATACCACTAATTATAATTAAAATAGTTATCATATAACTCACATTTAATAATCAAATACGTTACTTCATTATTAGCTATTACATTGATTCTTAAAGCAGCAAACCAACAATCAAAAGAAAAGACAATCCAAGAAAATAACAAAAGACAAAAAAAAAAAAAAACAAAGCAACATTAGGCCAATACACCTCTTTAATTCTTATAATTTATTTTAATACTTATATTTTACAATTGCCAGAAAATATTATAAATTCTCAATATGCAGTGCTTCTGAATGATCCAAGGGCTTTCACTGCTCCTGCCCATCCACTGTAAAAAAGTATTACAAAAAAAATGAAAAATCAGTAATTGAAAGGATATAAATAAATAAATTTTTAAATTAACATTTTTAAATCAAGATTAATTTTTACATACTTGATCATCCCAGGCTTTTTCTTTGCCAAAAATAACCGCAGCTCCGAAACTCCGGGCCAGGTTGATACCTGTGCCCGTTATTGGGATTGTTGCCAAGTGCACCATGAATAGAGCAAATCCAATAGGAAGTGGTGCCAAAACCTTGAGATCAATTTCAAATAGGAATTATTAACAAGATTTTTCTTTTTTAGAGTATAATGGGGGAATTTGAGGAGATGATACATGCACTCGTATGTGATCGAACCCAGATCGATGTTTATGTATTTTATATAGGGATAATTAGTTAATTACCAAAAAAAACCGAATTTTAAAATTAGAAAAAAAAGTCACTAGGTTTGATTTGATATTACATTTCCCTCATTTGTAAGCGAAAAAAAAAACACACTTCAAAAACCCCGACAATATTAAAGTTATTCCTTAAATAAAACCTTAAAACTAAGACACAAAAACTTCAAGGTTTTTTTTTTTTTTAATTAGCCCAATCTCATGTTTTTTAGGGATAATTACAAAACTACCTCGGAGATTTGGTGTAATTACAAAAAAAAAAACAATTTTTTTTTAAAATTATAAAATTCCCATTGAGATTTGATTTTGGATTACACTTTACCCCTCATAAGGAAAATTATTTCAAACACCCCCGCCCATTACATTTGTAAAAAAATTATAGTTATTATCCTCTTTACATTTAAGCCACAGTCAAACATCAGGTTGTTTTTTTGTAATTTTTGAAACTGTTTTTTTTTTTTATAATTACCCCAAATCTAGGGGTCTTTCTGTAATTGTCCATTTTTTAATAATTCCTTTTAGGGATAATTACAAAAACCTCCCTGAGATTTGGACTAATTACAAAAAATCTGGATCGACCCCTCAAGTTTGCTTTTATTTTAAAATTTATAGGGTTAATTGTAATATATGTGTAAGTATCAGGGGGTTTTTGAAATATTTTTTATTTATGAAGGAGGAAAATATAAAACATAGTCAACTTCAAGGGGTTTTTTGTAATTTTCAAAACTCTATTATTTTTTTTTTGTAATTAGCCCAAACTTCAGGGGGTCTTTTGTAATTATCCCTTTATTTTATATACTCACAGGAACATGAGAATCTCTAGCATTTCTCTTTGGGTCAGTGGCAGAGAAGACAGTGTAAACCAGCACAAAAGTGCCAATAATCTCCGCCGCCAATCCGGTGCCGGTGCTGTAGCCCTCCGCCAGCCCATTGGCGCCGCCGCCGTATCGGACATAGTACGCCTTCTGAAAAGACTTCACCAGCCCACACCCACAAACGGCTCCCAAGCATTGGGCCACCATGTACAGTACGGCCCGGACCAAGGACACCTTTCTGGCCAGGAACAGCCCAAATGTTACTGCCGGGTTTATGTGACCCCCTGCACCCATTCACATCAGTTTAATATGTCAATTTTACTAACCAAGATTTTGGCCAAAATTAGTCGTATAAATTATAAGAAAGATTAAATTGAGTTTGGGTTTTGGCCAAAATTATAAAATTATTTGGATATATATTGTCTCGTAAAATGCACATAATTTGAAAATTTTGGGTTTTCTAAAACCAAATTCGGCATTTAGATCCATGTATGATTTAGAAGATAGAATCTTGAAGAAACTGAATTAAAATTGTTATTTACATCCGAGTATGTATTAAATTTAAGGATGTAACTTTAATAATTTAATAAATGTTAGGGAAACTTTTGAAATATTTTTTACATATAATGATATGGTTGGCCCGGCCCGTCTGACTTGGAGGAAAAATCGGGTCGGGACGGCCAAACAGTAGCAGAATAGCTACGGAATATTGACGGATATGCCCGTCGCTAAATTTAACGATGGACGAGTCTCTATTTTTTAGTCAAGTCCATGAAAATACACTGTAAAAATCGGGTCAACCGAATCAAATCATTTTCGGGTAGAATAGGTCGGGCCAAATAGACTCGGTTTTTTTGGGCCTAATAAATTACAACCCAGCCCGGTAAAAATACCAGGCTGGTTGGGCCGTCCCACCGCCCATGTATGATTTAGAAGATAGAATGTTGAAGAAATACCACAAAATACCACCCAAATTCTTTTTTTTTTTTTTTTGAGGAAATACCACAAAATACCCTGATTTTTTAAAAAAGGACAAAAATACCACCCCATCAAGTGCATTTTGTGAATAATCATAATACGTGCATTTTGTGGTTTTTAATCAATGGAATATCCTGGAATTTTGATTACTATGTCATGCGATTATTCATTGACAATTACCGCAAATCCTATTGAGAATAATCATAACCAAAAATCTCTAAAGATAAAAAAATATTATCCCATCAAGTGTTTTTATGAAATCTTCAGTTTTTATCGGAAGATTTTGAAGACGAGAATAATAAAGCGATTAGGTTTTGCTTACTTTCAAAAAATTTCTTACAAATGGTGTATGTAACAGACAACATGCTCTTCCCTCGTATAATTTGAGGCAAATTTTTGAACTCCTAAGCAGAAGCTTGTTGGAGCACGCCGACAAAGATCGCGGTGGTGACGAAGAGGTCACGAGAGTATCTCCTGCGACGGATGATAGGATTTTGTGCTTATTGGAATCGATCGCGCGATTCTCCACCACCACGCCACAAAGTGGTTATGGAGATGCCGAGGTGGGTGGGGATTCTAAGATGTGTATGGTTTTACTGGGCGATTGCGCGATTTATTTTGAAGATGTGTTGCTGATGCATGATTTTTCTCTGTTCTTTTATTATTTTGTGATTTGAAGTTTTTCCTTTGTTTCGAAGTTGTTTCTTTTATGTTTCTTTTGTTCTTTTATGTATTTTCCATTTATTTTGTTCTTTTTTATTGTTTTTGATTTGTTGTGTTATCTATCTGACTGTGTATCTTTTTTTATTTCTTTTGTAGTGAATGTGGGATTTTTTGTGGGATTTTTTGTTGCTTGTTATGTCGTTGTTGGGAAGGTTATGGACGTTGAAGCGTTTGAGATAGAGAATGAACAAGCAAGACTCAGTAATCTGCTTTATAATCATGCTAAGTTGAAGCTGCAAAATGGTGATGACGATGACAACGACATTGAGTTTCTACCTCCACTTCCTAATGATTTTAGAGAATTGTTGTTACGTAAATCTTAATGATGGTGTAATCAGTTGAAACATTTAAGAAACATAAATGAAACATGTAAGAAACAATTGTGAAACAGGGGATCATGTGATAAAAGTTTGTAGTAAATTGCTTTTAAATTTAGAGAAATAGTGTAGTTTTCCCCATATACTCTTCAGCTTTTTTTTTTGTCATCCTTGTAAATGTTGATCTTTGCTTCATTTCGATGTATGCATGTCTAATCTTGAACTAAAGATCTCACGTACTCTAGCAAAGTTGTTAATAGTAAGTCTTTCCCCGCTACAGTTGATGCATTCAATAATTCTACGATGTTGGAAGTTAATACAAAGTATTTTTTGGTCTGACAGTAGAGTCGTGTCCATTTCTCGTAGCCAATGATGGACAAGTAAGCTCAAATTTCCTGAATTGAATTTGTTGTTCCAAGATTTCGTTTAGGGTGCTGAATGTGCAGTCCATTGGAATCAATATTTTTGTTATTTCAAAGTTGGTGTACTTATGTTCTTCCCATTGTCCATTGTGGCATACCACAACAGAGATTTTCTCTATGCAACTGTGGAATTCAATGAAACGTTGGCTAAGTGAAACATATAAGAAACATAAATGAAACAGGTATGAAACAACAAAGAAACAACAAACATGTTTGAAACAAAAAAGAAACAGAAAAGAAACCAACACAAAAAAAATCAGCGGAAAATTTATATTTTTGTCAAAAATCAGCGGAAAATGGGTATTTTTGTCAAAAATCAGCGAAAAATGGGTATTTTTGTCCAAATTCAGCGGAAAATGGTATTTTTGTCCAAAATCAGTGGAAAATGGACATTGTGCAGGGATTGAGTATGGAAAATAGGGTATTTATGCCCTTTTCCCTTTTTTTTAATTGTTAAATGAACTTTTTGGCTTCTAATAAGTTATTTTAAACCCAAATGATCGGTCTAGCGACTTTAAGATTGCAATTGCACTTACAAAATCCAGAGTTCAAATATTGATTAACGCGGAGTGAGAGGTTAGGGTTGTCCATCATCCCCTAGAGTTCATGACTATCACTGGAAATGATTAATGTCCCATAATCCAAAAGAAGTATAAATTTTGACTCCCAGAATAGTTTAGTGATAGTCTGGGTCGAAAAAGAAAACAAAGACAGGTTGTTTCAAACTCTCTTTTAAGATTATTTGTGAATTTAAAAGAAACTTTAAATTAAGATCACTAAGATGGTCGTAAAGGAAAAATCAATAATCATTTTAATTCATCGTAAAATATGTTCGAAAGAGAGAAGAATGCTTGTTAGATAAAAAAGATAACGAATGCTATTATTTTGAACGTGAGATTTCACTGTCCTTAAGGAAATTTGCCCCCACTATGTTGCTGCCGGATTAATGGCAATTCCATCCAGGATATTCAAAATAAACCGGGACCACAGACAAAGAAAATCAGAGATTCTCCCAAGAACAGTTTCGAGAATAATTTTGATTGCAGGAATAAAAACGTGATTAATTTTGAAAGGAGAATCATTTATTTATAGCACTTTAATGCACCATTTGATAAATGACATGTCTGTTTAATTAAGACATCTTTTGGACATAAATCATGTCTGTTCAATACAGACACTCCTTTGTGAACCAAACAATTGTTGGAATAAAATGTTAATAAACTGCAATTATTAACATTCAAAAATAAAAATCAATTAAAAATTCGAAACTGAATTTAATTGATTTTCTAACTTAATGCCCAAGTGCCATCTTTTGACCATTAAATATTATATATATATATATATATATAATAGTCAAACCAAGCAATTTCAATTCACCAATTTGGAAATTGCCCTCCAAATTTCCCACCAACCAAATTTAACTTATTTGGTTTGTACCTCCTTTTAAACATTTCAAAATATTCCTCTCTTTTCTATCTGGGACAACTAGTTATCACTAACTATTCCCAATAATCCCCCACTTAGTTAGTGATATTTGCAATCAAATTTAGTTTTTATGCATATAGAAGGTGTCTTTCGACTTAAACTTGCTATTAGTATAAGCATCTCAAAATCTTATCGAAATATGTGGTCGATTAATTTACTTAAACCACAATTCCTTTATGATAAGATCGGAAATGCCATACACACAAAAACTTACTAGCTTCTCTTAACATGTTCCCCGTGAACTTTGGCATCATATTATGGCCTTGTGCTATATCCTGAGTTCATGACCACTTACAAAAGTTTATTTCCTAACTTTTGATGGAAGCTACCACTTCCTATGATCACATAGGTGAAGAGTCTTTGAAGCCTAATTTTAGCTTCCTTGTTCATAACCGAACATGATTCTTCATTAAGAATATTTTATATTCAGCCTCCTTTACATAAGTACTATATCATTCTTAGTACTTGCTAACTATCACTAACAACTTGTTGTTACCCTTTAAACTTTTAAAATTGCTAGGCAATAAGAAAAGTAAGGTTCCTATTATTAGTGACAAATCAAAATGATTTTAGACCCATCGCACTCGTAGTGCTTTTATCATATTCCTCGAGAGTCCTTTTGTTAATTAGCCGCTAAGTTTTTATTAGACCTTACATAGACAATCGTAATTATACCATCGTAAATAAGTTGTCTAATATATATATATATATATATATATATATATATATATATATTCATGTCTCGAGCAATATGTCTAGATTTACCATTATATATCTTACTAAATACTCTAGACATAGTTGCTTGACTATCACAGTATAAAGAGACTGTTGGCATCAGTTGTGGCCACAACTTAATATCTAACAATAAATTTCTTAACCACTCCGCCTCTTTACCTGCTGCTGCTAGAGCAATAAACTCAAATTCTATTGTGGAATGAGTTATACACGTCTGTTTTTTAGAAGCCCAAGATACAGCACCTCCACCTGAGGTGAAAATCCAACCAGACGTTGACTTATTATCACTCACACTAGTTATCCAACTAGCATCCAGTATAACCTTCTAAAGACGGATGGAAACTTGTTATAAAACAAGGCAAATGACTTTGTCCTTTTTAAATATCCGAGAACTCTTCCAATAGCTCTCCAATGTTCTTGCTAGGATTATGAGTGTATCGTGAAAGTTTGCAAATAGCAAACGCAATATCGGTCTAGTACAATGCATAGCATACATTAGACTACCAATAGCACTAGCATAGTCTAATTGATCGACGGATCTACCCGATTCTCCACCGGTTTGTTTGAAACATCAAGTGGGGTATTAGCTTCTTTGATTCCCAAGTGATTGAACCTTGAAAGAACCTTATCTATATAATGTGATTGACACAAGGCAAAACCCCCACTATGTTTTCTAACTTTGATCCCTAAAATAGTGTCAACGTCTCCCAAGTCTTTCATTTTAAACTGAGAAGTTAAATACTTTTTACTGTCATTCACTCCTTGAATATTGGTGCCTATGATTAACATATCATCAACGTCAAGACACACTATGACACCATAGTCCTTAGTAAACTTAGAGTAAATGTATTTATCTGCTCCATTATGAATAAAACCATGTGATAAAATCACACTATCAAACTTTTCATGCCACTGCTTAGAAGCTTGTTTTTAATCCATACAAGGATTTTACCAATTTACAAAGTTTCTTTTCATTGCCACGAAGCACAAACCCTTCAGGCTGCTCCATATAAACTTCTTCATCAAGATCACCATTTAAAAATACTGTCTTAACATCCATTTGATGAATATATAAATTGTAAATTGATGCAGGTAGGGGTGGCAAATCGTGTTATCATGTCGTGTTTCGTGTCGACATGATAACGACACGACACGATAAGATAAGGACACACCTATTACCTACACGATAAAGATCTGCTCCGACACGAACACGAACACGAAAATTTTCGTGTCGACACGACACGATAGTGACACGATAAGTCAAAAACAATAAAAATTATTTATATATTAATACACGATATTACACGGTATTACACGACAATACACAATATAAACATACAAATACCAGGTTATCGTGTCACTATCGTGTCACTAACAGGTAAACGTGTCATTATCGTGTTCGTGTCGTGTCATTATCGTGTTACTAACAGGTAAACGTGTCATTATCGTGTTTGTATCGTGTCATTATCGTGGCACTATCGTGTTTGTGTCCTTATCATGTAAACATGTAAAAACACGAACACGACACGAAATTTTTGTTTCCTTATCGTGTTGACATGATAAGAACACGAACACGATAAGGCTAAACACTAACCCGCTATTTTCGTATCGTTTTCATGTCGTGCTATCGTATCGTGTCAAAAATTGTCATCCCTAATGCCAGGGCAAATAATATTCTTATTGAGGTTATTCTTGCTACAGGAGCATAAGCATCAAAATAATCAACTCCTTCCTTTTGTCTAAAGCCTTTTGCTACAAGTCTTGCTTTAAAAGTTTGTAGAGAACCATCAGTGTTATATTTCCTCCTAAATACCCATTTACATCCAATGGGCTTAGAACTAGGAGGTAAATCAACCAATACCCAAGTACATTTACAAGACTGTCGGTGTATGTTGTTTATACAATTCATACAATGTTTATGCGCTATGTAATATCAATAAATATAAAATATTTAAATATAAATAAAAAAAGGAGTGAAAACATATGCCCCATTAGCCACAAAGGTTTAGTAATATGGTGTTTGATGAGAATTTGATTAAAGTATATTTCTATTTACTCTAATTTTATGGAGTTCAATCAATAATCAAATTATCATTCTCGGGCATGTTTTACAATTCTATATAATTTTGTTTCCTAATTAAGAATCAATCCATAATTAAAGACTATCAGTAAGATGTATTACATGTCTTCATCGTTTTGCCATTGTCAACCTCCCTTAAGTAGGGTGATAATTTCTAACACGACATGAAACTAACACGCTATAAACGGTTGAGGTTGGCGGTTTTAGTTCATAATTAAGTCAGACCCTAATAACACGAATAATAAACAGGTCGGGTTACAGTTACTTTAAATGATACGATTAATCCGTTTAACATATTGTGATGTTATTATGTTTGTTATTGTAATATTTTTTGAATGATTGAATATGTTGCTAATATAATATTGAATTTTAAAAATTATCAAATTAAATATATGTAATTATAATTTTTGGATTATATCATACATAGATTAGATGAACTATTTAAAAATTTAAAATATACATGTCATATATCACGTAGGGTTAACCCAGAAAACATGAAATAAATGGATCAGTTACAATTGAGAAATATGATACAAATATTTAAACAGATCGGATTAGGATTGAGAAATCAGACATGAATATAATATTAAATATATGTATTTATAATTTTAAAATATTGAATTTTAAAAATTATCGAATTAAATATATGTAATTATAATTTTTGGATTAATTCATACATAGATAGATGAACTATTTAAAAATTTAAAATATACATGTCATATATCATGTAGGGTTAACCCAAAAAACATGAAATAAATGGATCAGTTACAATTGAGAAATATGATACAAATATTTAAATAGATCGGATTAGGATTGAGAAATCAGACATAAATAACATGATTTTTATGTTTTAATATGACCCATGAATACGAACACAATACCAATTACCACCCTACCCTGAGAGCTCCAAATAAACAAAGAAATGGGGCCTCAATTGGCCCAACCCAATGAAAAATTCTATTCCAGTCACATACTGACACACTGTTATGTTCAATTTGTAATTGTTTTATAATAAATTTTTGTTTGTGTATAGAATTATTAGAGTTTGAGATTAGGCTTAATTCTTTTCAAGGGATATATCAGACATATAATCTGTATCCAAACCAGCTCATTAGCACGTTTGGTTTCAATATTGAAGGTTTGATATCTCACTTTCAAGTCTATTAATTTGATTGGTTGGACTTGATAGTCTAGTGATATATAGTAATTTTATATTTATGCCCTTATTCGTGTTTCAAAATTGCTCTTTTAACCCCCTTTGAAAAAACTAACTATTGACGGATTTGAAATTTTTTGGAAGGTGATATTAATGAAAAAACTCAACTATATATTTATCACAAAAACTCCTGCCAGACCGTCTAACGGGTCTGACTGTTAGACGGATCTGACCCGCGGATTCGGTGGCATTTTCGTAATATTAGCAGTGGTGTTTTAGTAGTTTTCAAGAAGTATCAGTATTAGCAGTCCTTCTGAAATGTATTAGTCGTCCTTCTAAAAAGTATTAGCAGTTCTTCTGAAATGTATTAGTAGTTCCCTGAAGAGTTTTTTAATATTTCTCCTAAATATACTCCTGAAATGTATTAGCAATCCATCAAAAAAGAATTAGTAGTTCCTCGAAAAATTATTAGTAGTTCCTTGAAATAAATTAAAATTTTCTCCCGAAATGTATTAACAGTTATTCCGAAAAGTATTAGTTGTCCTTCTAAAAAGTATTAGCAGTTCTTCTGAAATGTATTAGTAGTTCCCCTTAATATAATTAAATTTTTCTCCCGAAATGTATTAACAGCCCTTCTGAAAAGTATTAGTAGTTCTTCTGAAATGTATTAGTAATTCCCTGAAGAGTTTTTTTGTATTTCTCCTGAATATAATTAATTTTTTCTCCCAAAAAGTATTATCAGTCCCTCGAAAATGTATTAGCAATCCTCGAAAAAGTATTAGTAGTTGTTTGAACAATATTTTATTAGTCCTTTTAAAAGTATTAGTTTTTTCAGTCAAAAGTATTAGTAGTTCCAGTGAAATGTATTAGTAGTTCCCTTGAAAAATATTAGTTTTTCCCTTTGAAATATTTTTAGTTATTTCCCCAAAAAAGTATTAGTTTTTTCCTTAAAAAGTATTAGTAGTTCCCTTTAAAAATATTAGATTTTCTCCTAAAATGTATTAGTAGTCTCCCTGAAATTTATTTAGTAGTGCCCCTAATAAATAGTATTAGTTTTTTCCTACAAAGTATTAGTAGTTCTATGAAATATATTAGCAATCAATCTGGAAAGTATTAGTGGTTATTTCCCAAGGTTAATCTTCTTGTTTCGAAGTCCCAATTTTAAGGCTCTATGTTCTCTGCTTCAATTCCATGGAAGATTTTTTTTTTGCCGCAATAGAGAATTCTGATGAACATTGGAATCCGATTTATATCCTTTACTAAAAGCATAATGGATGGAGATTTTAAGGCTCCATGATCTCTGCTTTATATTATGATGAGGGTTTGCCTCCACTTAATAATGCTCAGCTAAGATGGGAGCTTGGAGGCTTCAACCTTGGCCATTGACGGAGGAGGAAAATGGATGGCAGCAGATGTACTGCGATGAGTATTCGACTGCCGAAGTAGAGAGGATTTCCATGGAAGATTTGATTTATCCTTGCTGCATATTTCACAAATGGCATCTTTAGAATAGCGGATCAATTGGAAACCACTTTGTAAAAACGGGTAACCCACATGCATAGGATGTGTTGGGGTTGGGGATCCGTCTAATGCATTAGATCCGTTAGACGGTCGACAAGAGACTTACTCTATATTTATATATCAATACTCCTTTGTCTCGTGTTTCTTGCTCCCATTTTAATTGATGAATTTTTTTAGGTTTCATATCTAAACAGACAAAACATTATTTCTAACCCCATTACAGAAATTTTGTTTCATTCCTATTTTCTCCTTGTATGATTGAACAAAAAAAATTAAAATTTAGAAGGTTTTCCCCACACATAGATGATGATGGGCTACGAATGAAAATTAATGAAGACTGAAGAGAAAATTGATCACGAAGTTGATAAGAAAGATAGATTTACGAAAAGAGAGCCGCTATTTGCACCCCAAATTCTTATAAATACACACCACCTCCTATTTTTACAAAATTAAAATGACTTAAAATGACTATTATGCCCTTATTATTAAAAATTCTAAATACACCCATTTTTTTCAGATTTTTTTTCTTCTTCCTAGGGTTTCAATTGCTAATTTTTTAATTTTTACTATTGTGCTATTTTAATTGTAGCATTAAGTGCGAAAATGTGTCATTTTTAATAGATTAAATGTTTTATAGATTGGGTTGAAAATGGTGTTACAATTTTTGGGTTTTTATATTTCAAGTTCGTGCATTTTTTCGCCATGTTCGAATAGGTACGATCATGCTTTATTTTAATACATGGCACGATCGTGCCACACTTTTTACATCAGTTTCTTAAAGAAAACCGATGTAAAAAATGTGGCATCGTCGCCATATTTTAAAGTGTGGCACGATCGTGCCATGTATTAAAAAAGACGATCGTGTACACTTTTTACATCAGTTTCTTAAAGAAAACGATGTAAAAAATGTGGCACGATCGCACCCTATTTTAAAGTGTGGCACGATCGTGCCATGTATTAAAATAGGGCACGATTGTGCCATACTTCCAAAAAACTCGTGGGGTGTATTTTTTTCGATAATAAGGGCATAATAGTCATTTTAAGTCATTTTAATTTTGTAAAAATAGGAAGAGGGGTGTATTTATAAGAATTTGGGTGCAAATAGTCGCTCCCTTTACGAAAAAGTGCACAAAAATAGAAGATAACGGAGAAGGGGCATTTTGGTCTTCATAAGAGATATTATGGGATGGACCAATTGGTAAGAATAATGGTCAGGCCAATGGATTTGGTCAATTTTGGCCCGGCTCGACCAGCCTAATATTTTTACCGGGCTGGGCTTTAATATCCCAGGCCCAAAAAATATCGGACCTCAAAGCCTGGCCCAATACTTTTAGTGCATTTTTTACTGTCTGGGCCATATCCTGCCCATTAATAAAAGAAGGCCATATCCTGCCCATTAACTCCAACCAAACACAATCTAAGGATGTAATCATAGTTTTGAAAGGTAACTGGAATTTTCGTAAATAAGCTAAACCTAGATATAGTTTTTGTAATTATCCATATTCTTAATTTGGAATTGGCATCTAAGAGTTTGGATTATAATTTTAAATGCAATCTTGTGTTGCATCTCATAAGTCATAAGACTCATAACACACACAAGCTTACGTCTCATGTTATCATTCACTTCTATTGCAATTTAATTCCGTTAGAAGATAGATAACGGTTAACAATTAGGAACAAGAAAATTCAAAACAAAAGAAAATTCAAACTATGAAAGAGAAAATGGTCATTTTTACCCATTTTGAGATAGGAAAACACTTTTTTACCCAACTTTTATAAAAACCACTTTTCTACCCACTTTTTCAATGAAATGTCATAAATGCCCTTATCCTCTTCCTCTCTCTTTCTTGGTTTAAAAATATAATTTTTCTTTCCTCTTTTCTTCTTTTTTCCAAAGATAACAATCTTCTCTTTTTTTTCCCTTTCATGTTTTCGATTTTTTAAGATTGAAGACACAATTGGAAATAAGTTTAAGTTACATGAACCAAATTAATGTATTTCTTGCTTCAAATATTTATGTATAATGTGGGAAATTCGCTTATTTTCGAAAAGAGAAAAAAAAACTTGGAATGTTCAACATGGCACGATCGTACCACCATGTGAGCACGATCGTGCCACCATAAACATGAGCACGATAGTACCACCATAAACGTGAGCACGATCGTGCCACCATATGGGGCATCACATTATGGGGCACGATCGTGCCACCACAAAGGTGGGCACGATCGTACCACCATAAAGGTGAGCCCGATAGTGCCACTCTAAATGTGAGCACGATCGTGCAGCCCTATAGGGGCAGCACGATAGTGCTACTTTAGTAAGGGTATTTTTGTCTTTGTGGGTAAAAAAGATGTTTTTTATAAAAATGGGTAGAAAAGTTGTTTCTCTATCCAAATAGGGTAAAAAAAAAAACCCACCCAACTATGAAAACTATAATATATCAAATATCAGTTCACTATACAAAATTTACAAAAATTGTTCAAATACCTATGCATCCTTCTATTTGCTTCATAAAACCACAAGCAACAAAAAGTGCACGACATCGGGTTTTGGAGACCCACGTTCTAGCGAACTGAACTTAGAACGCTTTCTTATCAGACTAGAAAAGACCGTAAAAAAAAACAATATACTATCCTAAACACGAGTTGAGTACAATAACCTATACTCATCTTTCATGCCATGTATGATCATCATCACCTTCTTCTTCATTAATTTCTTCTACAATCGTCTCCAATTCTGGAATATTTGAAGGCTTATAGAGATATATAATTGGAGAAGGAGCTACTTCCATCCATAAACTCAATTTCGCGCACATATTCCTCGCCATTTTTATTTTTTACCCTAACAAAAAAATTTCCGCGAAAAATAAAATAAAATACAATAAAATCTTAATTGTAATGCTATCTTCCCTCCTAATTCTTGGAAGAAAGAGAGATGAGAAAATGAATTTGTTTTGCTAGTATTTATTCTCTTTTTTTCTGAAAATGTAACACTTTTTTGTTTGAGAACTTGTGTTGATATGGAAGAGGCGAGAAAGCTGCTTATGTAATGGCAAGTGGAACAGAAAATCTCAATTTGATGAGGGTGTTCCGTGGAAAACGGTGTTCCGATATTAAATGTATGGGAAAAAAATTGTGCAATTTATTGGTAATTAACTTTATATGTCCACCACACAATTCGAGTGGAATTAGTTGAAGTAAACACACAGGCTTTGAGTAATTGACTCCCTGCCTCTCATTGATGAAAAAATATAAGAGGGTTTCAGTGGTTTAACAGACTAAAACAATATCATCGTGTAGTGTATGAAAACTTGTCTAAGATACATGGTGAAAATGGGGGTTTGAGCTAGAAAACAAAAGGGCTGGAAGTTGGATTTAATCTAAGGAATAATTAAAAAATACTCCAGAGGTTTGGGCTAGTTACAAAAAAAAAAAAAAAAAAAAAAAACAACTTGAGGTTTGATTCTATGATCTTACATTTTCTCCCTTCATAAGCAAAAATTTTCAAAAACCCCTTGATATTTATGGAAATATTACAATTACTCCATTAAATTTAAGACATAATCAAATCTTAGGGGTCTTTTTGTAAATTTGAAATATCTCTTAATTTTTTTGTAATTGGCCCAAACCTCGGGGACTTTTTGCATTTATCCCTTATATTTGTGATCTGTTGATGTAATCAGCTGAATTTTATTTTATAAAACTCAATTTCTAATCACATTCTTGTTATTGTAGAATCACCAAGATGGTACTAGAATAGTATAGAAGTATCTGAAATATTCTAGAAGAGTTTAGAATATTGTAGAAGAGTCTAGAATGTGCTAGAAATGTTCTAGTCTAGAATGTTCTAGAGTAGTTTGAAACTATATAGAAGGTTGTAGACTAAAGTAGATAATAATACAATAATTATAGAATATGTGGGAATTATTTGGGGAGTTTTAGAGAACATCTCTCAACCGTTGGATTAAATCAATTACCACAATCCATCAAGGAGGTGGAGGTGAAATAGTATAAATAGGAGTATGACTAAGCCATTATAGTAAGTTTGAGAGAATATAAAAGTATAAAAGTATTCTCTTTCAAGCTTTTTTTGTGCTCTTTTACTTAGTCATCATCTACACTTCTTTAAACAGAAGCAATTGCAAGAGAGAAGACAACTTCTCTTTCTATCCATTTTTTGATCATATTTTTCAAATTAAATATTGATCCTTCTTCTTCTTCGACAAAGCACAAAAATGATTAATAGTGTCTTCAACTGAGGGGGTCAACTCTATATATAAGTGCGAGTCCATGTGTGAGTTGCATGACTAAATTTTCTTTCTACGTCTAAATGACCAAATCAAACATAAGTCTAATGTATGGAATTGGCAAAGCTATCTTCATCATAGGGTTCCAGTCGAGACTCCTGCATTTAAGAATAAAACAAAAAGTACGAGACAACCGGATTTATAGCAACGAAAGATTTCCGGGGTTGTATTTGGTAGTAATCTCTATTTCTCATGTTAGAGAGAGGAATAATGTTTTCTTGTGTCCCGACATTTGGTAGTAATCTCTATTTCTCATGTTAGGGAGAGGAATAATGTTTTTTTGTGTCCCGACTGAAGTTGAAGGAGAGATGCTTTCTTAATCCCAATTTGATGCTTTCACTGATTTTACAAAAGAAAGAAACTACATAAAGCCATCTTTCAATTAGTAAATTTAGTAACAATGATTCCAGATCCCAACAAGATTCAGTAATTAAACGATATTACATCAAATGCCATAAATATAAGAAATACTTACCATTCATATATATGGTATTCTTTTCTTCTTTTTTTTTTTTTCATTTTGGCATGTAACTATATCATAACTTTACGTAAGCTTTTCAATTTATTACCATATATATATAAACAATATAATTTTGTCTAGTAGTTAATTAGTCCGCAAAAGGAAGGTACTAGTTTGGTTAGTGGAAGAAGGCTGTATCATGAATAATTTAATTACGATACAAGAAATATTACATGGATAACAATTAAAAAGAAAAATTAGCTAGGATACTTAATATAGTAAATAGTAAATACTATATTTAATTATCAATAGAGTTAACGATAGATTTATCCGTCGTTAACTAGTAAATACTATATTTAATTATAATTTATGTATGGAACATTCCGTCATTATATATAATATAAAATTTTAAATTAATTTTATGTTAACGATCGGTTAATTCATCATTAATAGGTAAAATATTAAAATTAAAATAAATTATATAAATAACGACAGATTAATCTGATTAAGAAATTACACCTATTATCTGTACCATCTCAAACCTATTAACTGATACTCGCATACTACCCCTACCTGCCCAAAACCCATATATTTTATATAAGAAGTCATAGTTATACGATTTTTTTTGAATCATAGTTATACGAATATTTAAACAGGTACTCTACCAAAAATTAGTTATTATATAAGAAAATGTCTAATATGTTAAATTATTGATAAATATAATTTCAAAATTTTAATAACTGTAACAATTAACCATGTTCAATTTTACAAGTGTTTACTAGCTATCATCATTCACCAACTAAATCAAAGCAACATATAAATATAAATATTGCGAAATCGATAAATTCCTTAAAACTGAAATCAACACTAATATATCATTTAATCTATGTAATAACATCATCAAGCATAAAGTTCTATCAAGCTTGACAAGGTAAAACATAGTAAATAGGATCACAAATTCAAATAAAGTAACAACTTCATATATTCTTTGTGCAAAATGAAAATTCATGTTGGACTTCCAAGATGAAACGTATCATGTCAAGTGAAAAAATAGATGGAGGTTACTGGAGGGTAAACAAGTCCGGCTAGCTGCTATCTGAGGGGATTTACTAAACTCTACCCGTATATAAATAGATAGCAATTTTTCATCCTATACTCGTCCCAGATCCAAAAAATAATACGCATACCTAGAGCTGTCAATTTTGACCCGACTTGGTGAAAAGGTCGGGTCGGGTTGTAATTTTTTAGGCCAAAATGAACCGGAATTTTTGGTCCAAATATCCGCACAATTTTTCAGTGTATTTTTGTGAGTTGGATTGAGTTGAGCTCTAAAAATAGTAGCAAAATCTCGGTTTAGCCTGGTTCGACCCATTTTTTGCTTTGGTTGGTGGGTCGTCATGGAGTGGCACAACCCGTTTTGATGGCTCTATGGTTGTACCATCCCATTAAGATCTGGCGGGTGGATACCCATGCATGTCTACCCGCCCCACTGCCCGTCCCTAACGATAATTATCCCCGTTGCCAAAAAAAAAAAGAGAAAAAAACGAAGAAACATGAAACACTGTGAACATTAAGTACATCCAGGCCATGAAAAGCTTGTTCACACATTTTAGTTAATGACCGTAAGTTATATAATTTATTTTAACTTTTAATTTACCTATATAATGACGGATACACTTAACGACGACTTTGTTCATCACATAATATCCATCTAGATTATGTCGCTATTCTTTTTTTTTTTTTTGAGAAAAAAAATAGAAGCTTCATTAATATAGAGGATTACAAGTTACATCATTACTACATATAATTTCCGTTTGGTGGAACCTCCTCAATCCAAAACAATTCCTCATCAATGTTCATTTCAACATGAGCAAGACCATGTGCCAAGCCATTAGCATTCCCGTGTGTGCATAACGTAAACCACTACAATTAGCAATTTTTGCAAAAATCAAAATGTCTTCAATGAGAATGTGCCCATGCATTTACGGACTGGTTTTTCCATTAAGGCTCATCAATGAGACCTTTGAGTCGCTTTCAATGTGAAAATTTGTAATGCCCGCTTCAAAGCCTTCCTAATGGCAAATGACATGGTTGTTCCTTCAATCATCGTGCTATTACCATCCATATTTTTCCGAGCGGATCCTGCTAGAAGCACATCCCCACAGTGGTCCCGAATCACAAACCCAAATCCAACAGAACCATCCTTAAAAGTTGCAGCATTAGTGTTCATTTTCAGAGTTCCCTCATCCGGCGGCTTCCATCTATTAATGTTTTTGTCAACTTGCCTCGACTGACGAGGTGGAATGGGTTCATGGGACTCCAAAAATAAAGTTTGTGCACTATGTAAGACCCTTTCAACATCAAATTTTTCCCCTCCATGCAAGCTTTATTACGTGATGTCCAAATCTTCCATGCTGTTATCGCCGCAAGTTCAAAAAATTATGCTGGTTTATCTTTCATTACGGACCACATAAAATTTTTAAAAGAGCCAAACCTTGGGTTCATTGTGTCAATTCTCAGCGGACTCAATCTCCAAACTTGGTTGATAACTCGACATTCAAGGAAAAGATGTAACTGCGTTTAGGTTCCTCGCATAAATCACAAATGGGGTCGACTTGCACACCTCTTTTCAAAGAGTCCATCTTTAGTGGGAAGGGCCTCGACACGGCTCTCCACACGAAATGCTTCAATTTTGGTATGGTTCAAGATTCCAAATCGCCTCCAAGCCGAATGGTTCGTGCTGCGATGGTCTAGTATGGAGCTCCGCGCTACGTTCATGAATCCAATGGTACGCTGATTTAACAGAGAACAAACCACTCTTGGAATGCAACCAAACATGTTTATCTGGTGGAAGTCTCGGACTCAGGTGCATTTTGAGAATCCTGTTGGCATCAATATCCTCGAAGATTCGTCGGATTTCATTAATTCTCCATCCTCCTGTCACATCGTCAATTAAATCACAGACTTTTAAATCCTCTGGAATAAGTTCATAACTCCCCAACAAACCAGAAGGCTTATTTCCTCCAATCCATTTATCCCCACGAACACGAATCGTTTTTCCATTGCCAACACTCCAGCCAATACCTTCTTCAATTATCCATTTCGATTGGTATAGACTTCTCCACAAGAAACTCGGTTGATAGCCGATACCTGCCTGTAAAATAGATGAACGAGGAAAGTATTTAGCTTTCAATATTTGTGCCGCCAATGAGTCTGGATTCAAGAGCATTCTCCAAATTTGTTTAGCCAACATTGCTAAGTTGAAATGGTGCATTGATCTCAACCCAATTCCACCCATCGCCTTCGGTTTTTTCAAAATATCCCAACACACCCAATGGATTTTGCTTTTTTCCCCATCTCCGTCCCACCAAAACTGAGCAATCTTTTGTTCAATGTCAGCCCATACGTACTTAGGCAGCAAAAAACATCCCATAACGTAGGTGGGTATCGCTTGTATTACCGCCTTGATAAGAATCTCTTTGCCCGCCGGGGTAAGGGTCCGTTCTTTCCATCCTTTTAATTTTTGTACAACGCACTCTTGGATACCTTGAAAGACCGTCTTTTTTGATTTTCCAATCAGTGCAGGTAGCCCAAGGTACTTACTATGACATTCAACCTGCTTAACGCCTAGAATGTTCCCCAAAGAGTTTCTCTGGTTAGCCGAAATATTTCCACTCGTCATAAGCTCCGACTTATCCAAGTTAATCTGTTGACCCGAGGCTTTTTCGTAGGAGGCCAGAATTTTCTTAATGACTTTTGTCTCATGCTGTGTAGCTTTGTAGAACAAGATGTTGTCATCCGCGAAAAAAAGATGTGAAACGCGGGGTGCTTTCCTGGCGGCCTTGAAACCATGGAGTTCGCCGCACTTTTCAGCCCTCTTGATTAAATGTGTAAGACCCTCTGCACAAATCAAGAAAAGATAAGGTGAAAGGGGGTCGCCTTGCCGGAGACCCCTTTCTGGAGAAAAAGTGTCAGATTGTGAGCCATTTATCAAAATAGAATAGGACACCGTGCAAACACAACGCATAGTAGTATTAACCCATTTACGATCAAAACCAGGCTTGAGCATAATATTTTTCAGAAAAGACCATTCAACACGGTCATAGGCCTTGCTCATGTCGAGCTTTAAAGCACAAAAACCGGTTTTACCATGGGATTTCATTTTCATAGTATGAAAAATTTCAAAAGCGGCCATTGCATTGTCCGTAATTAAGCGACCTGGAATGAAAGCACTTTGGTTCCACGAAAATGACATTAGGTAAAATGAGTTTAAGTCTATTAGCGATCGTTTTTGTAATGACCCTAAAAATGACATTGCAAAGAGAAATAGGACGAAAATCTTTAGCCGTTTCTGGATTTTTGACCTTTGGAATGAGGACAATAAAAGTATGATTTTGAGATGATGGATCCATGTCTCCATTAAGAATTTTTTGGATAGTGCATACGAAATCATTATGAACAATGTTCCATAATTTTTGAAAAAATAACGGAGACATACCATCAGGTCCCGGGGCTTTGGATGGATGCATCTGATTTAGGGCTTTATAGATCTCCTCGACAGTATATGGTTCTGTGAGAGCCTCATTCAACTCATTAGTAACCCTTGGTTCGACTGAGTCAAGCACACTCGAGTTATCAGATGGCTCAACTGATTTGTACATATCATGAAAGTACTCCACCATCACTTTTGCAATTTCTTCCTCCGTTTCACACCAGTCTCCCTTCGAATTTTTAATACGCTCAATTGTGTTTCTTTTGCGGCGTTGGGATGCTTTTTGGTGAAAGAACCTAGTATTTCGATCTCCCACCTTTAACCACAACATCCTAGAGCATTGGTGCCACATCATTTCCTCAAGTTTATAGGCATGTTGTAGTTTGGTCTCCAAATTTCTTGCTCTATCAATATTTTCCTTGGATTGAGCAGCCCCCTGTACTTTCTTCAGTTCTTCGGTCAGCTTGTTTATCCGTAAATCCACGCTTCCAAATTCCCTTTTATCCCAAGATTTTAGAGCTTCAGCACAAAAAGAAATTTTCTCCCCAATATGTGTCATTGGAGGAGAAAACTTCCAAGCATCTTCAATAACTGCCCCACACTTTTCATGTTCTAACCACATTCGCTCAAAACGGAAAATGCGGCATTTACGTTTCCGGTTATGGGCACATGCGTCTGCCTTAGCCACATCAAACTCCACAGCTACAGGGCAATGATCAGACTTGGTTCGAAAGAGATGTTGGACCTGATATAACACAAACAAGCTCTTCCACTGTTCATTCGCAAAAGCTCATCCAATCTCTCCATTATATTTCTCTCATCACCGGTCATTCGTCCCAAGTAAAACGATTGCCTATAAACCCCAAATCGGAGAGCTTACAGTCCTCAACCGCCCGTTGGAATTTCTCCATGCAAGCCAAAGGCTTCGGATTTTCTCCTTTTTCTCACGAATCCACAAAATTTCATTAAAGTCCCCAACACATAGCCATGGTAGATCATTCTGAACAGCTAGGGTCCTTAATAATTCCCAAGTTTTCCACTTTTGATTTTGGTCAGCCCATCCATACACTCCCGAGAACATCCAGTCCACACCGTGATCATTATTGCGAACACGTAGGAGAATGTGATTGTTAGAGAATGAAACCAATGAGAGATCAGCGGGTTCATTCCATAACACACATAGACCCCCACGCTTATTTGAACCTTCCCCTGTACAGTCCACAGTAAAGCAACCACTGAAGCTAAGAAATTTTGCATTCACTTGAGACATACGATCACTTCTAACTTTTGTTTCCATTAAGAAGGCAATACTAGGACGCTCCGAAGCTAGGAAATTTTTTAGCGCTTGAACAGTCATTTGGTTCCCAAGCCCGCGACAGTTCCAGCTGAAGAGTTTCATGGCGATCGGCGGGGCTGGAACCCAGCCTCCGCCGTTAGCTCCTCGTGAGAATCAATTTCCATTGGGCCTGATCTTTGCTTTTTGAAACTTTCCACCACAGTTGTGTTCAAGTCATCGAAGGAATTTCTCTTTTCTCCCGTAAGGGAATCAAGTTCTGGTGTTTTATCGTGTGAGCTTTTATCCGATCGTTTTAATATTTTCACTATTCGGAGGTTTTGGGTGGGTTGTGGGTTCATAGTGGATGTTGATTTGGTTTGATTGGGTAAAGGGTTTTGGTTTTGGAGTTTTCGGTGGGGAAGGCACATTTTGAGGTCTGATTGGTTATCCAAGTTTCTTGGGGCAAGGTTATCTTTGGTTTTTTTGTGTATTTGGTTTATCATCGAGCTTGACATTTGTTTGGTTTTTCGGGAAGGGTGGATGACGAGGATGGTGCTCGTTTAGTGAGTGATGGGTTTTGAATTTTTGGGATAATGGTGGTTTCATGTGTGAGAGTGGGTTCACCGGGGCTTATTGTCTCATGTGAGTTGTGTGGTGTAGTTTCATCTATTTTAGTGGAGGAATGGGGTGGGTCAATCTTATATGTGATTTGGAGTGGGGTATGGGTGTTATCCGATATTGGTGGGAGGTATTTTGTATGGGGTTGATGTTTATCGGCTTTTGGTTTTTTTTGGTGAGGTTCACGATCACCTGGTTAAGAAAGTTGGAAATCTCCGTGACTCCTTCCGTGCTCGAGACTTTTATCGACTCATCTTCTTTCAAGTTTTGCGATTGAGTCTCTTCGTTGCGCTCAAAAAAGTGGTCTACGAATTTCCTTATAATTATTTTCCTCCGACTTCTTGAGAACAACTCTGCGTGTTTCACCATTGGTGAAGCTCTTGCCAATCTCCATCACGGTAACTCGTCGTCCTCTAATCCAAGAAACTCGTCGATTCGATTCATCGTCCACACTCTGATCTCTTTTAATGTGACCCACACATCCGCAAATATAATAGAAAGATGGGAGTCGTTCATACTTGATCGGGATCCACATACTATTACCATCATCGTTTTGATTTTTATACCCCGTTTAAGAGGTTTTGTAACATTAACCATCACTTTAATCCGAACACTTTGATCAAAACCTTCGAGCGTCGTGTTGTCAATCTCAACGACTTCACCAACCTTATTACCTATAGAACGGATCACATTAGGTTCACGACCTATTCTCGGAAGATCGTAGATTCTTACCCAGAAGGGGGTGGTTTCAAACTTCATAGTGGACGGTTGAACACCGTGCTCCAGTTTTTTCAAAACCAAAGCAGATTCTTGTCAAAGTGCCATGGTTCCGTTGTGAGAATTCTCTCCATATCACGCCTTTGATTGAATAGGAAAGAGAAAAGATTGGTTTCGATTTCTTTTTTGTCATTCCACTGTAGGCTTCCATATCTTTCTCATTGTTTCAAGCAGCCCAAACGCATTGATAGATTTCATCGTCACTAGTTTCCCAATCAGGCAGCATGACAATTTATCGTTCATTGATTCTTCTCTTGTCTTTATTACCACTGATTCGTCGTCATCTTCCTCTAACCATGAAAGTTTCCCTTTCCGTGTAGCCATCTGATAAACTCAAGACTCGAGACTCGGTGCCGAAAAAAAATTTAGGAAGATAAGAGGACTCTCACAAAAAACCAAACCTGACTTGGATTCTATAAGATAAAACAGTAAGAAGAAGGTTTGAAGAAAAAACACAACAACACTAAGAATATTAGACAGACTCTCGAGAAAAACGCAAACACAGACCAAACAAAAACAAAGAAAAGACAAGGAATAAAACAAAAGAAGGCTTAATAACTTGGAAAGTACGAGCTAGAAGATTGACTTAAAGCTAAAACTCCGACGGGACCCGAGGCGGTGGACGCGGAACCAAAACCCTAATAGAGGATACGAGAAGACCCTAGTGGAGGATACGAAGAGACCCTACTGGAGGGTACCATACATGATTATGTCGCTATTCTGACTCTAATGTTTTGCGCCAAAATTCGAAGAGAAAAATAGCGACGGATGATTATCCGCCACTAAATCTGTCGCTAGTCCGTCTGAATTTTGTTGCTATTTGTGAAATATATTCTTGGGCTGGTTTGATTGCAATCTAATAATGGGTTGTATGAATTCCCAATTTATTAGTTCAGCCTAGGAAGCATGTACATTTTTCTAAAGATGACATATCTGTATTCGATATGATATTTTATCCGATACTTCATGGATACTCCATGGATAAATCTACACATGAAAATAAATAAAATTAATTATATTACTCATTTTTTAAGCAATTTTTTGTGTGTGTATGTGAGTTATCACATTTCAGATTTGAGTACTTGTGTGAAATTTTGGTTTTTTATACTTGAAACATTCTTTTTTTAATTATACTTATTACATATGTATTTTCAATAATATAAAAATATATAATTTTATATAGATATATATATTGTACTCATGTCCTTAAAATTTCGAAATATGTCGTATTCCCGTATCCGTGTTGTATCATATTTGTATCCCATATCCATATCAGTACTTCATAGAGTTCAGCTGATTCATTCCAATCACCCTATTAAGTGGTTTGGTTTCTTAATTGGGTCACAGGATATCATGTCCATTAATTAATAACAAATCTGGTTGGATCATGATAACAATCCAAATTTATCAAATTTATCTCTCCCACTACATCTCTGAAAACCTTTATGAATGTATGTCCAACATGTAAAGTCTTATAAATGGGCCAGGCCTGGTTTCATAATCCACGTGACTTGCATCCCAATTCCTAACCGTGGCCCAACATCCTACTCATATGAGTCATATCCAAAGCCATATTAAAATAAGAATTTACCAAATTAGCCTTCACCTATAACTTATCAAACCCAACAGAGACCTACTTCTTCTGTTAATCTGTTTGAATCAATGTTATAAAAACCTGATCGGTGAGTGAACCGGTTTTTACCGAGTGAACCGGTTTTGCTACCGATTCGTGGTTTAACCGATCGGACCGGTTTAACCGTCGGTCCAACCAACCTAATATAAGTTGACTAGATTTATTTTATAATGTTTATGTAAAATGCATATATGTACATAAGTTAAATAACCACATACATATAATGAAATATAAAGTTCAATCTTTTTAAACAAAGTAAAAATAAAGACTCGAACCCGAATCTATTCACGTAACACTTACTCACCTGCCATGGCAAGCGGATTCCCACCATTTAGCGAGTCCCCAATATTCTGTTTTTACAGAGAGTTTCTCAAAAACCGGGAAGACAAGGACGGGTCCTATGGGAAAATCCTCAAAAACCTCCATGATACCTGAGTGTGTAAGATGATTTGATTTTTCTTTTTTCACTAATCATTCTTCTCATTTCCTATTTTTTATCATTTATATTTTGATTGATAATTATTTCGATTATATTTGTTTACTGATTGATTGATACATTGTGCGAATTTTAAAATCAGAATAATTGGAATTTTTTTAAATAATTAAAATAAAATAAAGATAACTTCAATAATTGTTAGATCGACTAGTTAATTAGGGTGGATCCAGGGGGTGGGGCCCATCCAAGAATTGTTTTGTCCCATTTTTTCTGTGGGGAAAAATAATATATATATATATATATATATATATATTTTGTAAGAGAAAAAAATATTTGGGATGAGGTAGCCGAACCAACAAGCTACGCCCTTGTAATTAATCATATCCACTTTGAATTGATTATCTCAATTATGTCGATGAATTTGCTGATTGATTCATGTTTTAATATGCTAGAAGGGTGTGCTTTTGTTCTTCCTAATTTCCTACTTTTTGTTAATTGAGAAATCATCATTGTTGCTTTCATTACTACTACTTTCATCATCATCTTCCCTCAATCTTGTATTTAACATGAATTGGGATAGGACACTACAAGAAAAAAAATCAATTTTCTTACAGAAAAATATGTAGATAAATAATAAGATAATTGTAAAAGCGTAAGTAAAATTATTGTAGATAATATCATTGTAGGTAAATTATTTTACCAACAGAATCTAAAATTATTGGTAAATAACTATAATATTTTTGTCGGTAAATTTAAGTATTGTCCGTGAGTTGGTATAATTGAATTGGAAATTCATTGGTAGGGTTATGACTTTGATATCCATGACCATCTTCCGCTGTATTCTCCTCTGTTTCCATTGGACATGTCCAATGAGGACGTGATAGAATTGTTTGGTTACACAGTGAAGAAAGGAACAAATTCTGCATTTCAGAAAATCAACGATAGCATGGTATGTATGTTCTTGATAATTTATCTCATGGTACTTGTTAGGGTTAATTACAAAAAATACCTTGAGGTTTGACCTAATTACAAAAAAACCCAACTAGTTTTCAAAATTACAAAATATACCCTCGAGGTTTTATTTTTCTAACATTTCAACCCTTCATAAGAAAAAACATTTCAAAATCCCCCTTCATATTTATAAAAATATTGTAGTTTATCCCTTAATTTAACACTGAATCAAACCTCATGGGTACTTTTTATAATTTTAGAAGTTAGCTGGGTTTTTTTGTAATTAGATCAAACCTCAAGGGTACTTTTTGTAATTATCCCTACTTGTTATATGAACTATCTGATTTAGGAAAAAAACTCATATGAAACGATCTCACGGATTTAATTTCGTAAGACGGATCCTAATTGATCCCAAGGGGTGCCTCGGTCCACCATAGGCCGTTGTAGGTAGGGGTGTCAATTTGTGACACGATACGATAACTCGACACGAACCTAACACGAATTTAGCAGGTACATGTACAACTCTTAGCAGGTTCGAGTCAAAATCAGGTCAGACAAGGTTAACACGCGAAATAAATAAGTCAGGTCAGGTCGACTCGCGGGTCGACACGATTGACCTATTTAACCCGTTTAAATTTATAGTGACAATACTATTTTCATATTTTGTGATGTTTTGGTTAGTTATATGATGTTTTAGTTAGTTATATGATGATGAACAGATTATTAAATAGATTTTCTAATAATTTAAAGTAATCTTTATTGATAATTTTAGTTTTTCTCTTTTTTTCGTACGTGTTATATAGGTTTTTCGTGTCGTGTTCCGGTTACCCGTGCCATAAATGAGTCATGTATGTGTCATGTATCTTGACACGAATAATTGAACGGGTTGTGTTCGTGTTCGTATTAGGTAATAAAGTGGCAAGCGTGTCATACTCATGCTAGGACACGACGACCGCGAACACAAAACACGAAACGATTAACACTCTAGTCGTAGGGCGGGGGCTCACAAACACCTTCCCCTATAATAGGCTTAAAAATATTTTCCTTGTGATGATCCATTTGAATTTGGATCTAACTTGCTTTGATTTGTAAAATAGGTTGGATCGATCCGTCTCACGAATATAATTAATTCGTGAGACGGTCTCAAAAGAGACTTACTCCCTCGATCTAGATTATTTGCCAATTGCGGGGACGAAACTTATGAGCTTGTGGAAGTTAAAAATGTTGTTCACTGCGTAGGCGAAAGGTTTCTTCTGACCTTCACTGCTAGAGAAGTTGACGACGAAGATGATGACGATAACAATGATTAAGACGAAGATGAAGACGAAGATGAAGATGATAGCGATGATGAAGACGAAGACGAAGATGAAGTGACAACTTTTCATGCAACGGTGTATGTGCCATCCTTTGGGCCGTATTATGACTGTGTTCCTGCAGTTGAGGATTGGAGGGTTAGACCAACTTAGATTTGTGTTTAAGTTGGTCTAGGTTTGGTTTCGCGATCTGATTATGTTTGTCATAATGACTTGTCAAGGAATTATTAGGGAGTTTTAGAAATTATAAATTGCAGTTTAATTATTATTTGTTAATTTATCCAATAAAAGAGAAGAATTTAGAAACATGTAACACTTAATTGCTGGAATGCAAGTGAGAAGGTAAGTGATTGCTGCTGGTTTTCAATATTTGGACACAATATTAGATTTCTTTTCAACAAGTTCCTTCCCAATGTTTTCCATCGATTATGCAAACTGAAACAATATCATCTTGCAATGTATACAAACTTGTCTAAAGATACATGGTGAAAAATGGGGGTTTGAGCTCGAAAACAAAAGGTTGGAAATTGAATTTAATCTAATGGATAATTACAAAAACTCCAATGAGATTTGTGCTAATTACAAAAAAAAAATTCAGAGATCATTTCAAAATTACCAAAAAAAAAAAAAAACAATTCAGATTTAATTTGGTCCTACATTAACATATACTAGTTTAAGAGTCATTGCATTGCTCCATTGTACAATACAAACGTACTCACCAATCATCATCCGGTTTTTATTTTTATTTTTTTTTCATTTTCTTCTTTTTTCCCCCTTTTTTGACGGGAGATCATCTTTGTCTTCTCGTCTTCTACCTTTAATTTTCGCCCTTTTTCATTTTCATCTTCTTTCAAATAGAATTTATCATCTTTCCATGTTTGAATTTGTTCTAGGAAGAGGGGAAAAACTCAAATTAAAGGGGAAAATTTAAAATTTTACAATTATCCCCTTGAAGCATCAACACCAATTTTGTCATTGACAAAGCCAATATTTGCTCCATCCAAGAGAATTTTAAAATCATGTTTTCTCGGCATTCCTAACATAATAAAGTTAAAAATATGTCTAATTCATCAGTCTTTTTATCTCCGATTCTTTTTCCATTGTATTCTTCTCCAGATATGATGAGATTAAATGTCAACCCAGGTTTGCCGGCAAATAACCTCACAAAATTGGGAGAATTTTTAAAGTAGCCATAAAGAAACTTCTTTTCCACCATCCTTATTATTTTTTTCTTGTGGGAAGATGATGCTATTTAGGCTAAGAAAAAAATAAAAGAGAGCATTTGGTGCAAGAATATTTGCTGATTCTTCCAAAACAAGACACACATATTTATACTAAGACAACTTGTTAGCCAACAACTAGGATATATTCAATCTAATGGTTATTATTCATGCGCTAAATCATCCTCCAAAATATCCACTTTCCTAGAAGTTTCTACAAGCTTTTTCTTCAAATAATATTTAAGATATTTTCTAAGACATTTCTAGAGAAATTATAAAACTTTGGTCTTTTGAGCTTGGACTCTTATCTTATCTTTTAACTCTAAAATATAGTTTCAAGCCCAATATTATTTGGACCCAAATTAAGTTTATATTTCAATAATCTTCTGCTGGTAGGTTGGACAAGGCATGGGGATTAATTTTGATTTTTGGCCTTGAAAGTTTTGAATGGCTTTGATTTTTTACCTATATTTTAGGCATGTAGAATAAACTTTTTTTTATAGGATTATAGAGGTAATTTTACCCATTACCTGATTTATTAGTGGGGTTAATTTTGTAATTACAACTCATATTTTTTTCAAAATTTTTACTGTTTTTTCGGGATAATTTATACCCAAAATATCCACCATTGAAGATAGTCTAATTCTTTATTTCGCTCGTGAGAAATTCAGCAATTTTTTAGATTCGGAGTTGAGAACCTCAACAACTTCTCCAAATGCATGTGTAGTTTTTATATTTAATAATTGTTCATATGTTAAAAAAAAATCTCAAATTAGGGCTTTTCTATTTTTAATATTCTAAGTTCGGTTTTGAAGATTTTGTGGTTGGAATTATAATACTCTTTGGGCTCGTTTGGTTGGGGTTAATGGGAGTGATATCACTCCCTTTCATATTATTTCCTTCCCATTATCTTTGTTTGGTTCAAGCATATTCACTGAAAATAGTTGGGCTTATATTTATACCCTGAATGGGTTATTACATATCCCACCCCAAGGTGGGATGAGCAATTTGGCCAATATGTTTGGATGAGAATTTACCTAAACACCCTCGGTTTACAAAATTGTCCATGAAAATTTGTATTCATTATTGTGCAAACGGTGAAACCATTTCCTCTCTCCTTCAAAAGACGAAATTTTCGTGCCTAGCAAGAAGGATTCCTCTCCACTTCAAAGCGAGCGAAATTTTCGAACCCTAGCAAGAAGACTCTCTCCCACTTTGAAGCAAATTGGTATGCGACCGGTTATGTAGGATAAACAAAATTCTTCTTCAATTTTTTCAATGATTCTAGCTTACGTTTTCTTTGCTTTCTTCACTGACCTTTACGATTTCATTTTTTCTGGAACAGACTACAACAAAGATATCGTCGAAAAAAAACCGAGGTTAGCGTATTTGTATTTCGATTGTTGCGATTTTCGTATGAACTTGTTCAAAGTGTATTGATAAAATAAAAGGTCACCACTCGAATGTTGTTCTCAAAATTTTTAGGTCTAAATTTCGTATGGGAGATCTTCAAAATTGTTGAATCTGATTAATATGTGTTTTATTTCCAATATAAATCGCTTATATGTTCTTTGGATTTAATGGGTGCTTATATGTTGGGATTTAATGTGTGTTTATAGGTTCTTTGGGATACATTTTTTTATTCATTACGCTTTTGGTTCGAAATTCTCGCATATTGTGGTCATTAAGTAAAATCATTGCACAAAACAACATTCTTATACTTATCTCAGATTGTATTACGACTTTACTTAGCACGATGTCTGAAATATCAAGAAGAAGAGCCGAGATATTTCTTCTAATTGAAGAGATAATGATAGAAAGTGTTTTTATAGTGAATATGTTTGTAAGTACAATTCGAATGCGAGCTCGGAGACGACTAAGAAACCGTAAACAAGGAACTACATATTCTATGGCAGATAGATACCCAAACAAATAGAACATTTAGATGAATTGATCTTACATAATGACGTTGATTGTTTGGATAATTTGAGAATGACCCGGGGTGCCTTTGCTAAACTTTGCTACTTGTTAAAGCATGTTGGAGGTCTTAAAGATTCTAGATATGTGTCTATTAATGAGAAGGCCGCATTATTTCTTTCTGTGTTGGCACATCATAAGAAAAATCGTATTATGCGGTTTGATTTTAAGAGATCTGGACAAGCGGTTAGTAGACACTTCCATGATGTGTTGAATGCTGTTTTGAGGCTTCACAATTTACTTCTTGTTAATCCTCAAGCAGTCGATGACAACTGCACAAATCCTAGATGGAGTTCGTTTAAGGTAAACTTTTTGCCACCCCAACAAATTATCATGAAACATTTATTATAATAACAGTGAAAAGATTCTTAAATTTGAACTTTTTGGTTTGCTAGTTCTATTATGTGACGTAATTTGTTACCTATATAGGGTTGTCTAGGTGCACTAGATGGTACCTATATCAAAGTCAAGGTTTCCGAGACAGGATAAGGCAAGATATAGAACACGAAAAGGAGACATTGCAGTAAATGTACTTGGGGTCTGTGATCGAAATATGAATTTTATTTACTTGCTAACTGGTTGGGAAGGTTCTGCGGCTGATTGTAGAGTTTTACGTGATGCAATTCATAGGCCTAGTGGTTTGAAAATCCCACAAGGTATTAATTCATATATTACAATATAATTTTTTTTGGTTGCTTTTCTACAGTGTCACCAAGTAATAATATCCTTACATTCATGTATGCTTTCCAAAATTGGGAAATGTCTTTACAGGGTAATTTTTATCTTTGTGATAATGGTTACACCAACGGTCAAGGATTCCTAACTCCGTACAAAGGAGTTAGGTACCATCTCGACGAATGGGGTGAAGGAACTTCAATTCCACAAAATCCGAAAGAGTTCTTCAACATGACCCACTCAAAAGCTCGAAATGTCATAGAAAGAGCTTTTGGTCTATTGAAAAAACGATGGACAATATTACGCAGTCAATCCTTTTACGATATTAGAGTCCAAAATCGGATGATAATGGCGTGTGTACTTCTTCATAACTTCATACGCTCGTAGTTGCAAGTTGATCCCATGGAAGAGGAGTTGAGTGATGATGATGAAGACGACCACGAAGATAATGAAAACACGGGATTCATTGATCTTTGTAGAGCCATCCCAATTTTGGACAAATTGGAGAGACAACTTAGCGATATCGATGTTCAATGAGTGGAGGGGTGTAGGGTAGTCCATCGATAACATTTGGATGAATATTGTTGTAACACAACTGCCCTTAAATCTGGTGTATTATCACTGTTGCAGTGTAGTTTTCCATGACTTATAAATTCTTGTTCAACTTGCACTTTTTTTTTTTTGGTGTTGTAACCAAACAACTGATGGTGTTGAATTTATAATTTGTTGCTAAACATGGATCTTTTTTTTTTTGGTGTTCTAACTTCCAACTGATGGTGGTCAATTTATAATTTTGTACTTTGAACATGAATGTTTTAGTTCTCCTGCTGGATATTGCTTGGTTTGTAATTACATGGTTGTTTGGTTTGGCCTCGATGTTTTAGTTCAGTTGGTGAACATGGGTGTTTTATTTCTCGTGCTGGATATAGTGTGGTTTGTAATAAGATGCTGGTTTTTTTGCTTATTGTTACACTTGTCATGTCCAATATTATGTAAAAAAATAAAAATTGTAATTTGATTCGCAGATTTTAAATGGATTTGTCAAGCAACAATTTCAATAGAGTGAATAAACCAGTTCGGAAAAGGAATGACAAGGGTAGAAGGAGTTGGAGTCGACGCGAAGAAGAGGCATTGATTGCATCCCTTAAGGAGGTAATTGCCAGTGGCTGGAAATCCGAGAATGGGTTTAAAATTGGATATCTTCAAGCATTGGAGCAAGAAATGCAAAAGATTATACCCGGTACAGATCTTAAGGGGATTCCACATATCAACTCGAAGATACACGTATGGAAGAAAGACTATGGCAGCCTTGTCACGATGTTGTCACGTAGTGGAATCGGGTGGAATGTCAGCACAAACACGATCGAGGCACCTGATGATGCATGGGCTGAGTATGTTAAGGTATTATGCACAAATTGTAGTTTTTTCGCAGATTTTCATATTTCAGATGTATGTATCTTCAAGTTATTTATTCAGTTCAGTAAAATGTTACTTGTTTGGTTTGTTCAATTTCATCGTTAATTTTTGTCAGTAATCGATTATAGGTTGATGCTAATGCTCGTCTTATGAGGAACAAATCATGGCCATTTTATAACGATTGGGTTATGATTTTTGGAAAAGACCGAGCTACCGGTGAACACGCAGAGGACTTCACTGAGGCGCTAAACCATGTGCTTAATGGGATGTCCATACCACAAGAAGATACACCGATCAATCTTGATAATTTATGTCGAAAATGGTGAGGATGAAAACGGAGACAACTTCATTTTGTCAAGCCGAAAGCACTCCTCAAACATCGTCCAGGAAAGAAGGGTAAGGGTCGTAAAGAAATTCGGTAAGACGGCGTTGATCCTATGTATGACGTCATGAAAACATTCTGCGCAAACACGAATTCAAGATTGGGTGACATAAGCGAAACGAATTGGCTATGAGTATGACATTTCATTGGCAAGGAAGGAGGTCTTTGGTGTCGTTGGAGGGATACTGAGGATTAAGTTTGCGTGATAAGTTCTTTGGTTTCAAAGCTTCTTGTGAAAAATACGAGGACTGGAATTATTTTTCGATTTGCGGACGAGGCGGGGCCGAGTTCGCTAGAATGAAGTTAGCAGGAACTTATGATCAAGACCATTTTCATTTCTGATTGCACTGTTTTTGAATGTGAAAACTTGTAATGGAAATTAAGATTTTTGGGTTCTTTGTTTTACATGCGATAATTAATGATTGTGCGTATTAGAAAATTGTATGAACGAGTTAACCTATTTTGAGACTTTTATGTTAGTAATTTATGTTGAGATGGATGTAGCGGTAAATTTGTTTTAGATGGTTTTGTATTGAATGCTTTTGTTTAATGACAAATCGCTTAAGTAGTTTGACATTTGAGCATATATTTTTGTTTATTTGATGGTATGTTTCTGGACTAGTTTATGAGATAGGTATTTTGTGCCAATGAAAGACAAATTGATACAGGACTGAAAAATATATTTAAAGCCGTAGACTCCATTCCTTTTTAACAAAATACAGAGTCAGTGAAACCAAACATGAGAACAGGTTTCACAATAATAAAAGATACATGACTGAAAAACTTGAAAGATAACATGCCTAAAAACTTGGACACAAACAGAGACACAACGGAAATCAACTCAAACAAACACATAATAAGATAGATAGTCTAAAGGCTCGTGATGACCACCATAATCAACGTTGTGAGACATCGTAACCAATCATGGCTTTTTCATGGGCGAGTTCGATGCAGTTGAACTCATAACTGGATCAATGACAGTTGGACGTTTGCATGATGGGGGCTGATCCCAATATTTCTGCAACTTGCTCATAATCTCATCAGTCGAGGACAATCTTGTTGGAGGATTCTCCGGATCTGGTACAGATGACTCACTTGCAGACTGATACCAAGCAAGTTCATTCCAAAAGTTGTTATTCGTGTTGGTCGAATCATTGGTCCCTCCATTGGTCAAAGCGGGATTGTCTGCCGGTGGCTCGGGCTCCTCATTGTTTTCATGGTCACTTGAAATTTCAATGATTTGGTCTTCAAAGTTAGCACTGTCACTGTCCGGGGCTTCTTGAAATATGCAGCGAAGTGCGTCAAAGTCCTTTTCCCCTTCCACCATGTAAGCCATCCCAAGTTTCTCTTCCTGTCATTTTTAACCAAAATTACACATCAGTTTTACATAACAATGCTTATTATTAACCAAATTAACCAAATATTTGATGATTTCTTACCCTACAAATGTAATCCCACATGTGGTTGTCACAGTCAATAGCGTGTGTGAACGGATTGTGAACAACTCCACTTCGTTGAATTATCCAATTGAAGACCTTGTAGCGCTTGCGTAGCTTTTTAGTACGTTGAACACAATACGGATAATCAAAATCAGTGCCAAGAGCTAAGTTCAAGCTCTCTTGGGCACACTTTATGGCATTCGGATTATGCGAACTGGGATCAAAATTCCCACAGATGGACTGCTCGACAAGTAGAGCGATGAATTTTTGGTCGACTTCTTTGGTCCATTTGTCATTGTAGAAGACCTTAGCTTGGTCGATTGCACCTTTTGAGAGCTTCTTTTGGGAGGCATTTTTGAAAGTAAGTATGTGGAGATAAATAGATTGGGAGCTCAAAGGTGTGGTGGTATACTACAAAGTGCACACCTTAAATAGATTGGCAACTCAAAGGTGAAATCTGGTTGCATAGAAATAAGTCCAAAAACACAGCTATGCACTGATGGAGACCAAAGAGATTTTTGGATTTTCAAAATCTGCATTGATGTGTGTTGCATTGCTTGCTCCTAAGACAGGATGAACAATATTTTTGTGAAAACAAGATTCGAGATTTTGAAGCAGAGAACTCAACAGGAACGAGTTTGCTAAAAAATGGCAATAAGAATATATTCTCATTTGCATTGGAACAAAAAATAGAATCCTACAAAGTTAGAAGGAATCTTTTCTGTCGATTATTGCAGAGTTTAAAAGTTATAAGTGCTTTTGGGGCGGACTAAAATTATGAAAAATTACATAATGCACCAGTGTTATTTTTAACAACTCATTCTGTAACCTTTTTTTGGGGCATGGTTGTAATTATGTAAAAATTACTTACTGCACAAGGTTATTTTGTAACTGAGACCCTGTGCATTTTTGGGGCCTGTATGTAATTTTGTAATAAGTCAGATTAATGCAAAATAATATTGTGTAACTGAGTGTCTTTGCATTATTGGGGCCTGTTTGTAATTTTGTAAACATTACTTAATGCACAGGGTTATTTTGCAGCTGAGTTTCTTTGCATTTTTGGGGCATGGTTGTAATTATGTAAAAATTACTTACTGCACAAGGTTATTTTGTAACTGAGACCCTCTGCATTTTTGGGGCCTGTATGTAATTTTGTAATAAGTCAGATTAATGCAAAATAACATTGTGTAACTGAGTGTCTTTGCATTATTGGGGCCTGATTGTAATTTTGTAAACATTACTTAATGCACAGGGTTATTTAGCAGCTGAGTTTCTTTGCATTTTTGGGGCCTGTTTGTAATTTCGTATAAATTACTTAATGCATAGGGTTATTGTGTAAATGAGACCATGTGCATTTTTGTATTCTTGGGACCTGTTTGCAATAATGTAAAAATTACTTAATGCACAGGGTTATTGTGTAACTGAGTGTCTTTGCATTATTGGGGCCTGTTTGTAATTTTGTATAAATTACTTACTGAACAAGGTTATTTTGCAGCTGAGCAACTTTGCATTTTTGGGGACTGTTTGTAATTTTGTATAAATAACTTAATGCACAGGGTTATTTTGTAAGTTGTAACTGAATGTAACAGGGGTTTTACATTACAAAAAGTACCCCTGAGATTTGACCTAATTACAAAAAAAAATCCAGCTAACTTTAAAACTTACAAAAAGCACCCCTGAGGTTTGATTTAGTGTTAAAATTAGGGGGTAATCTGCAATGATTTTACAAATGTGAAGGGGGATTTTGAAATATATTACAAGCCTTAGAGGTACTTTTTGTAAGTTTTAAAGTTAGCTGGATTTTTTTTGTAATTAGGTAAAACCTCAGGGATACTTTTTGTAATTATCCCTACTCTTTATTTCGAACCTTAGTAGTGTTTTTGGTCAAGGTATTTGTTTAGTTTTTGTGTGATTTTTATATTGAATAGGTGTGGTAGTTACAAAATGGGGGATGGACATGTTTGTGGAGATGGAGGTAGTATGTGATGATTGAGTATTTATAGTAAGTTAAAGGGTTAATTACAAAAACCTCCATCAGGTTGGACTAATCTATATCTATATCTATACTTATTATAAAAGTGTGAATAGGTTTTAAGGTTTCTTGAAAAAAATGAATTGCCAAAAAAGTCCTTTCGGTAAAGTTAGCTTTTAAGGGTAAATAAGTAGTTTTCTATAATGATTTTGCTTTTATTTGTTTAATAATATTGACAAGTGTCTCTTTATATTCCAAACCTTTCTTATATGATTTATTTGTATTTTAGTTCTTAGAATATTTTAAATTTTAAGATAATATTTATTTTATATTATACTAGATATCGAGAGCTTTCCAATCATATGTCGTAAGCATATATAAAAGACTTCATATGGGAGAATTTTAGCCATTTAAAGTTGAGTGTTATGCAAAATGTACACATAGAATATCTTTCTTTAATTTTCTAAATAGATAAATACATCAAAAAATAAAAAAAGAGATGAATTTACAACAAAATGAATAGAAAAAATAAATAAATAAAATAATTAATTTTATTTTATTCAAAATAAATAGCAGGACAAAATATATTTTCTAAACTTCACTATTGGTTAAAAATATCCATATAATAATAAATTTATCATCTATTTTAATAATATATCATTGTATATTCTTTTAGTTAAATAAGCCCAGTAAATATGATAATAAAAACATAAAATTAACTATAAAATATATTTAAAAGGATAAATATGTGTTTTCAAACTTAACGAAATGTAATTATAAATTATGTTTTCATATGGAGGTAAAGAGAGCAGGATTTGTTTTAATTTTGATTATATTTTTCTTGGCACAATAAAATTATAATTAATTGGATGAAAAGTCTAACAAGTTTGGATTAAAAAAAAAAGAAACTAAGTTATTTTATTGTAACAAAATTTTATTTTTAAATTATAAATAAGAAGTTAATATATCTTTTAATAATCTTATTCTATTTTACATACCAGGAATTTTAGATTGAAACTATTGTTCCTATTTAATCTCTTCTATTTTATGGTAGTTTTTTTTATTAATACTTATATAGAGGTGTATTGATTAAAAAAAAAACTACATCAATAAACAGACTTTGATTTACAAAAATAAAAATTAATATAATAAATTTAAATAAAATACAGTTAGAATTGGTATATATATATATATGTTAGAGATTTTTCTTACCTCAAGTCTACGGTGTCAAGTTTTAATATAGAGAAGTAAGGTTGTCGAATCCACAGGGACTAATAAATTAATGCGCTAAGTATTGAACTAAGATAGCCTTATTTTTATTTAGACGATCGAAATTGAATGATTGTTGTGGAAGAAAAGATAAGAATAACCACAAAAACACAAGATGAAAATAATAGTGGAATTACCAAGGGAAATGAAATGGATTCCCGGGTTATGGTTTCAATTAATATTTCTCTTGTTTTACGATTTAATCAAAGTCAAAGTTATTATCAATACACCTATAAGACGATCACAGCGGTATTTTATCCTCCATCTCGAGATGTATATAAAGTGTAGATTGAAATATCTATGCTAGTATCTCTACTCAACATAAGATACACAACTCCCAAATGCACAAAAGATCAAATATCCTCACAAATATTCACAAATCTCTCGATTATGCAAATATTCATGTCAAGTACTCAAGATCTAATATTGAAACTCATCTCTCGAATTATGAATCAATATATCAAACATGTTAAATCATTGGCCAAATGATAAAACAAGAATAAGAACAAAGTACTCAAATAGGCTTCAAGACAATAACTTCAATTAAGATTAAAACAATCAACAAGAGTTCAATTAATCTATTTCCAAAAACCGGAAATCACAAGAAGTTTAGCTACTCATTATAAATAAACAACTCATAGACAAATTGTTCATCTTCATAAGAAGCTAAAATGAAAGATTAAAGCACAAAGAATGAGAAAACTTAGGAAATGGATAATCTCTCGATTAATCTTCAATCCTCAAGCTCCGATTCGACCCGATTCTTCCCTTGATTCTTCCTTGATGAAATTGGTGTGTTTCTTGTGTTCTTGGGTGTATTCTCGCCTTTCCTCCATACCCTAGATCAAGCCTCCCATTTATGTATTTATAGCCCTAAAAGTCCAAGAAAAAGGTGAAGAAACATAGTAATTTCCGCCCCGGAAGTAAGCTTCGGCGCCCAGCAATTTCAAAAAACTGAGCTGCTGGCTGCGCTGCAGCTGGTGTTGGTGTTGCAGCGCCACCTAAAAAAATCAATAGCACTTTTAGCCTTATGCTTAACGGGCGCTTGTAGAGCGCCCGTGGGCCGAGCGCTGCATGCGCCCGCCCGAGTTTTCACCCACCAAATGTTGGAATTTGCTTTTGAGCCCTTCTTCAAAGTTGTAGCTCTATCTCTTAGCTTTCCATAGCCACTTGAATCATCTCAATATCAATTTTGTAGAGAGTTATGGCCAAATTACGAAACGCTGCCAGTGATGGAAATTTCGAGACGCGTTTGGGCGTTTCTTCAAATCAATCTCTCTTTGTTTGCTCGTTTGTACTTCTTTTGATACACGATTCATTACTATGACTATAAACTCAATATAATTGGCTCTCAACATGGCTTGGCTACTCAAATGACTCAAAATACTTAAAAACAACACAAAACTCAAGTCTTGGAAGCCCAAATCAATGGTATAAAACCAAGTGAACAAATACCCCCAAACTTAAATCAAGTTGGCCGTCTGGTCAACACTTTTAAAAACAAGACAAAAAATGACTGGGAGTAATGAAAAGTTGAACGCACAACAACTCCATAAAATTTTGTATTGTTCATTGTAGGTATCAAGCAACGAATTAACCAAGCCTCAAACATCTAACATAGAGCACATATTAAAGAAACCATGGTAAATGCTAAGAATTACACCTCACAAAGATCAAGTGTATACTCTCATCTCGAATGAATATAGGACATGTTTACGCTCAATTCAATTCAATATTGCAGAATTACCATAGGCTTGCAAATCGTCGTCTCATATCTCCGCCACTAGGATGTATGAAAAATTGTGAATCAAAAAGGACTTTTTTCCTTTGGTTGTAATGAAGGCTCTTTGGTTGGGGTAGGAAAATATGGATAGAGTGACTCAAACTCGAGCGTATAGACCGGTGAGCATATAATTCATCTACATTAAAGCTCAATATGCTACTCAAATCACCTCTCATTTTCACCAACTCTTCTTATCTCCATCCCCTTTATTTTGTAAACTCAACCATTCACATTACAATTTTTAACCTCCAAGTTCATTCAAAGAAAACTCATTCATCGATCTATTTTTTTTTATATGAGTTTTCAACATTTCATATCTCCTTTTTCTTTCTCTTTTGTTCTCATCAACCAACTATAACATCACCTTCTAACATTTTGATTTCACCCATTCACCCTTATTCAATTCCTTTACTCAATGCTTTATACGCTCAAGTGTTGGGTAAAAGATTTATCAAGTTAAGGCTTGAATTGTGGCTATTAAAAATTAGGCAATAGGCTCAAGTTGGCTAACTAGGGATTTCAATATCATCATTAGGTAAGCAAAAGGCTTGAAGGGCTAACAAAATGGCCTTTGATCATTTTCACAATTCGCATACAACATGTGACCTTGACAGAGATGCCAGAGCAAGTTATAGAATTCTAACAACATGAATGATACACTCAAATCACAAACAAGATTGCATATGATGAAAGCAGTAAAGGCTCAAAAGCTCACAGGCTTGTAAATATGTAATTCAAAGCATCAAACCAAGTTTTCCATCTTAACATGCTCAATGTTATCTATTTATGGCTCAATCAACTCATGCTCAACACTCAATCCAAACAATACAAAATTTTCAAAATCAATCACAAGTTACAATCAAGAGATTAACTCACTCCCTAAACTCTATGAAAGCAATAAACATGCTACTAATGCAAATGCAACTTAAAATGCTCTACATGCAACTATATGAAAACACACAAACAAATGCAATTTTTTTTTTACACACTTCAAATCAAAATACTCACACATTTTAAATCAAAATACTAACTCTTCCCCCAAACTTGAATGAAATTATATCGAAACAAGGGAAAAGATAGAATTTCAAGAAAGAAAAATGTGAAGTTACCATTGGGTTGCCTCCCAACAAACGCTAGATTTACCGTCTATAGCTCGACGTATGAATTGGTGCCTCCCTTGAATGCATATATTAGCTTCTTTGGGTCATGGTCAAGTGCCATATTTGCCTTACTTGCACCTAATAATGCATACTTGGGGTGTCCAAGCAAGGATTTGAGTCTGGCGTAGGAATATACTTGATCCGTTTACGTGTATGTTGTTCGTTTGCATACGTATGATCGATATTTTTCTCGTTCGGAACAACTTTCTTATAATATCTCGCACGAACTGCTCATTCGTACACGCTTGGGTTGTGTGTTCCTTGTCTGTTTTTGTTCCTTTTCGGCGCCACATCTTACTATTTGACCGTGCATAGACATACAATCTGTGTGTGGTTCTCGAGCTTTCTTGCTCTTCCGGATCTTCAACTCCTCGTATTCGGTATCATTCCTTCGATGAATGACACTATATTGTTCCTTCGAGTTGGCTTGATGGTGCTTAAAAATCGCTCTTTTGATGTTGCCCACCAACTATTGTAACTAATTGGCCCATTTGAGTCTCGAGATTTTTCAATTGTGAATCCATAGTATTGGCCAATCGGTGTGTCAATTGCAACTTCATCTTGTCCATCTTTGCTTCGTTTTTGGTAAGGCTATTTCCCATTTCCCTCATGAATAAATTTATTTAACTCATAAATGAAGTCGTTTGATTCATGAATGAAATGAGGGCGTCTTCCAAAGATGGTTTTGCCTCTTCCATCCGAATAGGTGCACCTATACCAATTCAAAGAAACAAATCAAGCATTGTAGAAGTAGAATTTACAAAAGAAAAATGAAATAAAAATAAAAAAATGTCTAAATTAAGAATAATTCTATTTATCGCAATATTAGCACCAAAATTGTATTAGTCCCGAACGGCGCCAAAAACTTGTTAGAGATTTTTCTTACCGCAAGTCTACGGTGTCAATTTTTAATATAGAGAAGTAAGGTTGTCGAATCCACAGGGACTAATAAATTAATGCGCTAAGTATTGAACTAAGATAGCCTTATTTTTATTTAGACGATCGAAATTGAATGATTGTTGTGGAAGAAAAGATAAGAATAACCACAAAAACACAAGATGAAAATAATAGTGGAATTACCAAGGGAAATGAAATGGATTCCCGGGTTATGGTTTCAATTAATATTCCTCTTGTTTTACGATTTAATCAAAGCCAAAGTTATTATCAATACACCTATAAGACGATCACGGTATTTTATCCTCCATCTCGAGATGTATATAAAGTGTAGATTGAAATATCTATGCTAGTATCTCTACTCAACATAAGATACACAACTCCCAAATGCACAAAAGATCAAATATCCTCACAAATATTCACAAATCTCTCGATTATGCAAATATTCATGTCAAGTACTCAAGATCTAATATTGAAACTCATCTCTCGAATTATGAATCAATATATCAAACATGTTAAATCATTGGCCAAATGATAAAACAAGAATAAGAACAAAGTACTCAAATAGGCTTCAAGACAATAACTTCAATTAAGATTAAAACAATCAACAAGAGTTCAATTAATCTATTTCCAAAACCCGGAAATCACAAGAAGTTTAGCTACTCATTATAAATAAACAACTCATAGACAAATTGTTCATCTTCATAAGAAGCTAAAATGAAAGATTAAAGCACAAAGAATGAGAAAACTTAGGGAAATGGATAATCTCTCGATTAATCTTCAATCCTCAAGCTCCGATTCGACCCGATTCTTCCCTTGATTCTTCCTTGATGAAATTGGTGTGTTTCTTGTGTTCTTGGGTGTATTCTCAGCATTTCCTCCATACCCTAGATCAAGCCTCCCATTTATGTATTTATAGCCCCTAAAAAGTCCAAGAAAAAGGTGAAGAAACATAGTAATTTCGCCCCGGAGCTGCGGCGCCAAAATTTCACAAAATCGAGCCGCCCGGGCCAGTCACCACCTAAAAAATCAATAGCCTTAGAACAGAACGGCGCTGCAGCAGCTTCCAGCTGGCCAGCAGCCCCCGCCCGAGTTTTTCACCCACCAAATGTTGGAATTTGCTTTTGAGCCCTTCTTCAAAGTTGTAGCTCTATCTCTTAGCTTTCCATAGCCACTTGAATCATCTCAATATCAAGTTTGTAGAGAGTTATGGCCAAAATACGAAACGCTGCCGTGATGGAAATTTCGGACGCGTTTGGACGTTTCTTCAAATCAATCTCTCTTTGTTTGCTCGTTTGTACTTCTTTTGATACACGATTCATTATTATGACTATAAACTCAATATAATTGGCTCTCAACATGGCTTGGCTACTCAAATGACTCAAAATACTCAAAAACAACACAAAACTCAAGTCTTGGAAGCCCAAATCAATGGTATAAAACCAAGTGAACAATATACTATTGTAAGAATGGTAGAAGAAATAATGAAGAAAAATCACTTACGTATGTACATTTTAACATTTATGACAACACTTATGTTTGCTTAAAACTTACATACACCCTTAATAAATTATATAATTTTTGGTAAAAAGATATGTATTATATTATTTAGGTAGTGAAATAATCTAACTTAACAAAAAAATATAATATGATATGAAAACAAGAATCAACATCTGAAAATTTTAAAGAAGTATATATATATATATATATATATATATATATATATGCTAAGAAAAAATAAAATAAAAATCTGATATTTATATCATAAGTACATATTTCTTAATCTACATGTTGATATGTTAATCTTTTACTTAAGAAATATTGTATTAAATTATGCACAATAAGTATAAAACTTACTTGATATTTGAATGGTGACCACAACATCATATTTGATTGAAATTCTTTATCAAAAAATTTATTTATGGATCAAAGTAATATATTTCCTTAATATTTCAAAAATAGACATGATTTTGGAAAATAAAATTGTTCATTATAATTTAAATATTAATTTCATTAACAAAAGTAACTGACTTTAGTCAACTTTAAATCTTGAGTCTCTTTGAAGATATAAACACTATATATTAATTTCTATATATAAAAAATTAATTATGATTTTGATCTAACATTTATAGTGTACATATATATATATATATATTGTTAAAGTAATAATTTAAATTTTGGTCAAACATTGTTTTCATAGTTATGCATTTTAAAACATGTCCCCCTCTTGAACAATTTAATTTTTAAAATGTGTACTTTTCAAATGAAACCAGATTTTATTGTAAATATTAAATTAACAAAGATCTAAATAATATTTTTCAAGTTTTTCTTCTAAATTTTACAATGACACATCTACCATTTTCAATCCTCTTTACTTTTAACCTTTTTTCTTATAATTTTTCATATTATATATTTTTTTGTTAAATAAAATTCTATCTACGAATAACAATATACATATGTACAATTAATAAATAAATATGTTGTGATGGAATATCAAGAGACAAAAAAGAATAATAATTTGAGTAAGATTCGAAAAGTTTTATTATTTCCTGTTTGGAGTTTAAAAGTAAAATTTTAAACATTCATACATAAAATTATATATATGAATAACAATTAATCCTTTAATCAAATACTCAAATGTATATATTGACATTCTTCAATATCAAATTCATCATCTGGTAAAGCTGATTTAATATTAGGTCGAAGATTTAAATCTACGAGGATATTTATTTTCAACATTTTAAGCATTCAAATACATGCATTATAATGCATTATACTTTTGTAAATCGTGTTGTAAATTTTATGCTACATAGAAAGATGCTCACCGACAAAGATAAAATGAGTAAATGAATTTTTTTATGCTTAAGACAATAAAAAGATAAGCCTATCAATTTATATATGATTTTTTATTGATGTCACAAAAACAAATTAAGACCTATATTTTGCTTGAAAATATCGCATGCATAGAACACAACAACTAAAAAGTGATGAGTTTTTTGTTATGTCATTCTTATAAAAATGTTATACTGTGCTTAACATATGCTTTACGGTTATTTGACATACTTCAAGACTATTATATTCTATATTCAATAATTTTGTTGTAGAGCTCTGAATGATGGTTTATTCTTTGGATATGTTCCGTTGGATGGATTTTTAGAATGTAAAGTGACTTCTTAAAAGAAAACAACACGAAAGACGTAAATGGGGTCCTTCATATTATTTATTTCAATGTATTAATTAATAATTTTTACTGTTATTAAATTTGTCATTACTATATTACATAACTATTTTTTTATATAAGAATTAATTAGAATAATTATTAATCACATCAGTGCACTCAATAATAAAATCTTATGTGGAAACAATAAATTTATGATGTCGTGCATGTTCTTAATGATAATAGAATGGAGCATAACTATTATTATTCTCTATGATGTGGTTCTGTCATTTACTTGATATGTAAATGTGACTATTCTTTCAAAATGAATCAATTTATTGACCGTTTTCAATTACAATTGATTAGTCTATTTTATCTTAATATAAATAATTAATATAATCATGGACAACATGAGAAAAATTGGATAATAGTCAAGTGGTTAAGACTCTTATTCCGGCTAGAGGTGTAGGATTTGATTCCCATCATCCTTCCCTCCTAACATATGTATTTAATTATTTAAAAAAAAGGAGGAGAACATGAATCAAAATATTACGAACTAAGCTTCTAAATATAAAATAGAATTTTACTTTTTCATCGTTCTTAATAAAAGAGGCACATGTGGTGAATGAAAAACCGAATCTTGTAGTCAAACCGATTTAAAAGATAACACGCATTAGGAAATAGAGTAAAAGAGAAATGCATCCATACGTCAATCAATCATGCTCGGACTAAAAGTGCATTAAAAAATTGCAAACAAATCTCAAAGCTAATTATGAAGAAGAAGTAGACACTCAAAAAATAAACAAGAGATGCATTAAATTTAAACGAATTCTTGGAATATATTTTTTTAATTTATATATAGATTGCTCGTTAGTTTTTTAATCCATTGTACTTTGTTAAGCGATAATATCATTTTATGTATCATATTTTTTAGTTCAAATGCCTTAACCATATTTCACCAACAAATAAGTTTAAATTTTGTCATTTACACACTTTCTTTTATGATCAAAATACATGAATAACATTTCTTATAAATACAAATATAATAAAAATTGATTCGAGTTTATAGATTTAATTTGAATTAAATTAATAAAATTATTTGGTTCACGTGTAACGACGTTCACCTTACTAGTTGCAAAAAAACACGGAGATTATTCAAAATTACAAAAAGCCCCCTCAAGTTTGTTTATGTATTAAATTTAAGGGGTTAATTGTAATATTTGTATAAGTATCAAGGGTTTTTGAACTTTTTGTTTATGAAAGGGAAAAATGTAAAACAAAGTCAATTTCAAGGGATTTTTTGTAATTTTCAAAAATCTCTGGGTTTTTATGTAATTAGCCCGAACCTTGGGGAGTTTTTAGTAACTATCCCTAAGTTAAATGTGCTTTGGAGAAGATGATAGTGAAATATATAAACCATAATGGATGGTGGGAGATAAACATAGGTTGATTTTCTTTTGTTGCTTAGATAATTTTATTTAATGCATAGTTAGTTAATGTTTGCCGCATAGTTTATGACATGATTTTGAAGTTATAACTCGTAAAGGAGGGTGGGGTTAGTTTTAGTTTGATGCTTAGATAGATATTAGACTATGCATACTTAGTTGATGTTTGTTTCATAGTTTTACGACATATGTTACATATTTGAGTATATTGTATTACATGTGTTAGTTATTTTACACTGCATAGATAACTTCTAGCTAGTTGAAGCGCTTAAGGTCTTGAATCCAACACATAAGAATGTTATTGTTGAGATTAGGTTTGATAGTCTGTTGGAGCTAAAAGTCAAAGAGTTTCCGTTTTAGCTTATTTTTGGCTTGTGGACAGTTTCAACCCAGTCGGTACTGAATTGGTACAACCTAATGGGAGATCAATCCATATTGATTATAAGGATGCTGAGAGAGTGGGTTTTCCAAATGGGCCGATTAGCATCGAGAAGAAGAAGAAGTCAGAGTTGTGTGACGTGTATGACGAATGACAGAATTAGTTTGAGATGGATGATAACAGTGTGTAATATGTCATCCCCAAATTTTACATGTCAATTTTAGTGATTTGATATATCAGTTTTTGCACAAAATCACTGAAATTCCTAAAATTCTCAGACACGTCAGCGGTCCACGGGCCCTAATCAACAATTATGGTAAAATACACTATTTTGGTCAAAATCTGACTAAATATCCGAATTTTTAAAAGATATTGAATCAAAATTTAATAGTGACTATTAGAGGACTAAATCTCAAAATAGTCGAAGTTACAGGATTTCCCAAGTTTGTATTACCTCCAATTTCTTAACAAGCTCCTTTGCTGTGGGAGCAGATACGATGATGTGGCGAGCATTTAGATTAATAAATCCTTCTTCTACAGCTTAGTCAATGAATGATAATAATAACGAATTATAATATCCGTCCACATTCAGCAAACCCACCTGTATAAAATGTCCATTGTCCTAAAATATATTACTCTTTCAAATGCAAATTTTCATACTAGTATAATAAGGGATATTTACAATTCTAACCCTGAACTTTACCTTAATTACAAAAAAAACCAATTATTGGAGGTGTAATTTGTAGAATAATACAAGCCTCAAGGGGCTATTTGTAATTTTAAAATGTAACTAGTGTTTTTGGGATAATTACAAAAAAAAACATGAGGTTCGGACTAACTAGAAAAAAAAACCAATATTTTTGGAAATTACAAAAAAAAAAAATTAGGTTTTATCCGTGATTTATTTGCCCCATTCATATGCAACATTTCAAAAAAGCTCCCTTACGCAGTTACACCCTTGAATTTATGACACAATCAAATTTCAAGTGGTTTTTGTTATTTTAAAAAACTATTGGTTTTTTGTAATTAGCCCAAACATTAGGGGCTTTGTGTAATTATCCCTTTTTTTTAAAAAAGATTAACTGGATCAAGAAATACCGGCTTATCATGGATGCCAAGTTGAGCCCAAGTTATGACTTCAAGTAATTCCTCCAAAGTTCCATAACCACCTGTATATATAACAAGGACATATTTGGTTGCACATTAATAGAGTTTTGATGATTTGCATTCATCTTATATCTTATAGGGAAAAATTGGATCTTTCATTGAACTGAGAATGTCACATTAGTGCTTATAGAAATTGTTCTAAAAATTCCCGCCTAATTCCGATTAGGTCCTACCCAGACTCCGTCTAGGCGCTAGGACCCTGTCGGTCGTCCGACTAACGTCTAACACTTTTTAGAATATTACTTGTAGATGAAGGAAAGATCCCTGTTTCTGAACTGAATCAAATTACTAACTAAAATACTTTATCTCAGTCAAAAATTGGATAATAATTGAAGAATAGTCATTAAATGACATGCTATCCAACCTCAGTTAGGCAGGGCATGTTTGGCCCCAGTCCTTTTACATTTCCCAAAATTGGTATTTATTATTCTCATCCTTTAGTAAATGAGAGCAGCATTATCCTCTGCAAGCTAATGATTTCAATTGCACCACAGGGTAGTAGTTATTCAATATTTATTTTAGGGATAATTACAAAAAGTACCCTGAAATTTAGTTTAATTACAAAAAAATCGAGTAATCTTTTAAAATTACAAATACTTTATTGAGGCATTACAAATACAACATTGAGGTTTTTTTTCAGATTACCCTCTCAACACTGCAATTTGTGAAATAGAAACATATGTCAAGGGATATTTGTAGTTTTTAAAGATAACCTCAAGGGTAACATTTATAGATATCCGTTTAATTTTAGGGATAATTACAAACCTATCCTGAGATTTTGGGTACTTACAAAAAAAAAAACGATATGTTTGAAAATTAAAATAAAATAAAATTAAGCATAATCAAATGTGTTAAATATGAAGGGGTAATTGCAATATTCTACAAATGTAAGGAGACATAATCAAAATCATTGATACAAGAATCAAACCTCATAAAGACCAAAGGAAATACTAATACAAAAACTTCAAAATCAAGACACGAATTAAAATAATAATACATAACCTACCTTATAATTCAAACACGAATGGAAGCGCCTCCCAGGGTTATCTTCAGTCCATGACGTGCGCAAGACTGCCCTAATTCCACAAAAGCAGTCGATTGAGCTTGTTGTGTGAGACATTTAAAGGATTTCTCAAAATTTGTTGCCTAGCTAGGGTTCTTGGTGTGAGAATTGGGGGGAAGATGGATGTTTTGCAGTTTATTATCGATTTTATCCCCCCCCAAATCTGATTGTGTAATTAGTTTCCCTCCAAAATATTTTCCACATGGATATTAGCTATTATTTTAATGTATTATTTCCACCTAGGATGGGTTGACTTACCAAGGTGTCAAAAAAGGGCCAGACAATTCAAAAACTCCCAAATTCACGGGGTCACGTGTCATTTTCCGGCGACCTTTTCAAATCTCCGACGTATTTTGGACTTAAATTGCCATAAATTATAAATTACTGTACTTAATGTGCCACATCCCTGAATTAGTGGTCTATTATGCAAGTATTCAAAACATAGTGGACTAAGTATGCATTTTAGCCCTTCAATTTTGCTATCTATGTAGGAATTGAGCAATTCTTGAAGTCAACAATGGTTTTTGGTTGGTGAAATTTTAAACTGCAGTTATATTTGGAAATGGCAATGTATCTTGTAAATTACAATGATTAATAATCTTAAGGGAGAAAAAAAAGATCCATTCCTCTTTTTGGATTAAAAGATATTATTGTCCTCCAACATCACACGTAGCCACCAGAAATACTACAAACTAATATCGGAAGTGCCAATATGATTTCGACCAATACAACAGAATTATTGTGTTCCCACAGTATACCTAAAACCCGTACCATCAAGAAACGAAACAATAAGTCAACAGGCCTCATAATATGGTGGTTAAAGGTACCCCAAGAAAATTAACTATGGTGATCCAGCATCACTGTTTCAATGTGTAGCCCCTTATAGGGGGAAGAGATAAACAAATAAGACGGCACGCAAATGTGACATTTTCCATCAAGGTTTCTTCAACACTTATAAAAGAAGATTCTGCAGGGGATCTGTAAAATTTTAATAATGAAATTATTTTATTAATACAAAGGTGGACACAACTTTAGATACACATTTGCCTTTTCTCTCTCACACACACTATGCACTCATTATTATATTTTAAACACTCCACTAAGATGTATTATAATACACACTCTTTATCACTCTTCTCTCATAATCTCACGGCACACACACATATTACACATTTCACAAGACTAACTTATATTTATAGTGGTAGGGATAGATCTAGACTAGCATATGTCGGTTCTTATCTATTAATTTATTAATTATCTAGATTAATCTAGCATAATTATATCACTCCAGACTTTTCTAATATGGCGGTGATGATTTTCAATTCTCCCCCTTAACACCGACATTTTCAAAAGTTGAATTTTCTCGTCGAACCATTCCAAGACGTGTTCGAAATTCTTCGAACTTTGAGACGTTAAGCCCTTTAAGTACTTTTTCTCTGATGAAATGATAGTGTACTTCGACATGCTTTGTTCTTGTGTGACATACTGGGTTCTCTGCTATGCGAATAGCTGATTGATTATCACAATATAATTCTACTGCATAGTTAATTGGTTGGTGTAGATCTTTCAATAATTGAATCAACCATGTACTTTCCTGAGTAGCCATTGCTGCTGCTCGATACTCGGCCTCTGCTGTTGATAAAGATATTGTAGGCTGTCTTTTGCTACACCATGAAATTGCAGCTGACCCAAAGCTGAAAACATATCCAGTAGTAGACCTTCTAGTATATTGACATCCAACATAGTCCGCATCACAATATCCAACAACCTTGAAACTTCTACTCTTCTTGTAGAAAAGTCCATAGTCAAGTGTTCCTTTTGACGTACCTTAGTATACGATGGACTAGTTCAAGATGTGTCTTATTTGGCTTTTCCATAAATCGACTTGCGATCCCTACTGCATATGTGATGTCGGGTCGTGTTAGTGTATTGTAGATTAGACTCCCCACGAGTTGTCTGTACATAGTTGCATTCTCCAATTATTTTCCTTCTTCGGCACATAACTTGACGTTTGCTTCGATTGGTGTTGATATCGGCTTGCAATCGATCATCCCGAATTTTTGTAGTAGATCTTTGGCATATTCTAGTTGGTATAGAAATAATCCATCACTTGTTTTCTTTAATTCGAGCCCCAAGAAATGTTTGAGTTCTCCAAGTTCTTTCATCTGGAACCTTACTAATAGATTCCTTCTATTTTGTTGAATTTATTCTTCATCATCTCAAGTGATGATGATATCATCCACATATACCAGCACTACTGCAAGTTTCTCTTCTCGTGCTTTTACAAATAGACTTGAATCTGCTGGTGCTACTGAATACCCGCATTGAACTAAAAATTCAGCGATCTTACCGTACCATACTCGTGGAGCCTGCTTCAATCCATATAGAGCCTTTTTCAGTTTGCACACATATTCAGGATTTTTCTTATCTTCAAACCCTGTAGGTTGCACCATGTATATCTCTCTGTCAAGTTCCCCATATAGAAATGCATTCTTTACGTCCATTTGCCATAACTTCCATGACTTGCTAGCGGCTAATGCTATTAGGACTCTTACTGTTGTGATTTTGGCCACTGGACTGAATGTCTCATCATAGTCCAACCCATTTATTAGATATGGGTTTAACTCCATCTGGTTTTGGTACCAAGTCCCATGTCTCATTTTGTCTTAGAGCCATGATCTCTTCGCTCATTGCCTTTCTCCATTCATTATTTTTAATTGCTTCTTCAAATATCTTAGGTTCTTTCTCACTTATATCTTCTTCTACCACTACATTGGCGTACCTGGGATTTGGCTTCCTTTGTCTACTAGACCTTCTTAATTGTGGGGAAGAGCTTGGATGATCTCCAACATCTTCTTGTGGTGCTTCAATCTCTTCTAATTGACTTGGCCTTGTTATTTCTGGTGTTGCTTCGTGTACTCCAGTTTTCCAAGGACTTTGGGTTGCTCTTGGAGAATCTTCAAGTTCTTGTTCTTTTTCAATTTCATCATCATTCTTTTGTATTTCTGGAAGTTTCACAAATTTCTCCTGAAGTTGCTCTTCAATTTCGGTTCAGTCTGGTAATTCCAATTTTTGCGGTGTCCACCAAGAGGATGCTTCATCAAATATCACATTGCGAGATGTGTAGCACCGATTAGTAGTTGGGTCACAACATCTCCATCATTTTCATTGGCTATCGTATCCCACAAATATGCACCTGATTGCCTTCTTGTCGAACTTGCTTCGCAGATGACTTGGTACGAACACGTAACAGACACATCCAAAGACTCTGAAGTGGCTCACAGTTGGTTTAGTTTTCCATAGTTTCTCGAATGGTGAGTTGAATCCCAGCTTTGCTTGCGGTAGCCTATTGATTACATGTGCTGCTATTTTCATACCTTCAGCCTAAAACTTTGCTGGTACATTTTTAGCGTGTATCATGCTTCGACACGTTTCGGCAAGGTGTCGATTTTTTCTTTCTGCTACACCATTCTGTTGTGGGGTGTTTGAACACGTCAACTGATGGTGTATCTTTTGGTCCTTCAAATATTGGGAGAATTCTCTTGATGTGTATTCTCCCCCGTTATCCGTGCGAAGACATTGTATCTTTTCTCCGACTTCTCTTTCAACATTTTCTTTAAAATCTTTAAATTTTGCAAATAACTTTGATTATTCTTTTATAAAGAAAACCCAAACGTACCTCGAGAAGTCATCAATAAATGTCACCATATAGCGCATGCCTTGAATCGAAGGTTGCTTGACCGGTCCAAATACGTCGGAATGTACTGTCTCTAATGGCTTCTTTGCTCTATAGCTTGATTCTTCAAATGGTAGCTGGTGTGCTTTACCATATTGACATCCAGCACATATAGTGTCGTCTCTGATCTCAAGCAGAGGAAGACCCTTGAGCATTGATTTCTTCATCATCACCTTTAGCTTATGATAGCTTACATGCCCTAGCCTTGCATGCCACAAATCTGCCGTTTGATTCTTCCGTGTCTTATCTACTTAAGCAAACTTTGCTGACATTATGTAGATGGACTCTAACTTTCGACCTTCCATGATAGGTGTACCATTAATTTTGAGATTTTGATTCACCTTTACATCTTTAGGTCCAAAGAGTACATAATTTCCCGAGGTTGTCAATTGCGCCACTGATAGTAGATTTTTCTTCATACCTGGAACGTGATAGACGTCTTGCAATTGTACTTGACTCGAACTGAATCGTGGTGTGATAATTGTCTTGCCAATATGAGCTATTGGCAATCTTGAGTTGTTAGCAGTCACCACCATTCGGCCTCCCTTGTATTCGGTTGTATTCTGCAGCTTCTCCTTATCTCCTGTCATATGATTGGAACATCCAGAATCAACGATCCAATCATTTTCATAGTCTATTCGTCCAGGGATGACTACTGCTAATGCTGGTTCTTCTCTTAGGCTTGATTCAACGATTTCCTCTCGAGCCTCTTCTATTATAGACATAGATGCCTCAACATCCCACTCTTCTTCACTGTTATAATTTTCTCGTCCGTTTGATGTTGCTACATTCCCTTCTGTGGAATTTTTCCTATACCAGCATTCTCTGGCATAATGATTTGGTTTGCCACATACATAGCATGAGCCCTTCTTCTTTCCTTTGGACGTCTGACCTTTCTTGTAACGGTTTTGTTCGACTCCCCTTACTTCAGGCCTTTTTTCTTCTTTTCTTTTATATTCGTTCTTATCTTTATTATTTTGTTGACGTGGTAGACCTTTCTTTTTATAACTTAGTAAAACTTGTTTTTCTTTCTTTAATGAAACATCTGCCATTTGTCTGGTTAGAGCTTCTTGGTCAGCCAATATACTTTCAAGGTTGACCAAAGAAGGTTGCTCTGACCAACCTTGTATGGCAGCTATAATACCCCTAAACTCGGGTTTTAAGCCGTGAATAATTATTCTTCTCAAATTATTCTTCTCATTTTAGCTTCTGGAACTTTGCTAGTGGAATCCAACTCAGAAATCTCGCGACAGAGAGTTCTTACCTTGTTGAAGTATTCACTTATGGTCATCTCCCCTTGTCTGAGTGATAGGAGCTCACTTTCGAGAAGTTGCAGTTTGAACTCATTCTTCTTGGAAAATAACGTCGCCAAAGTGTCCCATGCCTTCTTTGGAGTGCTTGCGTCCCTTATATGCTCCAATAATTCTTTGTTAATCGTAGTCTTGAGTGCATACATAGCTTTTCCTGCCTTGATTTTCCATTTCCTCAAGGCTCTAGGTTCTTCTGGTGCCGTAACCTCATCTCCACCAACGACTTCCCACAGATCTTGTCCTTGGAGGTAAAACTCCATGCACGTCTACCACGTAGTGTAGTTTTGATTATTGAGTTTCTCCATTCCACCTACCGCTTGTAGGTCTGTCATCGTGACTTGGATTACCTTCTCGTAACCAAGCAAGCTTCACTACGCTTTACAATCTTAGATTGCGCACGACTCCTCAAGACTCAATAATCTCATTCTTAATTGACAATGAACCCACATCTTACCCGACTTTCCCCAACGTGGCTTTGATACCACGTTGTAAAATTTTAATAATGAAATTATTTTATTAATACAAAGGTGGACACAACTTTAGATACACACAAGGCAATTATTTGCCTTTTCTCTCTCACACACACTATGCACTCAATATTATATTTTAAACACTCCACTAAGATGTATTATAATACACACTCTTTATCACTCTTCTCTCATAATCTCACGGCACACACACATATTACACATTTCACAAGACTAACTTATATTTATAGTGGTAGGGATAGATCTAGACTAGCATATGTCGGTTCTTATCTATTAATTTATTAATTATCTAGATTAATCTAGCATAATTATATCACTCCAGACGTTTCTAATATGGCGGTGATGATTTTCAATTCAAATTACAAGTTTGATAACTCATAAAAACAACCAAAATTTACATCAGCCCTTACAATAGGAAGGCCTCCCCTAACATCATCATCATCATCATCATCATCATCATCATCAATCGCACCTTATCCCACCATGTGGGGTCGGTGGTGTGAAGTTTATAGTGTCAATTAATTGTCTAAAATTAATTAACACTACAAATTCACACAGAAAGCAAAGTGGCAAAAAACATGAAAAGAAAACATGCAACACTAGAGGGCAGGTGCTTCAGACTGGTTACAAGTTGGTTTATCCATTGGAATGTAGAACAGACCAAAAAGTTCCAAGTTTAAACCAACTTTAATTTTGTCATGGGGAAAAAATTTAAACGACTTGAGTGTAGTTGTGGCGGGAAGCAGAGTATTACTTTTGTGTGGTTCCCTTTGCCCCTTTCCCTTGTTGTACTCATCCAAATCAAACCAGAAAATGTTTACAAAAAGGTGAGCAAGACGGCTGGTTGGTTGGAAATCAGTCTGTACGACGCAAAACTTGAATTGACTCTTGGTCGCATCATGAGGAAGAGGTGTAATAAGGCGATGCTTGTGACGGTGATCGAAATTTATAGGAGATGCCATGTCGGGATATTCAAAATAATGTCGTCCATCACAGGCGTGGTCTTCACTCAGAAGAAAGTCATAATCCTGAACTTGTATAAAGTACCCAGAAGGCCATCGAAAACCAATACGAGGAGGATGTATGTCGCATGGTTGGTCGGGCGACCTAAGATCCATGGTAATCATCCCATTGACTTGGCCATAGGCATAAAACAGCATTACATGGTCATTGATGAAGGTATAAGCCGGGATACTGAAACTCAAACCCTTCAAAGAGTTGGGAATTCCAGCGAGCTTACCCCATGATTTACAGACAGGATCGTAAATTTCAAAATCACACCTATCAAGGCATGTATCACGAGATCGATGTGGACAACACTCTTTAAAGAATGTTGAAAAAACAACAATTTTTTTCCTATCCGGTGTAACAATGGCAACAGGGCAGGTTTTGAGGTCATGCATATCCTCAATTTTGACGCAATTTAAGATTCGAATCATTGGAAGTAAGTGATGACAAATCAAACGTATAAAATGAACCCCACCCTCGATAAGGACGAGGATAGGCATTCACGGGTGAACCAACGATATAAAGGATAGAATCTAGCACGCAAAAAGATTAGGGAGCTACGCAGTAATAATCAAATCGGAGTGTAGGATACCTGAGGTTGAATCGGGAGGAGTATCCTGATTCAAGTCTACGATATATATATGGAAAACATCATGTCCGTCATCACGAAGTTCGATATAAGACTCCGGGTCTGGACACAAGGTGCAAACAATATCCACTTTCTCTCCAGCAGGAAAAGTGGATGATGATGATATTTCATCTTTTTGGAGGGAGAGGGGGAATCAAGACCTGGGTAATTGAAGGTGTGACACTGAGACAACGGCGGAAACAAAGAACCCTAGCCACAACAATTGCAAAAAACGAAATTTAGATTAGGGCTTGGGGTTTTTGGGAGGTTGGTATTTAATTTATATAGTGATGGGTATAATGGGTATCTAGATTCTAGAGTCCCGCACTCCCGCTGCTATGAGAAACCCTACTAAACTGCGACTTCGGGTTTGATTGTTATTCTTTTGGAGCAGGTCAATGAAGCTCAATAGCCATGCACTCTGAGGATGCTATCGAGAAAAAATGAAATATTCACTTTGGTCCTATAAAATTGTGCATATGACGATTTTAGTCCTATTATTCTTACGTTTAGTCCTAAACTAATTACGTTTTTAACTAAAATGGTCCCATAAGATACAAAAACTAAAATTGACGAAAACCGTTATTGATGACAAAAATGATCTCATAGGACACAAAAGTTACATTTTTAACCAAAAATGGTCTCATTACTCTTTTATTGGTTAAATTTAATATTATTGATGATAAAAATTATTTTAAATTTTATATTACTAGTTATTTATTTAAAATTAATATTGTGAATGTCCCACTTGAAAATTAAAAAAAATCTTTGTCCTTAAATTATTTTTTAAAAAAATGTATTTTTACAATGCTTTTTATTTCACTAAAACAAATTATCTTACTTAAAATATTTAGAAAAACAAATATTTTTTCTATATTTTTCGTTTAAATTACTTCTTGATTTTTGAAAATACAAATAATTACAGAAATCACATTTACGTATTGGATAATATATGCAATTCAACTATCAATAAAATAAAAAAGTTTACAATATTAAATAATTTCATAATTTTTAAATATAGGAATAATTTTTAAAATTTTTAGAAAAATACTATTAAAAATATTTTAGTATAGTTAAATTATAAATAGATAAATATAAGCAAATTCATAGTTGACATAAAAAGACAGTTAATCTAGCTCACATTTTTTTTTATTTTTTAATTTTTAAATATTATATTTTTACTTTTTATGTTTTTAAATCAAACTTTACATATATACACATACATGCAGAGGGTTATATGAGACCACTATCCTAGGTAAGAACGTAGGGATCCCAAAATAATACATATATATATATATGCATGTATTTCATTTTTTCGTATTACACATTTGCATACAAAAATATTAATTAACATCTACTTTTAAAAATCAGCAAAAAAAAAATTTAAAACTTGAATTATAAATTTTATCAGTTAGTTTAATTTTTAAATTTTTTAATTTCAATAATTGCTACATGTATTTAATCTTTTTTTTGTACTACACATTCACACAAAAAAAAATTAATTAACATCTACTTTTGAAAGTTATTTTCCAGAAAATTTATATCTTATGACTTGAGTTATAAATTTTATAATTTAATTTACTTTGTTAATTTTATAATTAAAATAAATGATACATGTATTTCATCTTTTGTTTTGTATTACACATTCACAAAAAAAAAAATTAACAACTATTTTAAAAAATTATTTTCCAAAAAAATTATTTTATTTAAGTTGAATTATTAGTTTTATCATTTAATTTACTTGTCAATTTTTAATTATAATAAATAAAAATAATAACTTTAATGATAATATATTTTTTAAAATATATATGAGTTTATAGTTAGTTTTATAACAAGAACAATCTTATGGGACTATTTTCAAGCCATGGGACTAAAATCGTCAGGTAGTTAGTCTTATGCGACCAAAAGTGCATTTTTCTCGGATGCTGTCACTATGTAATATGTCTAAATTTCAGAATTTTTATAGGATGTTTGAGTTTATTCATGTTCTTTTTTTTTTCAGCAAGTCTCTTGTGAGACCATCTCACGGATCTAACAGAGCCCCATTTTTAGACTCAAATCCCAATTAAAAGGAGAAGCCCTAAATTCAATTCTTATTCCCATCTTTGTGTCTCTATATATCTCTCTCTTTGTGTCCAAGGCAGTCTCCACTATAGCTGGTAATGGGTCGGGTCGGCCCAAGGCCATAGACTTTTGAAAAAATTCGAGTTGGATTGGCCCGGCCTGGTTTTGCTCGGGCCATGAATAATATTTTTGGAGTCTAAAGTGATACTATGTCAATGGAGAGCTACAAATATAATTTTGTTACTTTGAAAATATATATTTTATAGGTAAAATTGATAGTTTTTAAATAAAAAAGTAATACTATCAAACAAGGCAGTATAAAACGTTGCAGGTATAAAGATATACTTTTCAAAGTAAAAATGACAATTGTTTAATAAAAAATGATACTTTAAAGTTTAAAGTGGTATCATCATCCCAAAAATATTTACCTTGAAAACGTATATTTTTTAGTAAAGAGTAATACCTTTTAAGTCTAAAGTGATACTTTGTCACCATAAAATATTACAAAAATGTTGTTACCCCCCAAAAAATTCGAAAATGCAACCATAGATTGGGTATGGATTCGTCTAAAAAATTTAGACCCGTGAGACGGTTTTACTTAATTTTTGTATTTTTTTTTGTCCCCAGCTGCAGTTGAGAATAACATTTAATTTAGGGGTATAAACCATCCGACCAAACCCGATTTTTAGTATGTTGGCCAAATGTTCGTCTAATTTTATACGAGGTCGAACCAAACTCTCTTCAGATTTTAAACAACTTGTTCGTATTCATTTGATAAAATTATTTAGTATTCGGATTTGTTCACGAACATGAACTACAAGAAACTCACAAAACACCAATGGATAAATATAACAAATTCGTCGGTAGAACTATTAACGACGAATTTACCGAATGGAAAATTTTCGCTGGCAAATTTGTCATCGGTAATTCAACACCGACAGATCCTTTATACGTTGGTAAACTACCAACAAAATGTTTTCAATAATTTCATCGGCAGGTGATTATCGGGCTGGCGAATTCCGGTGATGTATTATCGTCGGAATATCGACAAAAATTTCCATTTATTCTCTATTTGGATGGAATGATTTGAGCTATGGATTTCAATTTCACAATAACAAATATATTGAGGTTGGTTGGATGAAATCATTTTATAATGTGTAGGTCCCAAGGGTGTGAGTGTAAGGTTTAGAATGGGGGGTTGAATAAACCTTACCAACTTTTCACTTTTGGTCCTTTTTTATAAAATTCAGAGTTGACACTATACAGTTGTGTCCTTGGTGGACAGCCAATTTAGTTAATCAGTAGAGTTAGTCACTCAATGTTCGATCGAGTGTTGATAGAATAACTCACCGTTAAGACCAATTAGCTTAATCGTGGTTTGTTTTCAGGAAGACTTAACACCCTTAAGTTTGGTTTAGTTATGATTTAATCTGGATTTTAGTACTTAGAGCTTATCGGTTGGATAGCAAATATGTCGTGAAATTAAACAAATAAGATGCAGGAATTAAAGTCTTTGAAATGTAAATGACACGATAAGTTTTTATAGAGGTTCAAGATTGGGTAATTCTTCTACTCCTCTCTTCTCCAACTCCCCGGAGGAATCCACTAAGTATTGATCAAGATACTGAGTGGTAATCCGGATCAAAGTCTTGATCACACAAACTAACTTGATCCTTTGGGACTCGATCCGGAGATGCCTTGGTCACTCACCGGCTTCTCGTCCGACTCGACTTCTTCACAGGCAATGCGCTTTACTACTACAAATCACTTGCTCAAGCTCTTAGGATTTGATCACGAAGCCCTCCAAAAACTCGAGACCGTTCGACCTTGAACCTTCCTACAATCCTTCGTGGAATGTAGACCCCTTTTCTTCTAAAGTTTCCTCTTCAACCGATTGAAGCTATCTTTCCTTCACAGTGAGTGTTGGATTGATTTTCTTCGTAGTGTAGGCTTGAGGATTAAACTTGAATGATTTTGAGAATATTTTGATTACTGATTGAGATATTAGCTTGAATGTTTTGGTTCGTAATCAATAAAATCTTTTCATTCTTCTTATTTTTATTAAAAATCCTCGTAGTCATCCTTGACCTTTTATAGTGATCTTTCAAAAATTTGCCCGTTGAAGAGATAGGCTTATTTTTGAAAGTCACTTGTGGTCGTTGGCTTGTCTTGTTGCGATCCTTGGAATTGCCACTTCCTCGTATGAATTATTCTTGACTTTTGAGCAATCGACACGGTGTAGTGCTTTCCATTGGTTTATTTCCCTTGCACGCTTCGCGGATCGAGCACTCCGAGAAAGGTAGCATGGATATATTACTTGTTTAAGTAATTCTCTTGTTTTTACTCACAACGGATCTCTTTCGATTATCTCGACTTGACGCATTTCCTTGCTTTCCCCAGGTGACTTAGAGTCGACCTTCCAATCATTAAATGACTCTTCTCGCACTTCAACTAGAGACTTGACTATCTTGAGTTGACTTGACCGATGCTTTACTCACCGCACCTTGATCGAGTTCCCGTCTTCTCTGCTTTTGCCAAACTCAATGTCTCGCGGAGTCTTCCTACTAGTCTCCGGTTGTCTTCTTGCATGTTTGGGCATAGGCCGACTTAACTCACTTGACCAGCCCTATTTATTACAATGCAGTTTACAACAAAAAATGGGGTGCCAACTTCCTATTCTAAGTTTTACATGGCATTCATCAAAATCTAAACAATAAATTTCCCAACAATTTCCCCCTTTTTGATGATGCCAAAACTTAAAACATTCAAAATGTAAATAGCAAAGATACATACAGATAGTGCATTCACAGAGAATGTATGCGTAGAATCAATCCTTTTATTGATCATAACATTCTTGTTCTTTTACACAACTGTTTACAAGGTGTATCAAAGCAAACATTTATGTCTACGCAAAAAAAAATAGAGAATTTACAGATTTATTACAGAAGACTTACATAGTATGTATTTACATAGTAAAATACATGAAGGGGTGGACAACAACACTTCATCTCCTTCGCCTCCTTCTTTCATCTTCTGGTCTTCTTCTCTTTTTCTCATCTTCAGCCGCCTTCTTCTTCTTTTCATATGCCTTCCGGGCAGCTTCATCTCTTCTTAATCTCTCTTGTCTCTCCTCCCATAGCTGAGTTTGTCTTTTATTTTCTTCTTCGATTCTTTTCACATACTCAGCATTGTTTTTAGCCACTTGCAGATTGGCTACTTGGTCAAGACCAGCCCAGAAGATCCCTCCTTTCTTGCCGGATCTATGTACTCAATGTTTTTGGGCGGAGGCCTGGGTCTCAAACCTCTTCCTCCACCACGCTTCTTCCTCTACCTCTTCCTCTCCTGGGCGTGTATTGTCTGGGGTCTTCTTCTTTCCAATGAAAGTGATCACAGAGTGACCAACAGAGTGATCGCCGGTAGTCTGTCACTGCTGTCGGCTTCTTCACATAACGTGAGACCCTTTTCCCAAGATAAAGTCCCGGCTTGAGCCATAGACATGTTTGCGAAGTATCCTTCGAGATGCGAGCATTTTAAATTCATCAACTGATCTTGGCTTGGTCCCGACATCCGAGATGGCATAAGTGTCTCTGTCTTTGGAATGCCTCCATGTTGTTTCAAGATGTCCATAACTCGGGCATTCAACCTTCCTTCCACTTCCTCCATCCTCGCTTCAATCGTCTTTCTCTTTTCGGCCATAGATGCGTAGTGTTGGAGTGGCGGAGAGTCATGGGAGTTTGTTCGATAATATCACCGTTTGTGACAAGACCTTGTTGGGGTTTGTGCAATCATTAAGGTCACATCTCTCGATTCTTCCCCTAAACAGACTTTCCTTTTCTTTTCCTTGTAACTTCTCACTTGTCTTTCCTTCACAAATGCTCTCCTCCTTTTCACCTTCCGGATCTCTTTAGCGCTTTAAGGTATTCCTCTTCCCCTTTTTGGCATCATCAAAGGAGAGAGGAACCCCGAAACATACTAGCAAGCGGAAGTCGAGTCTCTGGCGATAGGGAGTTCTCGCTTCAAGTCTTTGTGGTGTATCTTTGCACCTAAACTCGAACGAGTAGCGTTGGGTTGACTTTAAGCAACTTCATCTCGGCCATAAGAAGGTGAATTTTCTATCCATGTTTTCTTCCATACGCAGAGCTCATTCTTATTTTGCTCACGCAGCAGCCTTTATCTCGGCGATGTGAGATTCATGCATGTGCTCAATGTGTTCTCTCAATTTCGTCTTTGCATCGGCGTTCTCGGCTCTCCCGGACAAAGACTTGTTGAACAATGTTCTCAAATATCTAGCTTGTTCCACGCGCATTGTTTGTTTCTTCTTTGTTGCCACCACTCCCGGATTCGACTATTATGCCTCTCAAGTCGCCAGTAAGGTTGGCATCTCTGTTGTCGATCTCATGTCCATCGAGGCACAGTGCCTCTCCATCCGTTCAATTTATGCAAATAATGCTTTGAACACCTCCCGAACTTCAATTTGTGTCCTCTTGCGGTGATGGACAAGCGTCAAAATCATAAGCGGTGGAATGATGGTATCTAATGGAATGACAAGATCTGCGTGGAAGCGCGCAAGATCGTTTTCGACTCGTCGGGAGGTCGGGTACCTCCGAGAGAAAGGAAATGATTCTACAAAGGAATCGCCACGGCCAATCGGGATTTGTTCAATGATAAGAGGGGCGCGTGAAGTTCCTTTGGGGAGTCGAACTCTGCTGCGGCTTAGGGAGCTGCTTGCGGTGGACTCTGTTGCGGTGGGGTCTTTTGTGAAGTGGACCCGACTTTGCCGAGCCTCGCATTGTCTCAACCTTCGTCTGGTCTCACTTGGTTTTTCCAATTGAGTTGACTGGTCCTCGGCCTTATCGAAGCGTCATCGGACGATGATGAGATTTCCATGGGTGGCTCATCATCAAAATTGAAAGTTTGATGAGTAGGCTTGAGGTCGGACTTGCTCGTGGTTAGAACATCCTCACCGAGTCTTTTGGATCGATCATGTGGGGATGACTCGGCTTCATCGTTCTTCCGATCCCGAGAAAGGTTACATCGGGATTATCCTGGGAGTCGTGAAGTGCGCTAATCTCCTTTTTCGATGGATCAATGATAGCAGGAGGGATGTTCTCTACTTCCGACTTCTTTACCCTCGGAAGTCTCAACCTCCCGTTGGCCTTCATTACCTCCTGCATCTCAACCTGCGGCGAGGCTGGACCTCCTTTCGACAATTAGTGTCACTCTTAGGGTCTTCGTGGTGGCATCCATTGGAGTCTCAACCCCATGGATTGCACTTTCATCGCCAGTGTTAACTCCCGGGCTGTTCTTCCTCGTGCCTCGATCGCATCGCGGCGTCATTAGCCTTCGAGCGGCTTGGCACTTTCACCGAGACAGTTTCAATCGCCTGAGCTTCGATGATGGCAACTTGTCTTTGTGTATTTTGTGTTTGTACTTTCTCCACTTCGCCTCCTAGATTTGTTGTGGAGTCATCTACGATCCTCCGACCTTGGCTGCGGTGGAGGAGTTTCACCTCACCGTGGCGCACCAAAATTTGAGTGACTTGGAATGGGTTCACTCGTCTCCAAACTCCCTACTGTTTCTCTTGAGTGTTCAGTTGGGGCGGTGGTAAGACACCTTCATTAGGGGTTGGCTCGATCAGGGTCCCCACTATCCCGCCATCACCGCCTTTAATTCCTTCTTCCGAGTGAGTCAAGTGGTGGCAGCAACAATCGTGGCATATGTTGCACCACTCTCATTGGGTCCAACTCACCGTGTTTTGGAGGACTCTCCGGTCCCTCCATCATTCTTTTCTCATGAAGAATGCGGATTCGTGCATTGCTTCTTTGTATTTGCAACTCTTTTGTGGCGGCGGCGGTCCGTGATCCTCATCACTTTCGATAGAATGTCGAGGTGAGGATGTGTATGTTACGTGGTGCCGGTGAGAGAGGGCGGATCTTTGGCCTTCTCTCGTGCCTCGCCTTCCTCTCGCGCCTCTCTCATTCTCCTTGTCCTTGAAGATCTGCAAGATATCATGCGATTTTCTTCATCCAATGCTTGGACCACGTGGTCACTCCAAGAAAGTTCATCGGCCTCCTCTTCTTCTTCGATAAACTCGGGCCGTTGGAACTGCTCCTGGATCGACTCAATTTCCACTTCCTCCACTCTCGCAGATTTTGGATGTCCGGATAAAATGGGGATAGGATCATCACATCATCATCTCTTTCGACTTCTTCTTTGTCCCCCCTCATTCTCGAGGGGATAGAAGGTAGCAAGCTTTGGTGCTCCATTCGTCGATTCTGCGTGCATTGCGGGAGGGGATACGATTCTGTCAACAAGCGAGTTAGATTTCTCGGCTACTTCTTGTGTCTCAAATTGTTCGAACTACAATTGGTCTTGGTCTTGATTGATCGCGCCGATCGCCTTCAAATAGACTTGGTCGTTCATCAATAATATCTAGAGACTCTACTTCTCCAAATAGCCTCCTGATCTGTTTGGTGAGTGGTGACTCAGCCGGTTTTTCAAGTTCGGATTGCTTGATGATTCTTCTTCGTCTCTTAGTTCGTACGAGGATTTCAGTTCGAGAGAGTGTCTTCCGAGTCTTGGCGGCGGGGGCGATCGTGTTTTTTTCGAGGAAGCAGCCGTCTTGCTTATCGTTCTCCTCTTTTTGACAACCTATAGAAGGTATTTGAGATTCCTTCTCGGCCGCTATTCTTTGAGGGGAGACACGGCTGCGGGGCAAAGGACGACTTACCGCAGGGGGAGCGATTTGTTTTTCTTAGGCTGTCAGGGGCAAAGATTCTCTTAGCAAACCGCAGGGGCTTTTTCTTCTTTGGTGGAGAGGAAAAAGAAGTATCTTCTGTCGTCACCGATTCCCCTCACTTGTATCGCTCTCTTGGCGTGGGCTCTTCTTCACGTGCCGAGAGGTTTGATCCGAACATCCTCTTGTTTACATGGAACGCCTTTCCATGTCGAAGAGGACTCCTTTCACCTCCATCACCGGCCAATCACTGGCCATATCCTGGGATCCTCCAAATGCACCATTCTCCTTGAAGGATTTGTTCTCACATTCTCAGCGAGTCTCTGTGAGAGACAAACTCAGCCAGGTTTACTTGCTTTTCTTCAATGATCGCAGGCCATTACGATCGGTTTTGCTTTATCTGATTGGTCAAAGTCGCCAAATTTGATGTCTATGCATTTGGCAACTATGTCCAACAGTTTGTAGTCCTCCTTCAAAGACCCTTTTTGGTGTGTAGACTATCTTTTTCAAAGATAGTCGGTCTTGGCTCTTCCTTCCAAGCAAAGCGGCAGTCCGTCGCGCTTCATTGATTTACGGTGCTCCTTCCGCGGTAGTGAGCGGTGTTCCGCGATCCTTGGCGGAGATGATGAACTCCTTCCCCGTGAACAGGGATTTGATCCCCTCATCGTGAATCTCGGCGTTCACGTGGGGCTCGCGACCTCTTCCACATAGGTCATCGAGAACTCCATCGTCGAAAATGGTTTCGGCCCGGACGTTTAGAGCTTTTCAGCGATTTTCTTTATGAGGCGTCATCGGACCCTGTTTGACCATTCCCTCAAATCCACAAAGAGACCAGTGTGGATTTGCTTCCCTCTAGCTTGACGAAATCATAAGTTGATGCCATTTTTCAAAGATTTCACGAAAAGAAACTTAGAAGTTGATTTGAATATTGATAGGGTTTTGAGAGAGTTTTGCCTTTGCTTCGAGATAGAAATGAAACGTTTTGGTAATATGTGAGAGAAAACAGAAAATGGTTTAAGTATGGTTTTTACGAAAGGGCGTGCGGGTGGTTTTTGAAATGTGATCGAAATCAACGGCTTAGATTTTGCACGCCCGATTAGCATTTAATGTCTCGAATTTAATGCGACAAAGATCTATATCCAATCATAAGCTTGGTATGCGACTTTTTGCCCGTGTACACATCATCATTATCTTTGACGTCATTCTTAAAAACATTCTCGCTTAGTAAAAACGATTGCGTTTTTGTCACTTTGCTCATAAATGACTCAGCTTATCCCTTAGCCGATTTAACTCTTTTGGTCACGCTCTCAGGTGACTCAAATTGTCATCTAATTCAAGATATATTTCTTTCCGACATGGCTGATTCATTTAGCTGATTTTGAGAATTCAGTCCTTTTTCTCTTTTTGTGTTTCATTTCTTTTCTTTGAGTCTTCTGAGTGTCAGCTCAGCTCAATTAACCCTAACTCATGCTTGAGTTCTTCAAATCTTGACTCACATAATGGTTTTGTGAATATGTCAGCCAACTGTTTATCAGTTGAGATATATTCCAAGATGATGTCCTTCTTTTCAACATGATCTCTTATGAAGTGATATCTGACATCGATATGCTTTGTTCTTGAGTGCAACACAGGATTCTGAGTGATTGCAATTGCACTTGTGTTATCACACATGATTGGAATTTCCTTTTCTTCAACTTCATAGTCTCTCAGCGCCTCATCCATGGGATTTGGGCACAAACAAAATTTGCCAGTATGTATTCTGCTCACCAGAGGTGGCTATTGAATTTTGCTTTTTGCTAAACCAGAAATTAGCCTATTTCCAAGCATTTGACATGTGCCTGAAGTGCTCTTCCTACAACTCGCATCCAAAGATAGTCGAGTCACGAATAGCCAATTAGCGTGAATCCACCTTCCTTTGGATACCATAAGCCAACTTCTTGGCTTCCTTTCAAATATCTCAAAATCCTCTTAGTCATGCATCATATGGCTCTCTTTTGGAGCAGATTGAAATCTCGCACATACACCTACAACAAAGGTGATGTCCGCCCTTTGTGAGATAAAGCAATGATCCTATAAGTGCTCTGTATCTTGTTTGATCTACGTGCTTTCCATCCGCATCCATGTCCATTTTGACTGATGTATTCATTGGTATTTTCACGTAAGACTTCTCCCATACTAAATTTCTTCATTAAATCTCTGGTGTATTTTGTTTGACTTATGAAGGTTCCATCCTTCAAATTGCTTTTACTTGGAGTCCAAGAAGAATGTCACTCTCCCATCATGCTCATTTCAAATTTGCTTTGCATGAGGTTTGAAAATTTTTCACATAGCTCTTTGTTTGTGGATCCAAAAATGATGTCATCCACATATATTTGAACAAGCAAGATGCTATGCTTCTTGTCTTTGAATTCTAAAAGTGTTCTATCTATTTTTCCTTTTGTGAATCCATTCTCGCTTAGGAATTGTGACAAAGTATCATACCATGCTTTGGGTGCCTGTTTCAATCCATACAGAGCTTTCTTGAGTTTGTATACCTTATCTCCAAGAGTCTTCTCGCTCAAATCCTGGAGGTTGTTCAACATACACTTCTTGTTCCAATAAACCATTTAGGAATGCACTTTTTACATCCATCGATATACAATAAAATTCTTGTGAGCGTGCATAGGCAAGAAACATCCTTATAGCTTCCAATCTTGCTACGGAGCAAATGTTTCATCAAAATCTATTCATTCTTCTTGGCAATATCCTTTGGCTACTAGTCTTGCTTTGTTTCTTACCACGTAACCCTTCTCGTTCATCTTGTTTCAACACCCATTTAGTACCAATAACATTTTGATGGGTGGGTCTTTGAACTAATTCCCATACTTTATTTCTTTCAAAATGATTGACTCTTCTTGCATAGCTTGAATCCAATGTGTGTCATCCAATGCTTGTAACACATCTTTAGGCTCTATTTGTGAGATAAAGCATGTGAACATAGCTTCTTGTTGAGTTCTGATCTTGTTTTGACACCTTCTCTTATATTTCCAATGACAAGTTACGTGGATGGTCTTTCGGCCATCTTACATCAAAGTTGAAGTAAGTTAGTGGATTGATCGTCTAGCAAATTGTGTTGCTTTGATCGACTCTCTCGAATCACTTAGCCGCAAATTTTCCAAAGATTTTATGAGACTCGGCTATCTCATCTTCATCCGAGTTTATAATTCCAAACCCACTTTAGCATAGGGACTTTTCAGTATGGTTGGATGATTCACTTATCACCGATTCTTCAATGTCTTCTCCATTTACATTTGGCTCATCGAATACCACATGAATGGATTCCTCTGCAACCATAGTCCTTTTGTTGTGAGTACTCTGTAGGCTTTGCTTTTCACCGAGTATCCCAAGAAGATACCTTCATCGCCTTTAGCATCGAAAGCCTTTAGATTGTCTTTGCCATTTTTATGGATGAAGCATTTACATCCAAATATTCTAAAATATGCAACATTTGGTTTTCTCCCCGTCCAAATCTCATAGGGAGTCTTTGTCACTGTCTATTTATCATACATCTATTTTGAGTGTAGCAAGTGTGTTGATTGCTTGACCAAAAATCTCTTTGGTAACCCCGCTTGACTAACATGGTCCTTCTTTGCTTCTTTGAGTGTTCTATTCCTTCTTTCTCGCAACTCCATTCTGCATTGTGGAGTCCTTTGCTGCCGCAGATAATTCATGACCAATGCCATTTTCAATACAATATTGAGTTATTATACCATTGACAAACTCGGTTCCTCTGCGATCTTATTTTGATAATGGTTTGGCTCTTCTCATTTTGAATCCTCTTCATCGATTGTGGTAGTTTAGAGAGTTTCTTTTTTCTTACACATGAATATTGTCCATGTATATCTTGAGTAGTCATCTACTACCACCAAGGTATATTTCTTCCCACTTATCTTTGGTGGTTTAATCGGACCAAATAGATCCATATGTAGCAGTGCAATATCCTTGTTGAAGATGGGCATGTCTTTTCTTTGAATGATGATTTGATCTGTTTTTCCTTCGGCATGCGTCACATATACTCTCCTTCTTGTATACTTCGAGTCCGGAAGACCTTCCACAAGATTACTTCGCAAGCTTGTTAAGTGTTTTGAAATTCAGTGTGACTCGGCTTTTTGTGCCACAACCAACTTGATTCAAATTGCTTTTTTGCTAATAGGCAGTCTTTGGGTGTTGCGGTTGACCAATTTACTACATACATGTTCTTTTTGTCTCGCATCCTTGCAACACAACTTCATTTGATTCAATATCCTTGATTTGGCATATACCCATGTTAAATCCAACATTATAACCCTTGTCACGAGTTGGTGATGCTTAGCAAGTTGAAGTTGAGTCCTTCAACATATGCAACATCTGTGATTTCTAATCCGTTCTTCTTGATGGATCCAATGCCTCTTATTTCTCCTGGATCTTCATTTCCTCCAAATATGACTTTTGCTCCCTTAACTTCCTTGAATTTTGATTTTTCTTGTTTCTGTCATATGTCCGGAACAACCACTATCCATGTACCAGGTTCTTTGGCACTCACTTTCCTTGAACCCGCAATCAAGGAAATTAAGTTTTAGGTACCCATACTTGTCAGGTCCTGAGGGGTTAGTATTGTAAGATGATCCAACCAGCCTATAGCCAAATGATCTGCCTCTGGGGGGTTGCCATCTATCAGTGCCATAATCATAATTAATTTTGGCAAATTTCTTGGGGATTCTAGGTTCATACAACTGTCTCTTTTATCTGTATGCCTGTATATGTGTTTTAGCAATTGCCTTCTTTGGGTAATTGTGGTGTCTCTGAGTGTAGTGCCTAGGTGCATATGTGTCTTTGATGAAAGCTCTTATGCTTTTGGAATGACCTTTGCTTTGAGTTCTGGCCTTTGCCATTTGGGCTTATATTCCATAAGTCCATGCTGATAGTTCACATCGTTCCAATCAGCTTGGCTTGGATATTTTCTACCATTCCCATCATAAGTGTTTCTTTGATAGAACTTTTTGGGTTTTTGGTAGCTCTGTTTTCTTCTTTCTGACAGTAATTCTGTTTGGAGTTTGCCGAGGAACTTGGTGAATTTCTTCTCACTGTCCTCTCAACGCACTCCAATGGGTCGTTTTCCTTTTCCTTTATAACCAAGGCGGTTTGCATGTAATTGTGCTTTGGAGTGAATGTGTGTGCAGATTTGGAGTTTTGGATTTTTGAGATACTTCATTGCTTGAAGATCCTTTTTCCAAAATTACTTTTGGAGTTTGACATAGCACAGAGGAATTAAATCTAAGCTGTCTTGTCTCCACATTCTCTTTGACTCATAATAAGATCATCCATGATTTAGATGCCTTAGTGAATGAGGCAATCACATTTTGAGGTCATTCTCCCTCTTTTCTATGGCGCTATTTACGCTATTAGCTTGGCATTTTCAAATTTAAACTTTTATTCTCATCGGCTATTTGACTTAGAGTACTCGGTTCCTTAGTCACCGTGAGTTTTGCTCTTGAGTAGGTTGTTTTCCTCATTTAGTAGTGTGTGTGAGGATTTAATGTGTTCAAAATCTTTCATCATTTTGCCTAATGAATCATAAAGATCAGCCAAGTGATGAAGTATGTGTGTCACGATCACTATCACTAGAATCGAGTTTGATGAGTTAGAGTGTACCTTATCTTCTTGGTCGGAGTTGATCTTGTTCCTTGGCCATCAAGCGGTCGGGGCTTCTTCTTCGAGTCACTTGAGTAGTCAACTTCACGCTCTCTAAATCACCGTGTCTCTTGACTTGGTTGTCTCGTGATCTTTGCGACCAACATTGCCTTTTTCTTTTCTTGTCTTTCTTCTCTCAAGACCTTTCTTTCTTCTTTTCATGTATTTGTTGACTACGAGGATATGGACAATCAATGGCATAGTGACCTGGTTGCCTACGGTTCAAAGATAGATATTCAACCTTTTGATCACTCTTTCCATTCTTGGATTGTCGGCCTTTGATATTCACTTTTTGATGATCTCGTTTCTCTTGGTTGGCCTATCTTCCTTGACTTGGAGGAGCCGAGTGTCTTCCGGAAGATTTGCCCTTGCCTTTCTTGTAGTTCTTATTGAAGAACTTGTTGAACCTTTTAACCATCGTGGCTATTTCTTCGGATCAATGACTTCTTTGACCTCGGCTCTTTTCCATACTTAACAATTAGAGCAAATTGTTTTGGGTACAAAATGTCTCTTCCTCGATCTTTTCTTCTCGGCTCAAATTCGTAGGCTTTGAGATCCGAGAATAGTTCATGGTCGGAGGTCTTCGATAGGTCCATGGAATGTCTCGGTGCCATGACCTTCATTTCCCATTCAAATGAGACTTTTTAGGATCTTCATACACATTTCATCCTCGTGTATATTCCTTTCCAAGTGCGGAGATAGCTCGTTGGTGATTTCTCGTGAACCGAGCATCCAGTTGATCCAGGTTTTCTCCTGCGATCATTTTGAAATTCTCAAATTTTTGTACTGACCATGATAATTTATTTTCCTTGATTTGCTCTGAGCCTTCACAAATCAATGTTAGCTTGTCCCCATTTCTTTAGCCGTTTTGCATGATTTGACTTTATTGAACATGGCTTTGTCCAGGTTTTGTAAAAGATGTCCTTGGCTACATTGTCCAGTTGTATCTTTTTCTCGTCATCATTTGTCCATTCAGTTCTTGGTTTTTCAACCATAGCTGGTCTAGGGCAACATCCTCTTCACCTTCAAATTGTAGCTCTTCTTACTGTTTCTGTTCACTTTTAAGATTTGCGGTGGCCCATCCTCTATCACTATCCACATCTCATCATGTAATCTTTGATAGATGAGCACAATCGCATACGAATTTTCCAATCATCAAATTCTTCAATTGTGAACATAGGGATGCGTGTCAATTTTGCTTCCATGATAATAGCTTTTAATGATAAAAGGAGTTTTTGAAAACTTACGTACTAAAACAGACTTTGAAAAGTTTGGAGATCTAGTTCGAACTGTCCGGTGCGGAAGGCTCAATGAACCAACCGCTCTGATACCACTTGTAGGTCCCGAGGGGTGTGAGTGTAAGGTTTAGAAGAGGGGTTGAATAAACCTTACCAACTTTTCACTTTTGGTCCTTTTTTTTAAAATTCGAGTTGACACTATACACCGTGTGTCCTTGGTGGACAACCAATTTAGTTAATCAAGAGAGTTAGTCACTCAAATGCACTGACTCATCGAAATTTGTTGATAGAATAACTCAAATTGTTAAGACCGAATTAGCTTAACTATGGTTTGTTTTTTAAGACTTAACACCCTTAAGTTTGGTTTAGTTATGATTTAATCTTGGGATTTTAGTACTTAGAGCTTATCGGTTGGATAGCAAATATGTCAAAGAATTAAACAAATAAGATGCAGGAATTAAAGTCTTTGAAATGTAAATGACACGATAAGTTTTTATAGAGGTTCAAGATTGGGTAATTCTTCTACTCTCTCTTTCTCCAACTCCCGGAGGAATCCACTAAGTATTGATCAAGATACGAGTGGTAATGATCTAGATACAAGTCTTGATCACACAGCTAACTTGATCCTTTGGGACTCGATGCGAGATGCGCTTGGTCACTCACCGTGGCTTCTCGTCCGACTCAGCCTTTCTTCACAGGCGGCAAACTCTTGCTACTCTGACTCACTTGCTCAAGCTCTTAGGATTTGATCACGAAGCCCTCCAAAAACTCGAGACTGGTTCGACCTTGAACCTTCCTACAATCCTTCGTGGAATGTAGACCCCTTTTCTTCTAAAGTTTCCTCTTCAACTGATTGAAGCTATCTTTCCTTCACAGGTGAGTGTTGGATTGATTTTCTTCGTAGTGTAGGCTTGAGGATTAAACTTGAATGATTTTGAGAATATTTTGATTACAGTTGAGATATTAGCTTGAATGTTTTTGGTTCAGGTAATCAATAAAATCTTTTCATTCTTCTTATTTTTATTAAAAAATCCTCAGAGTCATCCTTCAGCCTTTTATAGTGATCTTTCAAAAATTTGCCCGTTGAAGAGATAGGCTTATTTTTGAAAGTCACTTGTGGTCGTTGGCTTGTCTTGTTGCGATCCTTGGAATTGCCACTTCCTCGTATGAATTATTCTTGACTTTTCGAGACGACACGGTGTAGTGCTTTCCATTGGTTTATTTCCTTGCACGCTTCGTGGATCGAGCACTCAGAAAGGTAGCATGGATATATTACTTGTTTAAGTAATTCTCTTGTTTTTACGTACAACGGATCTCTTTCATTTATCTCGACTTGATTTGCATTTCCTTGCTTTCCCCAGGTGACTTAAGTCACTTCCAATCATTAAATGACTCTTCATCACTTCAACTAGAGACTTGACTATCTTGAGTTGACTTGACCGATGCTTTACTCACCACAGACCTTGAATCGAGTTCCGTCTTCTCTGCTTTTGCCAAACTCACTGTCTCGCAATGAGTCTTCCTACTAGTCTCCGGTTGTCTTCTTGCATGTTTGGGCATAGCTGACTTAACTCAGCTTGACCAGCCCTATTTATTACAATGCAGTTTACAACAAAAAATGGGGTGCCAACTTCCTATTCTAAGTTTTACATGGCATTCATCAAAATCTAAACAATAAATTTCCTAGCATAATGGATGTCAAATCCTTTGAAATAATTTTTGGAGTCATTTTAGAGGATTTGATATCTTTCCTATTTGGAGTCATTTGAAATTCTTCCCAAAATTATATCACCAAATCCAAATCATCTATCCAAATACAACCTTATAAATGTCGGATTTTGCAATCATTTCTCGAATCAGTTTTCAGGTCCGTCTTTTTCTTCTTTTTAATCAAAATCTCTTTGTTCTTTTTGGAGTCCGTTTTTGTTTTATGGAGAAAATCGGAGAAAAAGGGTGATAATTTAGGTTTCTCCATGATGAATAAATATTGATGACGAGTCCGATCGAAATCCATTCATTGTAAAAACGTGGCGACAAATAAGGCATTTGGCCTTGTTTGTTTATGTTTCCAATGGCCTCTTTCCAGTTTCCAACTATACATAAAAGTGGAATCATGTTTGTTCATAAAATTTCCAATGGAAATCATCATTTTCATTTTCTATTTTTCACATAAAACAATATCTCAAACCTATAATTTTTATTCTCAAACATATACATTACCCTACATCACTCATCATTACTTATCAATCACTATTTTCATATTTTAACCCAATTATATATGTGGGACCCACCATTATCAACTTTATCTACTTAAAATATTACTATTTTTAAATTATAACTATCTAATGGGACCCACCAACTATAATCTTACAAATATAATATTATATATTCAAATTAAAATATTGAAGTGGACCCCACCACTACCAACTTTTCAATTATTATATACATAAAATAATATTTTAAAACTACTCAAACCAAACACAATCTCATTTCCAACCCTACATAAAACACATTTCAATTCATTCATCCAAACACAATCCCAATTTCCACACGAAAACCAATAAATTCTCAAAATTCTATTTCCAACTCCAGAAACTGGAATGGACCATGGAAACATAAACAAACAGGCCCAAAATATCACGCATGTAAAAAAAGAAAAAAATGTAAGATTTTGTAAAATTTACCAGTGGAATGTTTTCCGTCTCTAAATAGATATTATTTAAAAATAAAAATATTAACTGTCAGTAAACAAATATTATTTCAAAAAATATATATTTCCGACAGAAGTAGTTCGGTCATTATAACTTATGGAAATGTTAAAATTACCGTCAAAAGTAATTTCATCGGTATTTTTGAAGAATGTTTATTTACCTATGGAATTTTGCAGTTGGTAATTTTTTTAAATAAATTTTTTTATTTGTTATAATCTGGATACTTTTTACCTGTATAACATGTGCGACAATACATATCCAATATTCCAATGCACAAACGTAAATTACCCGGGAAAAACAATAATATTCACTAATATTCCAAATTTACATCAAAGTAAAATTCAACCAATTCTATTATTACAATAATATCAATTCTTATTTATGTCAAATAATCTAATAGTATCTATTGTGGAGAGTCATCGGGTTCGGACGGTAGTTGTGTAGGAGGAGGTAGATGCGGTCCATGTCGCTGCATGTCTGCTATCGTCGGTTGAAATCGATGTTGCATCTCGATCAAATCAAGCGCCAACATCTCTTTCTTTGCGTTTGTTGTAACTCAAGTATCTGTTGGCTCTCGGCCTGTGAAGACGAAGAGACACCGCCATAAAGGGTGAAAAAGGCGACATATCTCATGTGTCACATATCTACTGCTTCTTCGGCTTGCCCACGACATCCAAATGAATATGGTTCTTGTCGGACTCCTCTCCAGCCTCTCGTGCCTCACCTGTACGTCGCTCAACCTTAAGTTATTTGAAAAAATGAAACAAGTTAAGTATATGTAAAAGAAAATACAAAAAATATAAGTATTTTTGTAAAAATTGGGAGCTATACCAAACGGGCTTTCTTTCTTTAATCTTTCCCTTTGGGCTTTCCATCTGCGTTGCCACTCATAGACTTCTCACCCCTAAAAGTGGGTTTCATGACTTTCCCCATACTCGAACCCAGGACCTCCAGGCTAAAGTCCTAAGTTCTTAGAGTGTGAGTACCACGCTTCTCGTCAATATATGAGCTATCTCATATGCATAAGTTGGAAGCCGGATGAGATCTTCTATTCCGAAATCGTGTTTCATCTCCTATTTCAATCGTGTGGACGATTGCCATGTGTATTACACTTACCATATTAGAACCCCACAATTTATGTTTGATTTATGCTTGAAAATAAACACGGTAAGTGTAATATATGTTTGAATTAGTATTTGATAAATGGGTGTTGACCCGATTTTGACCAAATAATTAAGTGGTTTTCATTTGTGATAAATGGAATTAAATTATTTATAAAAATTCTACTAAGATAGTAGATGAGAATAACATTTGGAATTTCTCAAAACCGATTTCGGGTGAATGAGAAATTAATGCTAGAAGTTAGCCACTTAATACAAATAAATGGTATGGAAAATAGAAAATGTGGGAGAGGAGAGATGTTCCATCCCACATAGGAACAAGGAGGAAAAGTTGCACACTTAATAATTAATATATCCCAAGTTGGACATATGGGTTTGGGCCCTTGGGGGCACCCAAGTTTTTAAAGGGGTGAGGACCTACATGCTTGTGGGTTTGGTTCAAAGACGCGCGCGCCACCGCCGCCGCCGCCGGCCCCAGGTTGTGTCGTGGGCTTGGGCTTGGAGGCCCTTATTCTTTTTGGACCAAAAACCTTTTAAAATTAAATGTTTAATTAATTTTTTGTAATTAATTAAATAGATTTAATTAATTTTCGTAATTAATTAAAAAAATTCAAATGGGAAAACGTTTCGGCCCCGCGCACGGGCGGTAGCATGGCCCGTGCGGTCGGGTCGTGCTACCCGCCGCAGAGTTGCGAGCCAGCGCACGGGCTGGGGCACAACTCGTGCGTCCGGGTCATGCTAGGGGCCGAAGTCTTGCACCTGTACGCACGGGCACTTCATTGCCTATAATTTTTTCGAGCCTACAGATGCGATTTTCCGTACGGGCACTTCATTGCCTACAATTTTGGAGCCCCTGCAGATGAATTTACACACGAAAAACTCAGATAATAACCTGTCATTTGCATCATACAAGCATATTGACTTCCTACCTTCAAAAGGTTGAAAGTCAAGAACAACTTGATGTTCACTGTTGTTCCAGTTTTGTTGTGCTGCTAACCGGGACTATTAAAAGTCGTTGTATCTTAGAGGCGAGCGCGAGAACCATAAACACTCGGTATACGGGGCATTTTCGTCTTGCGGAGACTGATTCAAAATCAGGCCTCGACTAATCCTAAACACTCTATTTCAACCATTTTTTCTTCTAAACAGAAACCTTCGACATAAATTTACCCAACAATCGCAAGACGAAAAATTTTGTTTCTGTTGAAGACGATGGCATCCAGTTCGATATCTTTCACACCTATGGCTGCCGCTCCCGCTCACGGAGAAAAGCCGCCCAAGTTCTCCGGTGCCGACTTCAAACGTTGGCAACAGAAGATGCTATTCTACCTCACCATCTTGGGGTTGGCTCGTTTTCTGAAAGACGACCCCCTACCACCGTTGAAGATGATGAAGTTGACAACAACCGGAGAATCGTTGTGGATGATTGGTATAACATCAATTTTCTATGTTGCAACTACGTGTTGAACGGGCTAGACGACACTCTCTACAACGTCTATAGCACGTTCAAGATGTCCAAGGAACTGTGGGAGTCCTTGGAGAAGAAGTACAAGACGGAAGATGCCGGCACAAAGAAATTTATTATCGGCAAATTCCTGGAGTACAAGATGGTTGACACCAAGACGGTGATCAGCCAAGTTCAGGAGATTCAAATCATCCTTCATGACTTAGTGTCTGAAGGGATGATTTTGAATGAATCATTTCAAGTGGCTACAATTATCGAAAAGTTGCCGCCATTGTGGAAGGATTTCAAAAATTACCTCAAGCACAAGTGCAAAGAGATGAGGCTTGAGGATCTGATTGTTCGGCTTTGCATCGAAGAAGACAACCGGAAATCAGATGTGAAATCCAGCAAGTCTGGAATCAGAGGCTAAGGCTAATCTTGCAGAATCGAGCACTAGCAAGAAACGCAAGCACTCTGGGAAGGAAAAAGGAAAAGCTAAAAAGTTCAAGGAGAATTGCTACAATTGTGACAAACCGAACCATATGGCGAAGGATTGTCGACACCCGAAAAAGGGCAATCAAGGTGGCAACCAACAAGCCAATGTGACGGAGGACAAGTCAGTTCCAATTGACTTGTCGGAGCTCGATCTCTCCGCCGTTGTGTTTGAAGCCAATATGGTGGATAACCCAAGGGAGTGGTGGATAGATACTGGGGCTACTCGTCACATTTGTGCCGACAAGGAGATGTTCTCCTCCTACACTTCGATTAATGGAAGGAAGTTGTTCATGGGGAACTCTTCGACTTCCAACATCGTTGGGCTTGGAAAGGTGGTGCTCAAGATGACTTCCGGGAAGGAGCTTACGCTTGTAGATGTCTTTGCATGTCCCGGACATCCGCAAGAACTTGGTTTCAGGTCCTTTGCTTTGCAAGGCCGGCTTTGGACTAGTGTTTGAGTCGACAAGTTTGTAATGACCAAAAATGGTCTGCTTTTTTATGTAAAGGTTACCTTGATAAGGGCCTCTGTTTAAAATGTCCGTAATGTCCTGTTTTTTTTTTCGGCCAAGAGGCGAAGAATAAAAACGTTACTTCGCTTACTTGTTGGATTGTTCTAATTTATGGCATGATAGATTAGGACACGTAAACTTCAACACAATTAAAAGGTTAGTGAATCTGGAATTAATACCTACGTTTAAAACCGATTCACAAGACAAATGCGAAATTTGTGTTGAAGCAAAATTGGCCAAGGCACCATTTCATTCGGTAACGAGAAATACCAAACCACTCGAGTTAATTCATATAGATGTGTGTGATTTAAAACTTGTGCAAACCCGAGGTGGGAAAAAGTACTTCATAACGTTTATAGACGATTGTACAAGATATTGTTATGTGTATCTCTTGAAAAGCAAAGATGAAGCTTTAGTAGCTTTTAAAACTTATAAGAATGAAGTTGAAAATCAGCTTAATCTGAAAATTAAAATGATTCGAAGTGATAGAGGCGGAGAGTATGTTGTGCCATTTGAGGAATTTTGCTCGGAAGCGGGTATAATTCATCAAACGACTGCACCTTACTCACCTCAATCAAATGGTGTTGTAGAACGCAAAAATCGTACTCTTATGGAGATGATGAATGCGATGTTGATAAGTTCTGGCTTACCCCAAAACTTGTGGGGGGAAGCCATACTTTCTGCAAACTACATTCTTAATAAGATCCCACACAAAGGTAAAACCGAAACTCCATATGAGTTATGGAAGGGACGTAAACCGTCATATAAATACCTCAAAGTGTGAGGGTGTTTGACTAAAGTCGAAGTACCTAAGCCGAAACAAGTTAGAACCGGTCCGAAGACGATCGATTGTGCTTTCATTGGATATGCTAACAATAGTAGTGCATATCGCTTTTTAGTGCACAAGTCAGCAATTCCTAATATAAATGAAGGTATGATCATTGAATCAAGGAATGTTATATTCTTCTAGAATATCTTTCCGAACAAAGAACGGAAAGAAGAAAGTTCGAGTAAACGAACTTATGAAACTGCAAGGTCACCTCAAAGTGATGATGAAGAGGAACCATAACGCAGTAAAAAGACAAAAATAGCTAAGTCTTTTGGTCCTGATTTTCTAATTTATATGTTAGAAAACGAACCCCGAACTATTCAAGAAGCCTTGTCTAGTCCAGAAGCTCCTCTCTGGAAAGAAGCTATCAATAATGAGATAGATTCCATCATGCAAAATCACACTTGGGAGTTGGTTGATCTCCCACCGGGTTGCAAACCTTTGGGATGCAAGTGGATCCTTAAAAGAAAGTATAAAACAAATGGTTCTATCGACAAGTATAAAGCCCGATTGGTAGCTAAAGGGTTTAGGCAAAAGGAGGGACATGACTTCTTTGATACATATTCTCCTGTCACGAGGATTACGTCCATTCATGTTCTCATTGATATTGCAGCTTTGCATAACCTTGAGATACATCAAATGGATGTTAAGACTACTTTCTTGAATGGTGAGCTTGAAGAGGAGATCTATATGGAACAACCCGAGGGGTACGTTGCACCCGCTCAAGAGCGAAAGGTGTGTAAACTTGTTAAGTCACTTTATGGACTAAAATAAGCACCTAAGCAATGGCATGAAAAGTTTGACTCGACTATGAAGTCAAACGGTTTCAAGATCAACGAATGTGACAAGTGTGTCTACATTAAAGGTACTACAAATGATTACGTCATAGTATGCCTTTATGTAGATGATATGTTGATTATGGGTAGTAGTCATGATTTAATCATGAATAGTAAGAACATGTTGAAGAAGAACTTTGACATGAAGGATATGGGATTATCTGATGTTATTTTAGGGATTAAAATCTCTAGAACTTCAGATGGAATTGTCTTGTCACAATCCCATTACGTCGAAAGCATACTCAGAAGGTTTAATGCTTTTGATAGTCCTCCGGCTAAGACACTTGTAGATCTAAGTCTACACTTGGCCAAGAATAGAGGCGAACCGGTTTCTCAGCTGGAATATGCAAGGGTAATTGACAGTCTGATGTACTTAACGAATTGTACACGACCAGACATTGCATATTCAGTGAGCAAATTGAGTAGGTTCACGAGTAACCCGAGTACGGATCACTGGAAAGCCGTGACAAGGGTACTTAGATATTTAAAGTATACCATGAACTATGGAATACTTTATACAAGATATCCAACAGTATTAGAAGGATACTGTGATGTCAATTGGATATCAAACACAAAAGACTCCAAGTCCACAAGTGGATTTGTTTTCACAATAGGTGGAAGAGCGGTGTCGTGGAAGTCTTCTAAGCAGACGTGCATAGCTCGATCCACTATGGAATCCGAGTTTATTGCTTTGGATAAAGCTGGAGAAGAAGCTGAATGGCTTAGAAACTTCATAGAGGACATTCCTTGTTGGAATAAGCATGTGCCTGCTGTTATGATACACTGTGATAGTCAATCAGCAATCGGAAGGGCACAAAGTAGTATGTATAATGGTAAGTCTAGACATATACGTCTGAGACACAATACCATTAGACAGTTGATTTCGAATGGGGTTATTTCGGTTGACTACGTGAAGTCAAACGAAAACCTTGCGGATCCGCTTACGAAAGGCATTAATCGAGATCAATTGTATAAGTTGTTAAGGGGAATGGGTTTAAAATCCACAACTTAAAGAATATTCATAGCGGTAACCCAACCTTGTGAATTGGAGATCCCAAGACCTTGGTTCAATGGGACAACTAAGTTATGAATGTTCAGCTGAACACTTGGAAAATGTGTTAGCTCATTCTCGATACATCCAAGTGAATGTAAACCTGCTGGATGTGGTGAGGTTAAGTTTAAGACTTTTAATGATTCCTATACCAAAAGGTGGAGTATTGCAGGATACTCTTCAATAGGAGATCACCTATATAAGTGAGAAGTAATGGCCGCTTCAAAAGAAACACTTATGAATCTAAGATATGGTCCAGGGTCGAAATGGACACAACGTGAGAACAACAAGTGTTAGAGTTGTTATTGTGTAAGTATTGTTGTCTTGGTTTACACGAACGGATGAGTAGTTCGAGACATCGCGTCACTAAGCAGCCAATAAATCCGATAGTATTTTACTAAGGAAGGTTCAAAGCCACAAGCTACCTATCCTGATGCAATAACGATTCGCCGAGACTTTCAAGCGAATCTGCATACACGCATGCATTAATTTCATTCATGTGGGGGATTGTTGGAATTGGTCTTTGATAAATGGGGTGTTGACCCGATTTTGACCAAATAATTAAGTGGTTTCCATTTTTGATAAATGGAATTAAATTATTTGTAAAAATTCTACTAAGAGAGTAGATGAGAATAGCATTTGTAATTTCTCAAAGCCGATTCCGGGTGAATGAGAAATTAATGCTAGAAGTTAGCCACTTAATACAAATAAATGGTATGGAAAATGGAAAATGTGGGGGAGGAGAGATGCTCCATCCCACATAGGAAAAACGAGGCAAAGTTGCACACTTAATATATCCCAAGTTGGACATATAGGTTTGGGCCCTTGGGGGCACCCAAGTTTTTAAAGGGGTGAGGACCTACATGCTTGTGGGTTTGGTTCAAAGCACACGCTGCGCTGCCGCCAAGCTGCGCCGCCACGCCGGGCCGTTCGGGCTTGGGCTTGGGAGCCCTTATTCTTTTTGGACCAAAAACCTTTTAAAATTAAATGTTTAATTAATTTTTTATAATTAATTAATTAGATTTAATTATTTTCGTAATTAATTAAAAGAGTTCAACTGGGAAAACGTTTCGGCTCCGCGCACGGGCGGGAGCACGGCTCATGCGGTCGGGTCGTGCTACCCGCCGCAGAGTTGCGAGCCGCCAAGACGGGTCGGGCACGCCCGCGTCCGTCCGGGTCGTGCTAGGGTCAAGTCTTGCACTCAGACAAGACGGGCGGCGCACGGCCGTGCGCCCGGTCGTGTTCCCTCAGACAAAGCGTGCTTCAGCCGCAAAAGTATTTTTTTGAGCCTACAGACGCGATTTTCCGTACGGGCACTTCATTGCCTATAATTTTGGAGCCCCTGCAGATGAATTTACACACGAAAAACTCAGATAATATCCTGTCATTTGCATCATACGAGCATATTGACTTCCTACCTTCAAAAGGTTGAAAGTCAAGAACAACTTGTTGTTCGCTGTTGTTCCGGTTTCGCTGTGCTGCTAACCGGGACTGTTAAAAGTCGTTGTATCTTAGAGGTGAGCGGCGGAACCGTAAGCACTCGGTATACGGGGCGTTTTCGTCTTGCGGAGACTGATTCTAAATGAGGCCTCGACTAATTCTAAACACTCTATTCCAGCCATTTTTTCTTCTAAACAGAAACCTTCCACATAAATTTACCCAACTATATACGTGTCAATCATCCACACGGTTGAAATAGGATATGAAACACGGTTTTGAAATAAAAGATCCCATCCGGTTTGAAACACACTCATATACATTGGTATCCTGACCCATCTGGGTACGCTGCATTAAAAGTGAATGGAAGAGAATAGAACAAAGAATCGCCATGGAATTCATCTGGAGTGGCATAACACTATACGTTTTTCTTCCATAAGTTGCACATATATATGTTGTATTTGTTTTCTTATATATGCTTGTGTGGATCTTCATTTATAATTAACAGGTGTAATGACAAGGATGACATTTATTTTCTTTACTTTCTAAAACAAAGGGATTTGCTTCGGGTTATATATACACAACTTATATATCACATGCCTAATCCTATACTAAAATACAAAATAAACCTACTTTATCGATCGTAACGTATCTACCCGAAGATAATTTGATCATCATAGGCCATAGCATTTATCCAGTCCCATCACACAAACCAGAGTCAACCATACACTACAACATAAATGACATTAGGTAACACTCAAAAAATGTTACCTAATGGCCAACAAATGTTACTATAGACAATAGGTAGCACTTTTATGGCGCTGCAGTTGCCTGTGCTACCTATAGTCAAATGTATCACTTTTATTAGCTTTTAGTAACACTTTTTCTAAGTGTTACATTAAGTTTTCTATTGGTAACACTTTGAAGCAATATTTCTAAAGTGTTACATATGAATCTTATGTAACACTTTTTATATTTGTAACACTTTAAAAAAAATACTTCTAAAGTGTTACATATGAATCTTATGTAACATTTTTTTGTAGCACTTCGTAGAAATACTATTTTTTGCCACCAAGTAGATTCGAACCCACGACCTGTTATGTATGGAAGTGACAATTTGTCACTAAGCTAAGTTGATTCTTATTACAACTTTTGCTTTGTTTTATATATACACATACACACAAACACACACACACACACATATATATATATATATTATATGTATATATAATATATTTTATATAATAAAGATTATATTTTATAATATATGTATTAAATTATATTATACACTGTATATATCAAGTTTTATATTGTATAGTATATAGTTTGAAAATCATATTATATTATATATTAAAGGACACAACAAATTAAAAATATATAAAATATATAAAATAAATTTATCGACTAATAAATATTCAATCGGTAAAAATAAAAATATATAAAATATAAAATTAATTTACCGACAGATAAAAAGTTCTAACAGTAAAAAAATTAAATAATAAAGAAAATAACGAAATAATAATTTACCGACAACATCAATTTTCATTGGTAGTTTTTTTTTTTTAAAAGTAAAAAAAAAAAAAAAAGGTTAACGATGAAATTGGTCTCCGTTAGTAAGAAATAAATAAATAAATAAATAATAAAATATATACATGCACATTTTCCGTCGGTATTAAGACGGAATTAATTGCCTTCGTAAAAAATAAAATAATAAAAGTAAAACTAAAATACTTTGTAAAAAGTAAACAAAAATTCAGTTAAAAAAACAGAGTATATGATGTCTACAATTTTTAGGTTTGGTAACATCAATTAATTAAATAAATCTTTGACATGATTTAATAATAGTTATATAATTTTGTGTTACTAAAATATAGCTTAAAAAGTGTTACAATCAATAAAATATATTGTTGCCAAGAGTGCTTCTTAAATAAAGTGATACCTATTTGCGTTACAAAAGAAATAACAAAAACAAAGTGATACTTAAAAAGTGTTACTTATATAAAAGTGTTACATATAAGCGTTACATATTGATAAAAGTGTTACCTATTTGCGTTACAAAAGAAATAACAAAAAAAATTGATACTTAAAAAGTGTTACTTATATAAAAGTGTTACATATAAGCGTTACATATTGATAAAGTGCTATAAAAGTGTTACATAAATATTGTAATGTAAAAAGTGTTACAAACATGTGTTACATATGTACCTTATGTAAAAAGTGCTACAAAATTTGTGTTATCTAATGTTATTTATGTTGTAGTGATAGATACACCCTCAAGAGGCATCAAGATGGCAGCTCATGCAATTTTGACTGTTGCTTGTGGCCTTGTAGGTATATATGGCAACTCATGCAATTTTGATTCTGTCAAATATTGCACAGCTTATAATCTCGTGTTCTCCTCCATTTTCAGCCATTATTTTCCTGGATATATAAAACCACAGAGGAGATGTAAGAAGCAAATGATTTATGTTAAATAATTTCAAAAATCCCTAAGGCTGGGGCTAATTATCCAATGATTATGTGGAAACTATGATTATAATCAGGGACGACGGATCCAAAAAAATTTCCAATAGGGGCATAATCAATGTAGTTATGAATTACATCAAAAATAATAAATTGGAGCACGTTTTGTTTTTTTACCTAACTAATAGTTTTAAAATAAATAATAACAGTAAAAAAACTTCATTAAAAACAATTAGAGGGATGCACTTTGTTTTTTTAATATAATTAATATACAACTTTTAAAAATAAATACTAACTATTTAAAAGACAAATTTATCAAAAAGAAAAAAATAAACTATTTCAAAGACAACAAAAAAAAGTAAAAAAAAAAAACAAGGGGTATAGCTGCTATTTCACCGGGAGTGAATCTAGGGTTATTGAAACACCTTTCTCAGAAGTCATTAGAAGGGTTATGGGGGCATGTGCCCCATAATAGGGTATGTAAATCTGTCACTGATTATAATAAAGGTTTAGGATAACTACAAAACTACTCCGGAGTCTTAATTACAAAAAAAAAAGTCCAAATACTTTTTAAAATTGTAGAAAACCTCTCAGGTATTACAAATACCTCTTAAGGTTTCTATATATTTGTTTTATAAAGTGCCCTTCAATAGGGTGCATTTTTAGTATATGCATACTGCACATATACTATATATTATTATTGTATAGATACTAGTTTCTGACAGCATATTTAGTACTTTGACGACTTTGATCGTATTACAACAGTTTCTCCACTCTAACGGTTTGTATATTTTGCTAATAGACGTGATTGAGATGGAATAGATCACCAAAGATATCTTCTAAAAATATTAATTTGTGTAACCGTCTTTTTTGGTGTTTTAATGAATATGTAATTTTTAACTAATTTACCCATATCATTTGGTGTCTTTTTGGTGTATTTCTTTTTTGGTGTTTTAACGAATACGCAAAGACCAGTTCTCTCCCGCTCTCTAGCGGCCTTAGTATTCCTATATATTTTCCAGTTATTTCTGCCCCGAAGGCGTTAAACATGTTTATTTCCATTTTGGTTTATTCCGCCCATGGGCCGGACATAAAACTTTATCGTTATTGAATAATGAATAAATAACTTTCACATTTCTGCTATAATTCCTTGCATGCGATTAATTACCATATACGGCCGTGATCGATGACCGTCAGGCGCTCTCTCGCAGACCTCTTTCGCGCTCTCGGAGTGGAGGGGACTCTCATGGGAGTCCTCGTAAATAAACCTCATCTGGTGCTCCCGGAGTGGAGGGGCCTCCTCACGGGGGTCCTCGTAAATAAACCTCCTCCAGTACACCAGGAGAGGAGAAGTCTCCTCACAGGGGTTGGGTCCTCGTAAACAAATCTTATACGATGCTCCCAGATGGGAGGGTCTCCTCACAGGGTCCTCGTAAATAAACCTCCTTCAGTGCTCTCGGATGTGAGGGGCCTTTTTACTGGGGTCTTCGTAAAGAAACCTCCTCCGATGCTCCCAGAGGTGAGGGGCATCCTCACGGGGGTCCTCGTAAATATACTTCTTCCAGCACTCCCAGAGGGGAGGGGCCTTCTCACGTGAGTCCTTGTAAATAAACCTCATTCGGTGCTCCCGGTGGGGATGGGCCTCCTCACAGGAGTCCTCGTAAATTTTTCCTCCTCACGAACATACACCACATGAATGTGCAACGAGAAGAAGGCAAAAATACTAACACATACGCGGAAGAAATAAATATATAATCGAAGTAATGAAAGAAGCGCACTACAAGAATTTCGCTAATACAGAACGGATATAATCTGTTGTGTATTACAATAAGCAGCTATTGTCGTAGATGGTGTTGTAAAAAAATTCGCTCAACCACAACAGTTACAATCCGTTGTCATTAATACTATGACAACGGTTATAATCCGTTGTCTTTAGATGCTGAAAGATAACAATTGAGACAATGGTTGGTAACTGTTTTTGAATTATGAAATACAACAACGGATTTGCACAACGGTTAAGTTGTTTCTCATATTTTTATTTGATTAATTTGCTTGAGTTGTTTCTTTAGATGGTGTTTTGTTTCTCATATTTTTATTTGATTAAGTTGTTTGAGTTGTTTAAGTTGCTAATACCTAACTTTTAGATTGTGTTTAAGTTGTTTGATTAAGTTTCTAATACTCAACCTTAAAGTTGCTAGATTTTTTATTTATATTTATGTTTAAGTTGCTAAAATAAAAAGTCTAACTTTAAAGTTGCTAGTTATATTTTTAGACTTATGTTTAAGTTGCTAAACTAAAAGGTTTAACCTATAAAAAGTTGCTAGTTATATTTGATTATTATTTTTTTCAAATGAAATAAAATAAAGATTTGATAAAAAGAAAATTACAACTCCCAACACTTTTAGAATTATGCTAAAGTTGCTAAAATAAAATTGATAAGTTAACTAAAAGTGATAGTTATACCATGAGATAAAAAATTGATAACACAATAAAAATTTAAACTCTCGGCACTTTTAGAATTATGCTAAAGTTGCTAAAATAAAATTGATAAACTAACTAAAAGTGCTAGTTATACCATTAAAATAAATAATAAATAAGGACATGAAAAATACCTAACGGCTCCAGTTTATAACTGTTATTAAAATTATTGTCTTTAAGAAAACAAATGATGCAAATTACAACGGTGTAACCAACCGTTGACGAAAAGGATGAATAAATGTTGTCTTTTGAAAAATATTAGGCGATAATAGACAACGTATTACAAAAACATTTTCGAAGACCCGAGAAACATGTTGTCAAATAATAAAAAGACTGTTAATAGACAACGCTTCAAGAAAGTATAGTTCTAGGCTCGAGTGAACTGCTGTCGTTAACAAGAAATCCGCTCATTTACAACGGTTTAACGAAAATCCGTTGTGAATACTTATAAGGACAACAATTTAGCAAAAATCCGTTGTCTTTTGGGTGTTGTTGTTGAGCATTTTTATTTTAGTGGCGAAAGCTCCGGGAGAGCTCCTGAAGGCCCCCTGAGCTCCTGAAGGGTGCCCTCTCCGGGCTCCGGAAGGGCGACCCCAATCTCCGTGCAAATATCTCTGGCCACTCCGGAGAAACTAAGGCTTCGTCCCAAAGGGGAGGATCCATCTTCATACAGAATAAGTTCCCATAAACTAAAAATCATTGGCAAAATATTGCGGAAGAAAGGCAGACACACAAGGAAGGACGAACAGCCGACCCCCGAAAGTGCACCCTCCCCCACTGGAGGGCGGGCGCGCCCCTGAACGGCACCTGTGAGGCGCCATTCCCCATGGCGGAAAGACTTTCCCGGGCATCCACCCTCGACTCCCAAGCTCTCCTCCCTCTCCTCATTACTCGGTTTATGCCACCCACTCACAAAAAATATGTTGTTTCTCAAAAAGGCTAAGTCCCGAAGGGACCCATCATATGCAAGGAACTCAATCCATAGGCTTCGACGCTCCGAGAACCTCTACGCATTTTGGGTACCACTACTCTCAAGAAAAACTCCGCCCCCTTCAAAATATCAACTCCTCCACAAATCACATATTGGCAAGACACTCAGTTGCTCCCGTCTCCACAGTCCAAAAACCATATCAAGAACGAGTCAAACACGGTATCAGTTTAGGCTTAGCTCTCGCACTACTCCATTCTTTCGCAGCGATGAGCTGAGGCTTATTTTGGGGGTAAAAATATCATTTAATGTTTAATATATAATTCAGTTTATATATGGAGTAATATTATTAATTGCCCAATAATCAATGCGCTACAGATGGAATAACCCGACCCAAAGGAGTCTTGAACTTGCCCACATGCCACTTTCTCCTACACGGCCCGCAAGGCCCATCTCCCAGGTATATAAAGGTCCCTCCTCTTCATTTGTGAGTTAATCTCTCATAGTTTTACTTAATTATTATTCAGTATTCAGTTAATGTCTTACATTCTCTCTCGATCATCGTGCTGACTTGAGCGTTGGATGGGCCTCCCGAGGACAACCCCGGGACCCGTCTAACATTTGTGTGTGTACAGGCAAGTTTCCAGTAGAAGATTTCCAGTTCCCAGAGAAGAAGACTTGGAAGACTTCTCGCTTAGGAAGGAGAAGACTTGGACTTATTCAGAAACTCTAACTTGGAGTGACCTGCCATAAAAGGCAGCATCAAGTAGATATTGAATTAACAAATCAATTGCTATACAAATTATTTAGCAGATATTTGAAGATATGATTTATTAAAATATGTTTCAAATTGTTAAATAAATTGATTTCTTTAAAATCAATTATATATTACCGTCAAATTGTTTCAATCAATAAAAAATATGTTGTCTATAAAATTACCATCAATTGGATTTATTTTGAATTCTATAATCAATCATATAGATACCATCAAATTTGATTAAAAATATAATTAGATACCCTCCATGAACAAAAATATAATTAGATACCTTCAATTATTTTACCAATGCTCAATTTCAAATTATTACATCAATAATTGATTATATCTATAAGATTGAGTAAATATAATAAATAAATATATGTATCTATAGAATAAATTATCATCAATTTATGATTATATAGTACGATCATAGGATTGATTATAGTATCTTTCAAATTTTCAAATTTATAAAATTACAACAATCATGAGCGAAAAAATAAATTAGTCGATAAAGTATTTTTGTTACTAAAAATCTTGCTATTGACTTACCAAAGCAAAACAATGTCAATTTTGGATAACTCGAAAGCATGAATCGGTTAGAAGAATTTTCTAATTGATTTGTCCGAAAATTTGTACTAATCCACTATCTTGTCTTTTATTTTCTTTAATTTCCTCAATTGAATCATCATAAGTTTTATCATATACTTATTTTTTTTATAAGTAAAGCCATAATTTTTTTTTTTTGTGAAGTGAAAGCCATATTTATTGTTAATTAAGCAAAGCATCGTCAATTTAACATAAACAAGTGTTCATCAGTGATCCAATTAAGAAATAATTCATATTTTGTGGATTGAATTTATTTAGTTTTTGTTCGCACTTCTGAAAAGATTATTCCAATCAAATATCAATTAATCATTTTGTTTCTTGATAACCGTCCTAGTTTTCTTTATAGAGACGGTACTAGAGAATTTTGTCTAGTTTTCTTTTTACGCTACTCTCACATCAAGATATTGTTCAAGTTTGTTTGAACTCTTGTCAAGCTTTAAAATTTGTGGCTGAGATTGGTTCGATTACTAGTGGAATCGAGCTTGAACCAATTTTAGTCGAGCCAAACACAAATCGAGCACGAATAATTTGATATTTTGACACATTTTATTATTTTTCACTAATCAAGTCAAGCTTCGAGCTGAGCTTCACATCTTTGAACAAAAATATAGATTCAACTTGTTTTAATATGTTAACGAACAAAACTCAAGTAAGCTTTTAATCATCAATCTCAAGTTGAGTATCGGATAACTTTGTTCGTTTTTCAGCCCTAAACACAATCTAACACAATCTACAAACACAAATGACAATCAACCATTAGTCAACTTAGTATTTGTAATTTATAAAACAGAAACAAATGTCACGCATTACTTGTAATTTTACAAAATAACCATTTTACTTTTTTTTCTTTTCAAATAAGACCAAATCTCACGAATAGTTTTTTTTTTTTTTTTTTTAATTTACCCCATCAAATGAAAACAAATACATCAAATGTACGTTTCATCTTTTCGTCCACGCGTGCAACCCTCAAAATGAATCTGGTAAAAGCATTTGACAAAATGATTCACACTTAAAATGGAACTAAAGAGTTTACTTCAATTTATAACACATACACATCAAATCTCTTCTTCTACCACTGATTCACCATCTTAAATCCACAATTTTAGAACACAAAACAAGCAGTTACGATAAACCGTCTAATATTTTTGTTTTTTCTATTTGAAAAAAGAAATTTAAGCCTGATACATACACAAAGCTGACACAAAATATGTTTCTGCTTTTTTTCCAATTCTTCTTTAATCTAGTAATTTTCCTCTCTGCATCAATCTGTAGTCATTGGTTGGCTCATGCAGCACCTGAAACGAGCCTTTCTGACGGTCGTCATGATCTCAGTCTCAGCAGCCTCGAGCATTCTGACAACCTCGCTGAACGAGGGTCTAACATCGGGATTAGCATCCCAGCAAAGCGTCATGATCTGACTTAGAGCGAGAAGACAGTCGTTTGGAATGGTTGGGCGGACGCCTTTGTTCACAACAGCAAATGCCGCCTGAACGGCAGTCATGTTCTGGAAAGGAAGCATCCCAGTGATGAGTTCCCACAGCACAATCCCGAAACTATAGACGTCAACTTTCTGGGTGTATGGCCTATGCTGGATCATTTCCTGCAATTCCAGAGCATGATGCACTAAGCACCTCACTAACATACAGACAGGAAAGAAGAAAAACAAGTCCAACTTGGAGAAAAAAAACATAAGGGTAAATTTACAAAAACTATACTTGATGTTTAGCCTAATTACAAATAAAATCCAGTTATCTTTCAGAATTACCAACACCCCCTAAAGGCATTACAAACACCTCCTTGAGGTTTGTATTCAAATGGTGCAATTTGTACAATAGAAACAAATATCAAGTGGGTATTTGTAATTTTGAAAGATAGTTCGGTTTTCCTGTAGTTAGAGTGAACTCAAGAATTGGGAACATTCAAGCGCAAACCATTCAATACAATACAAATAGTTTAATCCCAACTCCAGTTGCATCAATGCAGAGCAACACCAGACTTGATATTATTGCTTTACTGACATCAGTTCAGTTAAGATAATGCAACATACAATCACCCAAAAATAATGACAAGATGAGATTATTATGCTATAACCATCAAATTTGAAGTACGTTCAAAAAAAACAACAGTTTACAGGAAATAAATACATCATATACACTCGTAAACATAATTCCTAGAACTGCTGCCCCATTCACCCACAGTCATCTCATATCCACCCTAATTTGTGATTGAATATCTTGAGAACTCAAACACTATTTACCAACTTTAACACCTTAGCTAGCTCTGTCACTCCTGTAACTTGCTTACTCCTGATACCTTAATATTTCTACCAATAATAATGAAACCTTGAATTTACCCTTGTAACTTACAAGCTCAATTTACCATATAAACATCTATATAGACACCAATACCACCTGTGCATCAATGACTAATCACTGTGCCCTTTTATTTTTGCGAAAAAGGTTAATGCTATATGATAAAACCAAAACCAAATTAAATGCACGAGTACATCACCTAGTGCATGTTTGGGAGCACTTTTGGAATAGAAGTCCATCTATGAAATTGACTTTTCAATATGACTATTTAGAAGTGTTTATGAATATTGTTAAGTGTTTGGTGCAAATTCATTTTAACACCGTTACAACAGAAGTGCAGTAAATGAATTTCAAAAGTCATAAATTAGCAGTTCTCCATAATGGACTTTTGGAGAAGTGACTTATTCAATAAGTCCATTTAAAAATAACCACCAAACACTTTGTTTATTTTTAACTTTTTTTTCTAAATGGACTTCTATACCTAAAAGTCCATTTCAAATGGGTTCCCAAACATGCTCCTAATAAATCGCTCATTTCACTGATGTTTGAACCAATAGCAACTGCCACTGTCAGGTCAGCTGTGCAGAAAAACTGAACAGAACATGCTATCTAAACAACAGGGAGTTCATGCGACAATAATCAATATCAAACAACATCATCAAACAATTGTCAGCCAAGCTTACTTTATTATGGCAGGAAGATTATTGCATTGCTGCTACAAAAGAGTCACGCAATTAATATTTACAGCTCATTTATTTGTCTTAAAAGAGCTCAAATATTAGCCTACTCGACTTAACAACCATTATAGTCAACCTAAAAGCTGGCTCAATTTCTTTTCATTTTCTTTTTTTTTTTTTGGTTTTCGTATGTAACTTAATAGCAAAATTAACAAGTTAGTCATCCGCCAAGTATCATGATCAGAATTCATGTAGTTGGCTTATACATTATTCTCTCGTACATCAATTGATAATTTCTCCAAGGAGGCAAGTCCAAGGCACCACGAATAATGCTTGGTCGTACTTCAGGTAACTGTAAACTTTAAGATTGAAGCAGGACGCATGGCAAAAAAATCATAAGACCTATAAATCACTCAGCCCACCAATCTCAGTAGGATTAAATGTTTACAAACTACTCTTAGACAGACTGAACTTACATCAAAGCATTTCACTGTGGCCTTAATCCCACAGTTGAGTCACTCCTTGAGGTTTGTGACAAGAACTAGTAGTATAACCCCTGTCCAGCAAGGTTGTTGTCCTATACCTTAACAATTTTGGCTTATACTCATAATTTATATTCGTTTCAATTATCAATAAGAGTTTAAGAATCGTAATCTCTCCAAAACATAAGCAAACTACCAAGTGTACCTCACAATCTATACCACACTTTTCAAGTATCTCCCACAATCAGAGTACTATAACACACAAGTTTAAAGCAAAATTTAATGGTGACAAATTCAAAACCTCCAAGCAGATCAATGGAGAGGCCCGAAGACCAATGCAGAGAAATTCAACCACAATTAATTGCAGTGACATCTAAAATAAACTTCGGGAACTTATGCTTCATACTTGTTGGAGGCTTCACTTATCACTAAATTATTGGAATCTGGCAATAAAAGGTAAATCATTGAGCACAAAGCAAATATGACAGGTGTATTGCTTTTGGTCTATCAACATAGGCCGTAACACGTTAAACCATTAAATAAACTACAAGATACAGAAAGGGAATAACAGAAATAAAAGAACCCCAGGAAGTCAACTTGGAAAAATAAAATTATGAGAACACCTGAGATGGTTCATAAACCGTACAACTTGTGAGGTTGTTTATCCCGGTTGCACAAAATGCATTTTCAAGCTACGACCTACGTACATTCGATGTGGCCCAAAACTAAAAGGAGCCTAGAATAATAGCTGATAATGAAACGACTTCTGAAAATAAAAGTAAGCCAATGTTTATAGTGTCTCTTAAATGTTGCCAGAAGTTACATTTAGGCAGTATAAAGAATTACCTTAGGCGGGGACAGAACGTAGTTGATCAAAGGAAACTTACCCGAGAAAATTACCAACAGTAACCATGGACAATAAATATGAAATGCACAAAGAATCTCTTTTCCCATATCTATGAAAAGTATTATATTAACAAGCTCATAGGATATTGCGCAACATATCCCAGGAAATCATTTCTCATCAAAGTTTAGAGGGACAGTATCCACACACCAACATTTTTAACTTTTCTATACATTACACTACCTCCAGTCTTCTAATAGAATTCTCTCCCATCACATATATTTCCACCTGATGTTCTAACCATAGCATTCAGGTAAACCTCTGGAGCATTAGTAACTGCGAGAGAGTAAATCATTTTGGCCTGATTATCTCCATAATTAGTATATACTCAGCTTGCATTTCTCTCACATCAGTCAGCTGCAAAAATATCTTAGAAGGCCAAATTGACAGGTAAGTCCCTCTTATCCTCTAACTTTTCGTTCTATTAAATCATACGCTGTGAAAGGTTAATTTACAGCTACAACTTCGTATCAATTTGAAGGGATAATTACAAATGCTACAACTGATGTTTAGCCTAATGAAAAAAATCTCCAACTATCATTCACAATTACAAATACCCCCCTCAAGGTGTTACAAATACCCCCTTGAGGTTTGTATATCCTAACTACCTCCTCCATCTCGTGGGCATAATTTGTAATATAAAAACAAAATGTCAAGGGGGTAATTGTAATTTTGAAAGATAATTGTTTTTTTCTATTGAGCTAAACCTCAAGGGTAGTTTTTATTATTATCCCTTCTAAAAATACTAAAAAAAAATAGCATTATCATAACTTTCTAATGTGAGAAAATCATATTATTAACAAAGACTAATTATTGAACTTGTACATACATGTTTTAAAATGTCGAAAAATAAAGATTTCAAATATACTTGTTGATTTTACATTCTAGCTATTTATTATTTTTATATTTAATATACTTATATTATATTCAAATATAAATAAGATTCACATTTTCTTTTATATATATTTATTATACACATCCATCACATTAATACATACATATGTAATGAACAAAATAACATAAACAATGTTTTAAACTTTTAAGGGGTCGGGAGTGGGTCTGGTTCTGAAACTAAAACCTCAATCTGCCTTGAGACTCATTTGCATCAAACTTGCCCCAACAAGGTTGGATCGGGCAGTCTGAGTTTACGAGACCTATTGTCATCCCTATAAATCTAAACCAACAGACCAAAAAAACAATACTGGCAATCTAGTCGACTACAAAAAAGAATGTATGGTAACCTATTTATTTGATTCTTTTAGTTAAAAGAACTTATACCAGTAAGAGATTTATAGATACACATACAGACTATTTAATATAGACTAAAATCATAACAAGCTCATGCACAAAATAATAATAATTTTATTTCCACTAACTCGAAAAAGTAATTTAGCCAATAAAATATTTTACTACATTACTACAACTTCTTTCTAATTACAAATCATGGAACTGGAGCCAAGCAATGATTGATGACCGCATTCCTTCGTCATTCCATACACATAACAAGCGCAGGAAAGCTATACTCATACCATTCTTTTCTGTTATCATTCCAGTCCTATCCAATTTCATTCCTATCTAGTTTCATTCCTGCGTGTCAATCACTTTCAAAAAGTTATAGACTGGAAACCCAATATATCAGAAAAGGTTATGGAGCTCCAGAAGAGTATCAAAACTAAACCGAAAGAAACATCTTGCAGGCAGTTTGGTCCCTGGATTACAAGTTATATATATAGAAAATAACTTATGTACTCACTGGAATTGGAGAAGGTAACTAAGTTGATGAAGCCAGAATTACTGTAACTATTATTACCACTTACCAGTCAATTATGGTAATAGGCAGACAAGGGTTCTCGCGTGTTCAATGGAAGCAATATGAACTTCACTTCTATATCAAAGGTCACTCTAAGTGGATACACAGGCACTTTTGAGTTTTTTTAAATTTTTTTTTTTAAAATTAACCATTCAATCCACTAATTACTTCTATGTTCATAGGATAATAAAACCGAAAAAAAAAAAAAAAGAAATTGCAACAACATTACACTTCTGAGCAGATTTTTGGGCTTATCCCTAAATAACTTCATCACTCCACAAAGATCTGGGAACAACTAATCGTTAAGCTTCAAGTAGGATCCAGTAAAGTCCATCAATCTATAATACCCACTTTAAAGTCTCTTTAGTTTATCAAACCTTTCATATCTCCACCTCCAGTAGTAGGTCACCGAGATTTTGATAAAAAATGTTGCTGCAGAAGAAAGAAATCAAAACAGCTACAGCAAATATTCATAATAGGCATCATATTAATCAAACTAGGTTGAACATGCCGAAAGGTTATCTGGTCATATGCGTAATAGGCAGCTAAACTTGTAGATGCTTATTGTAAAAGTCCACCAACTCACATCTCTAGATCCAAATTGATCTTAAATATTAACTTCTTCCAATATTAGCATATTGTACTATTTTGGATTCAAGAAATTATCACAATTAGGTTCAACTAAATACTACTCCAAAAGTAAGGCACATTATACGTTTCAATTGCTGATAACTGGAGAACAAGTCCAGTTCCAACTGTAAAATCTAGTTATACGTTCCATATCAGGGCTTCTCAAAAACACGATTGTGGACATGCATTCACTGTCCTTTTGCGGTGTGATCCAAAACCACCAACAGGCAACCAAAAAAGCTCACTTGTTCCAAGAGCAAGAAATAAAGTAACTGTCTTGAAGCTACTACACACCAATACCAGGTATCAAGCAAGTTCAATGCATCCAAATTGTCAGCATTGCACTGCATTTAACTGCTAAACACCTCTCTTAATCCCCTATGGTATAATAATGTGAGTAAACCCCAGAAGCCACACAAGAAAAAAAAATCATACGTTCTCCAGTCTTTGGACATTTGGTGGATGAAAATTTTTAAATTTATAATGCAACTGCATAATAATGTTTAACTTAAAAACTACCCAGTTTACTGGTTAGATCTGACTGCTTGAAAGTAGAGAAGTATAAGTTTAGCATGAAAGCTCATATGCAAATATGCAAAGGAGATTAAACCCTTTAATTCTTTCTTTTGTTTCTTTGGGGAGCTGGAGGAAGAAAATTTAGTGAGAAGGAAGCTAAAGCACAACTTAACGAACCAGAGAAGAAGATATGAGGCTAACTACATCTTACTACCAACAGAGGAGAAACAGGTACACGGGTGACAGAACTATCAAGTATATATGGAAAGAGAGGATAATCACAACATATTGGCTTAGAAAGACTTAAAGAGCACTCCTAAAGTGAAATTCAATTCCAAGGCTGAGAAAAGCTATTTAACAATCCGCAAAGAGAGTGTGCACCAACCAAAAAATGGGAACTTCTTAATAAGTATGAAGAGAAAAAAGAGACAGAACATTCAAACACACAAAATGATGCAACTCCCGAGACCAGATATAACAATAATATGTACGAAAGCACACAAGCAGACAAAAGAAAGAAAATTTCGATACTTACGGGGCCATCCAACGGTATGTGCCTGTCTCTGGTGTCATACCTTCAGTCTGCACTTCAATACGAGCTACCCCAAAATCCGCAATTTTAATTGATTTGTCAGCAGCAATTAGAAGATTATCCGACTTCAGATCTCGGTGAATCAAATTTAACCCATGCACGTATTCCATCCCCCTTGCAACATCCAAGGCCTGCTTAACAGCCAATTTCAGGGGCACAGAACGGTTCTGCCGCTTTGTCAAGAACTGACGCACTGAACCACCCTTGGCATATTCGGTGACAATACACCAAACCATGGGTTTGCGGCATGCACCAATAAAGCGAACAATATTGGGATGCCTCAGCCTTGCAAGCATCATTACCTCCTGTTGAAACTGCTGCTCCATCAACAGTGCCCTCTCTGCATCATTTTCCGGCCTCTCCAGAAGCTTAATTGCAACATCTTCACCATTATAAGTGCCTTTGTAGAGTTTACCAAAAGCACCCTGAGCAAAAGCAGGCCCCATGTTGAGCTTCCTCAAGTCAATTGTCCACTCATCATAATTACCAAGGCCCTCGGTAGGATATCGAGGGTCCATTAAAGCTTGAGCGAGGGCATCATCACTCAGCCCATGAGACACTCTCCCATGATTGACACTGGCAGCGACAGAATAATTTTTGACACGCTTGAGGCCCTGGTGGCCCAAGATGCGAGTGTGTGAATCATTATTAGATCCAACACTGCTGTTGTCCATCGACATGGCAACGGAGCCTCCACCATTGCTCATCTGCAAGCTCCCATAACTATCAATCGACATATTTGAACCCTCATTGAGCTTGCGATAAAAATTTTGAGAGAAGTCAAAATTGTCGTGGTTACTATTTAGGTCTATAATTCCAGTAAACTTTGGGCCCTCCAACATTTCTTATTTTCTATCAACGAAGGAGATAGCACAGAACCTAGAAAATATGCTATATCTTCTGCATCAGCATTTCCAAGCTCAATCTCCTCACCAAAATCTACAAAAATAAGGACAACAAAAATGTTAACAAACAACAAACTTTCTTCTACACCTTTAACATCGAAACTATTACACATTGATCAAAGAAACTGTCAGATTAACCCCCAACATGGAATAACTCAAAGCATTAGTTATAATCTTTTATGAAAATTGTTTAGGAACCTTCCCAGAAAAAGCTTTAAATCCAGTAAAGAAGCTTCGTAATATCAAAAATATATCCTCCAAAACTCTACTCAGCATAGAATCAACTAGACTTATTACCCTTGAAATAAAATTGGCATAAATAAAATGAAAGTTCAAACAAAGTGAAACTGACCCCTCGTTACTAATTTGCCTCAAATTTGTTTCCTTCTCTTCAGTTGACTACAAATTACAGTCAACAAAAGTCGCCTCACCATCAAAATTTCACTTACCCAAAATAAAAAAGATTCAAACTTTAGCCCAAAAACCACAAAATCAAACCTTTGCACAGTTACAACCCCCACCCCCAGCTCAAACAAAAGGACGGGGATGAGTTATTTTTTCCTAAATTAAACACATGCAACAAACAGAAAATAAAATAAAACAAAATTATAAGCCCTCCAATTTTCAGTGATCCGAGAGCAAAATTGAGGAAGAAACAGTTAAACACACCTCGATCGAGAAGGGCTTGACTTTACTTTTTCGACGGCTTCAAACAAACCCGATAGAACTCAGATGAAGTACACTGAAATTACAACTCAGCCCCTACTCCTCACAAAACCTTCAGCTGCTACACAGAGCGAACACGCAAAGGTGGAGCGAAAACGACAGTTCTAGAGAGAGAAAGTAGCAGCATAGAATTAAAGAGAGAGGAAATGAAAAATGAAAGTATTAAGCAGAGCACCTATGGTCTTCGTCTTTCCAATTTTATTTTGTTTGGTTAATTGTAATTTTAGTTCTGTAATTTTTACGGCTTGATAATCTTAGTCCTGTAATTTATTATTATGGAGTTTCAGTCCATGATAATTTTATCTTTTAGTTAAAATAGCAATTTCAGTTTTATAAATTTTAAAAATCATAGGTATTTAGGGTATTTAGGCTAAAGGACAAATGTATTATGAACAAATAAAATATTGAAACACCAAATTGGGACCAAAATCTAGAGGTGGCAACTTAACACGATAACCCGACATGAATTTGACCCGAAGTTACTAAGAGAACCCAAAAAATGAACATGAGAAATCCGAACCCGAACACGGCTAACACGAATCTGACACGATGTTACCATTTTGTCTAAAATATAATTATTTTATATTTTAATAAAAAATTTATGTATTTTAAACATAACCCGAAACCAAACACAAACTCAACCTGATGACCTGAATTATCACCCCTACTAAAATCGCACATCATCAAAAATTTTAGGCGTAGAATTGCCCAATTTAGAAATTATGGGATCAAATTGACAAAGAAACAAAATCATATTTTCTCGTTTTTCTTTTTGTGCCAATGGCAGCCCACTGGAGGCGTCATTGTCGTTGGATTGTGGTGAGATAATGTGGGACTTGTGGATACTACTTTGCGAATTAGTCACACGCACCAGTCTATCGTAGGGTAGCAAGTTAACCATAAATTATCTCTCAAGAAAGACTTAGTCGACAAAATAATTATTATGTATCACAATAAATAAAAAGTAAAACCTAAACACTCTAACCAAATTTATGATTTTTAATAAACTAAAGGAAAACAAGTAAAAAGACAATAATCAAACTGAACACGGATAAACTTTGAAACAAATATATATAAATGAAAGTATAGGATTTCAGATTCATCTCATCAAACTCACAAGCAAAATATCAACTAATTGATTATGCGGGTAACAAATATAACAATCATGTAAAAATAAGGTCTAGATCTGATAACTCACGTATTCACGGATTAGGGCTATCCCAACATAATTTGCTATTTTCATTAAGCTCAGGGTTAGATAATACATCTCTAATTCATATCTTACCCTGAAATAAATTTAGTACAGGAATAATATCTTCGATCGATCTCAATTATTCCCCCAAAATAATCAAAAGTTGATCAGACAATTAATTATTAAATAAAGCAATTAATTCAGGAAAGCAAATCAATTAATCAGCATTCATGCTTGATTTGTTTGAATCAAATCATCCTAATACTAGAACAAGAAAATTAGTTCATGCTTGGGGATGGAATCGTAATCTCAATTGATGGAAAGAAAACAATCATAAACATAATCATGCAAAAATAATAATCACCCAACAATTGAAATCAGACAAAAGAGATGAAGAAATATTACTCTTTGATTAATAAGCAAAATAACTTCAAGGGGAAGAACCCAAGCAATTCATTCCAATGTTGAATGGAAGAGAAAAAACCAAAAACTAAAATCTAAAAGTGCTAAGAATGAAGGTGTGTCGAAAATAAGGGCTCCCCAAGTCTTATTTATAAGCCTAGAGTCCTATACAAGGTGGAAGAGCCAAAAAGCGCAAAAAAATCGAAAATTTTGTGTTCATCAAGTCAGGGTGCGCGCATGCAGGCTACATGTTGCCCGTGGCGTGTCCACAAGACTTTGTGTGCGCCACACACCGAAACGCCGGAATTTTCTCTCGGTGTCTCTTATGAATTGTAGCTCTATCTCTTAGTTTTCCATAGCCACTTGAATTACCTCAATATCAATTTTCTAGAGAGAGTTATGGCCAAAATACCAAGACGTATCATTTTCAAAATTTTAACATATTATTTCGACTTGCACATGATTTTAACCAATCAAAACGTCTTCATTTGCATTTCATAAAAAATAGACATTTTAGAACTTTGTCTAGCTTTCCAATGGTATATGAATCATGTCAATTGGACTTTGGATGTGAACGTTACTTCCAAAATACGACGACTGACGTAGTTGCGCGAAATGACTTTTTGACGTTTCTTGCTCCAAAACTTGTTTTTTCCACCAAATCCTAGAAAATCAATAAAATAACACAACATAACACTAAAACATGCAAATGCAAATAAAAGATGCCAAAAACATGTATAAATCATTACACAAAATACACATAAAAACATGCAAAACAATAGTCAATATTGATGTGGGTTCCAGAGTGTGGTCAAATTTTGACTGTCTATGAAAAAAACAAGATACAACTAATGTTGCATAAAGTACATCATCTAGAAGCAAAATTACTTTTGGCAATAAATAAATGCTAATATTTTCTATTGTTCTTTCATGTGCACATAAAAACGCCACAGTCGCATATCAACTGCATATGCATATATTTTTATGGTGGCGCTATTCACGCTATTTTTTTCCTCTAAGTACACTTCTTCTCTATGATTACAAAAATATCATGAATTTAAAAGATTATAATATTCTTACTATGGTAGATGTCATGATGACACGATGGCTCAAATAATATATGACATGATGGTACAATGGCTCAAATGTGATGACACGACAATCCTGCATCGTGCAACGTAGTACGATGACTCAAATGGGATAACATGATGATACAATGACTCAAATGGGATGGCACGATGGCATGACCCTTGTCCCATCGTGTCACACGATGACTCAAATTACATGGCATGATTGTGGCTAGGGATGACAATGGGTAGGGTACCCACCAATTTAAGGTTATCCATACCCGAACTCTATAATATTTATACTACTCATATCTATCCCAAACCCCATTAAGAAACTACATATATTACCCGTACCCATCCCAAATCAATTTCATGATACCCGCGTCTACCCGTGACTACGCCTAAAATCCATTTATTTATTTAAAAACTTATAATTATATGAATATTTAGATAACTATTAAATGGACACCATAACAAAACTAATTATTATATCGAAAAATGCTAATATGTTAAATTTTTAATAAATATAACAATTTACCATTTTAATTTTATAAGTCACTACAAAGTGCTATCATCATTCATAAACTAAATTAAAAGCATCACATAAATACAAATGGAACCAATACATTCCTTAAAATCCGTAGAATCAACATTAGTACATCATTTAGTTTATAAAACTACACCATCGGACATATAGTTTTATCAAACTTGGCAAAGATAAAAACAGAGTTGATATGATCACATATTCAAAATAAATAATAACTTTATATCTAGTTCTTTGTACAAAATAAAAATTTATGTTGGGTTTCTATGAAGAAATGTATAATATCGATGAAAAAAAAAAAAGTTTCTAAGACTAAACGGATTCGGGTTGTGGTGGGTATACAAGGGGTAAAACTATACCCTACCCGTATATAAATGGGTAGTAATTTCTCATCTTATACCCATCCCAAATTCGAAAAAACTATTCATACCCGTCCCATTTGGGGTTGGGAAGGTGCCCGCCTATCCATCCTGCCGTCCCTCCCTAATTGTGGCTCAAATGAGATGACACGACCATCATGACATCATGCCATATAGGTTTAATCGGGAGGGTAACTTGGGAAATATCGGGAGATGTATTAAGTAAATGGGTTTTTTTAAAATGTGGTGGGGTATATCTATGCATACTTACAAGAAAAGGACGAGGTGTGAATAAAGTGTCGCTCATATACGTAGGTCCCAAGGGGTGTGAGTGTAAGGTTTAGAAGGGGGGTTGAATAAACCTTACCAAATTTTCACTTTTGGTCCTTTTAAAAGTTCGAGTTGATACTACACACCTTGGTGGATGCCAATTTAGTTAATCAAGAGAGTTAGTCACTCAACGACTTACTGAGCCGTTGATAGAATAACTCACCGTTAAGACCGAATTAGCTCAACTGTGGTTTGTTTTTAGCGGAAGACTTAACACCCTTAAATTTGGTTTAGTTATGATTTAATGCTTGGTTTTAGTACTTAGAGATTATCACTTGATAGCAAATATGTCGCTGAGAATTAAACAAATAAGATGCAGAATTAAAGTCTTGAAATGTAAATGACACGATAAGTTTTTATAGAGGTTCAAGATGGGGTAATTCTTCTACCTCTCTTTCTCCAACTCCCGGAGGAATCCACTAGGTATTGATCAAGATATCAAAGTGGTAACAATGTACCGGATACAAGTCTTGATCACACAAATGACTTGATCCTTTGGGACTCACCGAGATGCCTTGATCACTCACCGGGCTTCTCGTATGACTCGACCTTCTTCACAGGGCAATTGCTTGCTACTACAACTCACTTGCTCAAGCTCTTTGGATTTGATCACGAAGCCCTCCAAAACTCGAGACCGGTTCGACCTTGAACCTTCCTACAATCCTTCGTGGAATGTAGACCCTTGATTCTTCAACAATTTCCTCTTCAACCGATTGAAGTTATCTTTCCTTCACAGAGTGTTGGATTGATTTTCTTCGTAGTGTAGGCTTGAGGATTAATCTTGAATGATTTGAGAATATCTTAGGTTACAGTTCAAATATTTTCTTGAATGTTCGTGGTTCGTAACCTTCATAGTCTTCTCTCGTAGTCATTCCTCGGCCTTTTATAGTGATCTTTCAAAAATCGCCCGTTGAAGAGATAGGCTTATTTTTGAAAGTCACTTGTGGTCGTTGGCTTGTCTTGTTGCAGATCTTGAATTTCCATTTCCTCGTATGAATTGTTCTTCACTTTTTCGTAGTTCGACATGGTATAGTGCTTCCCATTGGTTCGGGACCGAGCACTTCGAGAAAGGTAGCATGGAGGTATTACTTGTTTAAGTAATTCTCTTGATTTACGGCAACGGATCTCTTCAGCTTATCTCGACTGATCAAGCGTTTCCTTGCTTTCCCCCAGGTGACTTAGAGTCGCTTTTCAATCATTGAATGACTCTCTTGTCACTTCAACTTGAGACTTGCTATCTTGAGTTGACTTGACTGATACTTTACTCACCGCATCTCACCAAGCACCTTCACGAGTTCCCGTCTTCTCTTCTTTGCCATACTCACCGTCTCCGCAACGGAGTCTTTCTTCTAGTCTCCAGTTGTCTTTTTGCATGTTTAGGCATAGCCGACTTAACTCACTTGACCAGCCCTATTTGTTACAATGCGCTTACACAACAAAATGGGGTGCCAACTTCCTATTCTAAGTTTTACATGACATTCATCAAAATCTAAACAATAAATTTCCCAACAATTTCCCCCTTTTTGATGATGCCAAAACTTAAAACATTCAAAATGTAAATAACAAAGATACATACAGATAGTGCATTCACAGAGAATGTATGCATAGAATCAATCCTTTTATTGATCATAACATTTTTGTTCTTTTACACAATCACAAGGTGTATCAAAGCAAACATTTATGTCTACGCAAAAAAAAATAGAGAATTTACGATTTATTACGTAAGACTTACATAGTATGTATTTACATAGTAAAATACATGAAGGGGTGGACAACAACACTTCATCTCCTTCGCCGCCTCCTTCTTTCATCTTCTTCGCTTCATCTTCTTCCGGTCTTCTTCTTTTTTTCTCATCTTCACCGCTTTCTTCTTCTTTTTTTCATATGCTTTCTCAAGCGCCTTCATCTCTTCTTAATCTCTCTTGTCTCTCCTCCCATAGCTGAGTTTGTCTTTTATTTTCTTCTTCGATTCTTTTCACATACTCAAGATTGTTTTTAGCCACTTGCGTATTGGCTACTTGGTCAAGACCAAATTTAAGAGATCCCTCATTTCTTGCCTGGATCTATGTACTCAATGTTTTTGGGTAGAGGCCTAGGTCTCAAACCTCTTCCTCCACCACCGCTTCTTCCTCTTCCTATGGGCGTGTATTGTACTCGGGGTCTTCTTTCTTTCCAATTGAGTGGCCACAGAGCGATCGCCAGAGTCTGGTCCGCGCTCGTCGCCTTCTTCACATAACGTGAGACCCTTTTTCCAAGATAAGTCCTGTGCTTGAGCCATAGACATGTTTGCGAAGTATCCTTCGGATGCGAGCGTTTTAAATTCATCAACCGACGTGGCTTTCGGCCCCGACATCCGAGATGGCATAAGTGTCTCGCCCACCGAATGCCTCCATGTTGTTTCAAGATGTCCATAACTCGGGCATTCAACCTTCCTTCCACTTCCTCCATCCCCGCTTCAATCAAGTTTTTCTTCTCACCATAGATGCAAAGAGTGTTGGAGTGGCAGAGTCACTGGGAGTTTGTCCGATAATATCACCGTGACAAGACAAGCCAACGACCACAAGTGACTTTCAAAAATAAGCCAATCTACTACATATCACCGGACAAGACCTTGTTGGGGGTTTGTGCAATCATCAATGTCATATCTTTCGATCCTTCCCCTCAACTCGACTTTCCTTTCTTTTGTTTTGACACTTCCTCACTGTCTTTTCCTTTGCAAATTCTCCTTCCTTTTCAACATCGTAACTCTTCAACATAGTATTCCTCTTCCCCCCCTTTTTGGCATCATCAAAGGAGAGAGGAACCCCGAAACATACTTGCAAGCGTGAAATCGAGCCGCCGATAGCCGAGTTCTCGCTCGAGTCCGTCTGGGAGTATGCGGCGCGAAAATTCGAGCGAGTAGCATTGACTCTCCGAAATTAGCTTCATCTCAGCCATGAGAAGGCTGAATTTTCTATCCATGTTTTCTTCCATACGCTGGAGATCACTCTTATTTTGCTCACGCAGCTTTTTATCTCAAGAAAGGTGAGCTTCATGCATGTGCTCAATGTGTTCTCTCAATTTCGCTTTTGCATCAAAGATTCTCACTCTCCCATACCAACAAATGCCTTGTTGAACAATGTCCTCAAGTATCTAGCTTGTTCCACACGCATTGTTTGCTTTGATGTTGCCAACATTCCCCGATTCTCGATCAAGTATGCCTCTCAAGTCGCAGTCGTTGGCATCTCTCGTTGTCCAGCCTCATGTCCATCGAGGCCTGGTGCCTCTCCATCCGCTTCAATTTATGCAAATAATGCTTTGAACACCTCCCCTAACTTCAAATATGTCCTCTCAAGGGTGATGGACAAGCCAAAAAATCATAAGCAAATACTGAATGATGGTATCGATGGAATGACAGATCTCGTCCGGGAAGCACAAGAAGATCGTTTTCGACTTCGTCGGAGGTCGGGTACCTCCAGAGAGAAAGGAAATGATTCTACAAAGGAATCGCCACGACCAACCGGGATTTGTTCAATGATAAGAGGGGCGTGAAGTTCCTTGGGGAGTCGAACTCGCTGCAGCCTTAGGGAGCCTCGCGCAGTGACTCTGTTGCGGTGAGGGTCTTTTGTGAAGTGGACCCGAGCTTGCCGAGCCTCACTGTCTCAACAGCCTTCGTCGGTCTCACTTGGTTTTTCCAATTGAGTTGACTGTCCTCGCCTTATCGTGGAAGCGTCATCGGACGATGATGAGATTTCCATGGGTGGCTCATCATCAAAATTGAAAGTTTGACGAGTAGTCTTGAGGTCGACTTGCTCGTGGTTGAAACATCCTTAGCCGAGTCTTTTGGATCGATCCACAGGGGATGACTCGCCTTCATCGCCTTCTTCCGATCCTAGAAAAGTTACATCGGATTATCCCGGGAGTCGTGAAGTGCGCTAATCTCCTTTTCGAGATGGATCAATGATAGTAAGAGGATGTTCTCTACTTCACTTCTTTACCCCTGGAAGTCTCAACCTCCCGTTGGCCTTCATTACCTCCTCGCAGCCTCAACCGCACAAGGCCTTGACATCCCTTTCGACAAAAGTGTCACTGCCTTAGGGTCTTTCGTGGTGGCATCCATTGGAGTTTCAACCCCATGGATTGCACTTTCATCGCCTGAGTGTTAACTCCCAGGGCTGTTCCTTCATGTGCCTCGACCGCATCAGCAGCCGTCATTAGCCTTCAGAGCGCTTGGCACCTCACCGAGACAGTCTCAATCTGCCTCGAGCTTCGTGATGGTAACTTGCTGTGTATTTTGTGTTTGTACTTTCTCCACTTCGCCTCCTAGATTCGTTGTGGAGTCATCTCAAAGATCCTCCGACCTTGCCGTAGTGGAGGGAGTTTCCCACCGGGCATCACCGAGTGACTTGAATGGGGTCACTCGTCTCCAAACTCCCTACTGCTTTTTACCGAGTGTTCACTGTGGGGCGGTGGTAAGACACCTTCATTAGGGGTTGGCTCGACCGGGGTCCCCACTAACCCGCCATCGCCATTTCCCTTAATTCCTTCTTCCGAGTGAGTGGGGAAGTGGTGGCAGAACAATCGGGCAATATGCCGCACCACTCCCATTGGGTCCAATTCCACTGTGCTTTGGAGGACTCTCCTGTCCCTCCATCATTCTTTTCTCATGAAGAATTCTCGATTCGTGCATTGCTTGCTGCATTTGCAACTCTTCTATAGCAGCAAAGCAGGTCCGTGATCCTCATCACTTTCGATAGAATGTCGAGGTGAGGATGTGTATGTTCTCGTGGTGCCAGTGAGAGGGGCGATGTCGGCCTTCTCTCGTGCCTCGCCTTCCTCGCGCCTCCTTCTCCTTGTCCTTGAAGATCTGCAAGATATTCATGCGATTTCTTCATCCAATGCTTGATCACAGCCGGTCGATCCAAGAAAGTTCAACAGCTTCCTCTTCTTCTTCGATAAACTCATGCCGTTGGAACTGTTCCTGGATCGACTCAATTTCCACTTCCTCCACTCTCGCAGACGATTTTGGATGTCCGGATAAGGTGGGGATAGGATCATCACATCATCATCTCTTTCACCTTCTCCTTGTGTCTCACTGCTCGAACTACACTGGTCTTCGCCTCTGTTGATCGCCTTCAAAGACTTGGTCATTTTTCATCAAAAATATCCGGAGACTCTACTTCTCCAAAGCAGCTCTCCGGATTCATTGCAGGTGAGTGGCTGACTTAGCCTGCTTTTTCAAGTTCGATTGCTTGATGATTCTTCTTCATCTCTTAGTTCGTACTGAGGGATTTTTGGTTCGGAGAGAGTGTCTTCCGAGTCCTGGGCGGGGGGCCGGCCGGTGTTTTCTTCCTCAAGAGCAGCCGTCTTGCTTATCGGTTCTCCTCTTTTTGACGACCGGAGAAGGTATTTGAGATTCCTTCTCGGCCGCCGCCGGGCAGAGAGACACGGCCGCGGAGCAGCGACTTTACTGGCAGGGGCAGGAGCATGTTTGTTTTTCTTAGCCGCAGGGGCAGTAGCTTCTTAGCAAAAGCAGGGCAACTTTCTTCTTTGGTGGAGAGGAAACAAATGATCTTCAGGGTCACCGATTCCCCTCACTTGTATCGCCTCTTGGCGTGGGCTCTCTTCAGCGCCGAGAGAGGTTTGATCTCGAACATCCTCTTGTGTACATGGAACGCCTTTCCATGTCGAAGAGGGACTCCTTTCACCTCCATCACCGGCCAATCACTGTGCCATATCCCAGGGATCCTCCAAATGCACCATCTTCCTTGAAAGATTTGTTCCCTACATTCTGGCAGAGTCTGCTGTAGACAAACTCAGCCCAGTTTATTTTCCTTTCTTCAATGATCGCAGCCATTACAATCAACTTTGCTTTTGATAGTTGGTCAAAGCTGCCAAATTTGATGTCTATGCATTTGGCAACAATGTCCAACAGCTTCTGTAGTCCTCCTTCAAGAAATTTCTTGTTTGTCGTGTAGACTATTTTATCAGCATAGTCGGATTTGGCTACTTCCCTCCAGGCAGCAGCCATGTCTACATCAGCTTCGTTGATTTTTGATGCTCCTTCCGTCGGTAGTGAGCAATGTTCAGCCAAATCTTTGGCAGAGATGATGAACTCCTTCCCGTGAACAGAGGATTTAATCCCCTCATCGTGAATCTCAGCGTTCACATAGAACTGTGCGACCTCTTCCACATAGGTCATCGAGAACTCCATCGTCAGAAATGGTTTCAACCCGGACGATTTGAGATTTTCAGCGATTTTCTTTATGAGGGTGTCATCGGACCCCTGTTTGACCATTCCCTCAAAATCCACTGTAGACCCAGTGTGGATTTGCTTCCCTAGCTTGACGAAATCATAAGTTGGTGCCATTTTTTTTTTCAGTATTTCACGAAAGGAAACTTAGAGGTTGATTTGAATATTGATAGGGTTTTGAAAGTGTTTTGCCTTTGCTTCTGAGATATAAATGAAACGTTTTGGTAATATGTGAGAGAAAACAGACAAAAATGTTTAAGTATGGTTTCTGAAAGGACGTGCGGATAGTTTTTGAAATGTGATTGAAATCAACGGCTTAGATTTTGCACGCCGATTAGCATTTAATGTCTCGAATTTAATGCGGCAAAGATTTATATCCAATCATAAGCTTGGTATGCAGCTTTTTGTCTCAGTACACATCATCATTATGCCGACGCTATTCTTAAAAATATTCCCGCTTAGTAAAAACGATCATGTTTTTGTCATTTTGCTCATAAATGACTCAAATTATCTCTTAGCCGATTTAACTCTTCTCGTCACGCTTCTTCTCAAATGACTCACCGTCAAATTCGATATAGTCTGTCTTTCGCACATGGCCGATTCATTTAGCCGATTTTAAGAATTCAAATCCTTTCTCTCTTTTTGTGTTTCATTTCTTTTCTTTGAGTCTTCCGAGTGTCACCGCTTCAATTAACCCTAACTCATGCTTGAGTTCTTCAAATCTTGATTCACATAATGGTTTTGTGAATATGTCACCAACCGCTTATCGCTTGAAATATATTCCAAGATGATGTCCTTCTTTTCAACATGATCTCTTATGAAGTGATATCCGACATCGATATGCTTTGTTCTTGAGTGCAACACAGATTCGAGTGATTGCAATTGCACTTGTGTTATCACACATGATTGGAATTTCCTTTTCTTCAACTTCATAGTCTCTCACCGCCTCATCCATAGGATTTGGGCACAACAAACGCCCGCATCTATGTATTCTCGTCACCAGTAGAGGTGGCTATTGAATTTTGCTTTTTGCTAAACTAGGAAATTAGCCTGCTTTTTCAAGCATTTGACATGTACCCAGGTGGTGCTTTCCTCACAACTCGCATCCAAAGATAGTCGTAGTCCAATAGCCAATTAGCTTGAATCCACCTTCCTTTGATACCATAAGCCAACTTCTTGCTTCCTTTCAAATATCTCAAAATCCTCTTAGCCGCAGCTTATATGGCTCTCTTTTGGAGCAGATTGAAATCTCGCACATACATCTACAAAGAAAGGTGATGTCCGCCCGCTTGCCGTGAGATAAAGCAATGATCCAATAAGTGCTCGATCTTGTTTGATCTACAGCTTGCCATCCGCATCCATGTCCATTTTGATCGATGTATTCGTTGGTATTTTCACGTAAGACTTCTCCTCCATACCAAATTTCTTCATTAAATCTCCGTGTATTTTGTTTGACTTATGAAGGTTCCATCCTTCACCTATTTTACTTGGAGTCCAAGGAAGAATGTCATTCTCCCATCATGCTCATTTCAAATTTGCTTTGCATGAGATTTGAAAATTTTTCACATAGTTCTTTGTTTGTGGATCCAAAATGATGTCATCCACATATATTTGAACAAGCAAGATGCTCTTCTTGTCTTGAATTCTTAAAAGTGTTCTATCTACTTTTCCTTTTGTGAATCCATTCTCGCTAGAATTGTGACAAAGTATCATACCATGCTCGGGTGCCTGTTTCAATCCATACAGAGCTTTCTTGAGTTTGTATACCTTATCTCCAAGAGTCTTCCGCTCAAATCCTGGGAGGTTGTTCAACATACACTTCTTCTTCCAATAGACCATTTAGGAATGCACTTTTTACGTCCATCTCGATATACAATAAAATTCTTGTGAGTCGCATAGGCAAGAAACATCCTTATAGCTTCCAATCTTGCTACAGAGCAAATGTTTCATCAAAATCTATTCATTCTTCTTGGCAATATCCTTTGGCTACTAGTCTTGCTTTGTTTCTTACCACGTAACCCTCCTCGCTCATCTTGTTTCAACACCCATTTAGTACCAATGACATTTTGATGGGTGGGTCTTTGAAGTAATTCCCATACTTCATTTCTTTCAAACCGATTCACTTTCTTGCATAGCTTGAATCCAATATGTGTCATCCAATGCTTGTAACACGTCTTTAGGCTCTATTTGTGAGATAAAGCATGTGAACATAGCTTGTTGAGTTCTCGATCTTGTTTTGACGCCTTCTCTTATATCTCCAATGACAAGTTCTCGTGGATGGTCTTTCACCCATCTTACATCAAAGTTGAAGTAAGTTAGCCGGATTCATTGCCTAGCACTGTGTTGCTTTGATCAGCTCTCTCGCAATCACTTAGTCGCAAATTTTCCAAAGATTCTATGGGACTCACTATCTCATATTCATCTCGAGTTTATAATTCCAAATTTTTTGAAAGATAGGGATTTTTCTCGTATGGTTGATGATTCACTTTATCACCTAATTCTTCAATGTCTTCTCCATTTACATTTGGCTCATCGAATATCACATGAATGGATTCCTCTCGCAACCATAGTCCTTTTGTTGAGTACTGTAGGCTTTGCTTTCTACGAGTATCCCAAGAAGATACCTTCATCGCCTTTAGCATCGAAAGCCTTTAGATTGTTTTTGCCATTGTTGTGGATTTAAGCATTTACATCCAAATATTCTAAAATATGCAACATTTGGTTTTCTCCTGTCCAAATCTCACAGGAGTCTTTTGTCACCGTCTGCTTATCATACATCTATTTTGAGTGTAGCAAGTCGTGTTGATTGCTTCACCAAAATCTCTTTGGTAACCCCGCTTCGCTAACATTGTCCTTGCCGCTTCTTTTGAGAGTTCTATTCCTTCTTTCTCGCAACTCCATTCTCAGGAGTCCTTGCCGCAGAGATAATTCATGACCAATGCCATTTTCAATACAATATCGAGTTATTATACCATTGACAAACTCAGTTCCTCTGTCCGATCTTATTTTGATAATGGTTTGCTTTTCTCATTTTGAATCCTCTTCATCACCGCGTAGTTTCTCAGAGAGTTTCTTTCTTCTTACACATGAATGTTGTCCATGTATATCTTGAGTAGTCATCTACTACCACCAAGGTATATTTTTTCCCACTTATGCTAGCTGGTTCAACTGACCAAATAGATCCATATGTAGCAGCAATATCCTTGTTGAAGATGGGTATGTCTTTTCTTTGAATGATGATTTGATCCGCTTTCCCTTCCGCATGGGTCACATATACTCTCCTTCTTGATAATCGAAGTCCGAAGACCTATCACAAGATTACTTCGCAAGCTTGTTAAGTGTTTTGAAATTCAGTGACTCACCAGGTGCCACGCCAACTTGATTCAAAGGTTTTTGCTAATAGACAGTCTTGGGTGTAGCGGTTGACCAATCTACTACATACATGTTCCTTTGTCTCGCATCCTTGCAACACAACTTCATTTGATTCAATATCCTTGATTTGGCATATACCCATGTTAAATCCAACATTATAGCCCTTGTCACGTAGTTGGTCGATGCTTAGCAAGTTGAAGTTGAGTCCTTCAACATATGCAACATCCGTGATTTCTAATCCGCTCTTCTTGATGGATCCAAAGCCTCTTATTTCTCCTGAGCTTCATTTCCTCCAAATATGACTTTTGCTCCTTTAACTTCCTTGAATTTTGACAGATTTTTCTTGTTTCTCGTCATATGTCCGGAATAAACCCACTATCCATGTACCAGTTCCTTGCACTCACTTCCTTGAACCCGCAATCAAGGAAATTAAGTTTTAGGTACCCATACTTGTCCGGGTCCCGAGGGGTTAGTATTGTAAGATGATCCAACCAGCCTATAGCCAAATGATCTCGGCTCTAAGGGGTTGCCATCTATCGCCCATAATCATAATTAATTTTGGCAAATTGCTTGGGGATTCTGTGTTCTTACAAATTGCCTCTTTTGTCCGATGCCAGTATATGTGTTTTAGCAATTGCCTTCTTTGGGTAATTGTGGTGTCTCCGAGTGTAGTGCCTAGGTGCATATGTGTGTGTTGATGAAAGCTCTTATACTTTTGGAATGGCCTTTGCCGAGTTCTGTGCCTTGCCATTTGGGGCTTATATTCCATAAGTTTATGCCGATAGTTGACATTGTTCCAATCACTTGCTTGGATATTTTCTACCATTCCCATCATATGTGTTTCTTTTATAGAACTTTTGGAGATTTTGGTAGCTCTTTTTCTTCTTTACAGTAATTCCTGCTTGAGTTTGCCGAGGAACTTGGTCAATTTCTTCTCACTGCCCTCTCAACGCACCCAATCGGGTCAAGTTTTCCTTTTCCTTTATAACCAAGGCCGCTTTGCATGTAATTGTGCTTTGGAGTGAATGTGTGTGCACCATTTGGAGTTTTGATTTTTGAGATACTTCATTGCTTGAAGATCCTTTTTCCAAAATTACTTTTGGAGTTTGACATAGCACGAGGAATTAAATCCTAAGCCTGCCTTGTCTCCACATTCTCTTTGACTCATAATAAGATCATCCAATGATTTAGATGCCTTAGTGAATGAGGCAATCACATTTTTGAGGTCATTCTCCCTCTTTTCTATGGCAAATATTTCTCTATTAGCTTGGCATTTTCAAATTTTTAAACTTTTATTCTCATCACCTATTTGACTTAGAGTACTCAACCTTAGTCACCGTGAGTTTTGCTCTTGAGTAGGCTGTTTTCCTCATTTAGTAGTGTGTGTGAGGATTTAATGTGTTCAAAATCTTTCATCATTTTGCCTAATGAATCATAAAGATCAGTGGGTGATGAAGTGTGTGTATCACACCACTATCATCGAATCGAGTTTGATGAGTTAGAGTGTACCTCATCTTCTTGGTCAGGTTGATCTTGTTCCTTGGCCATCAAACGATCGTAGCTTCTTCTTCGAGTCACTTGAGTAGTCACCACCGCTCTCCTCAATCGCCTATCTCTCTTGACTTGGGTCAGCCTCTCGTAGCTTCTCTGCGCACCAACATTGCCTTTTTTCTTTTCTTGTCTTCTTTCTCTCAAGACCTTTCTTTCTTCTTCATTCCTCGTATTTGTTGACTACAGGATATGGACAATCAATGGCATAGTGACCTGGTTGCCTACAGGTTCGTGATAGATATTCAACCTTTGATCACCTCTTTCCATTCTTGGATTGTCGCCCCTTTGATATTCAGCTTTTTGATGATCTCTGTTCTCTTGATTGGCCTATCTTCCCTTGACTTAGAGGGAGCCGAGTGTCTTCCGAAGATTCGCCCTTGCCTTCTCTTGTAGTTCTTATCAAGAACTTGTTGAACCTTTTAACCATCAGGGCTATTTCTTCCGGATCGATGACTTCTTTGATCTCACTTCTTTTCCATCTCTTAACAATTAGAGCAAATTTGCTTTGGGGTACAACTGTCTCTTCCTCGATCTTTTCTTCTCACCAAATTCGTAGGCTTTTGAGATCTCGAGAATAGTTCATGGTTGGAGGTCTTCGATAGGTCCATGGAATGTCTCAAAGGCTATGACCTTCATTTCCCATTCACCGAGACTTTTTAGGATCTTCATACACATTTCTTCTCGTGTATATTCCTTTCCAAGTGCGATAGCTCGTTGGTGATTTCTCGTGAACCGAGCATCCAGTTGATCCAGGTTTTCTCCTCGCTATCATTTTGAAATTCTCAAATTTTTATACGACCACGATAATTTATTTTCCTTGATTTGCTCTGAGCCTTCACAAATCAATGTTAGCTTATCCCAGATTTCTTTAGCCGTTTTGCATGATTTGACTTTATTGAACATGGCTTTATCCAAGGTTTTGTAAAGGATGTCCTTGGCTACATTGTCCAGGTTGTATCTTTTTCTCATCATTTGTCCATTCAGCTTCTTGGTTTTTCAACCATAGTCGGTCTAGGGCAACATCCTCTTCACCTTCAAATTTGTAGCTCTTCTTACAAACCGTTCACTTTTAAGATTTGCAAAGGCCCATCCTCTATCACTATCCACATCTCATCATGTAATGCTGATAGATGAGCCTGCATACGAATTTTCCAATCATCAAATTCTTCAATAGTGAACATAGGGATGCATGTCAAATTTGCTTCCATGATAATAACTTTTAATGATAAAAGGAGTTTTGAAAACTTAAGTACTAAAACAGACTTTGAAAAGTTTGGAGATCTAGTTCAAGAACTGGAAGGCTCAATGAACCAACCGCTCCGATACCACTTGTAGGTCCCAAGGGGTGTGAGTGTAAGGTTTAGAAGGGGGGTTGAATAAACCTTACCAAATTTTCACTTTTGGTCCTTTTAAAAGTTCGAGTTGATACTACACACCAGTGTCCTTGTGGACAGCCAATTTAGTTAATCAAGAGTTAGTCACTCAACACTGACTCGAGTCAAGTGATAGAATAACTCACCGTTAAGACCGAATTAGCTCAACTGTGGTTTGTTTTTAGCGGAAGACTTAACACCCTTAAGTTTGGTTTAGTTATGATTTAATGCTTGGTTTTAGTACTTAGAGATTATCATTGATAGCAAATATGTCGTGAGAATTAAACAAATAAGATGCAGAATTAAAGTGTTGAAATGTAAATGACACAATAAGTTTTTATAGAGGTTCAAGATGAGGTAATTCTTCTACTCCTCTCTTCTCCAACTCCTGGAGGAATCCACTAGGTATTGATCAAGATATACAAAGTGGTAATACCCGATACAAGTCTTGATCACACAAAGTGACTTGATCCTTTGGGACTCGGTCCCGAGATGCCTTGATCACTCACCGCTTCTCGTATGACTCAGCCTTTCTTCACAGGCGGCTTTGCTACTACAACTCACTTGCTCAAGCTCTTGGATTTGATCACGAAGCCTCCAAAAACTCGAGACCGGGTTTGACTTGAACCTTCCTACAATCCTTCGTGGAATGTAGACCCCTTGATTCTTCAACAATTTCCTCTTCAACTCGATTGAAGTTATCTTTCCTTCACAGTGAGTGTTGGATTGATTTTCTTCGTAGTGTAGGCTTGAGGATTAATCTTGAATGATTTGAGAATATCTTAGGTTACGCTTCAAATATTTTCTTGAATGTTCGTGGTTCGTAACCTTCATAGTCTTCTCTCGTAGTCATTCCTCAGCCTTTTATAGTGATCTTTCAAAAATCTGCCCGTTGAAGAGATATGCTTATTTTTGAAAGTCACTTGTGGTCGCTTGGCTTGTCTTGTTGCAGTCCTTGGAATTTCCATTTCCTCGTATGAATTGTTCTTCACCTTTTCGAGTTCCGACACGGTATAGTGCTTCCCATTGGTTCATTCCCTTTGCACGCTTCTCGGGGTCGAGCACTTTAGAAAGGTAGCATGGAGGTATTACTTGTTTAAGTAATTCTCTTGATTTACGGCAAATGCATCATTTTCATTATCTCGACTTGATCAAGCTTTCCTTGCTTTCCCCAAGTGACTTAGTCGTCGCTTTCAATCATTGAATGACTCTCTTGTCACTTCAACTTGAGACTTGGCTATCTTGAGTTGACTTGATCGATACTTTACTCACCGATCTCACCGCACCTTCACGAGTTCCCGTCTTCTCTCTTTGCCATACTCAAATGTCTCAATGAGTCTTTCTTCTAGTCTCCATTGTCTTCTTGCATGTTTAGCATAGTCGACTTAACTCACCTTTGACCAGCCTATTTGTTACAATGAAGTTTACAACAAAAATGGGGTGCCAACTTCCTATTCTAAGTTTTACATGGCATTCATCAAAATCTAAACAATAAATTTCCCAACAATATATTTATGCACACAAAGTCCAAGAATTAATTAGGGGTGAATTCAAATTAGGTTCGTGCTTGTCAGTCTAGTTGAGATACTAAATTCACATACATAACAATCCAAACTGGATCTATTTATTTATTTATGTTAGATTCATTAATTCGAAACCGGTCTATCTATTATCATGTTAACTCCAATTTAATCTGAAATGACATATTTTAGAAATGTGAATAATCCATCCATTTGTATGGGTTGTTAGATAAATGTTTTTATCATGATTTTGATAATTTTGTTTAACTATGATTTTACACCAAAACAATATTTCTAAATGTTGTCCAAATACTCTCAATCGATCTAAAATATTTTTACTAATTTTTGGAGTATTTCTTGAAGTTTATTTTTAACAAAAATTGGACAATACTTCGTCTCAGAAATCAACCTGGCCGCCCTATGTATAGGCAACCCGTGTCAAGTTGAGTTTTGAAATAGAAACGAGATGTTTGAAAAATCCCTGGAGGTCGACCGATGCCTAGAGAAAGAACAAAACTCTGTCTCTCCAATGTAAGGGGACCGGTCCACATGGGGAGAGATCGGTCGGACCCTAGATCGACCGGTCCAACCCCCGTGGACCGGTCCAAGGCATGTTTTTCTTTGTCAAAATGTTTTTCAGATAGAGGTCGACCGGTCACCCTATCATTTTGACAGCAAATTCTAACCGTTGTGCAACAAACAACTTTTCCTTAATTTGTGGGATTGATTTCTAACAGCTATAATCTTGATTTTAATTGCAATTTTCAGTTGATTTCAATCTCCAAGAGGAGCCTATCCTTGATCAAACATCTTCTATAAATAGAGGAAACTTTGGAGCAACAAGTACAACAATTACTACTGCACAACAAGAGATATACTCAAGCATATATTATATTCTTCATTTTCAATATTCTTGTTGTAATAGCCTAAGGTCTTTCACTTTCACATCTTGAGGTCCAGGCTTGATTCTTGATTACACTTGCACTTTTGAGTTGTAATATTTTTCAAAGTGTAATCTTGATTGTAATTCATCATCTAAACACAAGATATCCTTGTGAGTGTTCTTGTGGTAAGAATACACTGGGTGATCTTAGGTGTTGAAGAGTTTGGTGCTCTTCGGGGTGTTGGAAAGTTCGGTGCTCTTCAAGTCGGAAGATTATGGTAATCTTCACAAGGTGCCGTTGAAGAAAGATTGTGGCAATCTTCAAGGGAGATTGTGGTAATCTTCAAAGAGGTGTTGTAAGGTGATGTTGTAATACTTTTGGTAACTATTTATAAAATTCTTTTTCTTTTCAAAATCCATCCCTGGATATACTCGGGGTAGATGATTAGGCCCTGTGGGGTTGAACCTCTATAAATTGACGCTGTTGTTTACTTCCCGCACTTCCATTCTTGTCTTTGCTTATTACTTTTGAAAAAGAGGGCATAATCAAAAAAATGGGCATAATCTATTCACCCCCTCTAGATTATCGTAGCCACTTGGACTTACAAGTGGTATCGCAGCCAAACTTTTGGCAAGCTCGCTCCACATCACGAGTAAAGAGAAATGATCATTGGCTACAAACGAAGTCTACCTTACCATCGGCGCTCCACCAACAAGCCACCACTATTTGATTCCAAAATTATACATTTTGGAAAGAAAGAATGGAATGCTTACAAAGTTCGTGGTTCGATATTTGGAACACTGGCCATAAGTGGAGAATTCATCCCATTGAAAGATGGAACTCAAACCTCCAAAGCTCTTAAGGAGCTCAATGATGAAGACAAGAAAATTCTCTCCTTAAATGGTACAACTCTTAATATTCTCTATTATTCACTTACCTCTCTGGAATATGATCATATTCAAGGGATACGATCGACACATAAAGTATGGAAAAAATTAGAAGCTATATATGAAGTATATGCAAATGAAAGGAGCTATTCAAAAGCATCTACTTGTCAATCGAATACAACATCAAATCCAATAACATGGGATGAGCTTCTTACAACTTCCGATGATGAAAAACCGAGCAATGTCTTATGGGCATCGAAGAATAAAATGAAGTACGCTCTAACCCCTCTACTTCTTTTGATAATGAATTGCAAGATGATTATGGTGAATTGCAAAATGATTTTGATGAGCTTCAAAATGAATTCCAAAGCTTGCTTGTTAAATACAAAAATTTGAAAAAAGGAATTCAATGTTTTTAAAAATGATAAGGATAGCTTATTTACTTCTTATGAATCACTTTCTTGTGCTCACACTACCACACTTATATGGTTAGAAACCTTCAAAAGGATAATGAATCTCTTGTAAAGGATATTAATTGCATGAAAGATGATTTGACAAAGTTTAATTTGAGTACCAATAAAATGACCAAAATACTTGACGTTCATCGTTGTGATTATTTGAAACTAGGACTTGGTTATAAGCCTAATGTCGTTAATCATAAGAAAAAGAATCAAATCTCTAAGCATGTTGGTCATTATGCTCCTAAAATTATTACATGTTTCTATTGTGGTAAAAATGGTCACACGGCAAATTTTTGTCGGGCTAGAAATAGTTCTAATTGTTATTGGAGACCTAAAAGTCTCAATGCTAATCCCAAAGGACCCAAACACTTGAGGGTACCACAAAACAATGTCATTTTAGATACTTGGTGGAATAACAAACAAAGAAAAATCATACCGTCAAGAAGACATCAAATGCCCGTATCATTTGTCAAAGGAGAAGACATCATCACAATGAATTTCCAAGAAGGGTATATTATCAACAATGGGAAGGACACAAACCTTGGAAATGGAATAATTGGAGAAATCATCATCAACAAAATGATTTTCCAAGAGAAAGACATCATCAACAATGGGAAAGGCACAACCCATGGAAATGACGTAAATGGTAAACCGTATCTCCCAACGCATAGTGTATTGTTATTATACATGTTTTTATTTTTTTGCCTTAATTGTCAAAATAATTTTTTTATATCTTAAAAATGAGGTCTCTACAAAATACTTTGAATTTCAAAACTCTTTAAAAGAGACCTTGTATAGAGTTTTTCTAAACTCATGTATATTTACAAGAACCTACATGTTTTATCATCTCTTGTGGATTTAAGCGTAAACATTTTATACTTGTATTATTTCTTAAATTGCCTTAGCCACTCTTGTCCATTACTATTTTTACTATGCTCATGTGCAAGATATTTTGTCAAAGTTTTAAATATCTTGATATACATGTTCACAACATATTTTCTAATTTATGATTTATCAAGATTGACATAAACAATTGAGGCATGATCATTATAGCTATTTTAATCACATAGACAATATATATTTTGGCTATTTTTCTTGCTAATATAAGCGATGCCGTTAATGAGTTTGTTAAGTTTGTTAAGAAGACAACATTGAACAAATTTCTCAAATGATACTCCAAGATGAAGATTGGCTTATAGAATTGCAAGAGGAGCTAAATCAATTCGGAAGAAATGATATTTGGGAATTGATACCATGTCCTCCATATTACAAATGAGCTCTCAGCACTTGGGAAAGAATACACACAGAAGGAGATGTGTATGAAGATACTAAGATGCCTCCCAGCTGATTGGGAAATGAAGACTATGGCTCTAAGGCACTCGATGGACCTATCAAAAACAACCAATCATGAACTATTCTCAGACCTCAAAGCTTATGAGTTTGAGCTGAGAAGAAAGGATCAAGAAGAGATAGTCGTACCCAAAACAAACCGCTTCTCATAGTCAAGGAAGGGAAGAGAGCCGAGACCAAAGAAGTCATCGACCAGAGAAAATCGCCTTGATGGTTAAAAGATTCAATGTTCTTCAACAATGTTGGGAAATTTATTGTTTAGATTTTGATGAATGCCATGTAAAACTTAGAATAGGAAGTTGGCACTCCATTTTCGTTGTAGACTGTATTGTAATAAATAGGGCTGGTCAAGCTGAGTTAAGTCAACTATGTCTAAACATGCAAGAAGAAACCGGAGACTAGAAGGAAGACTCACCGCAAGACAAAGAGAGTGTTGCAAAGAAGAGAAGACGGAACTCGATCAAGGTGCACTGAGATGCAACAGTAAAGTATCGCTAAGTCAACTCAAGATAGCCAAGTCTCATGTTGAAGTGATGTAAGAGTCATCCACGATTGGAAGTCGACTCTAAGTCACCTGGGGAAAGCAAGGAAATGCAAATCAAGTCGAGATAATCGAAAAGATCCGCTACAAATCAAGGGAATTACTTAAACAAGTAATACCTCCATACTACCTTTCTCGAAGTGCTCACCCCGTTAGCGCAAAAGGAATAAACCAATGGGAAACACGCACCATGTCGAACTCTAAAAGTCAAGAACAATTCATACGAGGAAAGGGCAATTCCAAGGATCGCATCAAGACAAGCCAACGACCACAAGTAACTTTCAAAAATAAGCCTATCTCTTCAACGGGCATTTTTGAAAATCACTATAAAAAGGCCGAGGAATGACTCGAGAGAAGACTATGAAGGTTACCCGAACTACGAACATTCAAGAAAACATTTGAATCAGAATCTCAAAAATTCTCAAATCATTCAAGATTAATCCTCAGCCTACATTACGAAGAAAATCAATCCAACACTCACCGTGAAGGAAAGATAACTTCAATCAGTTGAAGAGGAAATTGTTGAAGAATCAAGGGGGTCTACATTCCACGGAGGATTATAGGAAGGTTCAAGGTCGAACTGCACTCAAGTTTTGGAGGGCTTCGTGATCAAATCCAAAGAGCTTGAGCAAGTGGGTCAGTAGTAGCAAGGCAACGCCTTGTGAAGAAGCCGAGTTGTACGAGAAGCCACCAGCGTGACTGGCATCTCCGATCGAGTCCCAAAGGATCAAGTCACCGTGTGATCAAGACTTGTATCTTGGGACTCGTACCACTCAGATAACGATCAATACTTAGTGGATTCCTCCAGAGTTGGAGAAGAGAGGAGTAGAAGAATTACCCCATCTTCGAACCTCTATAAAAACTTATCGTGTTATTTACATTTCAAAGATTTTAATTCCCGCACCTTATTTATTTAACTCTACCGATAAATTTGCTATCCACTTGATAATCTCTAAGTACTAAAACCAAGTATTAAATCAATACTAAACCAAATTTAAGGGAGTAAAGTCTTCCAATAAAACAAATCACAATGAAAGTTAAGTCTTTAGTCAAAACAATCGAGTTATTTCTATCAACAACTCAAATGAGTCCGCTGAGTAACTAACTCATCGATTAACTAACTTAGCTATCCATCAAGGACTCAGCTGTGAAGTATTTACTATGAATATTTAAAAGGACTAAATCGAAAAGTTGGTAAGGTTTATTCAACCCCCCTTCTAAATCTTACACTCACACCCCTTGGGACCTACAAGTGGTATAAGAGTGGTTGGTTCATTGAGCCTTCCGCACTGGTTACTGAACTAGATCTCCAAATTTTTTTTCAAAGTTTGTTTTAGTACTTAAGTTTTCAAAACTCTTTTTATCATCAAAAGTTATTATCATGGAAGCAAATTTGACACGCATCCCTATGTTCACAATTGAAGAATTTGATGATTGGAAAATTCGTATGCAGCTCATCTATCAAAGATTACATGATGAGATGTGGATAGTGATAGAGGATGGGCCACCGCAAATTTTAAAAGTGAACACAAACAAGGAGAGCCGCAGCCAAGGTGAAGAGGATGTTGCTCCTGCACTACCATGGTTGAAAACCAAGAGCCGAATGGACAAATGATGACAAAAAGATATAACCTGGATAATGTGGCCAAGGACATTCTTTACAAAACCTCGACAAAGCCATGTTCAATAAAGTCAAATCATGCAAAACGGCTAAAGAAATCAGGACAAGCTAACATTGATTTGTGAAGGCTCGTGAGCAAATCAAGGAAAATAAATTATCAAAGATCGTACGTAAATTTGAAAATTTCAAAATGATCGCAGAGAGACCCTGATCAACCGGATGCTCGGTTCACATAAATTACCAACGAGCTATCTCGCACTTGGAAAAGAATATACACAATGAAATGTGTATGAAGATTCTAAGAAGTCTCCTAACCGAGCGATATGAAAGTCATGGCCATGAGACACTCCATGGACCTATCCAAGACATCCAACCATGAGTTATTCTCGATCTCAAAGCCTACGAATTTGAGCCGAGAAGAAAAGACCAGAAGAGACAAGACCCAAAACAAAAACAACTTGCTCTAATTGTTAAGGATGGCAAGAGAGCCGAGGTCAAAGAAGTCATTGACTAAGAGAAATATCCCCGATGGTTAAAAGGTTTAACAAGTTCTTCAATAAGAACTACAAGAGAGGCAAGGGCGAATCCTCCGTAGACACTCACCTCCAAGTCAAGGGAAGATAGGCCAACCAAGAGAACAAAGCATCAAAAAGTCAATATCAAAGGGTCGATAATCCAAGAATGGAAAGAGCCGATCAAAAGGTTGAAAATCTATGCCGAACCGTAGGCAACCAGGTCACTATGCCATTGATTGCCCATATCCTGTAGTCAACAAATACAGAATGAAGAAGAAAGAAAGGTCTTCGTGAGAAAGAAGACAAGAAAAGAAAAAGGCAATGTTGGTCGCAGAGATCACGAAACAACCAAGTCAAGAGACACAAATGATTCTGCAGAGAGTAGTGAAGCCGACTACTCAAGTGACTATGAAGAAGAAGCCTTGATCCGCTTGATGGCCAAGGAACAAGACCAACTCGACCAAGAAGATGAGGTACACTCTAACTCATCACACTCGTATTCTAGTGATAGTGATCGTGACACACACACTTCATCACCCATTGATCTTTATGATTCATTAGGCAAAAATGATGAAAGATTTTGAACACATTAAATCCTCACACACACTACTAAATGAGGAAAACAAATTTACTAAAAGTTAAAACTCACAAATGACTAAGAGCCGAGTACTCTAAGTCAAATAGCCGATGAGAATGAAAGTTTAAAGACCGAAAAATGCTAAGCTAATAGCGTAAATAGCCGCTATAGAAAAGAGGGAAAATGACCTCAAAATGTGATCGCCTCATTCACTAAGGCATCTAAATCATCGATGATCTTATTATGAGTCAAAGAGAATGTGGAGACAAGACAAGCTTAGATTTAATTCCTCTCAGTGCTATGTCAAGCTCCAAAAGTGATTTTGGAAAAAGGATCTTCTAGCAATGAAGTATCTCAAAAATCCAAAACTCCAAATGGTGCACACACATTTATCCCAAAGCAAAATTACAAACAAACCGGCCTTGGTTATAAAGGAAAAGGAAAAAAACTGAGCTGAGTGTGCCGAGAGGACAACCGAGAAAAAATCCAAATGAGTTCCTCAAAGAACTCCAAACAGAAATACTCAGAAAGAAGAAACAGAGCTACCAAAAACCCCGTAAGTTCTATAAAAGAAATACATATGAAGGAATGGTAGAAAATACCCAAGCCAAGCCGATTGGAAATAATGTGAACTATCAAAGAAAGACATATGGAATATAAGCCAAAATGGCAAAGGCCTAGAACTCAAGAAAGGCCATTCCAAAGGTATAAGAGCTTTCATCAAGACACATATGCACCTAGCACTACACTCGTGAGATATCACAACTACCCAAAGAAGACAATTGCTAAAACACATATACAGCATACATATTGACAAAAGAGACAAATTGTATGAACCTAGAATCCCCAAGCAATTTGCCAAAATTAATTATGATTATGGCACCGATAGATGGCAACCCCTTAGAGTCAAACCATGTGGCTATAGGTTGGTTGGATCATCTTACAATACTAACCCCTCGTGACCTGCATAAATATGGGTACCTAAAACTTAATTTCCTTGTTTGCAAAAGTTCAAGGAACAAAGTGAAAGCCAAGGAACCTGGTACATGGATAGTGGTCGCCCGCATATATGACAGAAACAAGAAAAAATCACAAAAATCAAGAAAGTCAAGGTGCAAAAGTCATATTTGGAGGAAATGAAGCTCCAGGAGAAATAAGAGGCATTGATCCATCAAGAAAATGGATTAAAAATCACGATGTTGCATATGTTGAAGGACTCAACTTCAACTTGTTAAGCATCACCAACTCGCGGACAAGGGTTATAATGTCGATTTAACATGGGTATATGCCAAATCAAGGATACTCAATCAATGAAGTTGTGTTGCAAGGATGCAATAAAAAGAACATGTATGTCGTAGATTGGTCAACCGCAACACCCAAAGACTTGTCTATTAGCAAAGAGCACAATGAATCAAGTCAAGGTCACGGTACAAGAAGCCGAGTCACCCGAATTTCAAACTATTAACAAGCTTGCCGTATAATCTTGTGGAAGGACTTCCGCACTCAAGATACAAGAAGGAGAGTATATGTGATGCATGTCAAGGAAAACAAATCAAATCATCATTCAAAGAAAAGACATGTCCATCTTCAACAAGAATATCAGCATCGCTACATATGGATCTATTTGGTCCAGTTGAACCAGCTAGCATAAGTGGGAAGAAATACACCTTGGTGGTAGTAGATGACTACTCAAGATATACATGGACAATATTCATGTGTAAGAAGAAAGAAACACTACGTAAACTACCACAAATTATGAAGAGGATTCAAAATGAGAAGAGCCAAACCATTATCAAAATAAGATCCGACAGAGAACCGAGTTTGTCAATGGTATAATAACTCAATATTGTATAGAAAATGGTATTGGTCATGAATTGTCTCAGCAAAGGACTCCACAAACAGAATGGAGTTGCAGAAAGAAGGAATAGAACTCTCAAAGAAGCAAATAGGACCATGTTAGCCAAGCAGGGCTACCTAAAAGATTTTGGGGTCAAGCAATAAACACAACATGCTACACTCAAAATAGATGCATGATAAACAGACAAAATTTCACAAAGACTCCCTATGAGATTTGGAAAGGGAGAAAACCAAATGTTGCATATTTTAGAATATTTGGATGTAAATGCTTCATCCATAACAATGGCAAAGATAATTTGAAGGCTTTTGATGCTAAAGCCGATGAAGGTATCTTCTTGGGATACTCAAATAAAGCAAAGCCTACAGAGTACTCAACAAGAGGACTATGGTTACAGAGGAATCCATTCATGTGGTGTTTGATGAGCCAAATGTAAATGGAGAAGACATTGAAGAATCAGATGATAAGTCAATCAACCAACCATGCAGAAAAGTCCCTATGTCAAGTCAAGCCGAATTATAAACCCGATGAAGATGAGATAATCGAGTCTCAAAAACAACTGAAAATCAGCTAAGTGATGACGAGAGAGCTGATCAAAGCAACATAGCCAGCAAGACGATCAACCTAGCTAACTTACTCCAACCTCGATGTAAGATGGCCGAGAGACCATCCACCGTAACTAGTCATTGGAGATATAAGAGAAGGCATCAAAACAAGATCCGTAACTCAACAAGAAGCTATGTTCACATGCTTTATCTCACAAATAGAGCCTAAAGATGTGTCACAAGCATTGATGACACACATTGATTCAAGCTATGCAAGAAGAGTCAATCAGCTTGAAAGAAATAAAGTATGGGAATTAGTTCAAAGACCCACCCATCAAAATGTTATTGGCACTAAATGGGTGTTCGTAAACAAGATGAACGAGGAAGGTTCTATGGTAAGAAACAAAGCAAGATTAGTATCCAAAGGATATTGCCAAGAAGAAGGATAGATTTTGATGAAACATTTGCCCTCGTAGCAAGATTGGAAGCTATAAGATGTTTCTTGCCTATGCAGCTCACAAGAATTTTATTGTATATCGATGGATGTAAAGAGTGCATTCCTTAATGGTTTATTGAAGAAGAAGTGTATGTTGAACAACCTCCGTGATTTGAGCAAAGACTCTTGGAGATAAGGTATACAAACTCAAGAAAGCTCTATATGGATTGAAACAGCACCCGAGCATGGTATGACACATTGTCACAATTCCCGACGGGAACGGATTCACAAAAGGAAAAGTGGATAGAACACTCTTCGTAATTCAAGATGCGAAGAGTATATTGCTTGTTCAAATATATGTGGATGACATTATTTTTGGATCCACAAACAAAGAGTCAGGTGATAAATTTTCAAACCTCATGCAAAGCAAATTTGAAATGAGCATGATGGGAGAGTCGACATTCTTCCTTGACTCCAAGTGAAACAAAACAAAGGATGGAACCTTCATAAGTCGACAAAAATACACCGAGATTTAATGAAGAAATTTGGTATGGAAGAGAAGTCTTTTGTGAAAATACCAATGAATACATCACCAAAATGGATATGGATGCGATGGCAAGCCTCGTAGATCAAACAAGATACGAGCACTTATCGATCATTGCTCTATCTCACAAAGAAGCGTGCCGACATCACCTTTGTCGTAGGTGTATGTGCAAGATTTCAATCGCCCAAAAGAAAGCCACATGACCGCAACCAAGAGAATCTTGAGATATTTGAAAGGAAGCCAAGAAGTTGGCTTATGGTATCCAAAGGAAGGTGGATTCAAGCTAATTGGCTATTTAGACTCGACTATGTCGATGTAGAGTTGACAGAAGAGCACCTCGTGCACATGTCAAATGCTTGAAACAAAGCACTTCCTGGTTTAGCAAAAAGCAAAATTCAATAGCCACCTCTACACCAAGCTAATACATAGCTACGGGCAACCACAGCCCAAGTCCTATGGATGAGACAAAGAATGAGAGACTATGAAGTTGAAGAAAAGGAAATTCCAATCATGTGTGATAACACAACCGCAATTGCAATCACTCAAAATCCTCGTGTTGCACTCAAGAACAAAGCATATCGATGTCGATATCACTTCATAAGAGATCATGTTGAAAAGAAGGACATCACCTTGAATATATTTCAACTAATAAACAAATATCGACATATTCACAAAACCATTATGTGAGTCAAGATTTGAAGAACTCAAGCATGAGTTAGGTTAATTGAGCCGAGCCGACACTTAAGACTCAAAGAAAAGAAATGAAACACGAAAAGGGAAAAAGAGCTGAACTCTCAAATCAAGTGAATCACCATATCGAAAGACAATTGCATCGAGTTAGCTAACAAATGAGTCACTAGAGAACTCGTGAGAAGAAGAGTTAAATCAACTAAGGGATAAGCCGAGTCATTTATGAGCAAAGGGACAAAAACGCAATGCTTTTACTAAGCGGGAATGTTTTTAAGAATGACGCAAGATAATTATGACGCGGTAGCAAAAGCCGCACACCAAGCTTATGATTGATATAAATGTCTGCCGCATTAAATACTTAGACATTAAATGCTAATCGGGCGCAAAATCTAAGCCGAGATTTCATTCACATTTCAAAACCACCCGCACGCCCTTTCAGAACCATACTTAAACCATTTTCGCCTGCTTTCTCACACATTACCAAAAACTGCTCACTTTTCTCTCTCAAAAGCAAAGGCAAAACTCTCTCAAAAACCCTATCAATCTTCAAATCATCTTCTAAGTTTCATTCGTGAAATATCAAAAATGGCATCTACTCACGATTTTGTCAAGTTAGGAAAACAAATCCACACCGGCCCATCATGATTTCGAGGGTATGGTCAAACAGGGTCCGATGACGCCTCATAAAGAAGATCGCTGAAAAACTCGAAACGATCGGCTAAAACCATTTCTCGACGATGGACTTTCCGATGACCTATGTGGAAGAGGTCGCACGCTTCTACGTGAATGCCGAGATTCACGATGAGGGGATCAAATCCTCTCGCTCACGGGAAGGAGTTCATCATCACCGCCAAGATTTGGCGTAACACCGCCATTACCGCGGGAAGGAGCACCAAAATCAATGAAGTCGATGTTGACTTGGTCCGCCGCTGAAGGAAAGCGCCAAGACCGACTATGCCGAAAAGATAGTCTACACAAGCTAACAAAAGGTCACCAAGGAGACTACCACAAATTGTTGGACATCGCTGCCAAATGCATAGACATCAATTTGGCAAATTTTGACCAACTCGTCTAAAGCGAAATTGATCGTAATGGCCGCGATCATTGAAGAAAAGAAAGTGAATCCGAGTTTGTCTACAAAGCACGACTCGCTGTATCGTAGGGAACAAATCCTTCAAGGAGAATGGAGCATTTGGAGGATCCCCGGGATACGGTCCGGTGATTGGCCTACGATGGAGGTAAAAAGAGTCCTCTTTGAAATGGAAAGGCGTCCATGTAAACAAGAGGATGTCCGATCAAACCTCTCCGGGCGCACGTAAGAGAGCCTACGCTAAGAGAGCCGATACGAGTGAGGGGGAATCACCGACCAAGATACAACTGTCTCCTCTCCACCAAAGAAGAAGGTCGCCCGCAATGCTAAGAGAATCACCGCCTCGCAGCAAAGAAAGAAAAACAAATCGCTTCCCGCCCCGCAGCCCAAGTCCCCGCCCCGCAGCTCGTGTCTCCCGCCCCGCAGCTCGCGGCCGAGAAGGAATCCAAATACCTTCTCCTGGCCCAAGAAGAGGAGAATCGATAAGCCAAGACGGCCAGCTCGTAAGAAAACAACAAAGACTGCCCCCGCGCCAAGACTCGAAGAAACCTTGTCGTAACCGTAAATCCCTCCTCGGTTCAAACAAGAAGAAGGAGAAGAATTTTCAAGCTTCCCCGAGCTTGAGAAGCCGGCCGAGTCTACACTCACCGAGAAGATATCCGAGACCGCCGGAGAAGAGAGTCTCCGTAAGTGATTGATGAAACGCCAAGTCCGCGAGGCCGATCAGCAGAGGCAACTTGAAGACCCAACCGTAGTCGAATGTAAATGAGGAACAAAGAATGGCCGAGACAACCGAAATCACCTTTTGACAGGGTTGTTTCTCCACCTATAATGAGGCCGCCAAGGTGTCGAGTAGCGAAGTCTCCGCTACCTTCAATACCGGAAACGAGGGGCCGCAAGAGGATGATGAAGACGATTTAATCATGCACTCTCCATTGTATCCAACATCCAAAATCGTCATCGCGCGAGTGGAGAAAATGGAAGCCGAGCCTATCTAGAGTGCGCGCTTCAATATCCGCAGTTCATTGTCGGTGGAAGAAGAACTCTTCGATTTCTTGAGGTGGACACAGTACGCAAAGCCCTTGACGAGATAATTGCATAAATATACCGAAATTCAAAAGAAAATGAACGGGCTAAAGCAAATGAGACGCAGAGGCACGTGAGAAGGCCAAAGATCCGCCCTATCACCGCACTACAACATACACATCCTCACCTTGACGCCCTATCGAAAGTGATGAGGACTGACCCTCTTGTCGCCACGTAAGAGTTGCAAATGCAAAGAAGCAATGGAAGAATCCGTAATCCTTCATGAGCAAAGAATGATGGAGGGACTAGAGAGTCCTCCAAAACACACCGAGATAGATCCAATGGGAGTGGTGCAAAAGATATTGCCACCGTTGTTGCCGCCACCACTTCCCCACCACTTGGAAGAAGAACTAGGGAATTGGCGATGAAACCGGGATAGTGGGGACCCCAATGAGCCAACCCCTAATGAAGGTGTCTTACCACCGCCCCAACGGCCGAATACTCAATGGGAACAATGAGTCCGGAGACGAGTGACCCCATTCCAAGTCACTCACCTGGTGTGCCACCGAGGGGGAAACTCCTCCACCGCAGCAGAAGGCCTGAGGATGCTCAACCGATTCCACAATGAATCTAGGAGGCGAAGTGGAGAAGGAACAAACACAAAGTACACAACAAGTTGTCATCGACGAGGCTCGGACAGCTTGAGACTGCTCACCGAGGTGCCAACCGCTCAAGGCTAATGACACTACCGATGCAAATTGAGGCACATGAAGGAATGTACTGGGAGTTAACACTGGCGATTTAAAGTGCAATCCATGGAGTTGAGACTCCAATGGATGCCACCACAGAAGACCCTAAGACAAACCGACACTCGTCGAAAGGGATGTCCAGGCCTCGCCGCAGCTGAGACCGCAGGAGGTAATGAAGGCCAACGGGAGGTTGAGACTTCCTGGGTAAAAAAGTCAAGTACGTAACATCCATCCTCGCTATCATTGATCCATCGTAAAAGGAGATAAGTGCGCTTCACGATTCCCAGATAATCCCGATGTAACCTTTCCGGGATCGGAAGAGACGATGAAGCCGAGTCATCCCCCGATCGATCCAAAAGACTCAAATTGAGGGTGTTCCAACCACGAGTAAGTCCGACCTCAAGTCTACTCACAAACTTTCAACTTTGATGAGCCACCCATGGAAATCTCATCATCGTCCGATGACACTTCCGATAAGGCCGAGGACCACCAACTCACATTGAAAACCAACAGACCAACGGTTGCTTGAGACAAATGAGGCTCAAAGCAAGTCGGGTCAACTTCACAATGACTCCCACCAAACAGAGTCCATCGCGCAGCTCCCCAAGTCGCAAAGCAGGTTGACTCCACAAGGAATTTCACGAGCACCACTCATCATTGAACAAATTCCAGCTTGCTCGTGATGATCCCTTTGTAGAATCATTTCCTTCTCTCTCGAGGTACCCGACCTCCCAAGAGTCGAAAGAGATCTCGAGCGCCTACGCACTGCATCCTCGCCATTCCATCGATACCACCGCTCCAAATTGACTATGATTTTGACGCCGCTGGCCGTCACCGCAACAGAGGGAACAACTGGTTCGGGAGGTGTTCAAAGCATTATTTGCTGAAATTAAACGGATGGAGAGGCACCAGCCTCGATGGACATGAGATCGATAACAGAGATGCCAACCTTACACCGACTTGAGAGGCATAATAGTCGAATCCGGAGTGGTGGCAACAACAACAAACAATGCGTGTGGAACAAGCTAGATATTTAACATTGTTCAACAAGTCATTGGGTATGACGAAATGAGAATGCCGATGCAAAGACAAAATTGAGAAACACATTGAGCACATGCATGAATCCCACACTCAATCGAGATAAAGTCACGAGCAAAATAAGAATGAGCTCCTCGCGTATGGAAGAAAACATGGATCGAAAAATTCAGCCTTCTCATGCCGAGATGAAGTTAATTAAAGTTGAATCCAACGCTACTCGCTTCCGAGTTTCGCGCCGCATACCCGCAGCTACTCGCGTAACTTGGCTAACTTGAAGCGTAACTCGCTATCGCCAGACCCGACTTCCGCTTAGTTTGTTTCAGGGGTTCCTCTCTCCTTGATGATGCCAAAAAGGGGAAAGAGGAATACCTAAAAGCGCCAAGATATCCGGTTGAGAAGGAGGGAGCAAATTGTGAAGGGAAAGACAAATGAGGAAGTTTCAAGAGAAAAGAAAGGGAAGTCCATGAGGGGGGGAAGGATCGAGAGATGTAACTTTGATGATTGCAAAAACCCCCAACAAGGTCTTGTCACACAAATGATATTATCAAAGAAACTCCCAATGACTCTCGCCACTCCAACACTGCACCTATGGCCGACAAGAGAAAGACAGCTTGAAGCAGGATGGAGAAGGGAAGGAAGGATGAATGCCCGAGTTATGGATATTTTGAAACAACATGGAGGCATTCCAAAGAGACAGAGACACTTATGCCATCTCGTATGCCGAATCGAGACAAGATCAGCTTGATGAATTTAAAACGCCGCATCTCAAGGATACTTCGCAAACATGTCCATGGCTCAAGCCTCGGGACTTGTACTGGGAAAAGGGTCTCACACTATGTGAAGAAGCCGACAGCAAAGCAGACACCGACAATACTCACGGGTCACTCGCTAGTCACTCACTGGAAGAAGACCCCAAGACAATACATGCCTGTAGGAAGAGGTAGATGAAGAAGAAGGTGGAGGAAGAAGCAGGAGGAAGAGGTTTCGACCTAGACCTCCGCCCAAAAATATTGAGTATATAGATCCAAGCAAGAAAGGAGGGATCTATCAATGGGTGGTTTTGACGAAGTAGCCAACTGGGCAAGTGGCTAAGAACAATGCCGAGTATGTGAAAAGAATTGAAGAAGAAAATAAAAGACAAACTCAATATGGGAGGAGAGACAAGAGAGAATAAGAAGAGATGAAGCCGCCTTAAGGTGTATGAAAAGAAGAAGAAAGTAGTCAAGATGAGAAAAAGAAAAGAAGACCGTAAGATGACAGAGTCAAGAAGAAGAAGAAGGAGAAGGAGATGAAGTGTTGTTGTCCAATGTAGACTATGTAAATACATTTTATGTAATAAAAATCAGAAATTCTCTATTTTTTTGCGACATAAATGTTTGCTGATACACCTTGTAAACAAATGTGTAAAGGACAAAAATGTTATGATCAATAAAAGGATTTATTCTACGCATACATTCCTTGTGAATGTACTATCCGTATGTATCTTAGCTATTTACATTTTGAATGTTTTAAGTTTTGGCATCATCAAAAAGGGGAAATTGTTGGGAAATTTATTGTTTAGATTTTGATGAATGCCATGTAAAACTTAGAATAGAAGTTGGCACCCCATTTTCGTTGTAAACCGCATTGTAATAAATAGGTGGGTCAAGCCGAGTTAAGTCAACTATGTCTAAACATGCAAGAAGACAACTAGAGACTAGAAGGAAGACTCACTGCAAGACAACAGTATTGCAAAGAAGAGAAGACGGAACTCGACCAAGGAGCAAGCCGAGATGCAAATGAGTAAGTATCGCCAAGTCAACTCAAGATAGCCAAGCTCAAGTTGAAGTGACAAAAGAGTCATCCAATGATTGGAAGTCGACTCTAAGTCACCTGGGAAAGCAAGGAAATACAAATAAGTCGAGATAATCGAAAAGATCCGCTGTACGTAAATCAAGGGAATTACTTAAACAAGTAATACCTCCATACTACCTTTCTCGAAGTGCTCACCCCGTAAGCGCTGCAAAAGGAATAAACCAATGGGAAGCACGCACTATGTCGAACTCAAAAGTCAAGAACAATTCATACGAGGAAGTGGCAATTCCAAGGATCGCATCAAGACAAGCCAACGACTACAAGTGACTTTAAAAATAAGCATATCTCTTCAACGGGCGTATTTTTGAAAGATCACTATAAAAGGCCGAGGAATGACTTGAGAGAAGGTTACTCTAACCACGAACATTCAAGAAAACATTTGAATCAGAACTCAAAAATATTCTCAAATCATTCAAGATTAATCCTCAAGCCTACATTACGAAGAAAATCAATCCAACACTCACCCGTGAAGGAAAGATAACTTCAATCAGCTGAAGAGGAAATTGTTGAAGAATCAAGGGGGTCTACATTCCACTGAGGATTGTAGGAAGGTTCAAGGTCGAACTGCCTCAAGTTTTGGAGGGCTTCGTGATCAAATCCAAAGAGCTTGAGCAAGTGGGTCGTAGTAGCATGGCAAACCCTCCGTGAAGAAACCGAGTCGCATTTAAGCCACCGTGACTCAAGGCATCTCCGCATCGAGTCCCAAAGGATCAAGTCACCGTGGTGATCAAGACTTGTATCCGGAATGTTACCACTCAGATACCGATCAATACTTAGTGGATTCCTCCAGGAGTTGGAGAAGAGAGGAGTAGAAGAATTATCCCATCTTCAACCTCTATAAAAACTTATCGTGTTATTTATATTTCAACACTTTAATTCCCGCACCTTATTTATTTAACTCACGATAAATTTGCTATCCACTTGATAATCTCTAAGTACTAAAACCAAGTATTAAATCAATACTAAACCAATTTTAAGGGAGTAAAGTCTTCCGAAAACAAATCACAATTTGAAGTCTTTTAGTCAAAACAAATTAAGTTATTCTATCAACAAATTACGAGTCTATCGAGTAACTAACTCGTGATTAACTAACTTAGTTGTCCATCAAGACTCAACATGGAAGTATTAACTCAATATTTAAAAGGACTAAATCAAAAGTTGGTGGTTTATTCAACCCCCCCTTCTAAACCTTACACTCACACCCCTTGGGACCTACAAACGAGAACTACAAAAGAAATAATATAGGTACAAAATGGGTATTCCGGAACAAACTCGATGACCAAGGCAATATCATTTGAAAATAAGGCAGGGTTAGTAGCTCAAGATTATTGTCAAGAAGAAAGGTATCGATTATGATGAATTTTTTGCACCCATTGCATGTTTAAAATATATTCACATTTTTCTTGCCTATTTTTGCTTTAAAAATTTCAAGCTTTACCAAATGGATGTTAAATCCGCTTTAAGGCTTCATTCAAGAAAAAGTCTATGTAAAATAACCTCCGGGGTTTGAAAATTTTTCTAAGCCAACTGATGTTTATAAACTTAAAAAAGTCTTATATGGTTTAAAACAAGACCCCGTGCACGGCATGATAGACTTAGCTATTTTCCTTTACAAAATGGATTTACAAGAGGTAAAGTTGATACGACTTTCTTTGTGTTTAAAAAAGGGCAAGATTGCTTATTAGTGCAAATATATGTTGATGATATTATATTTGGTGCTACTAATGTATCATTGGCAAGAAATTTTCTAAGTTAATGCAAGTGAGTTTGAGATGAGTATGATGGGGAGCTAAACTTCTTCCTTGACTTCAAATTAAGCAATGCCAAGAAGGGATTTATATTTCACAATCAAGGTATACAAAAGAACTTTTGAAGAAGTTCGTGATTGAAGAAGGAAGAACCGCCACTACTCCGATGGTATTAAACCTAGCTACAATGTAGAGAAAAGATGTGTGCTCATTTTATTGAATCGAATCAATGAATAGTATAAGAATCATGACTTATTTATACAAGAGAAGCTATAAGTCGAAACCAAAGCTAACAAAGCAATAATGAAACTTAACTAACTAACTCAATCGAAAGGTAGTTACAAATAAAAATGGTTATAACTAACTTATGGAATCTTCTATTCTCTAACAGTTTCGCAAACTTAAGGTAGTGTCATATACACCTTAAGTTTGGTTCGCATAAGCCCAAAGGTAGCACTTGAATTCGCCAGAAAGATATCCGCTACTTGATCCACAACAAACATGTCTAATATCCACAAGATTTTTCTAAACTTTCTCATGTACAAAATAAAGATCCAACTCAATGTGTTTTGTTCTAAAGATGTAGAATAGGATTTGCGCTAATTGTACAAAGGCTCGATTGTCACACCAAACTATGTGGACCTTTGTAGACCGAACATACAACTCCCCCGAAGTAACCCCTCAAGCCAAGTGATTTCAAAGAACTGCTAGCTACACCGCGGTATTCAACCTCTCGAGATGACCTTGAGATGGTGTGTTGTTTCTTTGATCGCCAAGAAACCAGACAGAGCCCAAAAATAGACAAGATCATGTGGTAGAACGCCTATCATCACGCTTGATGCCCAATCAACATCCGAGTAACCCACCAAATTGAACTCAGAGATGCATCCGAGTAAAATGAAGGCCATAGTCTATAGCTACTAAGATACCTAAGGATTCGCTTTGACAACTTTCCAATGAGAAGTTAAAGGCTTTTGCATGAATCGCACACTTTGTTCACAAAAAAGATATCTCCTCGCCTGGTTATAGTGACATATTGTAGAGCTCCTACAATGCTCCTATACACCGACATTATGCATCAAATCGCCATAAGGCATAATTTCTCACCGTATGTCATAGAGTGGTGATAACTCTAGCATTTTGCATCCGCACTTTGCTTAAGAGATCATTGACATACTTAGTTTGTGACAATGCATAAACACCTTGAGGAGTAACTTGACCTCGAATACCTTAAAATAATCAATAGTACCAATATCCCTTAGTGAGAAGGTTTTTGCTAAGGTTAGAAATAAATTCTCAACCTCTCGGGATCACTCACAAAGACTAGTATGTCATCTACATACACCAAGACATAAAGAATAGCACCGCCCCCGTCCTCGACAAACAAAGAATGATCTGATCCGGTAGATTTAAGCCCAAAAGAAGACACCACTTGATATAACTTGTTAAACCATTCTCTAGGGGCTTGCTTAAGCCCATAGAGAGACTTCTCAAGCTTGCACACATGTTGAGGATAGTTAGATCTTCAAATCCAACCGGTTGTTGCATATAAACTTTTCTTTGAGATCACCATTGAGGAAGGCATTGGGAATATCCAATTGCCTAATAGACGATTGTCACCGCTTATAGCTATAGAGAGAACAACTCGATAGTTGTAGGCTTCACTACAGATCAAGGTGTTAGTAAAATCAAAACCATCAACTTGGCTAAACCCCTTTGCAAATGTCTTGCTTTATACTTGTTTATAGTACCATCAGATTCTCTTTGATGCGAAACCCATTTGTAGCCAATTGTGTGTTTATTCTATGGTAGAGGGACAAGTTCCCAAACTTGTTTCTCATGAGTGCCAAATATTCATCACCATAGTGTTGGGAATTTTATTGTTTAGATTTTGATGAATGTCATGTAAAACTTAGACTAGAACGTTGGCACCCCATTTTCTTTGTAATTTGTGTTGTAATAGATAGTGGTTGTACTAGCCGAGTTAAGACAACCTACGCCGACATACAAGAAGTCAATCAAGATCGGGATGAAGACTCACTGTGAAGCAACCGAGTATAGCAAGGCAGAGAAGACAAGAACTCGATCAAGGAATATCACTATGATACATCTATGTGAAGTGTCACCAAGTCAACTCAGATAGCCAAGTCTCAAGTTAAAGTGACAGATGAGTCATCGATTGGGAGCCGACTCAAGTCACCTGGGAAGTTAAGAACCGCATTCAAGTCAAGATAACTAAAAAGAATCCGCTGCACATAAGTCAAGAAGGTTACTTAAATAAGTAATACTTCCATGCCGCAATGTCTTAAAGTGCTCACCCTTAAGCTGCAAAAGGAATAAAACCAATGGGAAGCTCGCACCGTGTCGACTCAAAAGTCAAGGTTTATTTAATACGAGGAAATGTCAATTTCAAGGATCGCAACAAGACAAGCCAACGAACACAAGTGAGTTTTTGAAAATCAGCCTATCTCTTCAACGGCATTTTTTGAAAATTCACTATAAAAGGCCGAGGAATCACTTTGAGAAAAGGTTACCTTGATTACACCAACCACTACATTCAAGCTATCGCTCGAGCTATAACCTCGCAAAATATTCTCAAGTTATTCAAGCAAATCCTCGGCCTAAATTTCAAGGAAATCAATCCAACACCAAGTCGTGAAGGAAAGAAAACTTCAAACCGTTGAAGAGGAAACTTTTGAAGAATCAAAAGGGGTCTACATTCCAAGGAGAATTGTAGAAAGGTTCAAGGTCGAACCACTCCTCAAGTTATTGGAGGGCTTCATGATCAAATCCAAGAAACCCGAGCAAGTGAGTCAAGTAGCAAAACAAACCGCCTGCGGAAGTCGAGCCTGACGAGAAGCCAGTGTGTGTGACTAAGGCATCTCCAGATCGAGTCCCAAAGGATCAAGTCACCGTGGTGATCAAGACTTGCATCCGGACCGATAATCATTTTGTACTGATCAATACTTAGTGGATTCCTCCAAGAGTTGGAGAAGAGAGGATTAGAAGAATTACCCCATCTTCAAACCTCTATAAAATTTATCAGTGTCATTTTCATTTCAGCATTTATTTTCTCGCATATCATTTAATATCTCGATGATAATTTGCTATCCAATTGATATTTAACAAAGTGCTAAAACCAAGTGTTAAAACAAATTTAAACCAAATTCAAGGGTGTTAAATCTTCCAATAAAATCTCATCACAACCAAGTTAAGTATTAGACTAAACAACTCGAAAGTTATTCTATCAACAAACTTCACTGAACTGCTGAGTGGCTAACTCGCAAGTTAACTAACTTAGTCGCCCATCAAGGACATAGTCGTGATATTTACTCCGAACTAATTTTAAAAGGACTAAATTCAAAAAATTGGTGGTTTATCAACCCCCTCCTAAACCTTACTCACACCCCCTTGGGGACCTACAAGGTATCGTGAGCGGCTTGGTTCATCGAGCCTTCCGCATCGTTACTAAACTAGATCTCCAATCTTTCAAAGAAGTTTTTTTAACACTTGTTCTTTCAAAAGCCATTTTTTTAAAACAACAAAGTTATTATCATGGAAGCAAATTTGACACGCATTCCTATATTCACCATTGAAGAATTTGATGACTGAAAATACGTGATGCAGCTCATCTATCGCCTTTACATGATGAGATGTGGATAGTGATAGAGAATGGCTACCGCAAATAATGAAGGTGAACACACTGCAAAGAGAGTCATTGCGAAATAAGAAGAGGAGGTCGCTTCCTCCTGACCATTTCAAATATGGTTGAAAACCAAGAGTCAATGGACAAATGATGACAAAAAAGATACAACTTGGACAATGTAGCCAAGGATATACTTTATAAGACTTGACAAAGCCATGTTCAACAAAGTCAAATCTTGCAAGACAACCAAAGAAATCGATAAATTAACCTTAATTTGTGAAGGATCCGAGCAAATTAAGGAAAACAAATTATCTCGTTGTTGTTCAAAAAATTGAAAAATTTAAAATGCTTGCAGTGAGACAACGGACCAAACCGGATGCTAGATTCACTAAAATTTCAAATGAGCTCTCACCACTTGGGAAAGAATACGCACGTATGAGATGTGTATGAAGATACTAAGGAGCCTCCCAAATTGAGTGGGAAATGAAGACCATGGCTCTAAGGCACTCGATGGACCTATCAAAAACATCCAATCATGAACTATTCTCGCACCTCAAAGCTTATGAGTTTGAGCCGAGAAGAAAGGATCAAGAAGAGATAGTTGTACCCAAAACAAGCTTGCACTCATAGCTTCCAGGAAGGAAGAGAGTCAAACTAAAGAGATCATTGACCAGGAGAAAATTGCCTTGGTGGTTAAAAGATTCAACAAGTTCTTCAACAAGAACTACAAAAGGAACAAAGGTGAATCCTCCGTGGTTATTCAAACAAGTCAAGGGAAGATAGGCCTCCAAAGAGAGCCGAGTATCAAAAGGTCGAATATCAAAGAGTCACAACCCAAGAAATGAGAGAGCTGTCAAAAAGTTGAAAACCCGTGTTGAATTGCAGATAACCAGACACTTTGTTATTGATCGCCCATATCCTAGTCAATAAATACAGAATGAAGAAGAAAAAAGTCTCCAGAGAAAGATGACAAGAAAAGAAAAGAGCAATGTTGGTCGCCGAGACCGCCGATACAACCAAGTTAAAGAAGCAAAAGACTCAGAGAGTAGTGAAGCCGACTACTCAAGTGACTCAAGAAGAAGCCTTAACTGCCTAACGGCTAAAGAACAAGATCAACTTGACCAAGAAGATGAGGTACACTCTAACTCATCTCATTCAGATTCTAGCGATAGTGATTGTGACACACACACTTCATCACCCACTGATCTTTATGATTCATTAGGCAAATGATGAAAGATTTTGAGCACGTAAAATCCTCTCACTCACTTTTAATTGAGGAAAATAGCCACTAAAAGCCAAAATTCACAAATGACATGAGCCGAGTACTCTAAGTCACATAGCCGATGAGAACAAAGAGTCAAGGTCGAAAATGCTAAACTAAAAGGTAAATAGTCGCTTATAGAAAAGAGAGAAAATGATCTCAAAATGTGATTGCCTATTCACAAAGGCATCTAAATCATCAATGACCTTATCATGAGCCAAAAAAGAATTGTGGAGACAAGACAGTATATGATTCAATTCCTTTGTGCACACCAAACTCCAAGAGTGATCTAGAAAAAGGATCTTCAAGTAATGAAGCATCTCAAAAATCCAAGACACCAAATGTTGCACACATATTCATTCCAAAGCACAATCACAAACAAACCGCCTGGGATATAAAGGAAAAGGAAAATAAACAAGTATGCCGAGATGACAACTGAGAAGAAATCCAAAGAGAGCTCCTCAAACAGACTCCAAACAGAAATACTTTGTGAAGAAGAAAGAGCTACCAAAATCCCTTAAGTTCTATCAAAGGAACACAAATGATGGGAATGGTAGAAACTACCCAAGTCAAGTCGATTGAATATGTGAAATATCATCAAAGATCTAAGAATACAAGCCAAAATGGCAAAGACCTAACTCAAAGAAAGGTCATTCCAAAGGCAACAGAGCTATCATCAAGACACATATGCACCCAAGCACTACACTCGTAAATATCACAACTATCCAAAGAAGGCAATTGCTAAAACACACACACAGCATACAGAAAAAAGAGACAAACAGATGAACCTAAAGTGCCCTGCAATTTGCCAAAGTGAATTATGATTATGGCACGATAGATGGCAATCCTTGTAGTCAAATCATTTGGCTATAAAGTTGGTTGGTTCATCTTACAAAGACTAACCCCTCAGACCCTGGACAAGTATGGTACCTAAAAACTAATTTCTTGATTGCGTTCAAGGAAATGTTGCCAAGGAACCTGGTACATGGATAGTGGTTGTTCCGCATACATGACAGAAACAAGAAAAATTTGTCAAAATTCAAAGAGATTAGAGGCGCAAAAGTCATATTTGGAGGAAATGAAGCTCTGTGAGGAAATTAGAGGCAATCGATCCATCAGAAAAAATGGATTAGAAATCACAGATGTTGCATACGTCAAGGCCTTAATTTCAATTTGTTAAGCATTAGTCAACTCAGAATAAGGGCTATAATGTTGATTCAATATGGGAGTATGCCAAATCAAGGACACTCAATCAAATGAAATAAATTGCAAAAGGATCCGCATAAAAGAACATGTATGTGGTAGATTGGTCGATCGCCACACCAAGCACTTGTCTCTAGCAAAAGAGTACATCCGAATCAAGTCAAGCATGGCACAAGAAGCCGAGTCACCGAATTTTAAGACAATTAACAAGCTTGCAAGGAATAATCTTGCAGAAGGATTACTGCACTCAAAGGTACAAGAAAGAAAGTGTTTGTGATGCATGCCGATGGGAAAGCATTAAATCATCATTCAAAGAAAAGTCAAGTCCATCTTCAACAAGGATATCAGATCTCTACATACGGATCTATTTGGTCCAAATTGAGCCAACCAACATAAGTGGAAAGAAATACACTCTAGTAGTGGTGGATGATTACTCAAGATATACATGGACAATCTTCATGTGTAAAAAGAAGGAAACCTTGTAGAAATTACCCCAACTGATGAAAAGAGTTCAAAATGAGAAGAGTCAAACCATTATAAAAATAAGATCTGATAGAGGAACTGAGTTTGTCAATGGAATAATAACTCAGTACTGTATTGAAAATGGTATAGCTCATGAATTATCTGCAGCAAGGACTCCACAGCAGAATGGAGTAGCAGAAAGAAGGAACAGAACTCTCAAGGAAACTGCAAGAACCATGTTAGCTGAAGCTGGATTGCCAAAACGATTTTGGGCTAAAGCCATCAATACTGCATGTTATACTCAAAATAGATGCATGATAAATAGACAGCTGACAAAGACTCCCTATGAAATTTGGACAGGGAGAAAGCCAAATGTTGGATACTTCTTAATATTTGGTCAAATACTTCATCCACAACAATGGCAAGGAAAATCTAAAGGCTTTTGATGCTAAAGCTGATGAAGGTATCTTCTTGGGATACTCAGCTGAAAGCAAAGCCAATAGAGTGCTGAACAAAAGGACAATGGTCACAGAAGAGTCTATCCATGTGTTGTTTGATGAACCCAATGTAAATAGAGAAGACATTGAGGAGTTAGCTGATAAGCTAAATCACCAACTATGCAGATGAGTCCCTATGTTGAAGTTCGGTCGAGCAATTAATCAAGGTGAAGATGAGATAGTTGAATCTCAAAGACACCGAAAATCAGCAAGTAATGATGAAAGAGATGCTCAAGATAACACAGCTACAAGACGACTAAACCCAGCTAACTTACTCCAACCTGATGTGAGATGGCTGAGAGACCATCCACCAGAGCTAGTCATTGGAGATGTAAGAGGTGGTGTAAGAACTAGATCCGAGCTCAACCGTAAGAATGTTCACTTGTTTTATTTCCCAAATAAACCAAAAGATGTGTCCCAAGCATTGATGACACACATTGATTCAAGCCATGCAAGAAGAATCAATCAATTTGAAAGAAACAAAGTATGTGAATTGGTGCAAAGACCAACTCATCAAAATGTTATTGGCACAAAACGGGTTTTCTAAACAAGATGAATGAAGATGGTTCTGCGGGAAAGAAACAAAGCAAGATTGGTAGCCAAAGGGTATTGCCAAGAGGAAGGTATAGATTTTGATGAAACATTTGCTCCTCTAAAAGCACTAGAAGCAATAAGATGTTTCTTGCCTATGCCGCACATAAGAACTTCATTGTATACCAAATGGATGTAAAAAGTGCATTCTTGAAACGGATTATTGAAAAGAAGTCTATGTTGAACAACCTCCAGGATTTGAGCAGAAGACTCTTGGAGATAAGGTGTACAAGCTCAAGAAAGCTCTATATGGATTGAAACAGCACCTGTGAGTACATGGTATGATACATTATCTCAATTTTTGATAGATAATGGGTTCACCAAAGGCAAAGTGGATAGAACCCTTTTCGTAAATCAAGATGGAGAGAGTATACTACTTGTTCAAATATATGTGGATGACATTATTTTTGGATCCACAAACAAAGAGTCGTGGTGATAAGTTCTCAAACCTCATGCAAGGCAAATTTGAAATGAGCATGATGGGAGAGCCGACATTATTCCTAGACTTCAAGTTAAAACAGCTGAAGGATGGAACCTTCATAAGTCAAACAAAGTATACTAGAGATTTAATGAAGAAATTTGGCATGGAAGAGAAATCTTCAGAAAATACCAATGAATACATCAACCAAGATTAATACGGATTTGCATGGCAAACCTCGTGGATCAAACAAGATACGAGCAGCTTATTGGATCACTACTCTATTTAACAAAGAAATGTGTCGACATTGTAAGTCCAAGCGCTACGATAATCTAGAGGTGGGTGAATAGATTATCTCCATCTTTTCGATTTCGCCTCTTTTCGAACAAAACAAGCCAAGACAATAATAAATGTGTGGGAAGTAAACAACACGTGTCGATTTACAGAGGTTCAACCCACCTAGGGCCTAATCCTCTACCACCCCAAAGATATCCCGATGGATTTCAAAAAGAAAGAAGATTTTATTAATTACCAAAATTAATACAACACCAACTTACAACAACACCTTCAAGAAGAGTACCACACTCATCTCACAGCAAGAGCGACATTACCTTTGATGTAGGTGTATGTGCAAGATTTCAATCGCTTCCTAAAGAAAGCCACATGACTCGCAGCCAAGAGAATATTGAGATATTTAAAGGGAAGCCAAGAAGTCGGCTTATGGTATCCAAAGGAAGGTGGATTCAAGCTAATTGGTTATTCGATTCTCGACTATGCCGGGATGTAGAGTCGACAGAAGAGTACTTCAGTACATGTCAAATGCTTGGAAATAGGTTAATTTCCTGGTTTAGCAAGAAGCAAAATTCAGTAGCCACATCCACAAATGAAGCATACATAGTCACGGGCAACCAAGTCAGCCAAGTCTTATGGATGAGACAACAAATGAGAGACTATGAAATTGAAGAAAAGGAAATTCCAATTATGTGTGATAAACAAGTGCAATTGCAATCACTCAAAATCCTGTGTTACACTCAAGAACAAAGCACATTGATGTCGATACCATTTCATAAGAGACCATGTTGAAAAGAAGGACATCACCTTGGAATACATCTCAACCGATAAGGAAGAATGATATATTCACAAAACCATTATGTGAATCAAGATTTGAAGAACTCAAGCATGAATTAGTTAATCGAAAATGAGTTGACACTCAAGACTCAAGGAAAAGAAATGGAACATGAAAAGATGGAAAAAGAGCGAGCTCCCGAAACAAAATGCAAGTGAATCACCAGATCGGAAAGTCACCGCAACGAGTTGGTCGACAAATTTAGTCACGATGTGAATAGAGAGAAGAAGAGTTGAATCAGCCCAAGAAGCAAGTCGAGTCGCTTATGAGCAATGTGACAAAAACACAAATGCTTACTAAGCGGGAATGTTTTTAAGAATGACGTCAAAGATAATTATGACGTGCCACCAAAAGTTGCATACCAAGCTTATGATTGATATAAATGCCGCCGCATTAAATGCGAGAAATTAAATGTTAATCGGCGGCACAATCTGAGCCGCTGATCTTGATCAAATTTCAAAACCATCCGCACGCCCTTTCATAACCCATACATATACCATTTCGTCCGTTTTTTCTCACTTTACACAAACTGCTCATCTCTCTCCAAAGCAAAGAAAGAAATTTTTCTCTCGAAACCCTACATATTTTCAAAGCACTTTTTCAAAGTTTCATTCGGAAAGCTTCAACAAATGGCATCTACTTATGATTTTGTCAAGTTGGGAAAACAAATCCACACCGGTTCTACCATGGATTTTGAAGGAATGATCAAACAGGGGTTCGACGAAACCGCTGTGAAGAAAATAAAATCGAGAAAGTGGAGAAGTCCGGGTCAAACCCTTTCTCACAATGGAGTTTCAAATGACCTACGCGGAGGAGGTCGCGTAGTTCTATGTGAATGTCAAGTTCACGACGGGCATCAAGTCCTCTATTCACGGGAAAGAAGTGACAATCACCGCCAAGATTTGGCAAAGCACTATTTGCTACCGGAAGGAGTGCCGAGATCTATGAGGCCGACGAAACCTGGATGCCGCATGGAAGGAAGTGGCCAAACCTCGACTATGCCGCTGGTTGTCTACACAAAATGAAAGAAGTCAAGGAAGATTACCACAAGTCGTTGGATATTGTTGCCAAGTTGCATAGACATCAAATTTGGAAGCTTTAATCAACTCGTCTAAAACCAAGCCGATCGTGATGGTCGCGATCATGGAGGAGGAGGTAAACTGGCCGAGTTTGCATACAGCAGACTCGCCAAAATATTGGTAATAATTCCTTCAAAGCGATGGATCGCTCGGAGATCCTCGGGGTATGGCCTGGTGATCGGCCATGACGGAGGTGAAAGGTGTTCCTTCCGACATGGAAAAGCTGCCCATATTAACAAAAAGATGTTCCGATCAAATCTCTCCCGGAGCACGAGGAGAGCTTATGCCAAGAGAGCAGATACAAGTGAGGGGGACTCACTGACTTCAAGAAACAACCTGCCTCCTCCTCCTCTCAAGAAGAAGACCGCCCGCAATCGCAAGAAGATCGCCGCCCCTGCAGCAAGAAAAGAAAACCGCACTCGCCCCGCACTCAGTCACCCGCCCCGCAGCTCGTGTCTCCCGCCCCGCAGCCCACAATGGAGAAGGAACCATTAATCCCTTCTCCAAAGGATTAAAAAGAAGAGGATCAGAATAACAAGGAAGGCAAAATTAGCCGCTTAAGATAAATCGCGAAGGCATTTACCTTCGACGAACCAGGAATTGGAACCGTGATATTCCCCTGGTGAAAACCAAAAGAAGAAGAATCTTCAAGCCGCCCGAGCTTGAGAAAGTCACCGAGTCCGCCACTCACCAGAGCAGATTGCCGAGACGGCTAGAGAAGAGAGTCTCCGTAAATTGTAGATGAAATGTAACAAGTCCTTGGCCGAGGCCGATCAACAGAGGCAATTGAAGGATCACCAGAGACGCAATGAGGAAAAAGGAGTAGCCGAGACAAAGTAATCCTCAAGCTGACAGGACTGTGTCTTTACCTCGTCCCCGATGCTCGCCAAGGAGTTGAGCAACATGAGTATGTTGCGCTCTATTCCCCGGCGCGGCGGCAACAGTGAGAGATGATGATGTGATAAGTTGATGATGTGATGATACTATCTCCCCATATCCGACATCCAAAATCGCCCACAACGGAGGAAGTGGAAGTCGAGTTGATCAAGGGAACAAATGCTCCAAAGACCTCGAGTTTATTGAAGAAGAATCGATGAATTTCACCGCTTAACCACAATGATCTAAGAATCGGATGAAGAAAATCGCATAGATATCTTGCAGATCTTCAAAGATAAGGAGTATGAGAGATCGGCAGAGAAATCAAGCTCGTGAAAAGCCAAAGATTCTGCCCTTCTAATCGAACCACGATCATACTATCCACATCTTGATATGCTTTCAGAGCGATGAAGATCCGACTTTGCCGCTACGATCAAGAATTGAGATGCAGAAGCCATGCGGGAATCCAGATCCTACATGAGCAACAAATGGAAGGCCCTGGGGAATCTTCCAAATCACACCGAGATTGATCCTATGGAGTGGTGCAATGGATTGCAATCGTTGTTGCCGCTTACCACTTTCCCCGCCACTCACGAAGGCATTAAGGAACCGGGCGATGAAACCGGGAACTTGGGGACCCAAGTCGATCCAACCCCTCATCAAGGTGTCTTACCACCCGCCCCAACTACCGACAACTCACAGAAACAAATTGGAGTCCGGAGAAGAGTGACCCCATTCCAAGTCACTCACCTAGTGTGTCGGCCGAGGGGGAACTCCCTCTCCACCGGCAGCCTAGGCTCTGAGAATGCCGCAATGACCCCAAACAAATTTAGGAGGCGAAGTGGAGAAGAAAACAAACAGATACACAAAGAAGTTGTCATCGATTTGTGCTCGCATAATTGAGACTGCCTCACCAAAGTGCCAACTCGCTATGAAGGTTAATGACGCCGCCAAGCAAAGAGAGGGCACATGACGGATCTCGCCCGGGAGTTAACACTGGCAATGAAAGTGCAATCCATGGAGTTGAGACCTGGATGCCACCTCCGGACCCTAAGACAAGACTGAGTTTGTCGGGGATTGTCCAAGGCCTCGCCGCATTTGAGATTGCAGAGGTAGTGAAGGCCAACGGAGGTCTGAGACTTCCTCGGGTAAAGAGACGTATACGTAACATCCCTCCTACTATCATTGATGCATCCGAGAGGAGATAAGTGCCCTTCACGATTCCTACAAGACAATCCCGATGTAACATTTCGATCCGGTGAAGATGAAGCCGAGTCATCCCCCCACGCAAATCCAAAAGACTCACCGAGGATGTTCTCCCAAGCACGAGTAAGTCCGATCTTAAGGCTACTTGCCAAACTTTCAATTTCGATGATGTGCCACCTCTCCAAATCTCATCATCTTCCGATGACGCCACCGATACGCCGAGACCAAACAACTTAATGTAAAAACACCACCGAGACCGACGGTTGCTTTCCCACCTGAAATCATACTCATTCGCGCAGCTCCCAAAGCCGCAGTAGAATCGACACAACCGGGCACATCACGCCTTAAGTTACCGCTGAATGATTCCCTCTATGTCCGTGATGATGCTTTTGAAAAACGCTCCCCTTCTCACTATAGATGCCTCGCTTCTGATGACGAATCCGCTAGAGATCAACAATGTTTCCATAGACCAGATCCAGCTTCTTCCCATAGATACCATCGCTCCAGCAGATTTCGACTTTGACGCTGCTCGGCCTCCACCGAGACGGAGGTGACAACCGGAGGTTGCAGTCTTCAAGGCGATTTTTAAAATAGAGAAGATGGAAAGGCACCAGTGCCTCCCGACATGAGGTCGATAACAGAGATGCTAATCTTATGGCCGATCTGGGCGGGGATAGTAGTCAGATCCGGAATGGTGGAAACAAGAGAAACAATGTGGTGGAACAAGTTCGATACTTCAAAGCATTGTACAATAAGATGCCGATCCGGAGCGCCGATAACACTGATATGAAGAGAAGAATGCAAGAAAACATTGATAGAATGCATGAATCTCATAACACAAAAATGGAATCACGCGCGAATTTCATCGAAAAGAACTTCAAGAGCGGAAGAGAACATGAATACAAAATTCACCTTCTTTATGGCCGAAATAAAGTTGGTGACAAACAATCAAAAGCCACCGCCGTAATTTCGAGCAAAGATACCCGCAGCTAAATCCAAGCAGAACTCGCTTATCGGGCCGCCTAGACTTCATGCTTGCCGGCATGCCTCAGGGGTTCCTCTCTCCTTTGATGATGCCAAGAAGGGAAAGAGGAATACCTAAAGACGTTAAAAGAATCCGCAATGGAAGAAGGACGCAGCTTGTAAAGGCAAAGACAAATTGAAGAACAGAAAGAGAAAAGAAGGAAAATCTGTTGAGGGGGAAGGTTCGAAGACATGACTTTAATGGTTGCTAGAACCCTCAACAAGGATTTGTCACAAATGACATAATCAAAGAAACTTCTAGTGACTCGCCACTCCAACACTCACAGCCCATGTCCGAGAAGAGGAAAATAGTAGAAGCGGAGATGACAGAGATTGAAAGAAAAATAGATGCCCGCAATGGACATACAAACAATATGGAGGCATTCCTAGTAGAAGAGACACTGATGCTATTTTAGACGCTTCTGAACCGAGCCGAGATCCGTTGATGAATTCAAGACGCCGCATCCGAGGGATACTTCAAAAACATGACCATGGCCCAAGCCTGGGGATTTGTATTGGGAAAAAGGCCTCAAGCTATGCGAAGAAGCTTAAAAGCAAAGAAACCATCGCCACGCTCACGATCACTCACCGGGGGAAGAAGGCCCCCCAAAGACAATACACACCTGAGATAAGAGGAAGAAGAGGAGGAAGAGGTTTCGCACTCAGACCTCTACCCAAAAATATAGAATACATAGATCCGCAGAAGAAAGAAGGATCTATCACCGGTTTGACGAAGAGCCAACTTGCAAGTGGCCAAGAACAATGCCGAGTATGTAAAGAGAATCGAAGAAGAAAATAAAAGACAAACTCAAACCAAAGAAAAGACAAGAAATAAAAAGAAGAGATGAAGTCATTAAAAGCTTATGAGAAAAGGAAAGCACTTGAAGAGCAAGAAGAGAAAAAGGTCAAAAGAAGATGAAGTGTTGTTGTCCACCCCTTCATGTAATTTACTATTGTAAATACATAAGATGTAAGTCTTCCGTACATCAATAAGAAATCAGAATTTCTTTTTTTTTTTGCGAGACATAGATGTTTGCTCGATACACTTTGTAAACAACAGGTAAAGGACAAGAATGTTATCATCAATAAACAGATTGATTCTACGATACATTCTCTCAAGTTATTGCACTATCTCGTATGTATCTTTGATATTTACATCTTGTATGTATGTTTTAAGTTTTGCATCATCAAAAAGGGGGAAATTGTTGGGAAATTTAATTTTTAGATTTTGATGAATGCCATGTAAAACTTAGACTACAAAGTTGGCACCCCATTTTCTTTCTAATTTGCATTGTAATAGATAGGTTGTTCGAGGTAGTTTCGCCTATGCCTAAACATGCAAGAAGTCAACTGGAGACTAGAATGAAGACTCCACCGGATACACCGAGTATGGCAAGGAAGAGAAGACAGAACTCGATCGAGAAGATCACCGAGATGCAACGTAAAGTGTCACCAAGTCAACCCAAGATAACCAAGTCTCAAGTTGAAGTGATGTACGAGTCATCCAATGATTGGAAGTCGCTCAAGTCATCCGGGGAAGTTAAGGAACCGCAACCAAGACAACTAAAAAGGATCCGTTGCACGTAAAGTCAAGAAAGTTACTTAAACAAGTAATACTTTCATACTGCCTTTCTTAAAATGCTTAGTCCCAGAAGTGTGCAAAAGAAATATACCAATAGGAAGCATCGCACTGGTCGAACTCAAAAGTCAAGTTCATTCAATACAAGGAAATGTCAATTTCAAGGATCAGAATAAGACAAGCCAACGACATTAGTTGTCTTTTGAAAATTAGCCTATCTCTTCAACGGGCAGATTTTCAAAAGAACACTATAAAAGGTTGAGGAATGAATTTGAGAAGGGGTTACCTTGACTACCTGTACTACGAACATTCAAGCTATCATTTGAGTTGTAACCTAAAAAATATTCTCAAGTCATTCAAGCTTAATCCTCAGGCCAAAACTTCGAAGGAAATCAATCCAACACTTACATGTAAAGGAAAGACGACTTCAATCAGCTTGAAGAGGAAATATTTGAAGAATCAAAGGGGTCTACATTCCACAGACGATTGTATAAAGGTTCAAGGTCGAGCTAGTCTTAAGTTCTTGGAGGGCTTCGTGATCAAATCCAAGAAACTTGAGCAAGTGAGCTGTAGTAGCAAGGAAGCGCCCCTGCGGAAGAAGTTCCGAGCCGACGAGAAGCTAGTTATGTGACCAAGGCATCTCCGATCGAGTCCCAAAGGATCAAGTCACCGTGATCAAGACTTGATCCTGGACCGATAACCACTTTGTACTGATCAATACTTAGTGGATTCCTCCAGAGTTGGAGAAGAGAGATTAGAAGAATTACCCCATCTTCGAACCTCTATAAAATTTATTGTGTCATTTAAATTTCAAAGACTTCAATTCGCATATTATCTTATATCCGCACGATAAATTTGTATCCAATCGACTTTTAACAAAGTGCTAAATCAAGTTGTTAAAACAAACTTAAACCAAATTCAAGGGTGTTAAGTCTTCCAATAAAACATATCACAATGAGCTAAGATTTAGATTAAGCTTAAATTGAGTTATTCTATCAACAACTCACCGAGTCTCTGAGTGGCTAACTCGCCGTTAACTAACTTAGCAGCTCCATCAAGGACTTAGCCGTGAAGAATTAACTCGAGCGATTTTAAAAGGACTAAATCAAAAAGTTGGTAAGGTTTATTCATCCCCTTCTAAACCTTACACTCACACCCTTGGGACCTACAAAGATACAAAATTGCTGAGAAAAAAGAAGGATAAAGGAAAAGCAAATGAGGGGAAGGTTCAAAAGACATGACTTTAATGGTTGCTAGAACCCTCAACAAGGACTTGTCACAACCGACATCATCAAAGAAACTTCCAAAGCCGACTCGCGCCCAACACTACAGCCATGTCCGAGAAAAGAAAAATAGTAGAAGGTTAGGATGAAGGAGGTCGAAGGAAATATGGATGCCCGTGATGGACATATTGAAACAATACGGAGGCATTCCTACAGAAGAGACATAGATGCCACTCTGCACGCCTAAACGAGCCTAGATCTCGCTGATGAATTCAAAACGCCGAATCGTAGGATACTCAAGGCATGTCCATAGCCCAAGCCTGGGATTTGTATTGGGAAAAAGGCCTCAAGCTATGCGAAGAAGTCGACAGACAAGCAGACCACGTAGTCACTCACCGGGTCACTCGCTTGAAAGAAGGCCCCAAAGACAATACACGCCTGCAGGAAGAGGAAGATGCAGCTGGAAGAAGAGGTTCTGACCTAGACCTCTACCCAAAAACATTGAATATATAGATCCGTGGAAGAATGGAGGGATCTATCGGGGCCGTGATATGACGTAGTAGCCAACATGCAAGTAGCAAAGAAGAATGTCAATATGTAAAAAGGATTGAAGAAGAAAATAAAAGACAAACTCAAATTAAAGAAAGAGAAGAAGAAGAAGAAAAGATGAAGTTCGCTGTAAGAGCCTACGAAAAAAGAAAGCAAAGCAGAAAAAGAAGAGAAAGAGACCATAAGATGATAGAGAAAGAAGAAAGACAAGATGGGCGGCGATGAAGTGTTGTCAGCCCACCCTTCATGTACTTTTACTAGTGTAAATGCATTTATATGTGTTTTTTGTATGATGAATAAAAACTATGCAATTTCTATATTTTTGCTTAGATATAGAATACCATGTTGCTCTAATACACTTTGTAAACAAATACCGTAAAGGACAAGAATGTTATGATCAATAAAAGGATCAATTCTATGCATACATTCTCCTGCTTCTACATCATTCTGATGTATCTTTACTTTTTACATTTTGTATGTATGTTTTAAGTTTTGGCATCATCAAAAAGGGGAAAATTGTTGGGAAATTTATTGTTTAGATTTTGATGAATGCCATGTAAAACTTAGACTAGAAAGTTGGCACCCCATTTTCTTTGTAATTTGTATTGTAATAGATAGGATGTACTAGCCGAGTTAAGACAACTACGCCCGCACATACAAGAAGTCAACCAAGACTCGGGATTTAAGACTACTGCAAAAAAACAGCTTGAGTATAGCAAAGCAGAGAAGACAGAACTTAACTAGGATGGCAATGGGGCGGGTCAAAACCCGCCAAGATTAAACCCGCCCCGACGGGGCGGGTTTAGACCCGATAAACGGGTCCTGCCCAAGGTTGCAAACCCGCCAAACCGGAGCGGTCCTGGTCCTATAGACCTGGCCCCGACCCGCCCGCATGTTAATTTTTATTAAATTTTTAAATATATATTAAAATATTTTTGCATTATTTATCAAGTTAAATTTGAGTGTTATATGTTTAAAAATATTAGTTGAGTACTATTATAATATTATTTACTTTTAAAGTTTAATTTACTAATATAATATCTTGTAATATTCTACTTTGAATATTTATTTTAAGTATTAGTCGAGTACTATGTAGTATACTAATAGTATTTGTTTTTAAAAAAAATCTTAATAGTAGCCAATTCTAAAAAAAATAGTTATAATAAGTTGCATAATTATATTTATTTATTTTTTAATCTATTGGCATTTGATTACTTTTGAAAATTTGGCCACAAATAGAAAAATATAAATTATTATAATTTAAAAATATATTTGGCGGGTCTAGTTGTCTAGACTACTGCCATGGGTTTTGAGGGCGGGGTGGGCGGGGGCGGGTCCCGGTCTTACTTCTCCTTAGCGGGTGGGTCCTGGGTTTGGCCAAACTCCGCCCAAACCCACCCCTGCCATCCCTAAACTCAATCGGGAAATAACCTATGATACAAATTGTGGAGTGTTAGTCAAGTCAACTCAAGATAGCCAAATCTCAAGTTGAAGTGATGACAGATGAGTCATCCAATGATTGGGAGCGACTCAAGTCACCTCGGCGAAGTTAAGAACCGCAATGCTAAGACAACTAAAAAGAATCTCGCATTGCATAGAAGTCAAGAAGGTTACTTAAATAAGTAATACTTCCATGCCGCAATGTCTTAAAGTGCTCACCCTAAGCCGCGCAAAAGGAATAAACCAATGGGAAGCTCTCGCACCGTGTCGACTTGTCAAAAGTCAAATTTTATTTAATACGAGGAAATGTCAATTTCAAGGATCGCAACAAGACAAGCTAACGAACACAAGTGAGTTTTTGAAAATCACCTATCTCTTCAACGGGATTTTTTGAAAATTCACTATAAAAGACTCGAGGAATCACTTTGAGAAAAGGTTACCTTGATTACACTCGAACTACTTTATTATCTGCTTATCATTCGAGTCAGAACCTCCGCAAAATATTCTCAAGTTATTCAAGCAAATCCTCAAGCCTAAATTTTGAAGGAAATCAATGCAACACCAAGCTGTGAAGGAAAGAAAACTTCAAACTGTTGTTTGAAGAATCAAAAGGGGTCTACATTCCAAGGAGGATTGTAGAAAGGTTCAAGGTCGAACCGCCTCGTTATTGGAGGGCTTCGATCAAATCCAAGAAACCCGAGCAAGTGAGTCAAGAGCAAGGCCTACCCCGTGGAAGAGCCGAGCCTGACGAGAAGCCACCGTGTGACCAAGGCATCTCCGATCGAGTCCCAATGGATCAAGTCACCGTGGTGATCAAGACTTGCATCCTGGACCGATAACCACTTTGTACTGATCAATACTTAGTGGATTCCTCCAGAGTCGGGAGAAGAGAGGATTGTAAGAATTACCCCATCTTCAACCTCTATAAAATTTATTGTGTCATTTTCATTTCAAAGATTTATTTTCTCGATATCATTTAATATCTCACGATAATTTGCTATCCAAATGATATTTAACAAAGTGCTAAAACCAAGTGTTAAAACAAACTTAAACCAAATTCAAGGGTGTTAAGTCTTCCAATAAAATCTCATCACAAACCAAGTTAAGTATTAGACTAAAAATTGAAGTTATTCTATCAACAAAGTCGAATCTGGCTGAGTGGCTAACTCACGGTTAACTAACTTAGTTGTCCATCAAGGACATAGCCGTGATATTTACTTCAACTAATTTTAAAAGGACTAAATTCAAAAATTGGTAAGGTTTATTCAACCCCCTTCTAAACCTTACTCACACTGGGGACCTACACATAGCTTGTTTCCACCTATCATCCCGTAAAGCAACCCGAGGATATGTTGGCTCGCAGACAAACGCAAATACTTTAGGCTTGAACACACCAGCTTTACTTCTAGAACTATATGGTGTGTGGATGAGCCGATGAGTGTCAACAACAATACCCCGCATGTGGGAACAACATTATCCCGAACAAAAGGTAAGGGGCTTGTGACTACTTCAACAGTTCTTCAGGGTGAGAAGAAGGGATGATGCCGAGAGGAAAAGAAAGAGAAGGAGAGGAGGAAGAGGAGTGGAAGGCACAGATGAGACTCGAGTAAAGGAAATTGAGACTCATTGAAAATGACATCTCTCGAAATAATGATTTTACTAGTAAAATCCAAGCATTTGTACCCTTTATGGATTAAGATGTAGCCTAAAAATGTGCAAGGGAAGTTCTCAGAGAGAATTTGTGATCGTTATAAGGCCCAAGATTAGGGTAGCAAAGACAACCAAAGGTTTTGAGGGAAGTGTACCGAGGTTTGCTGGAATGAGTTTCATCAGACTTTTGTTGAGCAATAGAGGTGTAGGAAGTCTGTTGATAAGATAAAACAACCTGCTCTAAAGGCCTCATCCGAGTATTTTAATGGTAAAAGAGGTTTGAGCAAGAAGAGTTAGACTTGTATCTACTATATGACGATGTTTTCTTTCACCTAATCCATTTTGCTCATGAGTGTAAGGACAAGGATGTTGATGAATGATGCCTTGAGAAGTGAGAAACTCAAGAATGGTCAAAATTCCCCACCCCACTACTTGGATAGCCTTAATTGTGGTTCCTAATTGAAGTTCGAGTGTTTTTGAAGGTGAGGAATGTTGTAAAAGCTTCGATTTATGTTTGAGGAGATATATCCATGTGTGCCTAGAAAAGGCATCTATAAAACGGATGTAATATCCTGAACCACTTGAAGAAATTATTGAGCAGACCCCACAAATCAATGAATTAACCTCGTAATGGTGTCAGATATTTAGTTTTGATGATGGAAATGGAAACTTATGTACTTTGCCCAAACAACATGGTTCACAAGGAGAATTATTAGAAGATTTAAGAGATGGTAAAGAGCACCGAGTCAATACAAGTTGTACAATTTTATTATGAGGATGACCAAGTCTCTTATGCCACAAATCAAAAGATGAAACAAAGGGTAGATGCCACATTACAAGTTGCAAAGATAATGTGTTTATTACATGGAAAATGAACAGTGTGATGACAGAAGATGAACTAGATACATTAGAAAAATAAAGATGCCTGGGAGGAAAAACATAGAGACCATCAGGCAAACTTGTCCTCTTAATAGAACTCGCATGAGTGATTGAGTCTTTGACAAGGCAATGGTCCGAATGAAACCGAAAGTAGACATTGTTATCTTTGAAAATCTGGAGACACTAAGAAGGTTCTTTGTGATCCGAGGAACATGAAGCATTTGAGTAAGATTAAGAGATCGAGTAGGGGCAAAAGGAGATGGAAAAGTAGAAGAACCAATATGTCGAATTTGTAAGCCCTTACCATTTCCCATTTTAACATGTTCTCGACTCAGATAAGGCATTTGCTGCATCAAGTTGTGTGAGTCACTATGATATGGTATGTAGCACTGTAATCGGGTACCATTCTTCGTGACCAGACCAATTGAAAGGAGCGGTGATGAAGCAGAGGTTGGTACATGAGTTAGATTACCCTGAAAAGGTGAAGGAGATCTAGCCGAGGGATCCTCGAGAGAACTCGAGCAGACCTTGAAAGGATTGATCAAAATGATAGTAACATTGGAGAGCCATATGATTATTCCTTCCACATAATTGACACATAATTCGATTGGAAGAGAAACCTTTGCCTCTAGAAAACCCGTTGGTACCACGAGATCCACGAAATTGTCCTCTATGCACAAAACCTCCGCCTCTAGAGGATCCGCAAACTCACTGACCAGGATGAGCACCATGGAATTGATTTTGAGATCCATAATTTGAATTAGTAATAGCAACGTTAGCCATAGCTAATTCAACAGACTTATGTGTGCGATCAATTCTAGCTTCATGTGCAAGCAAGAGTGATTCAATTTCTGCTACAGTGTAAGTATCATTCCGAGTAGAGATGGAAAGAACAAAAGTTTCATAATCTGAGGGTAGACCTCCCAAAATAGCATCAACATGATCTTTTTCAGAGATTGAATACCCAACCAATGCCAACATGTCAACACAATGACGAAGTTTGAGAAGATATTCATTGATAGAGAGAGAACCTTTCTTTGAAGTCGTAGCTTGAACTGATTGACTTTCGCTCGAATTTGTGCAGCAAAATAAATTTCCAAGGTGTGTCATACTGAAGCGGATGTATCACAATTCACCAAACGACTGAGAATATCATCATGTAATGAGGTTAAGATCCATGAAAGGATGAGTTGACCCTGCTGCTCCCATTCCAAAAAGGCAGGATTACAACAGAGTTACCATTGGTGGAGATAATAAGTTTCGGGGAGGTGCAACATCACCGCGAGAAAAGCTTGAAGGCGATGGCCACAAATTGTTGCTGAATTTGCTTCTTCTAAATGAGATAGTTATCATGATTGAGTTTGATGTGACCAGATGAGAAAATGTCACCGGGAGAAGGAAGAACCGTATGTAGTAGCCATGGAAGCTCCGTGGAAAGCCCGCTCACCTACCGATACCATATTAAACCTAGCTACAATGTAGAGAAAAGATGTGTGTGCATTTTATTGAATCGAATCAATGAAGAAAGATACATGAGAATCATGACTTATTTATACAAGAGAAGTTATAAGTCAAATCAAAGCTAACAAACCAATAATGTAAACTTAACTAACTAACTCAATCAAAGGTAGTTACAAATGTAAAAAACGGTTATAACTAACTTATGGAATCTTCTATTCTCTAACAGATGGCAACCAATATCAAGTGGTACAAAAATGAGAAAGGCATATTTGTTAACAAACAAAATCGAGGTATGTTCATCAACTTTCATTACTCTCATGACTGATATTCTTCATGTCGTATGCCTATGTGCCCGATTTATAACAATCCCAAAGAATCTCATTAAAGTGTCGTAAAAGAAAATTTCAATATGTGAAAGGCACTTCTTCTTATGGCTTGTTTTATCCAAAGTTTTAAAACGTCATATTTTCGGATAACAAGTCTCGATATAAAATATTGCTCAAAATATGGTTCTTCATAACCGAACTAACATATTGAGATTCGACTTTTTTGGGATTGCGTTTTTAACGAAAATTTGAGATGTGTTTAATTCCTCAAGGTTAACTTGCGGACATTTGTTTTTAAACCATTAATCGCCGAGTCTTTTACCTCATTTCGAGCTTGTTTAGGCATAATGCATATTGAATGAGGTCTATGGTTGCATTTTTGTGTGTTTTTAAAACTTAGGGTGAAAAATCGATTTTTAACTCAAAAATTTGATAGAAATTGAAAAGAAGCTCCAGGACCGGATGAAGGAGTGGACCGGTCGAATAGCACTTGGACCGTTGGACCGTCACCGGGCAAAATTTTGGTTTAAAATTGTCTTTGTCCCATACTTAGCCATCTTCGCCCTTTTGCTCCAATTTTGAACCCCTTTGCAAATTTCACACACATTTCACTCAAAATGATTTCTTTCTTGTAAATTATATATTTTTGAATTTATACTATTGGTATATCATCCATGATACTTACTTTCTTCGATAAATTGGTAAGTTTAATTCTTCTTTATCTCAATCGGGTTGAAACATTGAGAATGTGCTTCATTTTTTATATTTTGTTGGAATTCTTATATACTTGTGTCAGGTATGATAATTGTTGTTGGATGATATTTATATAATTGCATTTGATGATGAATATTTGGGCTTGATTACATTTACAAAGGCTATATACATCTCTTGTTTTATTCATCGCACGCCAAGTGTTCGACAAAATGTTTCAATGAAAATTTCATCACTTACATGATTCTCTCGATTTCAAAAGTCTTGTAAGTTTATAGAGATCATGTTTTGCTTCTCAAATGAGCTTTTACAAGTCATATTCTTTGACTTTTCCCTTAGCTTTTGGAATTTTAAGCTTGATCATAAGCTCGATATATCGGTTCAATTGCGCACTTTGATATGATTATATGATGTTTTTATCGTGCTAACATTCTTTTTGATGATTTCAAAGGGGGAGAAACATGATATAAACTCTTTAGCTCAAAGAAGCTAAAATAAGCTCGCGAAAAAAGCTATAAGTTGTGGCTATTATAAGCCAAAAGCTGTGAATCATACTTAGTCTATGGGATTTATTATGGACTTTTATATATGTCTAATGTTGTTTTTTTTAACAGGGGGAGCTTCTAAGCTCGTGATATTCAAGTTTCTAATGTAAAAGCTGAGCTTTTAGCTTTTTGTTTGATTGCTTCTCTACTACTCTTGTTGTGCATGTTGAAAGGGGGAGCTTTTGAAAAATGTTTTTGAAAATCTTCACTCCCATCCTTGTGGATATTATGCATGGAATGTTGTTGCTTAAAACAGATAGTTATTTTTGACCGGAAAATTTATTTTGTTTTCAAAATCGACCTCTTAAAATTGTTTTGGTTTGTAATCATCAAAAATGGAGAGTTTGTTAGATAAATATTTTTATCATGAATTTGATGATTTTGTTTAACTATTTTACACCAAAACAATATTTCTAAATGTTGTCCAAATACTCCCGATCGATCTAAAATATTTTTACTAATTTTTTTGAGTATTTCTTGAAGTTTATTTTCGACAAAAATTGACAACACTTTTGTCTCGTTTCAACCTACGGTCCTATAAGGCAACCCGTGTCTGAAGTTGAGTTTTAAAACAGAAACGAGACATTTGAAAAAACCCTGGAGGTCAACTAGTCGACTAAAAGGTCGACCGATGCCTGGAGAAAGAACAAAACTCGCTCTCCAAGAAAAATCGTAGGGGGACCGTCCACATGGGGAGACCGGCTGACCAGGTCGACCGGCCAACCCCCCGGATCGGCCAAGGCATGTTTTTTTCTTTGTCAAAATGTTTTCTATATTAGAGATCGACCGATCACCCTACCGTTTTGACAGCAAATTCTAACCGTTGTGCAACAGACAATGTTTTCTTAATTTGTGGGATTGATTTCTAACAGCTATAATCTTGATTTTAATTGCATTTTTCTGTAGATTTCAATCTCCAAGAGGAGCCTATCCTTGATCAAACATCTTCTATAAATAGAGGAAGCTTTGGAGCAACAAGTACAACAATTACTACTACACAACAAGAGATATATTCAAGCATATATTGTATTCATTTTCAACATTCTTGGTGTAATAGCCCTTTAAGGTCTTTCACTTTCACATATTGAGGTCTAGGCTTGATTCTTGATTACACTTGCACTTTTGAGTTGTAATATTTTTCAAAGTGTAATCTTGATTGTAATTCATCATCCAAACACAAGATATCCTTGTGAGTGTTCTTGTGGTAAGAATACACTTGGGTGATCTTAGGTGTTGTAGAGTTTGGTGCTCTTCGAGGTGTTGGAGAGTTCGGTGCTCTTCAAGTCGGAAGATTGTGGTAATCTTCACAAGGTGCCATTGAAGGAAGATTGTGGTAATCTTCAAGGGAGATTGTGGTAATCTTCAAAGAGGTGTTGTAAGGTGATGTAGTCATAGTTTTGGTAACTATTTATAAAATTCTTTTTCTTTTCGAAATCCATCCCGGAGATACTGGGGTGGTAGAGGATTAGGCACTAGGTGGGATGAACCTCTATAAATCGATGCGTGTTGTTTACTTCCCGCACTTCCATTCTTTTCTTTGCTTATTACTTCCGAAAAAGAGGGCATAATCGAGAAAATGGGCATAATCTATTCACCCCCCTCTAGATTATCGTAGCTACTTGGACTTACATGGGTTATGTTGATTAATAGTCAACCTAAAAATTATACTAACATACCTTGAATTTAAATATAAAAAAATCTAATCATCGTACTAGTAATACATTTAATCTATCAAAACTATAAATTGTTGTGTTATTTTTGTCAAATCATTTTGGGGGAACTCGATTTTGACCACCTTATTATTGTGCTATTTGAGTTAAACCCCATGTTTGACCGATTGTTGGGATTTGGTCCAAAGATCCCGCCACAATGGGCTTTAAAAGAGGCGCGAGGCACGACCCGCGATTCGAACTCGTGAGCGTTGGATTGCATAGTTAAAGGATAGCTTAAAGGATATGATTTGGACTACCTATACCAACAGATGCATCTTCTTTTCTCGGGTGCTCATTACATAGAAACTCCGAGGTTGCCGCTTGGCCTCGGAGTAGACATGGGATGGGTGACCCCCGAAAGTTTTTCCAGGGTGCGCGTGAGTGAGGACAAAGCGCGCTAGAAAAGACTCGTGGTTGGTTTGTGGGGACAGATACAATCCGAGTAGCCCCGGAGGTCTAACAACTGCATCGTGAGCAGTCACGAGTTCGACTCCCTTGGAAGCACACCGCAGCGGAGGTTGCTGTGAGCGGAACTGAGATGCTGGCGCAACGGAGGTAAACGGACCAGAATCAATGGTAGGTTGTCAGATGGCCAGAACTCAGGTAAAATTGGACTGGAACTGAAGGTGTAGGTTACGGGGTGGACCAGAATCAAGGGTAGGTTGTCGTGGCCGGAACTCGTAAAATTGACCGAATCAAGGTGTAGGTTACCGGGTGACCAGAATCAAGGGGTAGGTTGTCGTGTGGCCGAAATGAGGTAAACAGATCGAATCAAGGTGTTGGTTGCCGTGACCAGAATCAAGGGTAGGTTGTCGTGGCCGAATCGAGGTAAACGGATCGAACTAAAGGTGTAGGTTGTTGGGGGCCGGAATTGAGAGGTCGGGCGTGACGCGGCGCTGAACCGGGAAGTTTGGCAAGCAATGAGGTTGCCAAGACCGAGCCGAGATGCCGGGCCGGGGGGGATTGTTGGGATTTGGTCCAAAGATCCCCGCCTCGCAATTGGCTTTAAAAGAGGCACAGGCGCGGCCCGCGATTCGAACTCGTGAGCGTTGGATTGCATAGTTAAAGGATAGCTTAAAGGATATGATTTGGACTACCTATACCAACAGATGCTTCTTCTTTTCTGGTACTCATTACATAGAAACTCTGAGGTTAAGCGTGTTTGGCCTGGAGTAGACATGGGATGGGTGACCCCCTGGGAAGTTTTCCAGGGTGCGCGTGAGTGAGGACAAAGCGCGCTAGAAAAGACTCGTGTTGATTTGTGGGGACAAACAATCCGAGTAGCGCTGGAGGTCCAACACCGATTCTGCCAAATATAAATATTAACTCATTTATAACATGTTGAATTCATATTGTGCCAAAATTTGTCACATGTATAAGCAATATGCCTACAATCAAAATAGATGTATCATAGACTTACCAAATTCAGTTAAGTTCAATGGACTAAAAAATAAAAATAGATTATAACGCTTGCTAAAACCATAAAGGCTACAAAGCCCAAGCTACTAGGTTGATGAAGCTATACTACGCAAGAAAACATTTGAATATAGATATATATCTCTATCATTTAAAGGTATGTTGAGGCTATATTTGGATGGAAGCAATTAAAGCTAAGGATTTCAAATCTCTAATAAGAAATTCATTGAATTTGTTCGGGTGATATCATCATTTAATGAATTTCAAGTCCTTAGCACATTTTAGCTATTTGTTTAAGTTATTATAGCGAATTTAAAATTTGTATTACGTATACGAGTTATTTGAAATATTTTATACAAATCCTCAGATCAAATCCAAAGCATTTCATTAAGATGCAACATTTTTTCTCAATCTCCAAATTGAGCGTCCGATGAATTTTGGGACTACAATTAAGTGTTTAATCGTATGAGAGTAGATCTCTATTTGTTACTCACTTCCTTACAATGAGAAAGATCGTAGGTGGACGCATCGGTCGCATATGAAAAGGTCCAAAGTAGACCTAACCACATTGAATCAGAAATAGCGAGTTGGCCTAATTAACCGATCAACGCTTTGCCAGATCCAATCGGTTCCAAAGCTATATATATATATAGGGATGAGATCCTATGAGACCATAGCTATAGGTAGGAACATGAGACTCAATCCACACCCTTCAACCAAATAAAATAAAAGGCTAGGATTTAATGGCATTTTAAAGTAATTAAAAAATAGTGGGGACCAAATAGGGTACAATTGAATGTTAAAATCAGCCAAATAACTATTTTCCTAAAATCAAGGAATAGAATCTTACCATAATCACCATCTTCCACCCCAACGTGAAAGCATCGTCCAAAACTAGAAAAAAACCACGATCACAAAGAACGCTTCCTCCTAGCGCCCAAATATCGACTTCAACATCATCTTCTCCCACGATCAAAAGCAACGAAAAAACACGTAAATCCCACGCAATAATCGAACCAATAAATATTCTCGTGATCAAAAACACCAAAAATCCACATCAACGGGATCGGTATTGCAATGTCACGCATACGATACCCCATCCACAAAACAGCCCCAACAAGGTAATATTTGACACCAATTCATCAAAGAAAATGTGTGGTTCGAATGCATGTAATGTTGAACAATAAAAAATTCTCCAATTAATTATGTATATAGCTTTGGAAATTCTCAGGCATATAGCTTTGTAATTCTCAGCATATAGCTTTGTAATTATGTGCATATAGCTTTGTAATTACGTGCATATAGCTTTTGTAATTCTCGGCATATAGCTTTTGCAAATTTGTAACTCGTGTATATTTGTAGGTCCTAAGGGGTGTAAGTTTAAGGTTTAGAAGGGGGTTGAATAAACCTTACCAAATTTTCGATTTAGTCCTTTTAAATATTCGTGAGTTGATACTACGCTTGTGTCCTTGATGGACAACAATTTAGTCACCAAGAGAGTTAATCTTCAACAAACTCAACCGAGCCGTTGATGGAATAACTCACCAAGGACTCTAAATTAACTCGACTGTGATTTTGTTTTCAAAGAAGACTTAACACCCTTAAGTTTGATTAAGTAAGAGTTTAGTGCTTGGTTTAGTACTTATAAGTTATTGAGTGGATAGCAAATTTATCACAGATATAAGCTAAAATTGCAAGAATTAAAGTGCTAAATGTAAATGACACAATGAAATTTTTATAGAGGTTCAAGATGGGGTAATTCTTCTACTCTCTCTTCTCCAACCTCCCGGAGGAATCCACTAGGTAATGATCGCTTTACAAAGTGGTAATACCCGTATACAAGTCTTGATCACACAAATTACTTGATCCTTTGGGACTCACCGAGACGCCTTGATCACTCACCGGCTTCTCGACTCACTTCTTCACAGGGCACCGCTTTGCTACTACACACACTTTGCTCAAGCTCTTGGATTTGATCACGAAGCCTCCAAAAGCTTAAGACTTGGCTCAACCTTGAACCTTCCTACAATCCTTCCCGAATGTACACCCCTTGTTTTCAGATTTTCCTCTTCAACCGATTGAAGTTATCTTTCCTTCACAGTGAGTGTTGATTGATGTTCTTCGTAATGTAGGCTTGAGGATTGAGAATGTTTTAGTTTTTCTAATATGCTTGTATATCTCATATGTGTGTCATACATATATCTCATCTATGTATCTCTTATATTTCTCAAACAAACTCCTCACCTTTTATATGAACTTTCAAAAATTTGCCCGTCAAGAGATAGGCTTATTTTTGAAAGTCACTTTACCGTTGGCTTTTGTCTTGTTGCGCTTCTTGGAATTGCCATTTCCTCGTATGAATTGTTCTTACACCTTTCGTAGTTCTCGACACGGTGTAGTGCTTCCCATCGTTCATTTCTTTTGCACGCTTCGGGACCGAGCACTCCAAGAAAGGTAGTATGGAGATATTACTTGTTTAAGTAAATCTCTTGATTTCTCGGGCAACGGTTCTTTTTACAGCTTATCTCGACTTGACCGCATTTCCTCGCTTCCCCTGTGACTTAGAGTCGCCTTCCAATCATTGGATGACTCTTCTCACACTTCAACTTGAGACTTGGCTTCTTCTTGAGTTGACTTGACGATGTTCCACTCACCGCATCTCACCGCTTCTTCACGAGTTCCCGTCATTTTTCTTTGTTGTACTCACTGCCTCACAACAGAGTTTTCCTTCAAGCCTTCAAATTGCCTGTCTTCGCAAGTTGGAGCGTAGCCGACTTAACTCACCTTGGCCCTCTAATTGTTACAATACATTTCAAAGCAAGAATTGGGGAGCCAACTTTCTATTCTAAGTTTTACATGGCATTCATCAAAATCTAAACAATAAAATTCCTAACAATTTCCCCTTTTGATGATGCCAAAACTTAAACCATACAAAAATGCAAATAACAAAGATACATACAGATAGTGTATTGACATAGAATGTATGCGCCAGAATCAATCTTTTATTGATCATATCATTCTTGTACTTAACACAATCAAGCATAAGGTGTATCGAGCATATAATTGTCTTCACAAAAAAATAAGGAATTTATAGCTTTATTACGTAAGACTTACATTGTATGTATTTACATGATAAAATACACGAAGGGTTGACAAAGAACACTTCATCTCCTTCGCCGCCTCCTTCTTTCATCTTGTTCAAGATCTTCTTCTCTTCTTTCTTTTTTTCGTCATCACCGCTTTCTTTTTCTTTTCATATGCCTTCCTCGGCAGCCTTCATCTTTTTCTTATTCTTTCCCTCGTCTCTCCCGCCATAGCCGAGTTTGTCTCTTTTTCTTCTTCTATTCCTTTTGCATACTCAAATGCTAGTTTTAGCCACTTTCAAATTTGCCACTTGGTCAAGTTTCACCAAAGAGATCCCTCCTTTCTTTCCCCGGATCTACGTATTCAATATTCTCGGGCAGAGGCCTAGGTCCAAGCTTCTTCCTCCACTACATCGCTTCTTCCTCTACCTCTCGGGCGATATCAGATCGGGCCTTTCTTTTTCCAAATGAGTGACTAATGAGTGACCAGCAGAGCGATCGCCGTAGTCTCGTCTCGTCACCTTCTTCTTCACATAACGTGAGACCCTTTTCTCAAGATAAGTCCTAAGCTTGAGCCATGGACATATTTGCAAAATATCCTTCGATTCGAGCGTTTTGAATTCGCCAACCGATCGTGGCTCGCCCCAACATCCAAATGGCATAAGTGTCTTCGCTTCACCGAATGCCTCCGTGTTCTTTCAAGATGTTCATAACTCGCATCCATTCTTCCTTCCACTTCCTTCATCCCCGCTTCAATTGTTTTTCTCTTTTTCACCATAGATACAAAGCAGAGTGTTGGAGTGGCAGAGTCACAGGGGAGTTTGTCGATAATGTCACCGTGATGACCTTGCTGAGGGGTTTGTGCAATCATCAAGGTCATATCTTTTGATCCTTCCCCCAACAGATTTTCCTTTCTTTTGTTTCAAACTTCTCAAATGATTTTCTTCTCACCGCCCTTTCTTTTCAACTTCGTGATTTTGTTGCTTTAAGGTATTCCTCTTCCCCTTTTGGCATCATCAAAGGATAGAGGAACCCCAGGAACATGCCGGGCAAGCATGAAGTCGAGCCTCATGATAGTCGAAGTTCTCGCTTCAAGTCTCACACGCGTTGTAAGCAAAGACGAATTCGGATCGAGTAGCGTTAGACTCACAAATCAGCTTCATCTCAAATGCATGAGAAGGCAAATTTTCTAGTCATGTGTTCTTTCAAACGTCAGAGATCATTCGTATTTTGCTCACGCAAAGAGCTTTATCTCGGCAAAAGATGAGCTTCATGCATGTGCTCAATATGTTCTCTCACCTTCGCTTTTGCATCAAAGATTTTCAGCCTCCACACTAGCAAATTGTTGAACAATGTCCTCAAGTATCTCACTTGTTCCACACGCATTGTTTGCCGGGCCGTTGCCACCATTCCCTTATCCTCGATCGTTATGCCTCTCAAGTCGGCCGTAAGGGTGGCATCTCTCATATCCAAATCGCATGTCTAAAGAGGCCTGGTGCCTCTCCATTCGCTCAACCTCAAAAATAGTGCCTTGAACACTTTCTGAACTTCAAATGATTCTTCATGAAGCCGATGGCCATGCAAAGATCAAAATCATAATCACCGAACAATAGTGTCTCGATGGAAGAACAGAGCTGGTTTGTGATAGCGTGCTTGTTCGCTTTCGACTCTTCGTGGAGTTCTCGTATCTCCAGGGAAAAAAGAAAAGATTCTACAAAAGATTCATCATGGCCAACTCGGGATCTGTTCAATGATGAGCGGCGCGCTGAAGTTCTTTTTGGGAATCGATCCTACCGCAGCCTTGAGGAGCCTGTGTAGTGGTCTTTGTTCACTGGGTCTTGTTGTGAAGTGACCTCGCTTGTGAGCCTCAACACTCAATGCCTTCGTTGGTCTCAAATGATTTTTCCATTTGAGTAGACTTGTCCTCGGCCTTGTCAAAGCCATCATCGATGATGATGAGATTTCCATTGGTGGCTCATCATCAAAGTTAAAGGTTTGACGAGTAGTCTTGGGATCGACTTGCTCGCTTGGAACATCCGCACTGAGTCTTTTGATTTGGCACGGGGATGACTCAGCTTCTTCTTCGCCTTCCGATCCCAGAAATGTGACATCGTGGATTATCCTGGGAATCATGAAGTGCTTTATCTCCTTCTCGATGGGTCGATGATAGCAGGAGGGATGTTCTCTACTTCAGCTTTCTTTACCCCGGAAGTCTCAACCTCCCGTGGCCTTCAAAGCACCTCCAGCAGCTTTCTACCGCAATGAGGCCTTGTCCTCCCTTTCGACAAAGGTCACTGCCTTAGGGTCTTTGTGGTGGCATCCATTGGAGTCTCAACCCCATGGATTGCACTTTCATCGCCTGCAGTGTTAACTCCTGTGGTTGTTCCTTCCTCGTGCCTCGACCGCATCGCAGCGCCATTAGCCTTCTCGAGAAAGGCACTCACCGAGACAAAGTCAATCGTCCCGAGCTTCGTGATGGCAACTTGTCGTTCTTCTTGTGTTTGTATTTTCTCTACTTCGCCTCCTTGATTCGCTAGGAGTCATCTCGCAGATCCTCCGACCTTGCCGCAGCCGAGGGAGTTTCACCGGGCGCACCACCGAGTGACTTGGAATGGGGTCACTGCCTCCAAGCTCCCGGCTGTTTCGATTGATTGTTCAAACAAAAGGTGTGGTAAGACACCTTCAATAGGGGTTGGCTTGACCGGGTCCCCACTATCCCGCCATCGCCAAGTCCCTTATTGCCTTCTTCCGAGTGAGCCGGGAAGTGGTAGCAAAGAATAACAGGGCGATTTGCCAACCACTCCCATTGATCAATTTCACCGTGTTCGAGGACTCTCCTGGTCCCTCCATCAATCTTTGCTCGTGAAGGATTCTTGATTCGCAATGCTTGCCGATTTGCAACTCTTCTCCGTGGGCAAAGAAAGATTCTCCTCGATCCTCATCACCGTCCGAGAAGACATCAAGGAGAGGATGTGTGTGTTCTCGGGTGCCGAGATAGGCGATGCTTGCCTTCTCACGTGCCTTCGCTTCCTCACCTTGCTTTTCTCTCTCATTTTCCTTGTAAATCTGCAGGATGTCTAAGCAGCTTGTCTTCATCAAGTGTCAGGTACGCTTTTAGTCCAAGGAAATTTAGCAGCTCCTCTTCTTCTTCTATAAACTCAAAGCCGTTGGAACTGCTCCTCGACTTACTCAACTTCCATTTCTCCCACTCACGCAGACGATTTTGGATGTCCGGGTAAGGTGGGGATAGGATCATTACATCACTATCTCGCTTCTAGCAGTTCTTCTTTCAAATCACCGGTGAACTACGCTTGTGTTTTGGGTTGCCGTTTCTCGCCGATCGCTTCACAGACTTGGTCAAGCTTTCATCAACTACATCCGGAGACTCTATTTCTCCAGCCCTCCGTTATTTGCTCTAGCCGAGTAACCGACTCACCGGTTTCTCCAGCTCGGATCGCTTGATGATTCTTCTTCGCTCTCCTTGTTTGTACCAGCAGGGATTTCTCGGTTCGTAGACGGTGTCCTCGAGTCTTGTGCAGGCGGGGGCCGCTTGCCGTGTCTTTTTCTCGAGGAGCAGCCGTCATGGCTTCTGCTTCTCCTCTTTTGATGATCGGAGAAGGTATTTGTGAGTCCTTTCGACACCGCCGCAGGGCAGAGACACGGCCGCAGGGGCAGTGACTCACGCAGGGGCAGGAGCATGTTTGTTTTCTTTGTCACGCAGGGCAAGCAGCTTTTCTTAGTAGCCGCTGGGCAGCTTTCTTCTGGTGGAGAGGAAACAATCAGATCTTCAGTGGTCACCGATTCCCCTCACCGTGTCGCCTCTCTTGGCGTAAGCTCTCTTCTCGTGCGCCGAGAGGTTTGCTCAACATCATCTTGTTAACATGGAATGCCTTTCCATGTCTAAGAGGGACTCCTTTCACCTCCATTAGCCGCCAATCACTAGGCCATATCCTAGGGATCCTCCAAATGTGCCATCTTCTTTGAAGGATTTGTTCCCCACGCTCGGGCAGAGTCATGTAGATAAACTCAGCCCGCTTTATCTTCTTTTTCTCGATGATTGCAGCCATTACAATTAGCTTTGCTTTGATAATGGTCAAAGCCGCCAAATTTGATGTCGATACATTTGGCAACTATGTCCAATAACTTGTGATAATCCTCCTTCAGCCTTCTTGTTTGTCAGATATACTATTTTATCAAAGAAAGTCGCTTGGCTATTTCTTTCCAAGCATCACCAAAGTTTACATCAACTTCGTTAATCTCTCGATGCGCCCTCGGTAGCCGTAGTGAGCAATGTTTGGCCAAAATCCTCGCGCAGATAGTCACCGCTTTCCGTGAACAGATGACTTGATTCCTTCATCGTGAATCTCAAAGATTCACGAGAATTGTGCGACCTCCTCCACATATGTCATTGGGTATTCTAACGCCGAAACGGTTTTAGGCCGGACGCTTTCTAACTTTTCAGCGATTTTCTTCACTAGGAGTCGCCGACTTCGCTTTCATCATTCCGTCAAATCCACCGTAGAGCCGGTGTGGATTTGCTTTCCTAACTTGGTAAAGTCATAAGTTGGTGCCATTTTCCAGGATTATATCAAGAAAAACTCGTAAATTGACTTGAAGATAGATAGGTTTTGAGAGAATTTTGCCTTTGCTTTTGAGAGAAAGAAATGAACAGCTTTTAGAAGTGTGAGAGAGAAACGGATGAAAATGGTTTAAATATGGTTTATGAAAGGACGTATGGTGGTTTTTTTTTTTTGAAATGTGATCGAAATCAACGGCTTGGATTTTGCACGCCTATTTAGCATTTCATGTCTCGTATTTAATGCGCGCAAAGATTTATATCCAATCATAAGCTTGTGTGCAGCTTTATGTCCGACACATCATCATTATGCCGACGATTCTTAAAACATTCCCGCTTAGTCAAAACGACAAATTTTTGTCACTTTGCTCATAAGTTATTCACCTTATCCCTTAGCCGATTTAACTCTACTTCTCACAGCTTTTCTTAGTGACTCAAATTATCACCGACTCAAAGTAGTCAGTTTTTCCGACATAACGATTTACCGAAATGATTGCTTTTAATCTTTTTCACCCCTTTTCTGCTCCATTTCTCTTCTTGATTCGCCTCGAGTGTCACCACCAATTAACCCCAACTCATGTTTGAGTTCTTCAAATCTTGACTCACATAATGGTTTTGTGAAGATGTCACTTAGTTGTTTATCGCTTGAAATATATTCCAGGATGATATCCTTCTTTTCAACATGATCTCTTATGAAGTGATATCCGACATCAATATGCTTTGTTCTTGAATGCAACACAGATTTTGAGTAATTGCAATTGCACTTGTGTTATCACACATGATTGGAATTTCTTTTTCTTCAACTTCATAGTCTCTCACACCGCCTCATCCATAGACTTGGGCACAACAAACCGCCCCGCAGCTATGTATTCCGCCTCACCAGTAGAGGTGGCTATTGAGTTTTGCTTCTTGCTAGACCAGAAATTAGCCTGCTTCCTAGCATTTGACATGTGCCTCAAGTGCTCTTCCCTCGTCCACTCGCATCCAAAGATAGTCGAATCGGAATAGCTAATTAGCTTGAATCCACCTTCCTTTGATACCATAGCCTACTTCTGCTTCCTTTCAAGTATCTCAATACTTCTTAGTCCGGCTATATGGCTTTCTTTGGAGCAGATTGAAATCTTGCACATACACCTACAAAGAAAGGTGATGTCCGCCTCGCTTGCCGTGAGATAGAGCAAGATCCAATAAGTGCTCAGATCTTGTTTGATCTACGTGCTTGCCATCCGCATCCATGTCCATTTTGACTGATGTGTTCATTGGTATTTTCACGTAAGACTTCTCTTCCATACCAAATTTTTTCATTAAATCTCTCGTGTATTTTGTCCGACTTATGAAGGTTCCATCCTTCACCGCTTCACTTGGAGTCCAAGGAAGAATGTCAACTCTCCCATCATGTTCATTTCAAATTTACTTTGCATGAGGTTTGAAAACTTTTCACACAAATTTTTGTTTGTGGATCCAAAGATGATGTCATCAACATATATTTGAACAAGTAGAATACTCTTTTTTGTCTTGAATTCTAAAAGTGTTCTATCTACTTTTCCTTTTGTGAATCCATTTTCGCTAGGAATTGTGACAAGGTATCATACCATGCCTGGTGCCTCGCTTAATCCATACAGGCTTTCTTTTGAGTTTGTATACCTTATCTCCAAGAGTCTTCTCGCTCAAATCCTCGGAGGTTGTTCAACATACACTTCTTCTTCCAATAAACCATTTAGGAATGCACTTTTTACATCCATCTCGATATACAATGAAATTCTTGTGAGTCGATAGGCAAGAAACATCCTTATAGCTTCCAATCTTGCTACAGGGCAAATGTTTCATCAAAATCTATCCCTTCTTCTTGGCAATATCCTTTGGCTACTAGTCTTGCTTTGTTTCTACCACGTAACCTTCCTCGCTCATCTTATTTCAACACCCATTTGGTGCCGATAACATTTTGATGTACGGGTCTTTGCACTAATTCCCATACTTTATTTCTTTCAAACTCGATTCAAATTTCTTCTTGCATAGCTTGAATCCAATGTGTGTCATCCAATGCTTGTGACACGCCTCTTTGGGCTCTATTTATGATGAAGCAAGTAAACATAGCTTCTTGTTGAGTTCTGATCTTGTTTTGACACCTTCTTTTATATCTCCAATTACAAGTTCGTGTGATGATCTCTCACCATCTTACATCAAAGTTGGAGTGAGTTAGCCGGATTCAGCCGACTTGGTACCGTTGTTGTGGGTCGGCTCTCTCGTAGTCACTTAGCTACAAATTCTCCACTGCTTTTTGAGATTCAAAGAATCTCATCTTCTTCTCAATTGATAATCCCAAATTCAGCCTTCAAAGATAGGGACTCTTCAGATGGTTGATGATTCAAATTTTATCACCGACTCTTCAATGTCTTCTCCATTTACATTTGCTCATCGAATACTACATGAATGGATTCTTCTCAGAACCATAGTTCTTTTGTTGAGTATTCTCAGAGGCTTTGCTTTCACCGAGTATCCTAAGAAGATACCTTCATCACCTTTAGCATCGAAAGCCTTTAGATTGTCTTTGCCATTGTTGTGGATTTAAGCATTTACATCCAAATATTCTCAAATATGCAACATTTGGTTTTCTTCCACCCGCATCTCATAGGAGTCTTTGTCACCGCTCATTTATCATACATCCGCTTGGGGTGTAGCAAGTCGTGTTGATTGCTTCAAATTTCAAAATCTTTTGGTAACCCCGTCACCTAACATGGTCCTTGTTGCTTCTTTGAGAGTTCTGCTCTTCTTTCTCGCAACTCCATTCTCATTGCGGGAGTCCTTGCTCTTGATAGTTCATGACCAATACCATTCTCAATACAATACTGAAGTTATTATTCCATTGACAAACTCAGTTCCTCCTGATCTTATTTTGATAATGTTTTGACTCTTCTCGCTTTGAATCCTCTTCATCACCGTGGTAGTTTTTGTAGAGTTTCTTTCTTCTTGCACATGAATATTGTCCATGTATATCTTGAGTAGTCATCTACTACCACCAAGGTGTATTTCTTTCCACTTATGTCGGGCCGGTTCCACTGGGCCAAATAGATCCATATGAAGTAGATGCAATATTCTTGTTGAGGATGGGCATGTCTTTTCTTTGAATGACGACTTGATTTGCTTTCCCTTCGACATGCGTCACATATACTCTCCTTTTTGTATATAATGAGTCCGTAGTCCTTCCACAAGATGACTTCTGCCACTTGTTAATTGTTTTGAAATTCAAAGTGACTCAGCTTTTTGTGCCACAATTAACTTGATTCAAATTGCAGGTTTTTTGCTAGTAGACAAAAAGGGTGTTGCAATGACCAATCCACTACATACATATTTTTCTCGCCTACATCCTTGCAAAGACAACTTCATTTGATTCGATATCTTTGATTTGGCATATACCCATGTTGAATCCAACATTGTAGCCCTTTGTCACAGAGTTGATCGATGCTTAGCAAAGTTAAAGTTGAGTCCTTCAACATATGCAACGCCCGTGATTTCTAATCCATTCCTCTTGATGGTTCCAATGCCTCTTATTTCACCAGAGCTTCATTTCCTCCAAATATGACTTTTGCTCCTTTAACTTCCTTGAATTTTGATAGATTTTTCTTATTTCCTCGTCATATGTCCGGAATGTACCACTATCCATGTACCAGTTCCTTGGCACTCACTGCTCAACCCGCAATCAAGGAAATTAAGTTTTAGGTACCCATACTTGTCCGGGTCCCGAGGGGTTAGAATTGTAAGATGATCCAACCAACCTATAGCCAAATGATTTGACTCTAAGGGGGTTGCCATCTATCGCTGCCATAATCATAATTAATCCCGCAAATTGCTTGGGAATTCTAGTTCATACAAAATTGCCTTTTTGTCCGTATGTCCGCATACGTGTTTTAGCAATTGCCTTTTTGGGTAATTGTGGTGTCTTTGAGTGTAGTGCCTAGGTGCATATGTGTGTCGATGAAAGCTCTTATGCTTTTGGAATGGCCTTTGCCGAGTTCTAGGCCTTTGCCATTCGGGCTTATATTCCATAAGTCTATGCCGATAGTTCACATTATTCCAATCACCTTGGCTTGGATATTTTCTACCATTCCCATCATATGTATTTCTTTTATGGATTTTATGGGGTTTTTGGTAGCTCGCTTCTTCTTTACAGAGTATTTTCTGCTTGGAGTTTGTCAAGGACTCGGAATCTCTTCTCACCGCCCTTTCAAAGACACTCAATCAAGTTGTTTTCCTTTCCTTTGTAACCAAGGCGCTTTGCTTGTTATTGTGCTTTGAGTGAATGTGTGTGCAACATTTAGAGTTTTGGATTTTTCTGACTCTTCATGACTTGAAGATCCTTTTTCCAAAATTACTTTGAGGTTTGACATAGCACAGAGGAATTAAATCCTAAGCCTCTCCTTTGTCTCCACATTCTCTTTGACTCATAATAAGATCATCCAATGATTTAGATGCCTTAGTGAATGAGGCAATAACATTCTTGAGGTCATTCTCCTCTTTTCTATAGCAAAGAATCTCTCGCTATTAATTTAGCATTTTCAAATTTTTAAACTTTTATTCTCAATGTAATATTTGACTTAGAGTACTCAAATTCCTTAGTCACTTTGAGTTTTGGTTTTTGAGTAGGCTATTTTCCTCATTTAATAGTGTGTGTGAGGATTTAATGTGTTCAAAATCTTTCATCATTTTGCCTAATGAATCATAAAGATCAGTGGGTGATGAAGTGTGTGTGTCACACTACTATCACTAGTGTCCGAGTTTGTTGAGTTAGATTGTACCTCATCTTCTTGATCTTGTTCTTTGGCCATCAAGCGTATCAAGGCTTCTTCTTCGTAGTCACTTGAGTAGTCACCTTCACCGCTCAATCAATCACTGCCTCTCTTGACTTGGTCAAGCTTTCATCAGCCTCAAAGCAGCCATCATTGCCTTTTTCTTTTCTTGTCTTCTTTCTCTCAAGATCTTCCTTTCTTCTTCATCCCCGTACTTGTTGACTACAGGATATGGACAATCAATGGCATAGTGACCGGTTGTCTACGCTTCCAACATAGATACTCAACCTTTGATCACTCTTTCCATTCTTGGATTGTCACCTTTGATACTCAACTTTTTGATGATCTCTTTCTCTTGGTTGGCCTATCATCCCTTGATTTGGAGGAGCCGAGTGTCTTCTTCGGAAGATTCACCCTTTCCTCTCTTGTAGTTCTTATTAAAGAACTTGTTAAATCTTTTAACCATCGTATATTTCTTCCGGGTCAATGACCTCTTTGACCTCGCCTCTCTTCACATCTTTAACAATTAGAGCAAATTGCTTGGGGTACAACTGCCTCTTCCTCGGTCTTTTCTTCTCACCAAACTCGTAGGCTTTGAGGTCCGAGAATAACTCATGGTTGGATGTCTTTGATAGGTCCATGGAATGTCTCAGCCCATGACCTTCATTTCCCATTCACCGAAGACTTTTTTAGATCTTCATACACATTTCTTCTCGTATATATTCCTTTCCAAGTGTGCATGTACCATTTGTGATTTCGTGAACCGAGCGCCTAGTTGATCCAGTTTCTCTCCCGAGATCATTTTGAAGTTCTCAAATTTCTCTGATACCACCGATAATTTGTTTTCTTTGATTTGCTTCGAGCCTTCACAAATCAATGTCACTTGTCCTGCATTTCTTTAGCCGTTTTGCATGATTTGACTTTGAACATGGCTTTGTCCAAGGTTTTGTAGAGGATGTCCTTGGCTACATTGTCCAGTTATATCTTTTTCTCGTCATCATTTGTCAACTCGCTTCTTGGTTTTTCAACCATGACGGTCTAGAGCAACATCTTCTTCTCCTTCAAACGAACTCTTCGCATACCGTGTTCACCTTTAAGATTTGCAGAGGCCCATTTTCTATCACTATCCACATCTCATCATGTAATGCCGATAGATGAGCCTCGCATACGAATCTTCCAATCATCAAATTCTTCAATAGTGAACATAGGGATGCGTGTCAAATTTGCTTCCATGATAATAACTTTTAATGATAAAGAAGAGTTTTGAAAGTTTAAGTACTAAAGCGCACTTTGAAAAGTTTGGAGATCTAGTTCAAGAACTGCGGAGGGTTCAATGAACCAACCGCCCGATACCACTTGTAGGTCCTAAGGGGTGTAAGTGTAAGGTTTAGAAGGGGGTTGAATAAACCTTACCAAATTTTCGATTTAGTCCTTTTAAATATTCGAGTTGATACTACACTTGTGTCCTTGATGGACAACAATTTAGTCACTCAAGAGAGTTAATCTCTCAACAGACTCAACTCGAGCCAAGTGATGGAATAACTCAAATGTGACTCTAAATTAACTCGACTGTGATTTTGTTTTCAGCTGAAGACTTAACACCCTTAAGTTTGATTAAGTAAGAGTTTAGTGCTTGGTTTAGTACTTATAAGTTATTGAGTGGATAGCAAATTTATCAAAGATATAAGCGCTTAAAATTGCAAGAATTAAAGTGTTTAAATGTAAATGACACAATGAAATTTTTATAGAGGTTCAAGATGGGGTAATTCTTCTACTCCTCTCTTCTCCAACCTCCCGGAGGAATCCACTAGGTAATGATCGCTTTACAAAGTGGTAATGTCCGTATACAAGTCTTGATCACACAAATTAACTTGATCCTTTGGGACTCACCTGAGACGCCTTGATCACTCACCGCTTCTCGTGACGACTCAGCCTTCTTCACAGGGCAACCGCTTTGCTACTACAAAATGTACACTTGCTCAAGCTCTTTGGATTTGATCACGAAGCCCTCCAAAAGCTTAAGACTTGGCTCAACCTTGAACCTTCCTACAATCCTTCCCGGAATGTAGACCCCTTTGTTTTCGCATTTTCCTCTTCAACCGATTGAAGTTATCTTTCCTTCACAAAGTGAGTGTCGGATTGATGTTCTTCGTAATGTAGGCTTGAGGATTGAGAATGTTTTAGTTTTTCTAATATGCTTGTATATGTCACATGTGTGTCATACATATATCTCATCTATGTATCTCTTATATTTCTCAAACAAACTCCTCACCTTTTTATATTGAACTTTCAAAAATTTGCCCGAAAGAGATAGGCTTATTTTTGAAAGTCACTTTCAACACGTTGGCTTGTCTTGTTGCGCTTCTTGAATTGCCATTTCCTCGTATGAATTGTTCTTACACCTTTTAGAGTTCTCGACATGGTGTAGTGCTTCCCATTGGTTCATTCCTTTGCACGCTTCCTCGGGACTCGAGCACTCCGAGAAAAGTGGTATGGAGATATTACTTGTTTAAGTAATTCTCTTGATTTCGTCAGGCAACGGTTCTTTTACAGCTTATCTCAACTTGACCGCATTTCCTTGCTTTCCCTGTGTGACTTAGAGTCACCTTCCAATCATTGGATGACTCTTCCGCCACTTCAACTTGAGACTTGACTTTTCTTGAGTTGACTTGACCGATGCTCCACTCACCGCATCTCACCGCTTCTTCAAGAGAGTTCCCATCTACTCTTCTTTGCCATACTCGGATGTCTCGCACAGAGTCTTTCTTCCAGTCTTTCATTGTCTTCTTGCATGTTAGGCGTAGTGACTTAACTCACCTTGGTCACCCATTTATTACAATGCATTTTACAACAAGAATCGGGGTGCCAACTTTCTATTCTAAGTTTTACATGGCATTCATCAAAATCTAAACAATAAAATTCCTAACAATATTATATGCTTAGAGCATGTGTGTTTAGTTCGTATTAATGATATCCGTGTATAGTGTTTTCAATTTGTGTATTTATTATGAAAATATGTATCACATATAATGTAACACATATAGCTTCAGACATATGTGTGTTTAGTTAGTATTAATAAAATGTGTATATAGTGTCTCGAATCTGTGTATTTATTAGTACAAATGTGTATCACCTATAATATATCCAAAATAGCTTCGTACATATGTGTGTTCGATTGGTATTAATTAAATGTGCGCATAGTGTCTCAAATCAGATTTAGAATGAAATATATGTAGTACATATAGCTTCTAATATATAGTGTCTCACATATAATGTATTCCCTAAATACATTTTTGCCTATTAACAATGCATCTAATATATGTTTAAAGTATTAATTATGAACAAAAATGGCAATAAATATGTGTACTTATACAAAAATATTGGTGAGTTCAATTTTGCACCATACATTCATGTTCTCAGAATATGGATTTACACAATACATTTAAAATATGTGTAAATAGTATTCAGAATTTGTTGTTTTAATATCTAAATGTTGTGTTTTTGCGCATCAAGATCCAAATTACACAGTTCACGCTGGTCATAGGCTCGAAATCTCACCTGGATCAACTAAATATTGGATCCAGATTACATAATTCTGAGCATAAACATACAATATCTGCAACCTATTTACACATTATTTGTGTATTACACAAACATCGTCCTTCAATGACAACATCAAGATCAATAAACGTATGTTTTGGAATTATGTGTTTAAAGATGTAGAATTATGTGATTTTAGTTATGTAATAATGCTTTTTTAGTAATAGCATATTGTTTTTTGTTATTTTGTGCAAGCATGTATATTTGGTTTGGAATTATGTGTTTTTAGATGTAGAATTATGTGTTTTTAGTTTTGCAATAATGTTTGTTTAGTAATAGCATATTGTTTTTTGTTATTTAGTGCAAGTATATTTTGGTTTGGGATTATGTGTATTTAGATGTAGAATTATGGGTTTTTAGTTTCGCAATAATGTTTGTTTAATAATAGCACTGTTTTATGAATTTTTTTGTGCAAGCATGTACACTTGTTTTGGAATCATGTGTATTTAGCAATAGAATAATGTGTGTTTAGTTATATAATAATGTGTATATAGTTTTGGGTTAGTGGATACTTAATCGCATAATTTTGTGCATAAGACATACAATGTAATAACTACAATACAATATTAACGTTGTATAACAACATTCCGACCATATGTACGTGAAAATGCAAATTTATATTGATTAAAGAGAAAACACCCCACGCCTCGAACCATTCATATCCACAATTCAAGACCATCTAAGTCATATGCAAATGGCTCCCAAAGACAAAAATACCAACGATAGTAACCTAACTATACAAAAATGATGAGCACAGCTTCCGCATACTACATTGTCTATTTAAAACAAAACTACAATACGATCTTCCCCGTCCAAAACTTTTTGGCTTCTTCCAAACATCTATCATTTAGCTCATTGCTATGGTGGAGGATTATTGCAAAAAGAGTACTTCGTGGCGTAAGTTGCAGACAATTGAGACACATTATTCTTCTCCAAACCACAATCCCATCCCTTGGTGCCACCACCCATGTAGCTTCCATATGCCTCATGGCATATATACCACAATCAACTTTGTTTGTGGTATCTCTCCAAGGCATGCATAGTCTACACGGGTGAATTTCCTGACAACACTAGCCATTTGCGGGCAACATTTAGTCTCCAAGTAGTTTGAAAACATCCGAACCTGCAAAATATACCATGGAAAACAAATTCAAACTTCGTAGACTATATATTATAATTAACCATATCATACTAACTAACTACACATAATTTCAAACTTAAATACACACAATTGCATACCTATATAAACACACTTATTCTCGCACTCAAAAATTATCTTCCCATATCTTTAACTCGATCACTATAAAACCAAAAAATGTGGGTTTGGGGTGGGGTTGGCCGGGGGGTGTGTATGGGTGACTGTATTGTATCAAATAATTTATTAATTAGTCCTTCAGCTTTTCCAATTCAAATTTCAAATGCACAGAAAAGTACTTTAATGTATATATCTTTGATGCATTGGTTTGAAAAACACGATTCTATTACTAAATAAACATTATTACGAAACTAAAAACACATAATTCTACAACTAAAACACATAATTCCATGATAGTATGCTATCCAAGGCATATAGATGCTGTCGAGTAAAACAAAATTATTTACCAAAACATACAACTAATCGTCCATTAGATAAACCATATACACAATATTATATAACTAAACACACTGTAATTCTATAACTAAACACACAGAATCCAATAGCTGTTCACATGATTCCAAATCAAATATACCTACTCACACAGTAATTTATAACTAAACACACGTAATTTTATAGCTAAACACACGAATTATAAACTAAGTTCACATCATCCAAAATCCAAACCGAGAAAGGAAATGCAACACATAAACCATAAACACATTATTATATACCTAAACACACAGTAATTTATATCTAAGTTCACATGATTCCAAATCAAATATACCTACACACACACGTAATTTATAACTAAACACACATTAATTTATAGCTAAATACACACTTCTATATCTAAGTTCACATCATCCAAAAGGGCAAACCGAGCAAGAAAATGCAACACAAAAACCAAAAAAGTTCACCAACTTGTCCTAGCAAATCTCGATATTTATACCCTAAAATTGAATGTAATGAAAATAATAAAATAGACCATAAAAACACAAAATAGAACCCTAACAAAGAACAAACACCAAAATCGATTAGAAAAACTTACACCCAAATTGAACCCTAGAAGCTTGTGTTGAACCCCGTCCACGAATAGTCGCCAAAAATCAGAGATGTTCAAACCCTAGATACTTCAGGTGATCGATATTTTGAAACGGAGAGATAGAGGAAGCAGTTTAGGTAGGATGAGATGAAGCAATTTTTCGATTTTTTTTACAAAGGGAGATGGAGATAGAGGAGATGGAGATGGAGATGGAGTAAGCTTAGCCAGATTTTTGAAAAGAGAAAGAAGAAAAATCGTGGATTATGAGATATCAAATTTCAGTTACTAAAATTCAAAATTAGGGATTTACAAATATATCCCTTAACTTAAAGGGCAAATTACTTTCCTACCCTTGCGTGCAACCACCCATGCCTAAAATTGAGAGTAAAATATGGACCATTGATTATTAAATCAAATGGTCTAGATGTGGTCTCATGTTCTTACCTAAAGGGTTTGGTCTCATTTGATCATATCCCTATATATATATATATATATATATATATATATATATATATATATATATAAAGAGACTATTCTAGAATAGTAACTTTAAAATTTTTCGCCCATTTCACCTTTCTAACTGAAAATACTCAATTATTATTAAAAAAAAAGATTGAGTAATAAAAATAATAATTTAATTCTATCGATAACATATAATAAAAAAATGCTAAGATTTTGGCAAGTTTTAATGATTAAAGTAATATTATTTGTATCAAATTATAATTTCCAAATTTAAAATATTTTAATTTCTTATTTCATTAAATCGGATTTTCACTCCGATCATCTTAAATAATTTTATTTTCTCATTTCCAAAAATTAATGAAGATCACTCTCTTAAAAAATAATATGAATGCTTATATTTTTATAATTAATAAGTTTTTCGGATATTCTCAATTGAAATTTGATATTTATCAAACTTTTATTTTACCAAATTATTATTTATTTTCTTCAAAATATTATTTTCATTGACAATTATATATTCGATTGTGTCTTTCTTACCAAAAATCTATAAAATATAAAATATCCTATTATAATTTCCAAAAAAATCCAAACAATGCACTACAAAATCCGTAAAATAATCAATACTCCAAAATCAATATGATATAAATCGACAACATATTTATAAATAAAAACTATCTTACGAAACATGAATAAATATATAAGTTATATATATATATATATATATAGTTATATGTATTTATCTATTATATTTTAAAAATAATCAATGTACAAGTATTATATTAAATGCTTGAAATGTTGAAATAATAGACACACATATATAAATGTATGTATCCATGTATTGTATTTGAAATAATAACCCAATGTATAAATATTGCTTGAAATGCCTAAAAATTGAAATATTATATATATAATTGTAAATATATTCTTAAAATTGTATATATTTTAAATATTATATTGTATATACTTTGTGTTAGTTTAAGTGACTACGATAATCTAGAGATGGGATGAATAGATTATCCTGATTTTCCGATTTTCACTCTCTTTTTCGAATATGAGAATGATGACCAAAAAATAAGTGTGAAAATGTAAACAACACACGATGATTTACAGAAGTTCAACCCACCTAGGGCCTAATCTTCTACCACTGTATGTCCTAATGGATTTCGGAAAAGGAAAAAGTTTATTAATAGATACCAAACTATTACAACCTTTACCTTGAAGAGCACCTCACTCTTCTTACAACACTACCTATGAAGATTACCGCAATCTTCTTACACCAATAAAGAGTATCACACTCTTCAACACCTAAAATCACCCAAGTGTGTTCTTACCACAAGAACACTAACAAAGATGTCTTGTTTTGGATGATTGGAAATAATTCAAGATTACAACTCAAATGAAGTATACAATTTTGAAGTGCAAGTGTAATCAAGAATCAATCCTAGTACTCAAGATGTGCAAGTGAAAGACTTAAGCTAAAAACAACAAGAATATGAAAGTTAAGAACAAGAAGTTTGTTTGTGTTTGTATTGCTTGTGTAGTTCTCTTTGATCATCCAAAGCCTTCATCTATTTATAGGAGAGTCTTCAAGATTGGATCTCCAACATAGGCTCCTCCATCTTCACTTTTGTCTACAAAAAGAGGGATCAAAACATCTACAAAAATAGTTAAGAAATAAAAAGTAGATCATAACAGATAATGGCTAAGAAATCTGATAGAATGTTGTTGCACAAAAACGTAGGTCGCCTGTTGAAAATTCGAATATTTAAAAAGTAAATCTGAGATTTAGACTAATAAATCAAGGAGTTGGACCGTCCAATGGGGGTTGGACCGTCGACCATCACTTCAATCGGCCGCCTCCACATGGACCGTCCACCTCACAAGATTTTGATACAAAATCGCTTTTGAACAAAGTCAACATTCGCACACACGCCTTAGATAAATGTTTTTATTAAGATTTTGATGATTTTGTTTAAATGAGTTTTTATACCAAAACAATGTTTTATATGTTGTCCAAATACTCCTAAATGATTTAAAATGTTTTTACTAATTTTTTTGGAGTATTTCTTAGAGTTTTTAATTTGATAAAAATTGGACAACACTTTTGATGGTTTTGTTTAAATTGGTTTTTACACCAAAACTATGTTTATAAATGTTGTCCAAATACTCCCAAATGATTTAAAATGTTTTTACTAATTTTTTGAGTATTTCTTAAAGTTTATTTTTGAAAAAAATCGGACAACATTTCAAATTGGAGGTCGACTGTCGCCCAAATGGTCGACCACCTAAGAAAAGAAAACACGAAATGAACATGCAGTGTCTTGAAAAAGAGGAGGGGGACCGGTCGGGAGGGCCGACGGCCGCACCCTCCCGGGATGACCTGGCCGACCCCCTCCGACCGGTCGCACCCCCCTGCAACCCCTACCTGGATCGCACTATTTTTTTCAAACGGTCAAAATCTTCAACAGGGCAACCGGTCGCCCTATGCTATTTTGTGACAAAGAAAATTATGTCATTTAAAATTCTTGACAAAGAAGATTTACTTTTGATTTTTGTACTATATTTCTACATCTTGTGACCTTCTTTTTGTAGACAAAAGTGAAGATAGAGGAGCCTATGTTGAGAGCCTATGTTGGTGAAGACTTCCCTATAAATAGAGGATGAATTGATGACACAAGATACAACACACAAAAGCAAAACACACAACAAGAAATCTGCAAATTGTTCAAGCTTTCATTTTTACATTCTTGTTGTAATAGCCTAAGCACTTTCACTTGCACATCTTTGAGGTCTAGGCTTTTTGATTCTTGATTACACTTGCACTCAATCTTTGTATTGGTTTCATAGAGTTGTAATCTTGAATTTTGTCCATCATTCAACACAAGACATCCTTGTGAGTATTCTTGTGGTAAGAATACACTTGGGTGATCTAGGTGATAGGTGTTTGAAGAGTGTGGTACTCTTCAAAGGTGGTGAAGGAAGATTGTGGTAATCTCCTTGAAGGTGTTGTAAGAGGATTGTGGTGATCCTCAAGGTGTTGTATTAATTGTGGCAATTAATAAAATCTTTTTCTTTTTGAAATCCATCCCTAAATACCGGGGTGGTAGAGGATTAGGCCCTAGGTGGGTTGAACTCTCTTAAATCAACGAGTGTTGATTAATTTCCGCATTTACATTCTTGTCATTTACTTGTTGATTCAAAAAGAGGGTGATTTGCGAAAATCGATAATCTATTCACCCCACTCTAGATTATCGTAGCCACTTGGACTAACAAGTGGTATCAAAGCCAAACTCTTTGGCTAGCTCGCTCCGAGTAAAGAGGAAAGATCCATGGCTACACATGATGCTCATCTCACCACCGCGCGCTCCACCAACAAGCCACCACTATTCGACGCCAACAACTACGCATTTTGGAAAGACCGTATGGAGTGCTTTCTACAAGGGTGTGGATTTGATATTTGGAATGTGGTCATTGAAGGAGTTGCTCAACCAACAACAAAATTGGAAGATGGTACCACGACTCCCAAGCCGCTCAAAGAATATGATGAAAATGACAAGAAGGCTTTCTTTAAACGGTAAGTGCCTTAAACATTTTACATTGCTCTCTTACCGCCACCGAATATAATCGCATAAGAGGCATACGGCCGGCACATGAAGTTTGGGAAAAATTAGAAACCATTTATGAGGGCACAAAGAAAGTGAAACAAGCAAGAAAAACAATGCTTGTGAAAGATTTTGAAAATTTCAATATGCATGATGGTGAAAGCATATCAAAATGGTTGAAAGGCTTGACAACATAGTCAATCCTCTTGTAGCTCTTGGAAAGGTCATCTCCGAAGAAGACAAGGTGACCAAGGTATTGAACGCCCTTCCTGGCTCATGGTCCGAAAAGGTGACGGCAATCACGGCTCAAAATCTTGAGACACTCAAGTTTGATGAGCTCTTTGGGAATCTCCTCATCTATGAAGTATATCTCAAGGAGAGGAAAAATTCTCAACCATCCATCTCTAAACCGGCACGCAAAATATTATTAAAGGCTTAGATCTTCTTCTAATAATGTTTATTATGCTAGTGATGAGGATGATGAAGAAACGGCGGCTCTTGTTAGAAAATTTGCAAAATTTGTAAACAAAAATAAAGCAAGAAAGCCAAGAGACAATTCTTGTTTCAAATGCGAAAATCCGGGCACTACATAGCCGATTGCCCAAAATTAGCGGAAGAGGAACAAAAGAAGAAAAAGCATTTTCCGAAAAGAAGGCGTTAAATGCGGACGCAAAACTTGGGATGAATTACTTGAAACAACCGACGAGGAAGGAGAATCCGAACATGGTCTTATGGCTATAGACGATGAAAATACCGAGGTACGCCTAATGCTTCATCTTCTTCCCTAGTTGATGAATTACAATGTGATTTTGATGAATTGCAAAATGAGTTTCAAAATTTGATTATTAAATACAAGAATTTGAAAAAGGAGCATAAAGAGCTTAAACTAGAAAAAGATAAATTATTTACCTCTTATGACTCTCTTGATAAAGCTCATGCTATTACTCTTACTATGGTCCGTACACTTGAAACCGAAAAACAAACGCTCACAAATGATATTGAAAATTTGAAAAAGGATGTGCATCGATTCAATTTAAGTACGGATAAAGTCACAAAAATTTTAGATGCACAAAGAGGTGAGCATTCTAAATTAGGACTTGGTTACAAACCTTTGGAAAAGCTTTTAAGAAAAAAAAAAAGACCAAGTTCCAACCTTTGTACGTGCTAGTAGTCCTCGTATTATTACGTGCTTTTATTGTGGTAAGAATGGACACTATGTTAGCAATTGTAAATTAAAGAATAAGTTTAGCTATTATTGGAGACCTAACGGTCTCAAGGCTAACCCCCATGGACCCCAAAATTATAGGGTACCTAAAAATAATTCCTTTGTAGGTTATAGGGGGCTATAACAACAATGGAAGATTCAAAATGGCTCGTGGACAGCGGATGTTCACGCCATATGACCGAAAGAGAGAACTTTTTACCAACATCAAGCTCCAAGAAGAGGGTATGGTCATGTTCGCAATGGCAAAGGAAGAATTCTTGAAATGGAGAAATTGGTAACTCTTCTTTTCTCTCTTAGTAATGTTCTTTTAGTAGAAGGGCTTAAGTTCAATTTGATAAGTGTTAGCCAACTTTGTGATTCAAATTATAATGTTGTTTTTAATAAAGAAAAATGCTTTATTTCCAAAAATGACAAAATTATTTGTAAAGCAATTAGAAAAGGCAATCTTTACAAAATTTGTACAAGTGATTTGGTTAGTCAAAATGTTTCTTGTCTTGTCGCCAATAATGATTTAACTAGTTTATGGCATAGGCGACTTGGACATGTTGATATAAAATTTGCAAACTATTTACAAAAACCAACATGTAAAAGGACTACCCAAATTGAATTTTGAAAATCTTGGCTTATGTGACACTTGTCAAAAGAACAAATTAGTTAAGAGTAGTTTTAAGCCTAAAAATGAAATTTCCACTACCAAACCCCTACAAATGCTTCATCTTGATTTGTATGGGGATATTGGTACGGCAAGTCTAAGTGGAAAACATTATACTTTTGTTATAGTTGATGATTTTTCTAGATATACTTGGGCTCTATTTCTTACAAATAAAAGCGATGTCGTTAATGAGTTTGTTAAGTTGTGTAGACTCATTGAAAATGAAAAGGAAGATACTATTAAGTCTATTCAAGTGATCGAGGTGGAGAATTTGACGGCAAATTTAGAGTCTTTTGTGAAACCAAGGGATATAGTCATAATTTTTCGGCTCCAAGGACACCTCAACAAAATGGAGTAGCCGAAAGGAAGAATCGGACACTTCAAGAAATGAGTCGGTCCATGCTAAATGAATTTTCACTTCCAAAATATTTTTGGGCCGAAGCCGTAAGTACCACTTGCTATGTCATTAATCGAGTTTATATTCGTCCTAAAATGAATAAAACTCCATATGAGCTTTGGAAAGGAAGAACTCCAAATATTAGTTATTTCAAAATATTTGGATGTAAATATTTTATTTTGAATACTAAGGATCAATTAGACATACTTGATCCTAAGGCCGATGAAGGAATTTTTATGGGGTATTCAATCAAGAGCAAAGCATATCGGGTTTACAATAAGACTAGTGGGGTTGTTGAAGAATCCATCCATGTCAAATTCAATGAAGCTTCGGGTGTTGAAAGGATACCCAATGATGAAAGTGATGAAGAGGATATTATTGAACCCATTGTTCAAGATGAAACTCAAAATGATCAACCTTCAAGCTCAAGTGTTCCTCAAGAAGATAAAGGTGATACTTTGAATCTTCCCGTAGCATTGAAATTTAAGGGAGATCACCCAAAAGATCTTATTATTGGTGATCCCCTTGATAAAGTAATGACTCGAGGAAAATTTGTCGAGAAAGCTCTTATATCTCAAAAAGAGCCTAAAAATGCTAAGGAAGCCATTGAAGATGAGGATTGGTTTTTAGAAATGCAAGAGGAGTTGAATCAATTTGAAAGGAATGATGTATGGGAATTAGTACCTTGTCCTCCATCTCAAACCATTATTGGTACAAAATGGGTATTTTAACAAGCTCGATGACCAAGGCAATATTGTTCGAAACAAAGCAAGGTTAGTAGCTCAAGGTTATTGTCAAGAAGAAGGTATTGATTATGATGAAACATTTGCACCCGTAGCACGTTTAGAAGCTATTCGTATTTTACTTGCCTATTCTTGTTTTAAAAATTTCAAGCTTTACCAAATGGATGTAAAATCCGCATTTTTAAATGGTATTATTCAAGAAGAAGTCTATGTAAAATAACCTCTGGGGTTTGAAAATTGTTCTAGGCCTAATGATGTTTATAGACTTAAAAAGGCCTTATATGGTTTGAAACAAGCACCCCGTGCATGGTATGATAGACTTAGCTCTTTTCTTTTGCAAAACGGTTTTACAAGAGGTAAAGTTGACACTACTCTCTTTGTTTTTGAAAAAGGGCAAGATTTCTTATTAGTGCAAATTTATGTTGATGATATTATTTTTGGTGCTACTAATGAATCCTTGTGCAAGAAATTTTCTAAGTTAATGCAAGGTGAATTTGAAATGAGCATGATGGGGGAGCTCAACTTCTTCCTTGGACTTCAAATTAAGCAATGCCAAGAAGGAATTTATATTTCTCAATCAAAATATACAAAGGAGCTTTTGAAGAAATTTGGCATTTAAGAAGGAAGAAGAACTCTCTACCCCAATGGCAACAAACGTCAAAATTGACAAAGATGAAAAAGGCAAGTCGGTTGATGAATCCAAATATCGAGGTATGATTGGTAGTTTACTTTATTTAACCGCAAGTAGACCGGACATTCTTCATGCCGTATGCCTATGTGCTCGTTTTCAAAGCAATCCCAAAGAATCTCATATGAGTGCCGTTAAAAGGATTTTTCGATATTTGAAAGGCACTATTCAATATGGTTTATTCTATCCAAAGAATGAAAATTTTTCTCTTAAAGGTTATAGTGATTCTGGATTATGCGAAATATTGATGATCGGAAAAGTACTTCCCGGATCATGTCAATTTCTAGGTGATTGCCTAGTTTCTTGGTTTTCAAAGAAACAAAATTGTGTTTCACTTTCAACTACCGGGGCCGAATATATTTCCGCGCATTTTGTTGTACACAACTTCTTTGGATGAAACAAACCTTAGCGGATTATAAATGTTCTTTGAAAGTGTTCCTATCTTTTGTGATAATATTTCCGCTATAAACATTGCTCAAAACCCGGTTCATCATAACCGTTTAAACATATTGAGATTCGACATCATTTTCTAAGGGATTGTGTTTCAAAACGAAAATTGAGATATCTTTTGTACCATCTCAAGATCAATTAGCGGACATTTTTACAAAACCGCTATCTTCCGAGACTTTTGCATCGATACGAGCTCGGTTAGGCATAATGCATATTGAATGAGGCTTACGCTTGCATTTTGCACGGTTTTAAAACTTGGGCGAAAAATCGGATTTTTGGTTGAAAATTCGATTTTGGAAAACCGATGCATAAAATAGTCGAAAGGGTTGAGGGCAATCGGTCGCCGCTCAACGCCGACCGGCCGCCCTCAACCTCGACCGGTCGCCTAAGCCTAAAATTGGATAAAACCGCTCGTCTTTCAAAGATTCTTCATTTTAACTTATTTTGGCCATTTTTCGTCTCCTTTGCCAAAATCACACAAATTTCACTTGAAATTTGTTTTCTTGCATATGTTTTATATTTTGACTTCATTAAGCTCGATTATCATCATCATTGCTCATCTTTACCGAATAAATGGTAAGAATTCTACTCCATTTGCTCAATCAATTGAACCCTTGAGATTTTGACTTATTTGCAAAATTCTTGATGCTAGTTTCATATGAATGTGATGAGCTTAATATTTATGATGTATTGAATGTTGTTTGAACTGAATTGGTGATGAAATTGTTTTGGCTTAAATGAATTTCAAAGGCGTTATATACTTCTAGTTTTATTCGACGCACGCAAAGTGTTCGACAAAATATTTCAATAAAAGATTCATCACCAACATGATTTTCTTGATTTGAAAAGCCTTATAAGTTTATAGAGATCATGTTTTATCAATCAAATGAGCTTTTGCAAGTCAATTGATCAATTTTTCCCTTTTATTTGGAATTTAAGCTTCTATTTTCAAAACGCTCGATAAATCGATAAATTTGCGCACTTTGATATGAATATATGATGTTTTTATCGTGCTAATTCTTTTTGATGATTCCAAAGGGGAGAAACAGAAAAACGCTCATACGCTCAAAGAAGCGAAAATAAGCTTGCAAGAAAAGCTATAAGCTAGGGCTCTTAAAAGCCATAAGCTGTGAATATTGCTTAGTCCATTTGATGTATTATGGACTTTTATGCTTGACTAATGATGTTTTGTGACAGGGGGAGCTTATAAGCTCATGAAATTCAAGCTTAAGTTGTAAAAGCTAAGCTTTTAGATTTTAGTTGTTGCTTGTATACTTGTTCTTGATATGCATATTGATAGGGGGAGCTTGTGCAAAAATGTTTTTGAAAAATCTTTGCTCCTATCCTTGTATGCTTGTACTTATGATAAATCTTGCTTGTAATGGATTGTTGTTTTAGACCGGAAAATGTGTTTTGTTTTTAAAAATCGACCTTCTAAAAATTGTTTTGGTTTGTAATCATCAAAAAGGGGGAGTTTGTTAGATAAATGTTTTTATCAAGATTTTGATGATTTTGTTTAAATGAGTTTTTATACCAAAACAATGTTTTTATATGTTGTCCAAATACTCCTAAATGATTTAAAATGTTTTTACTAATTTTTGGAGTATTTCTTAGAGTTTTTAATTTGATAAAAATTGACAACACTTTTGATGGTTTTGTTTAAATTGGTTTTACACCAAAACTATGTTTATAAATGTTGTCCAAATACTCCCAAATGATTTAAAATGTTTTTACTAATTTTTTTGGAGTATTTCTTGAAGTTTATTTTTGAAAAAAATCGGACAACATTTCAAATTGAGGGTCGACCTGGTCCCAAATGGTCGACTGCACCAAGAAAAGAAAACACGAAATGAACATGCAGTCTTGAAAAAGATGGAGGGGACCGGTCCAGGGAGGGCCGACTGGCCGCACCCTGGGCGCACGGCCGACCCCCTCCGACCGGCCGCACCCGCAACCCCTACCTCGGATCGCACTATTTTTTTCAAATGGTCGAATCTTCAACAGGGCAACCGGGTCGCCTCTATGCTATTTTGTGACAAAGAAATTATGTCGTTTGAAATTCTTGACAAAGAAGATTTACTTTTGATTTTTGTACTATATTTCTACATCTTGTGACCTTCTTTTTGTAGACAAAAGTGAAGATAGAGGAGCCTATGTTGGTGAAGACTTCCCTATAAATAGAGGATGAATTGAAGACACAAGATACAACACACACAAGCAAAACACACAACAAGAAATCGCAAATTGTTCAAGCTTTCATTTTTACATTCTTGTTGTAATAGCCTAAGCACTTTCACTTGCACATCTTTGAGGTCTAGGCTTTTTGATTCTTGATTACACTTGCACTCAATCTTTGTATTGGTTTCATAGAGTTGTAATCTTGAATTTTGTCCATCATTCAACACAAGACATCCTTGTGAGTATTCTTGTGGTAAGAATACACTTGGGTGATCTAGGTGATAGGTGTTTGAAGAGTGTGGTACTCTTCAAAGGTGGTGAAGGAAGATTGTGGTAATCTCCTTGAAGGTGTTGTAAGAGGATTGTGGTGATCCTCAAGGTGTTGTATTAATTGTGGCAATTAATAAAATCTTTTTTTCTTTTTGAAATCCATCCCGGAGATACTGGGGTGGTAGAGGATTAGGCCCTAGGTGGGTTGAACCTCTTTAAATCAATGAGTGTTGTTTAATTTCCGAATTTACATTCTTGTCATTTACTTGTTGATTCAAAAAAGAGGGTGATTTATGAAAATCAACATAATCTATTCACCCCCTCTGATTATCGTAGCCACTTGACTAACAACGCCGACCTCCACTAAAAATCCTTCTAGTTCGTTTCTATTTCAAGTTTCACTTTCGTGCATGGGATGCCCTCTTGGGTGATCGGTTGACCTCAAAATAGAATTGTTATCCGATTTTTGTCAAAAATAAAGTTCAAGAAATACTTCAAAAAATTGGTAAAAATTATTTAAAATGTTTTGAAGTATTTGGACAACATTTGGGGACGTTGTTTTGGTATAAAAACTCATTTAAACAAAATCATCAAAATCATGATAAGAACATGTATCTAACAGACTCCCCTTTTGATGATTATAAACCAAAATAAATTTTGGAGATCGATTTTTAAAACAAAACACATTTTTCTCGTCAAAATCAATTATCCGCTTTAAGCAACACTTATCATGATTAAAAATAAGGATAGGAGCAAAGATTTTTCAAAACATTTCATAAAAAATCTCCCCTATCAACATGCTACACAAAAATAGGCATAGAAGCAATCAACTAAAAGTTGAAAGCTCACTTTTTACAATTATAGCTTGAAATTCAAGAGTTTAAAAGCTCCCCTATAAAAAAGAATTCATTAATGATATGTAAAGTCCATTATGCATCCATTGGACCAAGTTTCCTCACTTTTGGCTTTTTTATCCGCAGCTTATAGCTTTTTACATGAGCTTTTTCTAGCTTCTTGATCTAAACATAAGCTTATGAGCTTATTCCATTTTTTTCCCTTTGGAATCATCAAAAAGGCTATTAGCACGATAAAAATATCATAAATATATATCAAAGTGCATATTGAATCAAATTATCATGCTTTTGAATATAAAGCTTAAAATTCCAAATTGTAAGGGAAAATTTGAGAAAAAGTTTGTAGAAGCCCATTTGATTGATAGAACATGATCTCTATAAATATGTAAGACATTTGAAAGCAGAGAGATTCATGTAAAAGATGAAATATTCATCGTGATATTTTATCGAACACTTGGCATGCATAGATAAAATCGAAATTGTATATAACATTTATAAATGTAAACATGCCCAAAAATTCAACACCAATCCTAATTATACAATCATAATTCATCAACATTTATAATTCCCAACACAATCATACAAGAAGTTCACCAATTCATCAAATAAAAGCACATTCTCAATGGTTCAACCCAATTGAGATTAAAGAGAGAATTAAACTTACCAATTGATCGGAGAAGATGATAATATGGAAGATATACGCATTATACAAGTCCAATAACGAGAATTTGCAAGAAAAAAATCATTTTAAGTGGATTGTGTGTAAAATGGGCGAAGGGTTGCGAAATAGGGAAAATAGATGGATGAAACAGACGAGAGGACGAAAATGATTTAAATGTCAAATGACTCGTTGACCGGTGACCATTAGCTTGACCGGTCCAGGCATGGTCGATCGTACATGTGCTTTCGCTCGGTTTCAAATTTTGAGTTAAAAATGCGATTTTTCACCAGGAGAATTTCATAATAGGGTCCAAATTTAAGAAAATCTATCATTTCAATACCCACAATTTCAACCTTCTCAAATCAAGACCCAATTTTTATTTTTTTTCTCAAATTGGCTCTCCTCAAATTTTAGTTCTACTTCAAGACCCAAAATTTCAACCTTCTCAAATCAAGACCCAATTTTTATTTTTATTCTCAAATAAGGCCCTCCCCCAAATTTTGGGCCTTCAATTCAGGTTTGTTTCATCCAAAGAAGTTGAGTGCAACAAAAGGCCGCGAAATATATTCTGCCACCGTTGATAAGATACGCATTTGCTTTGCTTCTTTGAAAACCAAGATACTAGGCAATCGCCTAAAAGTTGACAAGATCCGTAAGTACTTTTGCGATCATCAATATTTTCCGTGATAAATCCTAATCACTATATCCTTTAAGAAAAAAATTCATTCTTTGATAAAACAAGCCATATGAAATAGTGTCTTTCAAATATCGGAAAATTCTTTTAACAACACTCATATAAGATTCTTTGGGATTGTTTTAAAATTGAGCGATAAGCATACAACATGAAGAATATCGGGTCTACTTGTGGTTAAGTAAAGTAAACTACCAATCATACCTCGATATTTTGATTCATCAATCGACTTTCCTTTTTCATCTTTGTCAAGCTTGATATTGGTTGTCATTGGAGTAGCAATGGTCCTTCCTTCTTTTCAATTCAACTTCTTTAGAAGTTCTTTTGTATACTTGGATTGGGATATGTAAATGCCTTATTGGCATTATTTTATTTGAAGTCCAAGAAAGTAATTGAGCTCTCCCATTATGCTCATCTCAAATTCTCCTTGCATGAGCTTAGAAAATTTCTTACAAAGAGACTCCATTAGTAGCACTAAATATAATGTCATCGACATAAATTTGTACCAATAAACAATCTTGCCGTTTTTAAAAAAATAAAGAGATTAGTATCAACTTTACCTCTTGAAAAGCCGTTTTGTAAAAAAAAAAAAAGAGCTAAGTCTACCATACCATGCTCGGGTGCTTATTTTAAACCATATAAGACCTTTTTGAGTTTGCAAACATCATTTGGCCTCAAAAATTTTAAACCCCACGCTTTTTTTTTACATAGACTTCTTCTTGAATAAAACTATTTAAAAAGGTGGATTTAACATCCATTTGGTAAAGCTGAAATTTTTAAAAAAAGAATAGGCAAGTAAAATTCGAATTGCTTCTAAATGTGCTAAGGGTACAAATGTTTCATTATAGTCAATATCTTCTTCTTGACAATACCCTTGAGCTACTAACCTTGCCTTATTTCGAACGATGTTGCCTTGGGCATCGAGTTTGTTTCTTATACCCATTTTGTGCCAATTATCATTTGTGATGGAGGACAAGGTACCAATTCCTAAACATCATTCCATTCAAATTGGTTCAACTCTTCTTGCATTTCTAGAAACCAATTCATCCTTAATGGCTTCAACTCTTCTTGCAATTCATTTTTCTTACAAAAAGTTTGTAACCAAGTCCTAGTTTGGAATGCTCAATTCTTTGTTCACCAAGAATTTTTGTAACTTTATCCGTACTCAAATTGAAGCATTGCACATTTTTTTAAAATTTTTAATTCCTTTTGTGAGCATTTATATTTTGGAATCGAGAGCATGAACTTTGGCAAGAGTAATAGTATTAGCATGATCAAATGATTCATAAGAAATAAATAATTTATACTTTTCTAATTTAAGCTTTTTATACTCATTTTTCAAAGTTTTGTATTTACAAATCATATCACTAAATTCATTTTGCAACTCATCATAATCACATTGTAATTCATCAATTAAAGAAGAAGATGAAGAGTTAGAGCGTACCTCATTGTTTTCGTCGTCTATGGCCATGAGACCATGTTCGCTTCTTCTTCTTCATCGAATGTGACAAGGAGCTCATCCCAAGTCTTAGCTTTTGCATTTAGAGCCTTCTTTTAGGAAAAGGTTTTTTCTTCTTTTGCTCATCCTCCACTAATTTCGCACTGATTATGTAGTGCCCGGTTTCCCGCATTTGAAACACGAGTTGTCTCTAGACTTTCTTACCTTATTTTTATTTACAAACTTGGCAAAATTTCCTGACAAGAGCTTAAGCGTCTCCTAATCATCTTCATCGCTAATATAATGTATATTATTTGAAGAAGATGCTAAACCTTTAGTAATAGATTGCATACTCGATTGAGAGATGGATGGTTTGGAAATTTTCTCTTGAGATATTGTCACGCCCCAAACGCGACGCGACGGTGATCAATCACTTAAACAAAAATAAACCCAACATTCTAGAAAACGATGCAATAATCCCAAGTGAAACAAGGTCTAAAGCAAAAAAAAACTACAAGTATAACACGATTACAAAATACATCCCAACAACCAAATAGCTTGATGCGTAACTAGGAAATAAAGTACACATCATATCACCAAACTTAAGTGTCAAAGGGTCTTACGCCTTAAATTACAAATTCCGTAATGGCAAAAGAAAATAAAAGAGTCCAACAAAGAGAAAAATAAAAGAAAGCAAATCCAAAGAACATAGATATCAATAGGAAGTAAGTCCAACAAAGTGAGCACGAGAATGCAATCCAAGGCAAAAGTTCACTTTCTTCGACAAAGTCATCTTCTAAGGTTAGAAAACAGGGAGGGGTGAGACAAAATCTCAAATGATGGGGTGATTGTGTGCAAGTGTGGCGATATGTATATAGTTAATGCGAGAAATTTAGTTGTATGAAAACGCGTGAGAGATGATGCATGATTTCACACACATTCCAAAATCGCCGTGATAAATATATTTAAGTAATATACTTATACAAAGCTTAAGAAAATACCAATTCGGGTCAAGGCACTATGGTCCAAGCAGACAGAGGATTGCGTATTTGATTTATAACACCAATCCTATGCAATACAAGTAGCGGTTGCGTCGGATTTGTAGCACCAACCTATGCAATACAAGTAGAGGTTGCGTACGGATTTGTAGCGCCAACCAAATGGGTCCGATTAACTCTAAAATCGTGTGGATCGATGGAGCGATTCCTTCGTTCTTCCTTGTAACTCCCCGAGTAAGATGGTCCAGACCTCACACGTTATCGCTCCATAGGCAAAGACAAAATCTACAAGCTGAGCTAGCAAGGCTCGGATTTGTCATAATCATGATTATACCTCAAGTACTATGACTCGCTTCCTCGACAAACTCCGTCCCTCGCGCCATGGATTAGACGATGGGCCGGAGTGGAATAGCAAAGTGTCGCCTTGCCCATCCCCGACGTATCCACTCCTATCGTGAGCTCGACACACCAAGTCGACTCAGCAAGAAATTAAATACACGCTCGCAGTAGTCAACCAGGCAATGAAAGTATATTGATTCGGGAAGCGCTTCATGAAAAGTTTTCAAAAATTTGCGTAAGGTAATTATGGCGTTGATGGAGTTATTTGGATAAAGATGATTATCGGGAGGATAAGCAATCTTCGATATCTTGAAAGATTAGGTGGAACATAAGTCCGTTATAGATTCAAATCGCAAAGACGAGGAAATCGCCCCCACGATCGCGTATTAATCGGTCAAGACGATCCGATAAATCAAGGGATTTTTGAGAAAATAAAATATTTTAATCAATAAGTAAAGTCGAGGGTCCAGGGCTGTTTTTTAAAATAAAAATAATTCGAAAGTTAGGTCCTTGTAAAAAGAAAATTTTCAATTAGCCCCATTTTGTAAAAACCAATTCTTTTGGGGTTAAAAATTGAATAAATAAATGTCCCGACCTTGAACAATTATGAGGTCAGCTCCTAAATTCTCTAAATTGTTCAGAGATTTAGGTTTTTAAAGTTTTGAGGTCGAGTTTTTATAAAATTCTCTCATTGGACCCAAATTTGTTAAAAATGTCATTTCGGGATCTAAGTTTAAAATAATTGGAACTCGCAAACCGGAAGGGATTTTAATGTGATTCCAGTTGTAAAATGTCACTAAGGTTAGTGGGATATTGGGACAAAATTATTTTTAAAAAGAAGTAAGTATAGGTCCCTTAACGTTTGAAAATCTCATTTTTGTCCCATTTTGAAATAATTGCCTTTAAGACTTTTAGAGGTCCAATTGTTATGACATTTGAACCTTGGGTCCAAGATATAATTATGTTATAGTTAAATTAGTATTTCCAGGTGCATGGACTGCATAAGTCCTGGAAATTGAATTTTGGTCCTCAAGTTTAATCTTTTACAATTTGGTCCTCAATTTTATAAAATTACTTTCCAAGCTCTAAACACTTGGATTTTTGGAATACACTTAAAATATGTTATTTCCAGTCCATTAAGAGTTAAAATTTCAAATTTTAAAATTAGGGTCTGGTACAGTTTCGAAAATTGCAAAATAGCCCTTAAACTTCTAAAATTTTACAATCTAGTCCTTGGGCTTTTAAGGGTTGATTTTATTTATCTAAAAACTCTTAAAACTTTATTAAAATGTCAAAACATAATTTTTGAACCTGAGTTCAGTCCCAAAATCGAAAATTACAGAACTTTCCATTTCAAGAGCCATACACATTTATATTATTCTCGTGCATGTAAAATTTCATCAAGTATAACAATAAGGTGTACATGTATGCCCTATTTTTTCGATAAATCGTATTTTTGAGCAACACTTGAGGATTTTTCCAACTTGATACAAGAAAATAGCATGCAATACATAATATATATCTCAAGTGCTCAAAATCAAAATACTACATGCATTTTTTTAAATAAAACACCTAGAAGTTGAAAGAATTTTTCCACCCACCTTGTTTGTTTGGTTGATTGGTGTAAAGTGATATGTCACTAAACCTTGAGGATTTAAATCTTCACTTAAGGCAGCCCCTAAGTCAATTAATACAAGGATTTTTGAGTTAGAAAATGAAGAATTGAATTAAGGAGGGAAAAAGAGGAGGAATAGGCCAAAGGTACCACACTTACCTTGTGTATAGTTGAAAATTGTAGTCAAAAATTGATAGTCTCTTAATAACTTGATCACCTCTTAACCAAAGCTCCAAGGTCAGCCCCTAATCACCTCAAATTTATAATTTTGGTGTTAAAATTCGAAATTAATAGGAAGAAGAAGAAGGTACTAAAATTTTCATTTCTTACTTTATAGTCCAATTTCTTCACAATTTTTCTTCAAGATGACAAGTCTCTTTAATATCTTCAAAGGTCTTCTAGGTATACCTCAAAATCAACAAAAAATAAAACTTAAATTAGAAGGTGAAATGGGTGAGCTAGAAGGTATAAGAATAGATTAAAGAAGAAATTTTCTTACCTTTGTAGTATATGGTTCGAATTTTTGTGTAGTTTAAGAAGGAATTTCTTGTATTTTTGGTTAAGTGTTAAGAAGAAGAATAAAATGTGTAGAGAGATGTAGGAGGATTTTTAGAGAGAGTTGAGAGGATCTTCAAGTCTTAGAGTTGGGAAGAATGAAAATTGAAACAAAATTTGATCCCAATATGGCCATTTGGCCCATGAGGGAGAGGGGTAAATTTTTTTTTGTCTTGTTTGATTAGATGATAAGTTAGAGTAATAATTGAGAAAATTAGGGGTGTAAAGTAATACTTAGGCAACTTTATTAGGGACAATTAGCCAAAATGCTAAGTTTAGGGGAATTTTTAAATTTGTCTTGTTTGACCAATCTGGGTGGTTGAGATTGTAGGATTATTCTAAGATGTGGGTTTGAATTAATGGTGTAAAAATACACAAGATGTACATGTACAAGAGTTGGGAGATATTTCTACACTTAAAATATCATCATGGTCGCCCCTTAAGGGTATTTGGTAATTCCATATATTTGTTTTTGTCCCAAAAATTGATGATAATAGATGAATAAAATCAATTTCCAAAATAATTAGTGATTTCCTTGATCACTTATAAGTCTCATGATCACTTATTCTAAATCGAATTCTTAATTCTATAAGGTATAAATCTCTAAAATAAGTAGTCTCTTAAATTTCTAAGGTGACTAGTAAATACACAAGTAATAATAATGATGATCAAACCAAGTGATCATAAATGTGAAATAAAATTAATAAATGATTACGATCACAAGTAATAAATAAAAATATTAAATACAAAATATATTTATCATTAATATTTACCCGCCTAAGTGACGCGGTAGAATAGTCAAATAGTACAAAGATGATACGTGAGACAAGTACATGTTCGAATAAAAATTGAGGGCTTCATTCTCTCCTCAGTAAAATAATTTGGTCCCCAAATTCTCTTCTAATAGTTCGATATTGATTCCTCATGTCTTCTTCCATCTCCCATGTTGCGCCTTTCGCCTTTGCCAGGGTTCCGCCATACAACTTTAACCATTGGAATCTCTCTCACGCAATCGACGATTCGTGGTCAATGATTCCGATTGGTTCCTGTAAGATAAATTCTCCATTAGAGGAGAGCATCACGAGTGATGATATGCTCGATCCGGTTGATACTTTTTCAATCTCGATACATGGAATACATCGCATTCCCCGCATAATGTGCTGGTTGTACTTGGTCCTATTCCCCATTTCTTTAACGCGAACACTATTAAGCCGCCAATTCCAAGTCACGCGTTGGTAATTGGCTTCATACGGCTTGAGTTTCGTGATGCGTAAGCAATGACCTTTCCTTCCCCGCATGAGTACCGCTCCTAGTCCTTCCTGATGCATCATCAGAGACGACAAAGTTTTCTGCTCCTTTGGAAGGGCTAAGATCGAGCCGTAGTAAGTCGTTTTTGACCTCTGAAACTAGCCTCACACTTGTCATTCCACTCAAACTTGACTTGCTTCTCGGGGTCACGAGTGAGTGGTTCTGCTATCTACTTGATAATATCTAGCTAGTCCTAAGAAACTTCGATCTCCTAAATTCGATCCAAGTTGTTTCCATTCAACCACCGCCCCCGTCTCTTCAAGGATCTACGGCGATACAGTCTTGCCGATACTATGTGTCCCAAGAATGCGACTTCACTAAGCCACCGCACTTGCTGAATTTGGCATAGCTTGTGCTCTCGTGAGTCTCTAAAACAATTTTCGCATGACGCCTCATGCTCCCTTTTAGACTTAGAGTATACGAGTATGTCATCAATGAATATCACTACAATCGATCCAAATAAGGTTGAAAGACTCGATGCATCGTATCCATAAACATTGTTGGTGCGTTTGTCGACCGAAGGCATTACTACAAACTCGTAGTGTCCATATCTAGTTTGAAATGCCATTTTGGAAACATCTTCTTCACGAATCTTCATTGATAATACCCTTGTTGTAAATCAAACTGAGTACACCGCCGCTCCTCTGAAGTTGGTCAAACAAATCCTATCCCTGAGGGGTATTTGTTCTTGATGGTCACACTATTAAGACCGCGATAATCTATACACACCTTAATGTGCCATCCTTCTTCTTGACAAATAGTACCGGTGCTCCCCCAGTGAGACGTCTTGGCCTGATAAATCTCACATCCATCACCTATAATTGAGTCTTCAACTCTTGTAACTCAACAGAGCCATTCTATAAAGCGATTGGGCGGTTCCTGGTAATACCTCAATGGTGAACTCGACACCCTATCCGGAGGGGACAAAGGTGAGTTCTTGTAGAAATACATCCGTATATTCCGATACTATAGGTCCTTGATTAATTTGTGTCTCAACCTTGGGTTTGTTAATTACAAATGCCAAGTACTCCCTCTAGTGATCGCCTTCCCTCGCTTTCATTGCCGAAATGATTGGGGCAATCTTAACTCATGCTCTTCCCGAAATTTCTACTTCTCAAGCTTACGGTTCACATAGCTTAATGGACTTGCGATGGCAGTCCATTTGTGCATGGTGTGCAGACAACCAGTTCATCCCCAAAATTATGTCGTATTCGGATATAGGTAATAAAATCAAATCGGCAGGAAAATTTATCTCATCAATCTTAACTTCGCATGCATTATAGATAATATATGTTATCTGGCTTGCGCCCATAGGAGTTGATACTTCTAGACCTATAGGCATATGTTCCATGCATGCATGCAGCTTGTGTACAAAATGTGGTGCGACAAATGAATGCGTTGATCCAGGGTCAAATAGTACTTTAGCGTAGTGGCTAGATACTGAAGTCGCACCTTCCACCACGCCCACGCCCCGCCTCTGAGCCTCATGTCCGGCTAGTGCAAATGCTCAAGCGGGCATCCTTGCCCAGTTACCCTGGCCATTACCGGCTTCTGTGGTTGCACCTGTTTGGTCTGGTCTTCATATTTCGGGCAATCCTTCAGCTGGTGTTGATTACTACCACAGCGTAAACACCTTCCCTGTTTACGCCAACAGTCATTGGCAGTATGCCCCGGTTTCTGGCAATGTGTACACACTTGACCCAGCTTTCTCTGTACTGGTCCTTTTTCTTTATCCGTCTCATTAACTGGTCCCTTCTGAAACTTAGCAGGCTGCTTAGATGGTTGTCCCATAGTTGTCCTCTTGAGACTGTTTGATGGCCTACTCTGCTGAATCTGTCCAATACGGTTCAGTCCCGACTCGATGCAGAGAGCTACCTTTACGCGGGCCGAGTAGGTTGTCATTTCAACAATCGAAGTTGCTTTTGCCCCTAGCTTAGTCCTCGCGGTGAACTTAATTTGTCTCTTCTATACTGATTGTCACTAGAGCGTATTTGGACAATCGATGAAACTCATACTCGTACTAGGCTACGGGCATGTTCCCCTGTCTCAACTTATGGAACTCATCTCGGCGTGCCTCCTTCACGACTTAGGGAATGTACTTCTCATTGAATTCATCCAGGAAATTTTCCCACGTCCTATCTACTTGGTCCTATTCCCATTTTCTCTCAACTGCTCTCCACCACCTCTAGAAGCCGATTCTAAATCGAACACGGCAAGCGTAACCATTTGTTCCCCGAGTATTGAGAGCATTGAAGATATTCTCCAGTTTCCCAATCCATTCTTCTGCCTTTAAGTCATCAGGCTCTCCTAAGAAAACCAGTGGGTCAAATCGCAAGAATCGCTCCAAAGTGCGACCATTCGCCTCTCTAGTAGGCTCGGGAATACGCCGTTGAGGCTCTACTTGTTGCCTCATGAAGACCAGCATCTGTTGCAGGGCTATTGCAGTCAAGTTATCTCCTGCGACTGACGGAGGAAGTGGTGGTAGTTCGGGGAGGGTACCCGCTCACTGTGCGTCCTCATACCTTCGGGGAACAGGGCGGGGTCTCCCGCGTCCACGGTTTCCACCATGTATCTGTAGTTTAGCTACAATCTTAAAAGGAATGATTTCAATAAGTACTCGCATATAATAAGTTATATCACAACAAAGAATACACAAGACATAGAATAAGTAGAAAAAGTATATTCATTGATGTGAAATTTGAATACACCCGAATGAGTTCATACAACAGGAATATAGAATCGAAGATAAACTAGAGTCAGGATACAACTTGATCAAAGTACAACGGAAAGCAAAATACAATAGGATGGAAATAAGCGTCGCTAAAATCTAGCATAGAAGCTATCTACTCGGTGAGGTTGTCGTCATCATCACTAGCGGCCTCGTCCATAACCGAACTGATCGGGCTAAGGTACCACCTCAACATTAGCCGGGCTAAATCTGCCACTTGCTCCAGTCCGGATCGTCATCAAGTGGGGCGGCTTCAAGCGCCTGCTCTCCATCCTCCATTGATCCTCATTGGGATCTCTTCAAGATCTTCTTTAGATCCTCCCCTCGGGATCCTCTTCATTATCGGCCTGCGAGGTCGGGTACATGTTCCGCCTTGGGCGGTGGCAACGGTGGCGCATTAGCTGCTAAGGCAGCTTCCAAAGCAGCATCCCGCTGAGTTAAGGCATGCGTGAGGTCCTCGATCACCTGCATTTGTTTGATGATAGTATCTTCGAGACGTCCGATGGTGGCCCTCGACATGTACGTCCCTACTCTCCCACTTTCCGCGGCCTTCCTTGGCGCATTCCATCTTCATGAGTAATTTCCAAGTTGTTCCTGGATTGACTGGATTTGATCTTCGCGAGCACGGATGGTATCCCTGTGATCCTTAGCAAGGAGTAAGATCGCTTCTTCTCCTCTTGCTCTTCGTCCAGGAGGCATGTTAGTTCTTGGTTGTGGGCGGCGTTCCGCTTTAATTCGAGGTAGCCCGAAGGTATTCCTGGTGCCAGTGGTTTGTGTATGCCCTAAAGTAATCACGCTCGGGCGCGGGCCTCCAATAATTCCCACCGATAGGTGGCGCGGCTCCATCCTCGGTCAAGCCAAACTAAGGAGGATTAGACAAAGTTAAGGAAAAGATATGGAGAACAGGGAAAGAATGAATAAAGAAAGTCGGTACCAAGAGTCAACTAGGTCAAATCAAGTATGATCATGGAATCTCCAAGTATAAATTCTAACTTAGTATAAAATCAAATACGGTTCTATGCCATTTTTGAAATCGATTTCACACTTAATTAGTCCAACAAGCAGTACTACCCAACACAATCCGAGGGGTCCTATCCTGGGGTCGCCTCTGTAAGTTTCATCTTACTAGCCGAGCTCTGATACCATAAATGTCATGCCCCAAACGACGCGACGGCGATCAATCACTTAAGAGAAAGCAAAATAAACCCAACATTCTAGAAAATGATGCAATAATCCCAAGTGAAACAAGGTTTAAAGCAATGAAAACTACAAGTATAGCACGATTACAAATACATGCCAACAAATCAAATAGCTTACACAGTAACTAGGGAAATAAGATACATCATATCACCAGCTTAAGTGTCAAAGGGTCCTACGCCTGCAATTACTGGCCCGTAATGGCAAAAGAAAATAAAAGAGTCCAACAAAGAAAAATAAAAGAAAGCACCCAGCAACATAGATATCAATAGGAAGTAAGTCCAACAAAGGCGGAGCACGAATTCAATCCAAGGCAAAGTTCAACTATTCGACAAAGTCATCTTCTAAGGTTAGAAAATGGAGGGGTGAGATGTAAATCTCAAATGGATGGGTGATTGTGTGCAAGTGTGGCGATATGTATATAGTTAATGCGAGAAATTTAATTGTATGAAAACGCGTGAGAGATGATGCATGATTTCACACATACCACAATCATCGTGATAAATATATTTAAGTAATATACTTATCTGATTCAAGAAAGCAGCTTCGTGGTCAGCGGCACTATGGTCTGGCAGACAGAGGATTACGTCTGATTTGTAACGCCAATCACTATGCACACAAAGTAGTGGTTCAGATGCAGTTTGTAGCGCCAAACTTTATGCAATACAAAGAACGCGTTTGCGTACGTTTTGTAGCGCCAACCAAACGGGTCCGATTAACTCGAATCATGTGGATCGACAATGATTCATTCGTTCCTCCTTGTAACTCCCCTGAGCAAGATGGTCCAAGACCTCGTCACGTTATCGCTCCATGTGCAAAGACAAAATCCACAGCCGAGCTAGTGCGCTCGGATTATGTCATAACCATGATTATACCTCCAAGTACTACGACCGCTTCCCTCGACAAACTTCGGCCCCTGAGGGAATAGGACGATGGGGCCGGGAGAGTGGAATAAAGAAATCGTGCTAGTTCCATCCCGACGATCCACTCCGACTGTGAGCTCGACACACCAAGTTGACTTAGGCGAAAATTAAATACACGTTCGGGTAGTCAACCCGGCGATCCCAGTATATTGACTCGAAGAAGCGGCATGAAAAGTTTTGAAAATTTGCGTAAGGTAATTATGGCGTTGGTGGAGTTATTTGGATGAAGATGATTATCGGAGGATAAACAATCTTCGATATCTTGAAAGATTAGGTGGAACATAAGTCCATGCAGATTAAATCGCAAGGCGAGAACTGTTTCGCCCCACGATCGCGTATGTCGGGCAAAGACGATCCGATAAATCAAAAGATTTTGAGAAAATAAAACATTTTAATCAATAAGTAAAGTCATAGGATCCAGGGATATTTCTTTAAAATAAAATAATTCGGGAGTTAGGTCCTTGTAAAAAGAAAATTTTCAATTAGCCCGTTTTGTAAAAACCAATTCTTTTTGGGTTAAAATTGAATAAATAATGTCCCAGCCTTTGAAAAAATTGTGAGGTCAGTTCCTAAATTCTAAATTGTTCATAGGTTTAGGGTTTTTAAAGTTTTGAGGTCGAGTTTTTATAAAATTCTCAAGCATTGGCCCCAAATTTGTTAAAATTGCCATTTCGGCTCTAAGTTTAAAATAATTGGAACTCACAAAACCGGAAGGGATTTTAATGTGATTCCAGTTGTAAATGTCACTAAGGTCAGTGGAATATTGGGACAAAAGCAGTTTTAAAAAGAAGTAAGTATAGGTCCCTTAACTTTTGAAAATCTCATTTTTGTCCCATTTTGAAATAATCGCCTTAAGGCTTTTAGAGTCCAATTGTTATGAAATTTGAACCTTGGGTCCAAGATATAATTATGTTATAGTTAAATTAGTATTTCCAGGTGCATGGACTGCATAAGTCCTAGAAATTGAATTTTGGTCCTCAAGTTTAATCTTTTACAATTTGGTCCTCAATTTTTATAAAATTACTTTCCAAGCTCTAAACACTGGATTTTTGGAATACACTTAAAATATGTTATTTCCAGTCCCTTAAGAGTTAAAATTTCAAATTTTAAAATTAGGTCTGGTACAGTTCAAAATTGCAAAATAGCCTTAAACTTCTAAAATTTTACAATCTAGTCCTTGGGCTTTTTTAAGGGTTGATTTTTATTTATCTAAAACTCTTAAACTCTTTATAAAAATATAAAACATAATTTTTGAACCTGAGTTCAGTCCCAAAAAATTGAAATTACAGAGGGGTCCCTTAAGTTTTATTTTTGCAATTAAGTCCACCAACTTTCCATTTTTGCATTTTAAGTCCAAAGTTGATTTTAATAAATTATGCCTCGACTTGTCCAGGTTGTAAATTATTAAAAACATAGATTTTCAAGTGAGTCATACACATTTATATTATTCTCGTACAAAATTTCATCAAGTATAACAATAAAGTGTACATACGTATGCCCTATTTTTTCGATAAATCGCATTTTCGAGCAACACTTGAGGATTTTTCCAACTTGAAACAAGAAAATAGCATGTCGTTAGGGAATTCTATTGTTTAGATTTTGATGAATGCCATGTAAAACTTAGAATAGAAAGTTGGCCTCAATCTTACTAAATGTATCAGAACAATTAGAAATGGCCAAGCGATTAAGTCAACTTACGCTCCAATTGAGAAGACAAATCGGAGGCTTGAAGCTGCTGTGTGAGACACCAGTACAACAAAGAAGAGCACATGAACTCGATCAAGAAGCAACAGATGCAATTTGAGTGGAACATCGGTCCAAGCCAACTCAAGAGAAGCCAGAGTCTCATTTCAAGGATGAAAGAGTCATCCATGATTGGAAGTCGTACTCTGAAGTCACCCGGGAAAGCGAGGAAATGCGATCAAGTCGTAGATAATCAGAAAAGAACCGTTACCGCAAATCAAGAGATTTACTTAAACAAGTAATATCTCCATATTACCTTTCTTGGGAGTGCTCGGCGAGCGTGCAAAAGAAATGAACCAATGGGGAAGCACTACACCGTGTCGAACTCACGAAAGGTGATAAAACATTTCACATCGAGGAAATGGCAATTCCAAGAATCGCACACCAACGCATCGCAAAGTGATTTTCAAAATGAGCCTATCTTCAACGGGCAAATTTTTGAAAGTTCACTATAAAAGGCCGAGGAGTTTGATTGAGAAGGATGATGCGTGAATGAATGACACACGTGAGATATACAAGCTTATCAATAATCGAACATCTCAACCTCAAGCCTGCATCTCAAAGTACATCAATCCAACACTTGTGAAGGAAAGAGAACTTCATGATTGAAGAGGAAAATATCAAAAACAAGCGGGTCTACATTCCAAGAAGGATTGTAGAAAGGTTCAAAGGCTGAACCAAGTCTTAAGCTTTTGGAGGGCTTCGTGATCAAATCCAAAGTGCTTGAGCAAGTGAGTCAAGTAGCAAGCGTTGCCCTGTGAAGAAGGCTGAGTCGTCTGAGAAGCCACCAGTGATCAAGGCGTCTCGCATCGAGTCCCAAAGGATCAAGTCGGTTTCATTGTGATCAAGACTTGTATCTCGGATGTTACCACTTTGTAAATCGATCATTACTTAGTGGATTCCTCCGGGAGTTGGAGAAGAGAGGAGTAGAAGAATTACCCCATCTTGAACCTCTATAAAAACTTTCTTGTGTCATTTACATTTCACATTTAAATTTACTCGCACTTTTAATTGCTTATATCTGGCGATAAATTTGCTATCCATTTGATAATCTATAAGTACTAAATCAAGTCAGTAAAAACTTGCTTAATCAAACTTAAGGGTGTTAAGTCTTCCGTGAAAACAAAACCACACAATGAGTCAAATTATAGCCAACGGTGAGTTACTCTTAATAACGGCTTTCGGTGAGTTATTGAGAGATTAACTCTTGAGGACTAATTCGATTGTCCATCAAGGACATAGTGTAGAACTCAGAGATTTAAAAGGCCTAAATCGAAAATTTGGTAAGGTTTATTCAACCCCCCCCTTCTAAACCTTACACTTACACCCCTTGGGACCTACAAGTGGTATCGGGCGGTTGGTTCATTGAACCCTCCGCATCGGTTCTTGAACTAGATCTCCAATCTTTTCAAAAGTCTCGCTTTAGTACTTATCTTTCAAAACTCTTTTCTATCATTAAAAATTATTATCATGGAAGCAAATCTAACACGCATTCCTATGTTCACTATTGAAGAATTTGATGATTGGAAAATTCGTATCTCACTCATCTATCAAAGATTACATGATGAGATGTGGATAGTGATAGAAGATGGGCCTCTGCAAATATTAAAGGTGAACACAAAATTGTCGAAGAGTTGCAACAAGGGGAAAGAAGATCGGCACTACCATGACCGTTGAAAAACCAAGAACCGAGTGGACAAATGATGACGAGAAAAGATACAACCTGGACAATGTAGCCAAGGACATTCTTTACAAAACCTTGGATAAAGCCATGTTCAACAAAGTCAAATCTTGCAAAACGGCTAAGGAAATGCAGGACAAGTTGACTTTGATTTGTGAAGGTTGAGCAAATCAAAGAAAACAAATTATCGATGGTACTGAAGTTTGAAAATTTCAAAATGATCTCGGGAGAGAACCTGGACCAACTAGGATGCTCGATTCTGAAATCACAAATGAGTCGTCTACACTTGGAAAGGAATATACACAAAAGGAAATGTGTATGAAGATCTAAAAGTCTTCCAAATGAATGGGAAATGAAGGTCATGGCATTGAGACACTCCATGGACCTATCAAAGACATCCAATCACGAGTTATTCTCGGACCTCAAAGCCTACGAGTTTGAGCTGAGAAGGAAAGACCAGGAAGAGACAATTTGTACCCAAAACAAATGCTCTAGTTGTCAAAGACGGAAGGAGAGCCGAGGTCAAGAAGCAATTGACCCAGGAAGAAATAGCCCTAATGGTTAAAAGATTTAACAAGTTCTTTAATAAGAACTACAAGAGAGGAAAGGGTGAATCCTCCGAAAGACACTCGGCTCCCTCCAAATCAAGAGATGATAGGCCAACCAAGAGAAAGATCATCAACAAGTTGAGTATCAAAGGTGACAACTCAAGAATAGAAAGAGTTGATCAAAAGGTGAATATCTATGTTGGAATTGTAGACAACCAGGTCACTATGCCATTGACTGCTCATATCCTGTAGTCAACAAGTGCGAAACGAAGAAGAAAGAAAGGTCTTGAGAGAAAGAAAGACAAGAGAAGAAAAAAAGGCAATGATGGCTGCGAGAGATTGCTTTAGACACCAAGTCAAGAGAGACAAATGACTCGAGAGCAAGCGATGAAGGTGACTATTCAAGTGACTCACGAAGAAGAAGCTTTGATCCGCAATGGCCAAAGAACAAGATCAAGAAGATGAGGTACAATCTAACTCAACAAGCTCGGACACTAGTGATAGTGGTCGACACACACACTTCATCACCCACTCTGATCTTTATGATTCATTAGGCAAAATGATGAAAGATTTTGAGCACATTAAAACCTCACACACACTATTGAATGAGGAAAACAGCCTACTCAAAAATCAAAACTCAAAGTGACTAAGGAGCCGAGTACTCTAAGTCAAATAGGTGATGAGAATAAAAGTTTAAAAATGAAAATGCTAAATTAATAGCGAGAAATTGCCGCTATAGAAAAGAGGAGAATGACCTCAAAAATGTTATTGCCTCATTCACTAAGGCATCTAAATCATTGGATGATCTTATTATGAGTCAAAGAGAATGTGGAGACAAGACGGGCTTAGGATTTAATTCCTTTGTGCCATGTCAAACCTCAAAGTAATTTTGGAAAAAGGATCTTCTTGCTCATGAAGAGTCTAAAAATCCAAAACTCTAAATGATGCACACACTTTCAATCCAAAGCACAATGCTACAAACTGGCCTTGGTTACAAAGGAAAAGGAAAATGTACTAGCTTGGAGAGGCCAGTGATTACCGAGAAGAGATTCACTAAGTCCTCACACAGTACTCCAAATGTAAAAGTACTGTAGTTAAGAAGGTGAGCTAACAAAATCTCTGCGTAAAACTCATAGAAGAAATACATATGATGGGAATGGCAGAAAATATCCAAGCCAAGTCGATTTGGAATAATGTGAACTACCGGTACTCCTGCACTTATGGAATACAAACCCCGAACGGCAAAGCTGAACTCAACAAAGGCCATTCCAAAAGCATAAAAACATCAAAGACAATATACGCACTCTGTGCACTACACTCAAAGACACCACAATTACCCAAGAAAGGCAATTGCTAAAACACATATCACGAGGCATACGAGACAAAAAGAGACAACAGTATGAACTCCCACTCCCGAAGCAATTTGCCGATTGATTATAATTATGGCACCGGGAGCAGATGGCAACCTCTGTAGTCAAATCATTTGGCTATAGGTTGGTTGGATCATCTTATAATTCTAACCCCTCAGACCCGAGACAAGAATGGGTACACTAAAAACTTAATTTCTTTTGATTGCGGTTGAACAAACAGCGCTGGAACTGCGTACAATGGATAATCAGGTCGTTCGGACACATACGACAGAAATAAGAGAAATCTGTCAAAATTCAAGGAAGTCAAAGGAGCAAAAGTCATATTTGGAGGAAATGAAGCTCCCGTGAAATAAGAGGCACCGGATCCATCAAAAGGAATGGGTTTTGAAATCACAGATGTTCACATATGTTGAAGGACTAAAACTTCAATTTATGGCGTCCCATTTCTGCGATGAGGCTACAATGTTGGATTCAACATGGGAATATGCCAAATCAAAATATTGAATCTAATGAAGATGTCTTTGCAAGGATGTAGACAGAAAAATATGTATGTAGTGGATTAGTCAATCAAGCAACACCAGTACTCTCTTGTAGCAAAGAGCACATTTGAATCAAGTTGTTGTAGCACAAAAAAGTCGAGTCACGAACTTCAAAACAATTAATAAGCTAGCAAGAAGTCATCTTGTGAAGGACTTGGACTGCTACAAGAAGGAAAGTATATGTGATGCATGTCGAAGGAAAACAAAATCAGAGTCGTCATTCAAAGAAAAGACATGCCCATCCTCAACAAGAATATTGCATCTGCCTACATGGATCTATTTGGCCTAAAGGAACCGGAAGCATAAGTGGAAAGAAATACACTTTGGTGGTAGTAGATGACTACTCAAGATATATACATGGATGATATTCATGTGCAAGAAGAAAGAAACTCTACAAAAGCTACCACAAAACCGATGAAGAGAATACAAAATGAGAAAGAATCGGCCATTATCAAAATAAGATCGGATAGAGGAACCGAGTTTGTCAATGGAATAATAACTCGAAGATATATTGAGAATGGTATCGTCATGAACTACTCAGTTCAAGGACTCAGCATGGAATGGAGTTGCGAAAGAAGGAAAGAACCCTCAGAAATGTGAGACCATGTTAGGTAGAAGCAGGGTTACTAAAGATTTTGGGGTGGAAAGCAAATCAACACACTGCTCACCCAAAACAGATGTATGATAAATAGGCGGTGACAAAGACTCACCTATGAGATCTGGGTCGAAGAAAACCAAATGTTGCATATTTGAGGATATTTGGATCTAAATGCCTATAATCCACAATAACGGCAAAAAGACAACCTAAAGGCTTTTGATCTAAAGGCGATGAGGTATTCTTAGGATCTTTCGGTGGCAAAGCCTACGAAATACTCAACAAAAGAACTATGGTTACGTAAAGAATCCATTCATGTAGTATTCGATGAGCGAAACATAAATGGAAAAGACATTGAAGAGTCAGGTGATGTTTCGAAACATCCACCTCCACGAAGAATCCCTATGTAGGCGGGGATTATCAATTGAGAAAGAAGATGAGATTGCTGAATCTCAAAAGCATTTGGAAAATGCATCGGGCCGAAAGTGATCACGAGAGAGTCGACCACAAAGAATACGGTACCGCAAGTCGGCAATCCATTAACTTACTTCAACTTTGACGTAAGATGGCCGAGACCATCCACCGAACTTGTCGTGGGGACGAGAGAAGGTGTCAAGACAAGATCGAACTCAACAAGAAGAATGTTCACATGCTTCATCTCGAATAGAGCCAAGATGTGTCACAAGTATTGGATGACACATTGGATTCAAGCTATCTGAAGAAGTCAATCAGTTTGAGAGAAATAAAAGTGGGAATTAGTACAAAGACCCATACATCAAAATGTTATCGGAACCAATGGGTATTCGAAATAAGATGAACGAGGAAGGTTCTCAGTAAGAAACAAAGCAAGATTGGTAATAAAGGATATTGCCAAGAAGAAGGAATAGATTTTGATGAAACATTTATCTGTGAGCAAGATTGGAAGCGGCAAGGATGTTTCTGCCTATGAGCTCACAAAAACTTTCATAGTATATCAAATGGATGTAAAAAGTGCATTCCTAAATGGATTATTGGAAGAAGAAGTGTATGTTGAACAACCTCGAGTTTGAGCGAGAGACTCTTGGAGACAAAGTGTACAAACTCAAGAAAGCCCTGTATGGATTGAAACAGCACCCGAGCATGGTATGATACCACATCACAATTCCTGGCCGAAACGGGATTCACTAAAGAAAAGTAGATAGAACACTTTTCGAAATTCAAGACAAGAAGAGTATCGCTTGTTCAAATATATGGATGACATCATTTTTGGATCCACTAACAAAGAGTCGTGTGAAAAATTTTTTCAAACCTCATGCAAAGTAAATTTGAAATGAGCATGATGGGAGAGCCGACATTAACCTGACTTAAGTGAAGCAAATTTGAAGGATGGAACCTTCATAAGCCAAACAAAATACACAGTTTAATGAAGAAATTTGGTATGGAGGAGAAGTCTTCCAGTGAAAATACCAATGAACACATCAAAATGGACATGGATCTGGAATATGTAAGCCCAGAGATCAAACAAGATCATGAGCAACTTATTGGATCATCTTTCTATCTCACAAATGGTACTTGGCCGACATCACCTTTGTATGTTGTGTATGTGCAAGATTTCAATCGCTCCAAAGAAGCCATATGACCGCAGTAAGAGAATATTAAGATACTTAAAAAGGAAATCAAGAAATTTATGGTATCGAAAGGAAGGTGGATTCAAGCTAATTGGCTATTGGACTCGACTATCTTTGGATGCAGAGTGGAGCGAGAAAAAGTACTTGAGGCACATGTCAAATGCTTGGAAACTTGTTAATTTCTGGTTTAGCAAAAGCAAAACTCAATAGCCACTTTGGCGGTGAATACATAGTCTGCGGGCATTTATTGTTATGAAAGTCCTATGGATGAGGCAATTTGGAGATTATGAAGTTGAAGAAAAATTCCAATCATGTGTGATAAATACGTTGCAATTGCAATCACTCGAAATCCTGTGTTGCACTCGAACAAAACATATAGATGTCGGATATCATTTCATAAGAGATCATGTTGAAAAGAAGGACATTATCTTGGAATATATCTCAACTGACAAACAACTAGTGACATCTTCACAAAACCATTATGTGAGTCAAGATTTGAAGAACTCAAACATGAGTTGAAATTGAGCTAAGCTGAGACACAGAGAATCAAAGAAACGAAATGGAACAGAAAAGAAGGTGAAAAAGGAGCTGAAAACAAAAATTAGCTCAATAAATCAGCTATGTCGGAAAAGTCATTATACCAAGTTGATAGCTGAGTCACTAAGAGAAATGTGAGAAGCATAATTAAATCAAATAAGAGATAAAATTGAATAACTTATGAGCAAAAGACAAAACGCATCGTTTTTGACTAAGCGAGAATGTTTTAAGAGAACACGTCAGCATAATGATGATGTGTACAGACATAAAGCTGCACACAAAGCTTATGATTGGATATAAATGCTTTTGCCGCATTAAATACGAACATGAACACTCAATATCGTCGCGAAATCCAAGCCGTTGATTTCGATCACGATTCAAAAAACCGTCTGCACGTCCTTTCATAAACCATATTTAAACCATTTTTCGTCCGTTTCTCTCTCACACTTCTAAAAACTGTTCAATCTCTCTCTCTCCATCAAAGGCAAATACTCTCGAAACCCTATCAATCTTCAAATCAAATTTCTGAACTTTTCCTTGAAATTATTCTGAGAAATGGCACCAACGTATAACTTTACCAAGTTGGGAAAACAAATCCACACCGGTTCGACCGTGGATTTCGACGGAATGGTGAAAGCGGTCCGACGACACCCTGGTGAAGAAAATCGCGGAGAAGTTAGAAACGTCAGGACTGAAACCGTTTCTAACACTGGAGTATCCTATGACCTATGTGGAGGAGGTCGCACAATTCTACGTGAATGCTGAGATTCACGATGAAGGAATCAAGTCATCTGTTCACGGGAAGCAGCTGACTATCACTGCCAAGGATTTGGCTGAATATTGCTCACTACCAGCAGAGGGAGCAACTGAAATCAAAGAGGCTGATGTAAACTTGGCTGACGCATGGAAAGAAATAGCCAAGTCCGACGTTGCTGACAAAATAATATACACAGCAAACAAGAGACTGCTGAAGGAGGACTATCACAAATTGTTGGATATTGTTGCCAAGTGTATCGACATCAAATTTGGCAGCTTTGACCAACTGTCAAAGGCAAAATTGATTGTGATGGCTGCAATAATCGAAGAAAAGAAGATAAACTGGGCTGAGTTTATCTACAAAGCAGACTCACCAAAACGTGGGAACAAGTCCTTCAAAGAAGATGGGTCATTTGGAGGATCTTCGATATGGCCTCGTGATTGGCCGGCTATTGGAGGTGAAAGGAGTACCTCTTAGACATGGGAAGGCCTTCCATGTTAACAAGAGGATGTTCAGAGCTAATCTCTCTCGGTGCTCGGGCGTGCGTACGCCAAGAGAGTCGATACTGAGAGGGAATCACCGACCCTCGAATTCGGCCACACACCGTTTCTCCAACTAAGAAGAAAGCCGCCCCGCAGCTAACAAAAAGTGCCGCCGCCGCAAAGAAAGAAACTAAACATGCTCCCGCAGGTGCACAGTCACCCGCCCGCAGCAGAAATACCGCAACCACACACCGCTCGTGGTCACCCGCCCCCTCCTTTCTGGGCCGAGAAGGACTCACAAATTTCTTTCTCTCGACAAAAAGAGGGGAGAACCGATGCCCAGACGGCCGCCGTAAACAAACACAAGCACCGGCCCTGGGGCCGCCAAGACCGTAGGACACCGCCGAACTGTAAATTCCCCACAAACCGTAGACGGCAGACTGGCCAAGGCATCAACAAGAGAAACCAGTGAGCGCCTACTCAATAAAGACAGATATTTTAGAGATCATCGAGAAGAGAGTCTCCGTAGATAATTGATGAAACAGCCAAGTCTCATTGGCGATCAAACTAGAGGCACCAAGACACACTGGTAGTTCACAAACTCGAAACTCAAAAAGAATCCAGCCCAAGCAGACAGGTGATGTACGATCCTATCTCCACCTTACCCAGACATCCAAAATCGTCATGTGAGTGGAGAAATGAATTAGCAGTCGGGTGAACAAGCCTTCCAACTATCAATTCACAGAAGAAGAAGAGGAATCGCTAAATTTCCTGACATTATCTATCGTACTTCCCACTTCTAGAGATGAAGACAATCGCATGATATTCTTCGCAGATTTTACAAGGACAAGGAGAGAGAAAAGAAGTCAAGAAGACGCACGAAAAGGCAAAAGACCGCTCTATCTCCGGCAGATGGTAATTTCCATCCTCTCCTTGATGTCTTCGAAAGTGATGAGGAACTCGAGAATGCCGGGCCGCGTAAAATTGGCAGTATTTAAAGAAGTTTGCATGAATCAAGAATCCTTCACGAGCAAAGATCGATGGAGGGACCAGAGAGTCCTCCGAACACACTGAAATCGACCCAATGGGAGTGGTTCAAAGAAATAGCCACCGATGTTGCCGCTACCACTTCCCCACCACTGAAGGCACAAGGGAGATGGCGATGAAACCGGGCTAGTGGGGACCCCAATGAGCTAACCCCTATTGAAGGTGTACACCACCCTCGCCTAACTACCAATCCATCAATTGCAACAGCCGAGTTTGGAGACGAGTAACCCACATCCAAGTCACTACCACCGGTGCGCTCACCGGTGGGGACTCCTCCACCGCAAAGCAAGGTCGGAGGATGCCGCAGATGACTCACAAAGCATGTAGGAGGCGAAGCAAAGACACTAAACACAAGAAGAACAAAGAAGTTGCCACCAACGAAGCTCGCATTGAGACTGCCTCAACAGGTGCCAATGTACCGGGCGCCAACGACGATGCAAGTCGAGGCACGGCGGCGAATGCCGGGAGTTAACACTGTGCGATGAAAGCTAACCATGGGGTTGAGACTCCAATGGATGCCACTGTAGAAGACCCTAAGACAACATCACACTGCCGAAGGTGAAGGCCAGGCCTCGCAGCTAAAGAGAGACCGGGCCGGAGGAAATGAAGCTGCCCACTTCGAGGCTGAGAATACGGGGTAACACAACAAGAGAACATCCCTTCCCCGCAACCATCGATCCATCCTATAAAGGAGATCAGCGCACTTCATGATTCCCAGGACAACTGGATGTCACCTTTCCTCGGGGATCGGCGCGAAGAAGAAGCGAGTCAACCCCCATGACAAATCCAAAAGATTCAAATTACGCGATGTTCCAGCACGAGCAAACCGCATCCCAAAGACTACCGCTACGACCTTTTTAATTTTGATGATGAGCCACCAATGGAAATCTCATCATCGTCCGATGACGCTTCCGGAGCAAGGCCGAGGACCCGCCCACTCAAAAGGAGAAATCACCGAGACCAACGAAGTTAAAGATGGTGCTCGAAAGCTCTCAGCCTAGCGACCACAAAACCCACCTGAACCAACTGCATCGCCCTGGCCTCAAGCTACAAGCCTGGATCGATTCCTCAAAAGAACTTCACGCCCACCGCTTATCATCGAACAAATCCCATGGCGGTGATGAATCTCTTTGTGGAATCTTTCCCTTCTCACCGGAGAGATACTTAACTCCACGTAAGAGTCGAAATGAGCAAGCACGCTTATCGCTGCATTCAAACTCCCGCTTAACAACAAAATTCATTGTTCCGCGATTTCGATTTCAACGCAGATGGGCTATCACCGCAATAAGAAATCACCAAGTACGAAGTGTTCAAGGCACTTTTGTCAAGTTGAAAAGATGGAGAGGCATCGTGCCTCCTCGATATGCGCCCGACAACAGAGATGCCAACCTTTACAGACTTGAGAGGCATCACAAGGGTAAGGGAATGGTGGCAACAAAGAATCAATCAATGCTGTGAAATGGAGATACTTCGCATAATGTTATCAAAAAAGTCAGTCAGGGAGAGAGTCGAAAATGTTGATGCGAAACAAAGTCATGTGGGAACACATTGAACATATGCACGAAGCTCACACCGCGAGACAAGTCACGCCGTGAGCAAAGTTAATGCAAATGATATGCTGCTTGGAAGAACACATGACAAGAAAATTCAGCCTTCTCACGGCCGAGATGAAGCCGATTTCAGGGGCAGGAATCCAACGCTACTCTGTCAATTCGCCGCAAGATACAACGCAAGATACTTGAAGCAAAATTCAACCATCGTGAGACCTTCGATCATGCTTGCCACATGTTCCCCGCTGGGGTTCTCTATCCTTTGATGATGCCAAAAAGGGGAAGAGGAATACCTTAAAGCAAAGAAAATCAAGCCGAGAAGAGCGAGCAAACAAAGGAACAATGAGGTGGAAAATCACCGAGGAAATTTTGAACCGAAGAAAGGAAAATCAATCGAGGGGGAAGGATCAAAGAATATGACCTTGATGATTACAAACCCCCAACAGGTCTGTCTGGTGACATTATAAGCGGCAAACTCCCGTGACTGCGCGCTACCCAACACTGTATCTATGGCCGAGAAGAGAAAAGAAATTGAAGCGAGGGATGAAGGAGGTGGAAGGAAGAATGGATGCCGAGGGTGATGAACATTTTGAAAGAACACGGAGGCATTCCGGTTGACAGACACGTATGCCATTTCGAGATGTCGGACAGAGCCAAGATCGGTTGGCCACTAATTCAAAACGCTCGAATCAAGGTTATTTTGCAAATATGTCCTTGCTCAAGCTTGGGACCTCAGACTTGGGAAAAGGGTCTCACATTATGTGAAGAAAGGCCGGGAGCCGGAGACAAGCCTATCCTTTCTGTGGTCACTCCGCTCGGTACTCACTGTTTGGAAGAAGAAAGGCCCGATGATACGCCCGAGTAGAGGAAAAGCGGCGTGGAGGAAGAAGCTTGGACCAGGCTCTCGCCAAGAATATTGAATACGTAGATCCGAGAAAGAAAGGAGGGATCTCTGGGATGGCTTGACCATGTGGCGAACTTGCAAGTGGCTAAAACCAACGCGAGTATGCAAAAAGGATAGAAGAAGAAAACAAGAGACAAACTCGGCTATGGCGGGAGAGACGAAAGAATAAGGAAAGATGAAGCTGCGAGAAGGCATATGAGAAGAAAAAGAAGGCACTGATGACGAGAAGAAGAGAAGAAGATAGAAGAAGATCTTTGATCAAGATGAAAGAAGGAGACAAAGGAGATGAAGTGTTGCTTGTCCAACCCTTCGTGTATTTTATATGTAAATACATACAATGTAAATGTACGTAATAAAGTCAATTTTTTATACTCTGATACACCTTGTAAACAACAGGTTAAGTACAAGAATGATATGATCAATAAAAAGATTGATTATGCGCATACATTCTATGTCGATACTGCTATCTGTATGTATCACGTATTATTGCA